>OX155964.1:1116925-1748407 GCA_944548615.1 Micropterix aruncella
TGCAGTATGATCTCACGGCGCGGTCATAAAATATGCGGGGGCGTCGTTTTAGCTTATTCCAGCTGTAAAATATGCCGATATGTACAAATATGGAGCTACGATAGCGGGCATACACTTTTACTTTCTTATAAAATCGAAGACTATCGCGGTTGTTTGACATTATAAATAGGATAGAAAACGAATTTACCGCGTGAAATTTGTAGGACCCCGACGTTTCGGTGACGTTGTAGCCGCCGTTGTCTAGGGTAGACTGAAGAGCTGTCAGTCCGTTGTTTTGCGGGTAGGCCGCAAACCGCTGCCGCCACTGCGTAGGTTATAACGGTGGTGGGGGGCCGGGCTCGGACGTTAATAGAGATGACGGCTACAAACTCTCTTCTACGTGGAACCCTCTTCTTAAAATGTTCCCGCCGCCGAACGCCGAACGCAAAGACGTAAAACAGGATACAGTGAGTGTTGTGTGCAAGACGGATTTTAAAAATTCCCGCGCTCCGAGCCCGGCCCCCCACCACCGTTATAACCTACGCAGTGGCGGCAGCGGTTTGCGGCCTACCCGCAAAACAACGGACTGACAGCTCTTCAGTCTACCCTAGACAACGGCGGCTGCAACGTCACCGAAACGTCGGGTCCTACAAATTTCACGCGGTAAATTCGTTTTCTATCCTATTTTACTTTCTTGTTACTAAAGAATACATTCCTTGGTATCCGATGTAGTCGATACATTTCTCGGTCTTGCACTTGCAACCCCCGGATCTAAGATTTATCGAGCCTGGGCAAAATTTTGACATTAGCGCCACCCTCCCCCCCCCCCCCCCACTCCCTCCAAACATTTGATATAAGAATACTTAAATACTGTAAGATGAACGCTTAAATTAATGTGCACTCTTTACTACCTATTTGCTAATAGTTTTATAAAGGAGTAAATATATTAAAAAGAATAAAAAACATGTTTTCCGTTACAGAGAGTGAACTATTGTATTTATATTTATTTTTATTACGGGTTTCTTATGAAATATTTGGAAGATGTCCCTTATCATAGAATTAACTGTTCCATGGGAATCAAATATCTCAAAAAGACCACGAGTACAAATTAAATAAATACCATGACCTCGCAAATGCCGTCACCCGGAACGGCTTCACTGTTCACCTTCACGCGGTGGAAGTAGGCGCTCGTGGCCTGCCAGCTAAATCTCTATTTCACCTCTTTAAAGATCTCGGTCTCTCCAGGAAAATAATCAACTCCTTCTTAGAAAAATTATCTAAAACCGCGATTTCCGCATCTCAAATTCTATGGCTTCGAAGGGGGAGTGAATGGGTGGTAAGATGAACGCTCACATGTGGCAAGACAGCTGTCCTAAACCTACCACAGCCGGTCGTTAGTCCGGAATCCACTGCTCACCCCCCAGAAGTGTAATAACACTATATGATGGGCCCGACTTCGGTCGGTGAATTCCATGGCAGCTCCGTTTGTATTTTATTTATTTTATTTAGTGTATGTATTTATTTATATAGATACATGTATATTTCCGGAATGTACACAATGAGAACTTTCATTTGAAACTAAACACGATATATTTATGTTAATTTATTGACACTCGACACTCACGATGATATAACGATTCCAACAATAGCACGCACTTCTAAATCGGTTCAAGCGTGGAAAAGTTAAGGTGGAATAAGGAAACGCAAAACATACATATATGAATCCTGAACACATCACACTCCTTTTTTGTTGGGCAGTCGTGTAATAAGATAAAAACGAATTGACTGCGTGAAGTTTGTAGCACCCAGCGTCTCGCCGATGTTGTAACCGCCGTTAGCCAGGGTAGACTGTCTACCCATAGGAGTCTACCCTGGACAACGGCAATTGCAACATCGCCGAAACGTCGGGTGCTACAAACCTCACACGGTAAATTCACTTTTATCTTATTCATAATGTCATACAAACGCGATAGTGTTCGATTTCAGATGCTAATCCTTATGTGTAATATTAATATAGAATAGATACAACCAGTGTAGACAACTCACAAGCCATGCAGTACACACACCTTCAATCCTTATTTTACCGAATCCAAAATTTTACTAACTGGTCTTACTACAGATATACACGTCAAGCTTTCCTTTCCGCGAAAGAATCTATTATCTTCATATTACATCAAAGTTCGTCTCCTAGGCAGTTTTATTTTCGATGGCTAGGATCGCAAACCAGACAGCCGTTCCTGACTCAATGTTGAACGTAGGTAGGTTTTAATTATATTTAGTTTGCTGAAACCTCGCTCACGGCTTGCAGATGTCGTTGGTAATGTATAACCTAACCTAACCTAACCTAACAGCTATACTAATATTCAGAAAGGCTTATTGCATGTTATGTTAGTACATATGTTGTAAAAGATCCAATGCACTTGCCTTCTCGTTGATTCCGATTACAAGGTAGCTTGCTTTTTAACACGCTTTTATTAGGTCGACCTGTATATAACTATGTAATGGAATCTAAGGTAACTAATTTAACCATCTTCCAAGGATCGTAGCGTCATGAAAATTGGCAGCTGTATGTAGTTCCGATGACAATACAATAATATGGTACTGTCGAACTGATCTGATGATGGAGTCGGAAGATATGAACTGGAACTGCATGATGGAACATCGTATCATAGCTGTGTTTGGACTTGTTAGAAAAGTCTTGGAATGAACTTTGACCACGATTAGGTTTCAAGGTCTGATGATGAATGCGGAAGATAGGCACTGGCATTCCATGATGGAATATCGTATCATAGCCGTGTGTATGTGAATATCGTATCATAGCCCAAAAACGTGTTTTTTAGTGTTTTTTTAAAAAACTATTAATTTATTAAATACGGCTAGTTCCTGGCGTGTCAACTACGTGTTAGTCTTTGGAATATTTTCTAGCTAGAGTGTCTCAATTTCTTTGCAAATGTTCAGTGGATTATTTCTTCAGTGGATTCAGACATATTTACATATTATATTCGGGTTTATTCGGCTCAGCTCGTGTAGCCACGTCCTCTTATGTCTGTGAGGAGGATTTTTTTCTAGACGCGACGGAAATTTTCCTGGCAAAGATATCATACACACAGCGCACGCGTTCAAAATCAACATAGGATGCGTTCAAAAATCATCTAAACAATCGATAGTATGGTGCGCCCTGGATGCTAGGGGCTGTAGCGAAACAAGTGGCGCCCTTTTAAGTTTCCCCCGTTAAGGTACCCCGTTTTGCCCCCCCCCCCACCCCGCTCCCCTTTTCTTTGGTCCTGGTACAAATGTCTTCAGGCATCTGATATAGATGCCTGCTTACACAAATCTGAGCACCATCTTATTATGGGTTGGCACTGCGTTAACCTGTAAAACATCACTTCGTAGTTTCGTATTTACAGGAATATTAGGGATCATTTTTCTCCTGTTATACACGAATAGGCAGATAAAATTCTAAGCATTGAATAAAGGCTAATCTTTAAAACTCCTAAATACTATGAGAATTACTTGGTAAAAGAGAGTGAAATCTTTCCAAAACACACCCACCGCATGGAGACATGCGTTTTTTTACTTTCCTGACGACCTATCGGAAAGGAAAGTATTGTGATAGCGCTAAAAAAAAATTTTGAGATGAAGATGGGAATATATATTTTGAGACTCCCTGAGACGATTGAGACTATTTCCAGACCGATCTCTGTCTGTATGTATGTCTGTATGTCTGTATGTCTGTATGTATGTATTCTTCCACGATAGCGCCCAGACGCTTAATCGGATTGAGCTGAAATTTGGTATATAAGCTTCTGTTAACCGTCGGAGGAACCCATTAGTTTTTGGAGTCCCTACGCCCTACGGTTGTGGTACCTCCCATACAAATTTGGGGTTCCCGGCGAAAAAATTGTTTGGATTTGAAAACTCCCCGGATACTAGTCAGGAAAGTCTTGGGGTGACACAACAGTTTTTTTTTTTTTGTGATAGATTTTTCAATGTATAGATTTCTAACGTATAGATTAAAAAAAACTCAATCCCTAGTTCCTAACATCGTGAATAAAACATACTCATTACAATGCAATTAAATGCATGTAACTTTCACGTATCGTATATTACCCACTGATGAGAGCTCTAATTAAACAATAATAATTTGATCGCATACGATAATAATTAGAGTATCTGCTGTTTTCTTCTGTTGTGAGTTAAAATAACATTTCTGATAATTGTAACCAAAATGGAGTGAAATATCAATTGACTGAGATTATTATAGATATGATAGCTTAACTGAAAACTGAAATAACTAGCAATTTTACATGTTTCTGAAAACTGGAATTTGTTCAAAAAATGACGCTTTAAGAGGTATAACGCTATATAATCGATCTTTCAACCTGAAGTGAGCTCAGAGACTTAGGAACAACATAGTCCACTAATGGAGAGCTGCGCCACTGGCCCGTCAGAAGCTAACGTCTTCTGAGTTAAAGAGGCTATCAGATAGGGGTTAAACCGTGAGTTGGGTAGACCAGATGACATAGAATTTAGCCAACACCACCCAAGCTCTCTCTCCCGTGAAGTCTTCTGCGTTCACTTCACGGGAGAGAGAACGACTAATCGTTAAAACTCGCTGAGGTGACGGGTTCGTCCGTTGTAGTTGACAACTCTATATGCCATTGGAGATTTTTTAAACATTGTTTGCCACCCGGCTGGTTGAGGGGACTCGTATCAGCATGAAATTTATACTGGGAGGAGTCCGATCTGATATATATATATATATATATATATATATATATATATATATATATATATATATATATATATATATATATATATATATATATATATATATATATATATATATATATATATATATATATATATATATATATATATATATATATATATATATATATATATATATATATATATATATATATATATATATATATATATATACATTATCTTCTTGACCTTATATAAAACTGATTTTTTCAAAAGTATTATATTTTGTAGTAAAAATGAATAAAAATATTTTTAATTCTGGATCAATGGTAAAAGTATTATTGTATGGGAGCGCGGTCGATTTGGGTACCCTTAACCGTGAGGAAAAACTGTGGGTACGAGCACCCCATATGTTAGACATATAATATACCTGATTGCTATCATATATCATTCTTGATAAAAAATAATAATTTAAAAAAATACTCACCTTCTCGTTTTCTTTCACTCGCACGATGAACTTAGCGTTCGGCGCAGACTTCTTCACTTCTTTACCGATGTTCTCCAGTTTATAGCCCCTCGCCGTGCCTGTGTACACGAAATGGGAGCAAAGCGCCACATCGGGGTGGATCTTGTCAGTGTCTTCCTGGTAGCAGACGAGGTGCGAAGACTTGGAGATGCTGGCGCGAACCACGAGCACCACAGCGCAGCACAATATAACCACCGATCGCAACATGGTTCGTTTTCAATTGTTATCTTTCTATAATTAATTAGTGATAGGTCATTTTTCGTTTCGTTCGTTGGCGATTTCAAACACTCGCATATTCGGCGCGCAGAGTGAGGAGTGTTTCGGTTCGCGGATTGGGAAGGTGCTAGCGTTGCGCCGGAGTCGCCGAGCGAATGAGTCGCCTCTGCGCCGCTGGGCGGAGGTTTTGCGGAGGTCTTCGCTCGGTCGGACACCCCCGCCGCGTGCGACACATACGTCACAGTGCAACGTCATGCATTCGCAGGCATGGGAAGGATTTATACTGACTAAAAGGGAGGGGGGGGGGGGATAAACGGTGCGACACTACTCAGACCAACGACCCATCGGTTGTGCCCATACAAATCGGTTGTGTCACCCCAAAACCTTCCCCGGCAATTAGTCAAGAATTTATGGAAGGATTTTAAGCATTATATCCATTCGGGAAGGAGATTAAACTAATTAAAAAAGATAGTCGGCGACGAGCGTGAATAGTGAGCATGAAACGCGTTAAATACTTTCAATTCAATTGATTTCAGCCCAACATGGCATATGTGCACATAATTTCAAGTATATTAGTCCAATATTTCGATATTAAAATATGGCTAGTGCGCCCACTGCCTGACCGATTTTAACAACAACCTTTTTAACTCTTTCCATGACCAATAATACCTGCATGCCAAATTTAAGCTCAATCGGATTAAGCGTTTTGGCGCTATTCAGAAGGAATACACCTAGAGAAACACACACATATAGACTTCCACCTGGAAATAGTCTTAATCGTATCAGGGAGCGAAAAATGGATACTCCCGTCTTCATCGAAAAATCCATATTTTAAAAAAATGCGCGTTCATAACACTTTCCCCCCTAGGTGGTTGATGGATCGGGAAAGTAAAGAGTGAAATTGGAACAACTTGGGTTGTCGACTACAGAGGGCGAGCCTGTCACCACAGGAAGTTTTAACGATTAGTCGTTCTATCTCCCTGCAGTGAGCGTAGAAGACTTGGGACAAAACAGTACACCGTTTAGCTACGCCACAACCCGTAAGAGACCAACGCCTTAACCGCGAGATAGCCAGTAATGTTACCTGGCGGGCCGACACTCGCGCCCTTACTTCCAATTGTGACCAGATTTCTCCGGTCTCTCGATTGGTTCCGAGTTCGAGGTCGCTTGCGCGGTCCTCTCCCTTATGAAGCGGTGAAACGGTGTATACCGAATCTATCGCGGACCACGGCGTCCTTTGCCCGGCTCTTCACCCAGGATCGGATGGCCGATGGTCATTTCAAGAGCAGTCACCGTAAGGTCCGCAACCACCCCCGCTCTATAGGAAACAGTACAGCTTCCAGAATCCCCCGACTGTTAGTCAGAGTGCACAATCGATTGGCTTGCGCCGCACGGTGCGCAGACCATCCAGGAGCGCCAGAGGTTTGATTCCCAGGGGAAACTGACCAAGGCCAGAGTCCTACCCAGGTTCGCACCTCATGCGTGGAGGCCGTCGGATGGGTGTTGACCCGTGAGTGTGACCGACCCTGAACAGAATGGGTCTTCGTGGCCAACCCAGCATGGGCCCAATAACTCCAAAGTGAAATTGGAACAACAAGCAATGGCGTTATATTAATATCTATATACACATAAAACCTTTTCACAAGATTTTATGAAATGTGTAATTACTTCTATTCGCGGCCAGCGTATTTGCCATACCGAATCTGGGGTAAAAAATACTTGAATGCCTTACAATCGGCTATGACTAATAAGGAGTATCACCTAGATCTGCTAAACAAAGAGATCATCCCGAGCCATAGACGTTTTAAGCAGGCTTCAACTAATAATAAGACTACAACCGAACTGTTGCGAATATGCACGAAATAGCAATTCATATTGGTCCGTTATCATAATTATCGACTTGTTCTCAATCCCAATACCCAGGAATCGTCATTGGGACGATCACGTCTAGTTAAACACAAAAGCAATTTTCCCTTAATCAATTTTAACAATAGCAGTGTTCCTTAAAATAGTATAATAAAAGACCTTGGATTGTGTATCGATTAAAACCTATCTTGGGATCCTCAGGTAAGGGAAGTCAGTCGTAAAACTTTTGCAAGCCTCCATTTGAAAGAATGGTTCTTCTTCATGATGAAGAAGAATCATTCTTTCAACCGAGTGCAAAATTTTCATTCGTTATATGTTAAAGCCGAACGCCTCCTTGGTTCTTTGTCCAGGCTTTACACTAAAGTGCCCATGGTCCTTTGGATAAATAAATAAAATTAATTCAAAATTAAATCTCAACCTGTCTGGAGCCAATAACTGGAAAGGAAGGAGGACTGATCGAGCGGAGTAAACGCACTAATATTGCATATAAATATATTGTAAAATCTGCAAGGACACGATTCGGTTCGCAGTGTTATAAAAGTAAGAGCAAATAATTAACGGATAGGACAAACGAAAACGAAAAACATTTCCAAAGAAACTAATAGAGTAGGCGTCTCACCCACTCGCTATAACTCTAGGGCAGCTCTGTTGCGCAACTGCTAACATTGGCGTGTAAGAGATCGCCAATTTCTTTGTACGGCCGAAACAAAAGACAGCTCCGGCACCCGAGTAGGCGATTACGCTTAACACCGCTTCAACATTGTTATCATTTATTATCAAAGCACGTATTCGATTTATTAACAAATTGAATTGAACCTAATAATTGCGCCGCTTTCGCAAAAGCTATATCGTTAGAGGAAACGTTCAATCGCGAAACGAGTCGTAACTGCAACCGAAAAAGTGTGATAAAACTATATAAACTGCTCGAAATTGCGTGGGTATTGCGACCACAAATGACTAACACTCTTCGTCCGGACGCAAATTGTCAAAATTTTAACCATTGTATCACCATATAAGGCTTATTGTGAATAACCATTTAACCCGTAGGCGAACAGTTTCAAACTTATCCAAGTATAATCAAGAATTTAATTGCTGAAATTGCAATTTTAAAGACAGTTAATTAAGTTTCCTTATTACTCGTAGATAACCTTGATAGATTTAACAATAGTCAAGTCATAGAGATGCAATCGTAGATTATATCCGTAAAATACAAATGTGTAGGTATCTACATAAGATACATACATAACAGCATCGGAGACCTAAGCTTGAAATTTGTCTCCGACAGTGCCTCCGTGCTACAAGCTCTAGCAAAAAATACTATAACCTCTGTCCTTGTACTGGAATGCCACAATGCGCTTCAATCCATTGCAAGGTCAAATAGAGTGACCCTGCAATGGATTAAGGGGCACAGCGACTCACTGGGAAACGACGCGGCAGACGAACTGGCCAAAAGGTGATCAAAGGAAATAGTAATAAAATAAATAGGCCCAAATAAAATTATTTGGGCCCAGGCCCAAATAAAAACATGGCTACGCAGAGTTACCGAAGAAACCCACTTTAAAGAATGGACAAAAAACGCAGGATGCAGGCAAACAAAGAACGCGGTTCCGGAAGCGCCTAAAAAACTTGCCCGAAACCTCGCCAGATTAAAAAGGGACAAAATCCGTAAAGTCATAGGTACTATGACAGGCCACTGTCCCCTAAACAAACACCTGTTTACCATAGGTGTGACAGACAGCCCTCTATGCAGAGGATGCATGGAGGAAGAAGAAACGCCACAGCATGTGCTCATGGAATGCAGGGGCGTGGCAGAGCAACGAGCAAGAATACTACAATCTCCAGCATCTGTCCCGGAGGCCTGTAGCAACCCAAACAGGCTGCTAACCTTCTGGGACAGCCTGGGTTGGCTGGAGTAACATAAATAGAAATATGAGCCACCCCCAACGGCCCAATCAAGAGGCCAAGTGCGGGAAATAGCCCAGGAAAACTAACTAACTACATAACAGCATTCCAGATTATCTTAAAGTTCTACCATTTTGAAGATGCTTTTGCTATTCTCGTTGTGTGTTATAAAAAGTATGGTCGGTATGTAGACCAAATCTTTCAAACTCCTAAATATTCAACACCGCCGAAACGTCGCTTGCTACAAAATTTATGCGGTAAATTCGTTTGTATCCTATTCATAATTTCAAAAAATCGAGATAGTCGTAGATTTCATACCATGAATGTCCAATAACATTTTTGTCGATGACGAAGACGACATAGGCAGCCCAACATTTTACATGTCCATTTGGCAGAAAATCAATGTTTCCACAATCCTATCTCAAGTGCATGCCAGTTATACAACTCCATAACCAATGGTGATTATAATACTGATTTGTTCAAATTGGGACTACTAGTAATTAATTAGTTTTTAGAGTCTGAATTACTAGACTCATAGATTGATAATTTACCGTATGTGTATATTATTATTTGTAGACATTATTAAATATCATAAAATATTTTTTTATTATTTTTATTCTGATTTTATTGAAAATGTACTTATTGTATATAATATTTTTTGGTTAAAAAAAAGTTTTTTTTGCTGTAATTTAATGGCACATTTAATCGTTATTATTATTTTTAGTTAATTATACGTCACTATGTACATAAAATTAATATTTTTTCATGCTAATTGATCACAATACATTTAATAATATTACTTTTACTGTGAATCGCCAGTTAAACTGCACATAGACAATAATTAATTTAGCATGCGGTAAAATATTAGTACAAAATAATTATATAACTTTTACTCTAAAGTAATAAAAAATGACTGGTCAATGATATTTTAAATTGCTAAACACTTATTGTAAACCTTGAAAACAAGTAAACTCCCTCACATTGATTATTACGATCACATATGTAAAATAGTAAGCAACGCTGTATGTTTTCTTAAGAAATAAAGAAATAAAGAAATGTTGAACAGTAACGTCCATCTATAAACCACAGGTTTTTTAATTGGGTCAAAAACAAATTTAAAAAATCAATTAGTCAAATGAAAAAATAAATTATGAAAAGAATAAAATACAACTTAATTCTGAACTGTGCCAAAATAGTCAACAAATAATATATGATTAAATAAATAAAATTAAATTAGAAAAAGTTGAAATATTTGTTTTAACGCTGTTTATTAGATTGTCGATTAGCCAATTTAAATGTGTAATCTTCGCGTAATACGAAAATTGTCGAAAAGGGGCCAAAAAGTTAGCTAGGCAAATTAAACAAAAAACGTAAAAAAAAGTTTTTCAAGATTAGCGGATTTTGAGCACGGATATCTCGGAAACTATGCAAGGTAGCAAGAAAATGAGTAGATTTGATCTTGTGGAAAATTTCATCAGCTTTAATTTGGTCTAGAAAAAATTAACGCTGAAATCCTCGTTTCCGAGATAAAATCGAAAAAGAGACCTTCTGCGTGCCCCGCCCACACCACATGAGAGTGGAGACTTTTAGTATGTTTACCTCCTAACAAGTCCAAACAAAGTTCCAAAGTCAAAAATTGTGTACCTTCTATTTCCCCCTTATAACTTTTCAATGACGGGATTATAAGTATATCGCATCAAGTGAGATCTATTTCAAAGGTGACAAAATAAATTTATGTAAGGACAGACCAGTTTGAGTTATAATTTAAGGTCTCTTTGGTCTTCAAGGTTGTCTGCTTTAGCGGTAATCCTAATTTCTTGTTTCTGAAGTGTAGTCATATCTGATATTTATGGCAGTCGAAGCAGTTTCTCCAGCTAGTTGTACCATATCTTAATATTGCTTCAATGTAACTATTATAAAATAAACCATATGCACTGCACGGCACCCAGGGCGTAGCAGCCCGTATTTACAATTATTATCAATATTCGGTTCTTATTCCATTTTAGATGTGTGTCTAGTGTCGAGTTACTACTAGGATTTTATATTTGCACTCCCTTTGGGGATACTCCTGAAATGTTCATTATATATTGTAACACGAGCTCTGTGTTTTCCTGCGGGTTTTCACTATTTTCACGCATTTTCTCACATTCGTATCGAAGCCGGCGCGCACGCATAGTTATGACAGCTGAAGCGCCGAGTTTAGAAGCGAGCAACATTGCGGCGAGTAACGTAAAGAAGGACATCGCGTTGCCAGTACGACTATTGGATACGATTGCGAATCAAAATCATGAAAATGAAAAAGTCATAATTAGAGATTGAAGATGAGTCAATAAATCGTAGTTATTTGAGTAGTCGCCGAGTAAATTAATTCGTGCCTTTATACACTCAATTTCAGCATGATACAGGAGGGAGCCGCTGCCTTCTAACGTTGGTTATCAAATATTAATGAATTCAGGGAATAACCGGGATAAATAAGATATGTTTTCAATAGTGGTAAAATTCCTTTATTTTAATAAAATACATACACGCAATATTAAGCGCTATTAATAATTCCGGAAATTAGCGTTGAGATGTACGCGGGAAAATCCGATAGGCAAACCCTCATCTAGGCGGAATATTCTCGAAATCGACCGCCCTTGCTAGAACTCCTTCGATTCGAATTCGAGAAATCGTGCGAGCCAGACAAAGTCCCGGAGAAGTCCAGAACTTATAGATAGGACCTCAATATTTTCTCCGGTAAGTGTTCGTTTGATAATTGATATTGTGAGAACTAGATTCCCTGGGGCGGGCATAGCTCGACGGGAGTTTCCGGCCTTTGGGCGGCTTGTCCGGAATGTGGAGTGCCGTCTCCCTTCCGTGAAGCCTTCCACTGCCTGGATCCCGCATACTGACGGATACGTTCTTCCGGCAGGGACTTTTGCAGGCGCGAATATCAGTCGCCCTACTTGCGGTGAATCCTGAAGCGCCGCCCATATTCTCCATCGATCCGCCCTCAAGCAGGAACGACACTCGGGAGATCCTTCAGCCCCGACTCCACATCAGCCGCGGCAGTAGCTCCAGGCAGTCGTCGGGGTGAATTGTACGATCGCGCGGCCGACAATACTACCGTACGATAGCCGGCGCATCGTACCACCAACCTACCTGCTCGAACCGGCCTGCCGTCGCGCCCAGCCGTCCGCCGAAGACGATCGAGCGATCCCGAAGCCATTCGCGTGATCCAGGCTGTCCAACCATACCCGACCCGGAGAGATACCAACCGTCCCAAGCCAACCGCGAATATCGGCGGGGCTCTATAATTATAGTTCAAGCTAGGGGCCGACCCGAGATAAAGTCTCATTGCTATTGGTATAAATTTGATGCAATGATATTTCTGACTATTTGATAATTTTCCCCACATTTGACTATTTGATTATATGATTTTTATTATTCTACGTATTTATATTTTTGAATGTTTTCGATTTAATCATCTATAATTCAGGGTAATTAACCAATTGTATAGATGATAATAACTGAATAATAAAGGCCCTTGTTGGTAATTGAAAATTTATATCTCTTTCTCTCTTTTTAATAACACAAAAACCTGTAACCCTATATCTCTCAAATATTTCCCAAGACTATAATATAGTCTTGGGCCTATATTATATAGCCACATAAAAATATAGGTTACAATATATATATATATATATATATATATATATATATATATATATATATATATATATATATATATATATATATATATATATATATATATATATATATATATATATATATATATATATATATATATATATATATATATATATATATATATATATATATATATATATATATATATATATATATATATATATATATATATATTTTTATATATATATATATATATATATATATATATATATATATATATATATATATATATATATATATATATATATATATATATATATATATATATATATATATATATATATATATATATATATATATATATATATATATATGTATATATATATATATATAGAATTTTGGCCGAGCGACAGTCATCTTAATTCCGAAGGTCCCAGTTTGCACCGGACCAAAGGACGCTTGGCCCATTGCTCTCACAGACACTGTGGCCAAAATCTTTTTTAGCATAGTCCACACGAGGATGAGCGAATTCATGCACCGGAATGAGTACCTTGGAGTATCAGTTCAAAAAGGCTTCATGCGTGGCGTCGTACCACCACCACTCGTATCCAATCACATGTATGAACGCCAGTCTTTATCATGGTAGGGTCTGGCGCTACGGCATCAGGAAATGCTGTGCTGTTCCAGGTGATCGAACAGTGGAACGCTCACGGTGGGCTCAACGGTCCTCTATTCACACCCGAGAATCCACTAGTCACTTAGATGGAAACTTTATCGGGAGATTTCACGTATCATGGAAACTTTCGTATCATTAAGATTCGGATAATGTTCATCTAATAATTTTAGCCCTAGTTAGCTAAGCGCGACGCTCGCACATTATATGTATATTAGTCTCATCTTTCTCTCTACATTTTCCGCTAAGATGGTCCATCATTCTTCCGATGGTTGTGAGGTGCTCGTATAGTAAGATACTGTTCTCATTGTAGATTCGCCCAAAAATGGTTTTGAAAATGCATTCAAAATTACTCTCTTGATTGCATAATACCCCATCATTGATATCTCTTAGTAACGACGCGTGTCGCCGTCGTTATAAAAGACATCAACGATGGAGCATTCAGCAATCAAGGCGCCTATTTTGCAAACGTTTAAAAAACAATCTTAAATTGATATGATTATGATCTACTTCTGTCATTCAATTTCTTAACACATGTCATTGTTATTTATATTATCGGAATCGAACGATTTCCACTTTTTTATTACGTTTAGTTTAGATTTTATGACACTTCGTAAATCATCTGTTTATTGGTTTTCATTATATCAGGCAGATATACTAACATTAGTAGGCATCCCGGGACGATGCTTAATGACCAGTGGAACAATTGACAAGACATCAACGTTTGGATTTACAAAGAAGTGGCAAGAATACATTTTCAAAATGTAGCATTGATTCTGCAATAGAGAGCCGACCTTGCGATCTATTATGT
Source organism: Micropterix aruncella (assembly GCA_944548615.1). Classification (NCBI taxonomy): domain Eukaryota; kingdom Metazoa; phylum Arthropoda; class Insecta; order Lepidoptera; family Micropterigidae; genus Micropterix; species Micropterix aruncella. Next base: position 1,131,239 of record OX155964.1, read on the forward strand.
AGATTAGTTAAGACAAGTATTACTGCATGCAATAATCTATTTTGACTCAAGCTGTAACGGGCTCTCTAGATAATCAAACATGCTTGTCAAGCTTCGCGTTGCGGGCTGGGAAGGGATCATAAACCGCAGGAACTATGATATTTTTTTTAAACATTTACCAAAAATGCCTAATTTTGTAGTTTATACCAAGGAGTCATGTTAATTAGACGTAATTAATTGATTAATGACGTGACTCCCTGGTATAAACTACAAAATTAAGCATTTTTGTTAGATATTTTTTCAACAAAATGCATAGTTCCTGCTGTTAACGTTCCACTCCCGACCCGCGACGCGAAGCTTTACAAGCATGCTTGATCGTCTAGAGCAGCGATTCTTAACCTCGGGTCGCGACCCAAATTCGGGTCGCGAGAGATATTGGGTTGGGTCGTGGAAATCCCCCAAACGACTTTAAAGAAGTGGTAAAACTTGACTTTTTCAATTGCGAATATTTTTCGTTTTTAATTGCGAATTCTATTCTTTGTGGAACACCAATTACTGTGGGACAATTGTCTCGCAGTCTGTACAGATGAAGCACCGGCAATGATAGGGAGTCGCATCGGGTTTTGTGCCAAAGTCAAGGGACGAAATCCAGAGGTTGTTTTAATACACTGCTATTTACATCGAGGAGACTTGGCTACCTTGTGATATGCAGCCAGATCTACATAAGGTGTTAAAAGACGTAATACAAATTATAAATTTCATAAAGGCGCGCGCTATGAACTCTCGGATATTTCGACTGATGTGCGAAGAGTTGGGTTCAGAATACCAGAATTTATTATACCATTCGGATATCCGCTGGCTATTCCGCGGAAAGAATCTAGCTAGAGTTCTTTCTCTTAAAACAGAAATAGAAATAATTTTGACAGATAAAAGACACGAATGTGCTGATCGCTTCAGTGACAACAAATGGATGGCTAAATTGGCATATTGGGGTGATATTTTCCACCACTTGAATCAATTGAACACAGAAATGCATAGTCAAAATCGCACTGTAGTAGACATTTATGAAAAAAAATACTGTTTTAAAAAACAAAATAAAACTTTGGCAAATTAAAATTGCTCAATGTCAATTGGCAGCGTTTCCAACATTAAACTTGTTTTTGGAAGATCTTAATCTAAATGGCAACCGTATTTTCGTGAAGACCATGCCTATTTTTTTAGAACATTTGAGAAAACTTGAAAATGAAATGGAAAGATATATTCCACAAAATGTCCATATCGTGAAATACAGTTGGGTAAGAAATTCATTTGAAGTAGATGTAATGGGCGTTGAAAACGATTCAGCTGGATTACAAAAAAAATTGCTCGAAATGCAAGGTGATGCAGTTTTAAAAGAGAGATTTGCCAGAACGAGTCTCACAAAATTTTGGACACAATTATCTGGGAAGCCTGTTCTGAGCAATGAAGCTGAAAAATCCCTGCTACCATTCCAAAGTACTTATTTATGTGAAGCAGGATTTTCATGCTGTTATGAAGAATAAGTACAGGAATATGTTGGATCCTTAGCATGACATGCGGTGTGCACTTTCTATAAACATAACTCTACGTATACATGATCTTTGCTCAAAAATACAACACCAGGGTAGTCACTAATTATTTTGCTGTAAATTTTTTTAACTTGTAATGCTGCTGCATTACCCTATACTTAGAAAGTATACCACTATAGTCTAATACTTATAAAATATTTAATCTAGTTAAGCAAATCTATTCATCGTATAAACTTTGCCGTGCAATCGACGGCTAGTCCTTTGTACGTCACTAGTCAGCTCATCCGCAGCGGAGAGATTTTTCAGTATTACCATTGCGGGTAATAGTTTTTTTTTGTTTTGGCTACCGGACCTCGAGGAAGACGGTCGATATTTCGGAGAGGGCGCGCCCGCTTTGGCGGGCGCGGCGCGCCCGATTCATTCACTACCCTGCATCCAGCCACTGCAGATTAAAATTCTTTATTTAAAGCCAGTACGAGATATAGAAGCATTTGAATCTTTAACTAAATTCAGTGTAACACCTGGGCAGGCCATCGAGGAATCCTCAACCCTACAGGCAAGTCGCTCACTGTACCATTAACCGCCTCTATTCTCGCTTCTTTTAATTTCTCGCTCTTTTATAATTTTCTATTACAATTTTAAAATCTATTTATAATTAAACTAATGTGAAGCAGACGCCAGAAACCGCGTCGCTTCGAAAGGAACCCAGGTTATTGTAATATCGCCGTTAGGCCAGGGTTAGGTTAAAATTAACTATAACGTTCTACCGATAGAAATAGATTAAATAGCATAGCCGGCTTGTCCGCCGAATAAACGTGCATAGTTCACTTTTTCCTAAATTTTCATAAAATGTGCTACCCCCCATTAGGTCGAAAAGGTGAAAGTCGACCCGCGAAACCCTTTCTATAATACCGTATTCTCGGAGTGCAATCCCCTCGATATCAGGTCCCTCAAAATATTCTCTTTCAAGTCTCTACCCCACGAAACAAAATCCCAAATCGCAAGCTAATTTTTGAATCTCTTTCCCAAAGTACAAGTCCAAAATCTCAAAAATATTATCTTTCAAATCACGTCTCAATAATACAAAATATCAATCATCTAAACTATTTTCCGTTATTTTATTAAAAAATCTTTACCCAGTAAAAAAGATAGAACCAAGGTCAGGTCCCCGATAAATAATATTCCTATTCAAACATTTATCTAAAAAATACAAAATCTAAATTCCCGACTTATCCAAATTCCATTAGATTCTTACTCCACCGTAACATAAAATTAAAGCGATCATTTTCCATAATCCTAAACATAAGAATAAGTCATTTCCAATCATTATCAATCGACGTCTCTCTAGAAAAATCTACGGTTCAACCGAGGGAGATACCCGCATCCCGATACCGACAGACTTCAACGCCTACCCGACTCCTAAAAAAATCCGAAACCCTGAATTTCAATCACGAAAATCACGGAAGCTCGATAGAAAATTCATAAAACCTTCGAAACTTAATTCGGCCTTGATATGCGCATTAACTAAAATTATATAGAAAGATCGGAGAAGCTATGCACAGGAACGCAACATGTACCATAAATTTTCGTAAAATATATTCTTCTTTATAATAAAAACTCCATTGTAAGGCATTATGTTTCATTTAATAAAAAAGGTTTAAAAATTGGTAATTCTATAATCTTCTCAGAAAAATTCGTAATAATTCGAATTCGAGACGTAAGACGTGCAAGCGGAGCCAGGGAGAGAAAAGAAAGTTCACAGGGTTAAGAACCATTAATTTATGTTCGGACAAACCGAGCCTTATCATTTAAATTCCACGAACTCTAGTCTTGGAAATTTCTACACATTTCTCTGTTTAATCAATCGTTCAAAACACGAATCAATAAAGATAGAATCGCGAAACTTCTAGCTATTTTCCTTAGTATTCATTTCTACAGGTCATTTAAATTTGAAATTAAATTCGGTAATATAATAAATAAATAGATCCAAAATCATCACCCAATAATAAAGATAAATTTCAATTTAAATTATCATTCAGTAATTCCGGACCGATTGTAAAAGATATTAAATCGCGCCGGGTGAGCGATCTCAGACCGGTTCGTTATCAGTAGGCGGGCCCGCGACGGCCCGGCGAGCGCGGCGAGCGCCGGCGCCACCTGTAGGTGCGGAGGTGAAGGAGGGGGCCATTGCCGGTGCGACGTATCCAAAGATAGAGGGCGCTGCGCCGTTTTACTACAATCTACTTCCCGCGAATTGAGTACGGATCTGAATTCACGAAACGCTCTCCATAATTAAATAAATTTTATAATCTGCAAAAGCCAACATAGGAAATTTCAGTCCATAATTAATAGCCCATAATTAAATAATTCAAGTATATTTTCCAATCCATAGCAAGTATACCCCATCCAACTTGATCGCCCGTCTGCCTCACAGACGATCCCGACTTCCGAGGACGCCACTAATAAGGCGGGATAAAAACCACCCCTGAGGATCACATATTCCGACTTGAGCTAGTGAGGCCCCGTCAGTGACGTTCCTCCTCCCGTAATCTAGACCAACCGCTAGGCGAAGGCGTGCGTCTAGCTTTTTGTGCGTGAACCCCATCCCTAGAATTATCACGGATTGGCGCCCTGGAACTTGACGGTTTCCTAAAAAAAATTAGATATTATCCGTGACATAATGGCATTTATCCGATCTGCCTACAATACTATATAACCATTATAAACGTAGCAAAAATTGGCGCTCAACTTAGGGGCCCGTTTTTTTTTTTTTCATTTTGTCTTTAAGTATTCTATAATTTCTTTACATAAAATTTAAAACTTCACTTTCCCACCCAAACCCTCCCTTCGATTTATAACATCGAACATATCTCGAAAATCAAAATATATATAATTTCAAAAATAAATATTACCATACAATCAAATTTAAATAAAATATATAGATTTTTATTTAAAAAAAAAATAAAACGGAACCGAAATTTTTTTTCAATACATTTAAATCCGGAAATAAATAAAACATAAAAATTTTACAAAATACCTGTACCAAATATTTAATTTCGTTTAAATTTATTTCTTTTACTATTTAATTCGCTACTCCATACAAAGATATAGTCTTCTAGCTTTATCTCTTCACGCATAGCCAATAAATAAGAACATTAGGACCAACACTATACCACACTACAACACAATTAAGAAGCAATTACAGAACACTTAGTAACTTCTGACATATACATTTGAAACTTAAAAAATAAAAAGGATCGTTACACCTCAAGGATTTAAAATAAATCGTTTCTCCGATTTTGAGAGTGACATCATGGCACCAAGGAAAACAAGGTCCGCTGCAAGGAACCGCCAGCAATCGCCAGACAAAAACAGTGAGGAAAATCCTATTCAAAAAACTCCAGATCAGTTGAAAAAACAACAAACCGGAGAACTCAATACAGTAAACATGTCAGGACGTGAACAACCCACAACCTACAAAAAATCGAACGACAACTCAAGGATCAGTGAAGCATACGATATCGGAAACGAGGAAGGATCAGACACGAGGAACAGAGAAAAATCTCAAGATACAGCATCAGCATCAGATATCTTCCAACCTATTGACATCGGAAAACATAGGACATTCCCCAGCATCTACAAATGGAACCTGAAGTACGACGGATCCACTCCCATCCTGGACTTCATCGATATAGTCGAGGATAAGGTGCAAGCTAGAGGAGTAACCGAAAAGGAGCTCATCCAAGGTTTTACGGACCTACTAGAGGGATCATCATTATTATGGTTTCGCAGCATCAGACAGTATGTAACGACATGGAAAACTCTAAAGGCGGCGTTAATAAATAAATATGAGTCACTCAATTACCAAACGAGGCTCGAAAATCAAATGCGTAACACAAAACAAATCGCAGGAGAAACTATGCACGACTTCGTTACACGCATAGACACCATGAACACGAGGCTGTCTCCAAGACTACGAGATGCTACAATACTCGAAATTGTTAAATTGAACGTCCTTCCATTGTACTACACTCTACTGGGAACGACCAGACTGGACGACGTGGGAACATTATTGGACTTGGCGAAAAATTTCGAACAATACGCGCTAAATCCAGCACCAACTGCGACAAACAGCACCCAGCAACGTCAATCATTGTCCCCAAGATCGCAAAACAAAATACCGATGGCAGCCGTGGACGAGCAGTACGTATGCGCTAATAATAGCAGTCAAGATGAAGTAGCTGCGATTCCGCACAACGACAGATTCGGACCTCGCCGCGACATACCGCCGCTACTCCAAAGAAATTCCAACTACGAAAATCCTCCACTCGACAGACATCGTCAGCAAAACTTCGAGAGACGCCCCCAGAGACCTTCACCTCAGGCTTTATTTTGCAAGAAATGCGAAAATCATGGACACACCTTCAGAGAATGCCAAAAGTATCCAAATCCTATGTGCTTTAACTGCAAGCTGCAAAATACATTCACGCGATTTTGCGTAAGATGCAACGGAACTCAACAGCAAAACCAGCCAAAAACCGGGAACACCCACGGATACAGGCATTAGACGGGGCCATAACCGTGGAAAATTATACGTTGTCGGCTAAACCACAATATAACGATTCCCGTCCACACGCTAATATCAACATAATGGGAAAATCTTACGAAGGACTGGTGGATACCGGCTGTGCAGTCTGCATATTGGGCGACGAAGTGCACAAACGTTACATGTCACTGGGAAAAAATATCAAAGAATCGGAAAACCGCATAGCAACGGCCGACGGAACGCCGCAAAAAATCCTCGGATACCTGACTTTACCGGTGATATTTAAAGGAAGGTCGAAAGAAATAAATTTCCTCGTTTGTCCTACGATTAAAAAAGACGTAATTCTGGGGATCGAGTTCATCAGAAAATTCGACGTTAAAATCTCAATCGGAGAAAGTCTCGACATCCAGGTGGCACAAATAAACAATACCACATGCCAACAAATCGTGGACATAGAAGATCTTACGCCGGAACAAATGCGACGATTAGATCATGTCAAGAAGCTGTACGAAGACATTTCCTTCGAAAAACAAGGCCTAGGAAGAACGCATTTAATGGAGCACAAAATTGTCACCACTGGCGACCCTATCCGCCAAAAGCCGTATCAGTTATCGCCAGCAAAAGATAAGCTGATAAAAGATGAGATCGACGAAATGTTGAAGCTAGGGGTGATCACACCAATTAAGTCCCCATGGTGCAACCCGATACTCGTCGTAACGAAAAAAGATGGCAGCCCAAGGGTGTGTTTAGACTCGAGAAAATTAAACGAGATAACCGTGAAAAACCATTACCCGATGGCATCGTCGCAAAGAATTCTAGACAACTTAGGGAACGCACGTTACCTAACATCTATCGATTTATCGAAAGCCTTCTGGCAAATCCCGCTAGAAAAATCCTCGATCTACAAAACCGCATTCGCAATACCGGGAAAGGGCATGTTCGCCTTTGTACGCATGCCTTTTGGCGTCTGTAATGCATCCTCGGACCTCTCGGCACTCATGGACCAGATCTTCGGACCTGAGTACGGAAATAAGGTATTCGCATACGCCGACGACCTCATAATTGCATCAACAACGTACGACGAGCACATCGACACCTTATTACGAGTGAGGGAAAACCTGAAAGAAGCAGGCCTGACGGTAAACCTAAAAAAATGTGAGTTTTGCAGGCCAGAACTAGTATATCTCGGCTATATTGTCGACAGACAAGGCTTGAGGACAGACCCAGGAAAAATAGCCTGTGTTACGAATTTCCCGAGACCGGATCGTGTAAAACAAGTGAGGAGTTTCCTCGGTTTAACCGGATATTACCGCCGATTCGTGAAAAATTACTCAAAAATAGCCGCACCACTGTGCAAACTAACCGGTGGAAAGAAAGGTGTAAAAACAATTTTCACATGGACAGAAGAGGCGGAAGAGTCATTTATCATGCTAAAACAAGCTCTGACTACAGCCCCGATCCTGAAATGTCCCGATTTTAGCAAGGAATTCACAATAAGCTGCGACGCAAGCGACATCGCCATAGGCGCGGCCTTAACCCAGTACGATGAAAAGGAAAAGATGGACTTACCCATATCATATTTCTCGCAAATCCTTAACTCCGCGGAAAGGCATTACTCAGTAAGCGAAAGAGAATTGCTGGCCGTCTTAAGGGCCGTTCTCCATTACAAGACGTACATAGAAGCCACCAGATTTAAGGTAGTGACTGACCATAGCAGCTTGAAATGGCTCACCAAATTGGAAAACCCCACAGGCAGACTGGCAAGGTGGAGCACATTGTTGTCACAATTTGATATGGAAATCATTCACCGAAAGGGTAGCCTGAACGTGGTAGCAGACGCGCTTTCCAGGATTCCATGCATGGCTCTATCAGCAACACCCGGCGAAGATGAATGGTACAATCGTACGTACGAGACGGTACGAAACGATCCATACGCAGCCCCGGAATACAAGATAGAGAACGATAAACTGTACAAGTACCACGCTCCCAGGAGAGGCGAGAAACTGCTAAACCCATGGAGACTCGTTCCAAAGCTCGCAGACAGGGAAAACGCGATGAAAGAAATACATGAGGGAGACTTCGCTGTCCATTTTGGCATATTCAAAACTCTAAGGAAGCTGCAATCGTACTATTATTGGCCAGGAATGCAAAAGCAGGTGAAATCCTACATAAAAAGCTGCGACACTTGTAAAGCCCACAAAATTCGAACAGGGCCAGCCCAGGGCCTGATGGTCACTCCGAAATCTGTGAAAACCCCGATGCATACCATCAGCATCGATCTTATAGGGCCCGTTCCGAGATCAATGAGTGGTTTCACATACATACTTTCCGTGGTCGATGTATTCACCAAGTTTTGCTGGCTATTTCCTTTAAGAAAAGCCACGTCGGTGAATATAAACAAACACCTAGAAAACAATATATTTCTCACTTATGGTACTCCGGCCGTTATAACGTTAGATAACGCGACCTATTTCAGATCAAGAACATTTAAAGCACTAATCGATAAATACAGAATCCCTAGACTATTCTACGGATGCGTCTACGCACCGCAATCCAATATGGTTGAGCGTTACAACCAGACAATAGAAACTAGCCTATCAATTTTGTCAGGCCAAAATCAAAGAATGTGGGATAAATACATTTATTTGATACAAAATGCTCTAAATAATCACATAAATCTCGCGACAGGATTTTCACCCTCGTATCTAATGTTTGCTCGAGAGCCTTTTGTTGATGGAAGGTACCATAAAATGCTAGGGTACGTGCCAGATCAAAACTCCCAAATAGCAGTCGACAGCCCGCAGGAGTTCGCTAAGGGACTAGAAGCCTTGGCGGATACTTACGAAGTCGTGCAGGATAGATTAATGGAAGCTTTTAGAAACAGCGCGGCCAGGTATAATTTAAGGAGGAAAAACATCCAATTCTCAGTAGGTGACACTGTATGGGCAAAGAACCACACCTTATCGAGGAAAATAGATTTCTTCTCTAGTAAATTAGCACCTAGGTATACAAAATGCAAAGTTATCGCTAAAAAATCGCCAATCGCCTATGAATTAGCTGACATGAATGGGAAACCTCGCGGAACGTTCCACATCAAAGATATCGCTAGCGATTAAACGCGTCTAAGTAAATGGTAGCTGTGATGTCGTCGGAATGAATATACTCTCATAAACAGAAATAAACCGCTCGGAAAAGCTATAAAAACTCGAAGACACCGTATTATGGTACACTAAAAGGTATTTACGAACAAGTATTAAAGGCACGAAACGGACCTCAGTGTTATTTTCAAAAAATTAAAACAATAAATATATATGTACACATATTAACAAAATGAATAAAATAATAAATTAATTAAAGTCCAATAAAATATACAACAGTATAAAATAAACCAAACTAAAAGAAATGCATTGAATTGATATCGATTTGACTTATAAAAACACACAATAATAATACATCAGATAAAAAACAACAATACAAAGAGCCTTGTCCCATCAAAAATAAACAAAAATACAAAACTTACAATTTAAAGTTAAAAAAAAAAAAAATTTTTTAATAAAAAAAATTTTTTTTTTACAAGTTATCTAACCCGGCTAATCACCGGGCTCGATAAGACAACATTCTCCATTTATGCAAATTTCAAAACTTCCTAAAAAATAAATAAATCTAAAAAATAAAGGTCATATAGTTACCAAATAAAAAATAAAATCATAAAATCAAAAAATAAACAAATAACGTCCCTTTGCCTGAGCCATTACGGACCGATCTAAGAATAAAGATATTTCTCTACCTTGATATACCATTATTATATACATATTAGGTTCGGTGCTACCCATCCAAATATAGAGAGAAAACACCTCCGGAATATCCGGGTTTTTATTATTTATTGGGTTTGGTGGTTATATAGCCCGTCATTGGACAGAAACACCATTCGAACCATTGGTTTCCGGGTATATGTACATCAACTGTCAGCGTAGAATTAAAATCAACATGTCAGCTCTGTTGCACAAATACCACTATGAATATCATTTATATTACATTATTATCATTATTATTCGATCACGCGGCGAGTAAGTCGGCAGAACTAAGTAGCGACTAGAACTCCGTACACAAAACCGTTGTGAATTCGACATGAACAGCTACAGAAAAATCTTTATTCGATCCCGGCATTTGCCAGGACATGGAGTCACTCCATACCATGAAAGTTTTCATAATAAAACACCCCCCCATAGATTAACCCGTAATGATACTTTTAGTATAAAGCTCAAATTAGTTTGCCCATCGAAAGCTCTGCAAATTTAACATAGAAAACCGATCTTAATTGCATATAAATATTTGTATAAATTTACTCCCTCATTTTAGTAAATACATTTTCCTACAATTCAGTCAAAATAGTAAAATAGGTACAAGACAGACAGTTTTAGTATGCAAGAAGCGTGACAGGAAGTTGATGAACGACGACGAAAGAAAGGCGAGTGAATACAACGCGAAAGGAAAACCTATGTTAAAATACTAAAAATTATTATTATTACTAAGACTAAGAAAAATTACCATCAGACAGAATTTATATACAATATAAACATTGGATACCAAAGATCTCACAAATCTTGAACAGTTAGGGAATATCTAGCGGAACAACGCATATTAGACATTCTATATTAACTACATACCATAAAGAGCAAAATGACTGAAAAGTCAAAAACTGTGGTTTTGTCGCGAAAAGCGCCCATACTTTTTCAGTCCTCCCGTCCAAATAAAAGCAAATAAAATAACAAGGTTCTATAAAAAATAAAAACACAAATTATACAACAATACATGACACAGCCCATATAAAATATTACATTCCAATATACTTAAAAGAATAGCAAATAAAAGTAGCAACATTTACTCAAATAATATACAAACCCTATAAAAAAATACATAAATAAAACACGGTCGATCATGGGTCTCGCAAATTAAAATTACGTGAACCCGAGTCTGTATATTTCAGACAGGTCTCCAAAGTATACATAAACAAAATTATAAACAAACCGGCAAAATTATATACACTAAAAATATACATTATTAATAAGGAACATATAGCCTTCCTAATATTATTTATGCGCCAATGCGCGAATGCTAATATACAATGCACATATAGATAAAAACAATCCATGACTAAATATTACACCCAAAATGACGTTAAATCAAATTCAATATTACAACCGGTTCCCCTTTTTCCCCCCTTTCTCCCTAAAAATCATAAAAATAATAAAATACAACAAGGGCATTAAAAAATAAATATAGGAGAGATCTGATATCGAGGAGAAATAAAATGCAAATAAAATCAAGTCCTATATATAAAATATCACAATAAATCGATAAAAATTTAACCATTGCACAACATTTTTATAAGTTTAATCAAAGGTCGTAGCGCATCTCGCTAACGGACCACATTCATTCCCCCTTATAATCCATAAATTATTACATCAAAGTGCAGAAGACGCACACGCACCTCTGCGTCCATATTATTAAAATCAGTAAAAAAGAAAGAAAAAAGAGAGCTACAAATGTACATATCAGCATAGAATATAAGTATATAAATATCGTATAATCACTAATCAGGTCATTATGTCTAGATAAAATGTTGTTTTTAAATATTAGTAACGCTGTTTCATAAGAACTTTTACAGTAACTCCGTCAATAAAGAGTACTGATCTTGTATACCATATGTACCTAATCGGACACATAGTATTAACTGCATACATAGTAGTAGCAAATTAACACATAGAAAATTAATGCTAGTTTATTTCTGTTTATTTAAAAATTTTAGGAAAGGAAATAGCAAATAGAATAACTGTCATTCTGTTATACATTCCACTGAGGAATAAAATATTATAAGATCACACAGGGGTAATCAGTTAAAAAAAAAAAGATGGAAATATATATAGTTACATAATTGTTTGTAAACGAGGATATCACAATACCTACTCATGGTACAGTGAAACAAGCCTATCCTTCTTACCTCACCCATCCTAGTAGTACCAGATAAAGAAACATTAGTATCTCGACAAGATGATGCCGCATACCTTTCTCAAATTCCAGAAAAATTGGAGCAACGATGCAGAAAAGGCCATACTCATAACGACGTTACTATGATGAACCGATGCAGCGAATATCGACCCAATAATTATAAAGGGATCTACACGCTAATCAATTGGATACGACAAATTTACTACCGATCGTCCAAGGAAGAACACCGTTAAATTCAACTTGCGATCCGGAAATTATAACTCCAAGCAGTCATAGCAGGTAAAAGACACATTTTCCTTACCTCTATAGACATTAGGACTTCAGACCAGATGACCAACACCAGAGGACCACTAGTCGCCGTACAAACAGCGTACCCGATGACGTCCGTATAATGGATATGCACACAGGAATACAGCAAGTACCATGCATATCATGCATATATTGTACCACTAGCATGCAGCTCTTTTCCCAGATGCTCTTTGAGTGAAAGACACTAAGAAAGTGCCATTCAGTTAGTTATCGTTAAAAGTGAGAGTGCAAGTAATTCGAGTCTGATATCTTACGGTATTTCAGTGAAATGGACAGTTGAGACCGTTAAGCTACCTATTCAAGTTCCCGTATTAATCAATTCTACACAGGACTTACATAAGCAAAGTGTTCATAAATTGCCACCTACGAGGAAAATTACCAAGACAACGTAATAGTACACAGGACTTTATAAAGCGAAGTGTCAAATCTTAAGTCATTGCCCGAATTTTACAACATTACTTCAACTTAATGACCCAACATATAGACTTTTATAATCTGCTCCTGCACACATAGACTTTACTGCAAAGCAAGTGGCGTAGCATAGGAAGATACAGTTTAAAAAGACTCTATACTTCGTAGCAGAAATCTGGCTTCGTAGCGGAATTCAAGACACTAATGCTTGTTTCCATTTTCTTGTCTGTCGTAAGGTGACGTAAACCACGCTGCAGCCGACACCCTGGAGTGTCATGACGAAATCGACGACCAGCCATTATTCGAGGACACACTTAGACGTCTACAGGACCCAGGATGCGACCGGAAGGATGTCAACGCGATCTACATTTTAATTTTGTAAATTGTAAAGGGCCATATCCAAACTATATATCCACTTAACGTTAAAAAACGAGCAAGTGACTTCCATGACTGAACTTCTAGCGACAAAATACCCGTGACATTTCCATATTACTCCATATATTTCCTTTCCGATCTCATAATCTACATCATAAATCACAATCAAATGCGTAGGATACAAACCATATTAATACTTAGAAGAATAGAACTTTAATTCAAAACTTATAACTTTTCCATCTTCTTCACATGTTAAGTTAAACTTACATAATCATAAATATCAAAATAAAATAATTTAGGTCTAATATATAGGGCATATAAAAAAAAACTAATAATAAGTAATTATTAAATCCAAGCACAAATACAGTACCTCACCAGTAGCTACGCTTCGTAGCAAGTGTTAGGCGTAGCGACTCGTATTATAATTTGTTTCTTTTTGTTTATTGCCTTTTTTGTTAGTGCCACCGTGGGCGGTGACGTTTTTATCTACCCGGCATGTAATGCTGCTGCATTACCCTATACTTAGAAAGTATACCACTATAGTCTAATACTTATAAAATATTTAATCTAGTTAAGCAAATCTATTCATCGTATAAACTTTGCCGTGCAATCGACGGCTAGTCCTTTGTACGTCACTAGTCAGCTCATCCGCAGCGGAGAGATTTTTCAGTATTACCATTGCGGGTAATAGTTTTTTTTTGTTTTGGCTACCGGACCTCGAGGAAGACGGTCGATATTTCGGAGAGGGCGCGCCCGCTTTGGCGGGCGCGGCGCGCCCGATTCATTCACTACCCTGCATCCAGCCACTGCAGATTAAAATTCTTTATTTAAAGCCAGTACGAGATATAGAAGCATTTGAATCTTTAACTAAATTCAGTGTAACACCTGGGCAGGCCATCGAGGAATCCTCAACCCTACAGGCAAGTCGCTCACTGTACCATTAACCGCCTCTATTCTCGCTTCTTTTAATTTCTCGCTCTTTTATAATTTTCTATTACAATTTTAAAATCTATTTATAATTAAACTAATGTGAAGCAGACGCCAGAAACCGCGTCGCTTCGAAAGGAACCCAGGTTATTGTAATATCGCCGTTAGGCCAGGGTTAGGTTAAAATTAACTATAACGTTCTACCGATAGAAATAGATTAAATAGCATAGCCGGCTTGTCCGCCGAATAAACGTGCATAGTTCACTCTTTCCTAAATTTTCATAAAATGTGCTACCCCCCATTAGGTCGAAAAGGTGAAAGTCGACCCGCGAAACCCTTTCTATAATACCGTATTCTCGGAGTGCAATCCCCTCGATATCAGGTCCCTCAAAATATTCTCTTTCAAGTCTCTACCCCACGAAACAAAATCCCAAATCGCAAGCTAATTTTTGAATCTCTTTCCCAAAGTACAAGTCCAAAATCTCAAAAATATTATCTTTCAAATCACGTCTCAATAATACAAAATATCAATCATCTAAACTATTTTCCGTTATTTTATTAAAAAATCTTTACCCAGTAAAAAAGATAGAACCAAGGTCAGGTCCCCGATAAATAATATTCCTATTCAAACATTTATCTAAAAAATACAAAATCTAAATTCCCGACTTATCCAAATTCCATTAGATTCTTACTCCACCGTAACATAAAATTAAAGCGATCATTTTCCATAATCCTAAACATAAGAATAAGTCATTTCCAATCATTATCAATCGACGTCTCTCTAGAAAAATCTACGGTTCAACCGAAGGAGATACCCGCATCCCGATACCGACAGACTTCAACGCCTACCCGACTCCTAAAAAAATCCGAAACCCTGAATTTCAATCACGAAAATCACGGAAGCTCGATAGAAAATTCATAAAACCTTCGAAACTTAATTCGGCCTTGATATGCGCATTAACTAAAATTATATAGAAAGATCGGAGAAGCTATGCACAGGAACGCAACATGTACCATAAATTTTCGTAAAATATATTCTTCTTTATAATAAAAACTCCATTGTAAGGCATTATGTTTCATTTAATAAAAAAGGTTTAAAAATTGGTAATTCTATAATCTTCTCAGAAAAATTCGTAATAATTCGAATTCGAGACGTAAGACGTGCAAGCGGAGCCAGGGAGAGAAAAGAAAGTTCACAGGGTTAAGAACCATTAATTTATGTTCGGACAAACCGAGCCTTATCATTTAAATTCCACGAACTCTAGTCTTGGAAATTTCTACACATTTCTCTGTTTAATCAATCGTTCAAAACACGAATCAATAAAGATAGAATCGCGAAACTTCTAGCTATTTTCCTTAGTATTCATTTCTACAGGTCATTTAAATTTGAAATTAAATTCGGTAATATAATAAATAAATAGATCCAAAATCATCACCCAATAATAAAGATAAATTTCAATTTAAATTATCATTCAGTAATTCCGGACCGATTGTAAAAGATATTAAATCGCGCCGGGTGAGCGATCTCAGACCGGTTCGTTATCAGTAGGCGGGCCCGCGACGGCCCGGCGAGCGCGGCGAGCGCCGGCGCCACCTGTAGGTGCGGAGGTGAAGGAGGGGGCCATTGCCGGTGCGACGTATCCAAAGATAGAGGGCGCTGCGCCGTTTTACTACAATCTACTTCCCGCGAATTGAGTACGGATCTGAATTCACGAAACGCTCTCCATAATTAAATAAATTTTATAATCTGCAAAAGCCAACATAGGAAATTTCAGTCCATAATTAATAGCCCATAATTAAATAATTCAAGTATATTTTCCAATCCATAGCAAGTATACCCCATCCAACTTGATCGCCCGTCTGCCTCACAGACGATCCCGACTTCCGAGGACGCCACTAATAAGGCGGGATAAAAACCACCCCTGAGGATCACATATTCCGACTTGAGCTAGTGAGGCCCCGTCAGTGACGTTCCTCCTCCCGTAATCTAGACCAACCGCTAGGCGAAGGCGTGCGTCTAGCTTTTTGTGCGTGAACCCCATCCCTAGAATTATCACGGATTGGCGCCCTGGAACTTGACGGTTTCCTAAAAAAAATTAGATATTATCCGTGACATAATGGCATTTATCCGATCTGCCTACAATACTATATAACCATTATAAACGGGGCACGTAGCAAACTGTTTGCTGAATTGTCTGATTTTAATGCAGAACATTTAAATAAAGCTGTTATTTCTAATTTTACAACTACATCCTACAAAATTACATAATATATCATTGTAGTACCTGTCACTGGAAAATAAAATAAAAAATTAGACTAAGGTCGCGTACATCAAATATATTCGTACTTTGGGTCGCCAGCCAAAAAGGTTAAGAACCGCTGGTCTAGAGAGCCCTTAAGGATCTTAAACGGAGGAAATGGAAGACAGGAACAAGGACAGGGCAAACATACTGCGTCCGCTTGAAGTAGCGCAGAAATTCAGCATAAAAGTAATATGTAAAAAACATTATACAGGATGAGTATTTTATTAGTGACATCCTTGTAGTGGGTCAATCAGTACGAGCAAATAAGCAAGTTTTGATAAAAAAAAATTGGGAAAAAGAAAAAAACATTATTTTGTATAATATGAAAAAAAAATGTATTTTGAAAAATAGTACAAAAAAGCAGAGTGTGTTGCGACATCTATCGGTTGATTACCTCCAATATTGTATATTTGCGGTATTTTACCTACTGTTAGGTAGGTAAAATTACAAATTAAAATTTAATTAAAAAAATCTCAATTAAAAAAGGTTTTTTTTTTTAATATATATCATAAGTTGTTTATTTTCTCGTACTAATTCTCCCACTACAAAGATCTCACTAATAAATAAAAATCATCCTGTATCTATATTACTGACGCATTATTTAAAGAATTCTATATCCTTAACCCCTAATACACAGGCTATTCTTTTATATTATTGTGTGCTTATATAATTTTCATTTAAATATCTCTTCTTAGGAAGAAGATCTCGGTACAAGAAGATTTGACAAGCCGACATGACTTCTATATACATTCGAGTATATTATGTCGAATACGACACGGACCCACATACGTCGCTTAACCTCCTAGACGAATGCACACGAGACTATCAAGAATGGCCTCATTATTATTTATTACAGTCATCAGAGAAAAAGCACTTGACACGTGTTTCATATTCCTTAATTATATTAAATGTATTTATACAAAAAATACATAAGCTCTAGTTTATAAAATAAAAGCGTGTTGAAAAACACTAAAAACACGCTTTTATAAATGCACATAAAAACCACATCATTAGACCTTGAAACCTATACGTGGTCAAAGTTCATTCCAAGACTTTTCTAACAAGTCCAAACACAGCTATGATACGATGTTCCATCATGAAGTTCCAGTTCATATCTTCCGACTCCATCATCAGATCAGTTCGACAGTACCATATTATTGTATTGTCATCAGAACTACATACAGCTGCCAATTGTCATGACGCTACGATCCTTGGAAGATGGTTAAATTAGTTACCTTAGATTCCATTACATAGTTACATACAGTTCGACCTAATAAAAGCGTGTTAAAAACAAAATGATGATTATTGTATTTTTAATTATAATTACGTTTCAATAACATCTTCTTTCATTTAGAAAAATATATCTATAAAAATGCGATTAACAGAACATGGGAGGCAGGGCTCTCCGCCCCTCTCCACCAAACTCTTCAGATACTATATCGGCGACTACAAAAACTCACTTGCTTTCCCTATCTTCATTCCCCCCCCCCCCCTACCTCGCCCACCTAAAAAAAATCAGAAGAGAGAAATCCACTCCTAAAAATCAGTGAAAAACTTTGTAAAACATATTAGACTGGGATGGGACAAGTGGGCGCGGCCAACTGGGCGCGGCCGACTGGGCACTGCTAACTGGGCGCCGCCGATTGGGCGATAGGCCGACTGGGCGCAGGGATAACTAAGCGCGAGCCAAGTGGGCGCGGGACAGGTGGTCGCCAAAATTATATTATGCAATATATTTATATAAAAAACATTCTAAAATTAACAGTTAAATAAACTTTAGCAAGGTTAACCCCTCACGTTGCGAGGTAAAAACTCACCTATCACTTTTGCGCGCGACATATTCGCGCAAAAAATCGACGCGAGTCAACGGCCTTGAGAAAAACGATCATAACTTTTAAACCACTAAACGGATTTAAAAAAGATAAAGAGAAAAATGATCGCATTGAAATTTGACATATAAAACATTATAACCTTATCTCGTTAAACAATTAAGATAATAATGAATAAATATTACAAAATTGGCAAACTGAAAAAACTCGCCTATAAAATCATTTCGATTTTTTTGTCACAAAATACGTAAAATATGCAAAAATTGTAAATACAGTTGTGTTCTTTATTAAATGCTTTACCAAAACGATATTTTTTTTTTACTTATTTGCATACAAAAATATTTATTTATTCAGCCAAGAAAAATTTTATGTATTCTCGTAAAAAAAAATTTTTTTAATTTTTAATTTGTGACTACTTATGGTATTTTTTTATATGAAATTCTTTCAAAATAACTTTATTACTACATCACACTTCTTAGAAATCACACCAGAACTTTGAGCTTTGTCTGATATTATAGAAAAATCTAAAGTTTTGAGAGTTTCCGCGTCCGAACTTAATAATAAACTTTGAATGCCCATAATATAAAATTCGTAAGATTTTTTCTATTATATTGTCTTATCATAGACTTATTATATGTCTAATAACTAATCACTATACTCCAAAGAGTCACATTTCATCGAAAAACTATGGAAAATCGCACTTTATTCTCTCATAGTAATTATCAAAACAAGTTTCTTTGCGCGATTCAATTTACAAAACAAGATATAATTTTCAAAATACGCCTAATTATGTGATAACTTAGGATGTAAATGAAACAATACTTATTTTGTTAGTAAATTAAAGCGATATTACGTCATATTTCGCAATATATCAGGATATTTCATAAACATTACAAAATAATAACAACCATTTTTTCGCGAGCCGTTTGTTGTTGCCGAAGTGTTTTCTTTGAAAATTCGTGAAAAACAGCAAATGGACTCTTTCAATTGACTAATAATTATGCCTAAACTACTTAAAAATGGAAATTACTCACTTTTATCCCGTAAACACTTCACTTTTATCCACAAAACACTATACAAAACAAACATTTCGCGGAACTACGCGGCCGCCGCGCGCTGGCCGATCGAGACTGCCGTCTGACGTTTATGCTGACTTTTTAATTCGCCGATCGATATTATCGCCGCTGGCCGCCGGATTAAAGATTATTCGGCCATGTATTTCAGCCGTCAGAAAGCATAAAGTACGACGTTTCGAATCGTAAATTGCATTTTTCGCAGCGGCGAGCGCGATGTCCCGTAGCGGATGTTACGCATTGTAGGCGGCCGCCATACATGTCCCCAAATGGATGTTACGTGCTGTGCGGGGCAATAATTGTAGACGGAAAAATCATTGCAATAAATAGTTAACTAATGAAAAAGAAATAATGATAGGATAAAATTATAAATTCGATATGCGTGTCACAAAAATCAATTTTAAAAAGTTATAATAATTTTGAATATAATGAAATTAAATGGGGATAAATCACAAGAACAGCAACAGGCAACCCTTTCGGCCTAGCTAGAGCGTCCTCAAACTTACGAGTAGGTTGGCTTTAAAATAAATATAAAAATAAAAAGATCTATATTATATCAACAGAGCATCAACTATTTCCAGTCTTGTAACTTATTTGAGTAAATGTATTTAAAAGGTTTCATAGTATATATAATACTTTTATTTATATATTAAGAAAGTATTTAAAATACTAGTTATTATAATAGAAATACATACCTGACCATAAATATAAAGCTGTGAATTTTATGACATTTTTTGATGTTTTGCACAAAATTGATTAAGTATTTATTATGTAAATGTTAAATCCCATGTAAACGCTAGCTCTGAAACGGGTATATCACAGTAAAGCTACGAAGGTAATGTTTCACCATTAGTTAATTTTTATATAATCTAGCTATAAAAATATTTCTAGTCAGTCACAATAAAAAAATATGTAAATATATTGCATAATTTAATTTTGGCGCCCACCTGGCCCGCGCCCACTTGGCTCGCGCCCAGTTGTCCCTGTGCCCATTTGGCCTAGCGCCTAGTCGGCGTCGCCCAGTTAGCAGCGCTCAGTCGGCCGCGCCCAGTTGGCCGTGCCCACGTGTCCTAGACCGTATTATACATTGATTCCTGTCCACGAGGGTTTTACAGCAGGCTTTGACAAACACTCATTAAATGGCAAAACTTCATATATAATAGGGGTCAATAATTAAATGTTAAATATATATTTTCATACATTTTTTTTTGTGTTAGACTTTATTTATAGAACGGCAATTTCACAGGTAAGGACCTAATGCAAGAAGAAGAAAATCGGTTGGTCACCCAAAAACTTTTCCGGCAAATAGCCAAGGGCTTATGGAAGGATTTTGAGCGTGATTTCCCCCCTCGGGAAGGAGGTAGACCCGATTAAAAGCGATAGTCCGCGATAGACCGGCGAAAACTCAGTGTAATTTCGGCCCAGCAACGCACCTGTGTACCAAATTTCAATATAAGTCTTATATTTCGGAATTAAAATATGACTGGTGCCGATTTCAACTACAACCAACCTTTTCAACTCCTGCCATGGCCAAATGATGCCTGCATACCAAATTTTAGCTCGATCGGATTAGGCGATTGGGAGGTACCGCAGAGGAATAAACAAAGATACACAGACATACTTCCATCTTGAAGTGGTATCTATGTCTCAGATGGGTTCAACATGGATATTCGTCTTTATCTCGAAAAAAATGCGCTTTCATAATACTTTCCCTCCTCGTTGGTTGGTGGGTTTGTTTGTGGTTATGTTTAACTACCTTATAAATACAAAATATTACAAAATTAAGTCCTTAAAGTTCTCAAGGAAGTAATGGAAATTAATACATAGTTAAATGTTTGGCTACGTAGGCGAATTTAATGCGAATGCTCGCTGTAATAATAGCTTCGTTGAAGTCGTTTAAATTTTATGCAGCCTTCGACATACACATTATATGCTCAAATACACACTTCCTCGCGTTGTTTAGTAATAGCCTGCCTACACCATAGTATAAATTTTAAGTTTAACACCGGTAAAAAAATCAAATCAGGAGTCTATTGCACCATTCTTTTAATCGTTGTTGATTTTCAACACATTGAATGATTATAGCTTTGTTGGCCGATTTTCGCACTGCCTACTTTATTTTAAATATGTTAATTGCAGCGTTTAATAGGATATACTCGTGATTAGCCATATTTGCACTAATATGACTAATACTTTGTCCACGCTTGTAATACGCTTTGATGGATTCCCTATCAAAGCGTTCAAAGGGCAAAATAGACAACTGCGCAAACACTAAGTGAATCAAAGCCTTCATAATGACACTTAATGCCTGTAAAAACACTGTGAATGCAATGTTTTGTCCTCGGGGTAACCCACAACATGATGTATCCAATAATATAAATGGCAAATAAATAGATTTTGTTAGGAAAATTAATGGTGACTATGGGATAAAATCTTATGTTTCGAGGATTCTTATGACGAGTAAATCTAATTTATTTATTTATTATTTTTTTATTAGTTTCAAATAGTATTCAAGGGCATTACAGATGATTCCAGTTCGCCCTTGAATATTAAAGCTAGAGTGTAAGTCTAAAAATAAATGACTACATAACTAAATTAATGATATTATTGACCAAGAAAAAAACATAAAAATATAAAACTCAATAAAAGACAGATTATGATAAACATGAGATAGCAAAGAGTTGCCTTTTTAGCTGCCAAAGGGATATACAAAAGATATCTATTTCTGTGGGTAAGGAATTAAGAAGAGCTATACTATACGAGCTAATGACAAGATTAGGAGGATGATTATGAAATGACATCGGATTTTTTTATACTTGCTCTACCCTATCGTGTACTCTTCTAATCAGCGCCATCCTATCTACACGGGGTTTTCGAACCATTAGGTACACGAGTTTTTCGAACATCTGATAATTTACTTAAAATTCTGATTTCAACACTATTTTTTCTGTGTCCATGATGCACGAATCTGGAACGATCTCCAGCAGATATACGAAACTCGCCTTCTTTAGAATCATTCAAGACTCACCTTAAAATGTACTATTTTTATAAGGAGTAACCAGCCATTCCATTTTTCTTTTCCTTCTCTCCCAATTTCCTCACCTCGAGCATTCTTAGTTTTAAATTCAAATAAACTTTGTATTTAATTCAAATAAACTTATATTTTTTATAATGTTTATTTCTACAACACAAGAATGTACCACTGCACTGTGATTAGATTAGCTGCAAGATATTGCTATGTGGCAATAAGCTCTCCTATTTATAATTTAATTTTTAAATGCAAATAATAACTTTATTATTATTAATAATAATAAAATCTAGATTAGGGACCACACATATATCATTTCTGCAAAATTTCGTCTTCCACTATATATCCAATAAGGAAATTTAAATTCCTCACTTTGAAATTTAAAAGACTGCTTTGAGTGTTTATCACGTATACTTCAATTCATGGCTTGGGTGAATGCTACCGACAGGAGCAGGGTTTTCATCCTCCAAAAGCAGGCGCTGCAGACGATAGCCGGAGAGCGAAATGATAGTCATTGCGCGACCCTATTTAAAAAATATAAAGTGCTTACCAGGCACCTGAATATATCCTCAAAAGACAGCTAGTGGTTCCGTGCAGCTTGGTCCATATGCCCTGTTTATCGTTTTAGTAGGCTCAACTTCCATCCGGTAGCCTCCTCAAAGAATGACAAACCTGGAAAGGATTCTGTTTCCCCTCTGTGAACCCTGTATCGGCCGTGTCGTGAACAGGTGGGATCGGATCTTCCGGGGCAAAGACGTGTCGGTTTGCGCATCGTACGGCGTTAGCCAATCGACTGTGCACTCCAACGAATGGAATTCACAGATTCAAAGTTGCGCAAGCGACTTCGAATCTGTGACCAGACTGGAGGACTGAGTAATTTGGTGGTGAGAGCGTAGGTCAGCAAATCTGGTAGTGAGGACGTACGTTTACTTCCGCTTGGTTCACTTTCTAGTGCCTGGCGGTAAGGCTTAGTTTGTCTATGGATTGTGTTATCCACAACGTGTTTACGTTCAGTTCTTGGGAGACAGAGTGGCAAGTGTCATTAAAACACCTTACGGTGGCGGGTTCGCACGTAGTAGTTGACAACTCACAATATCCTCGTGTTTGGTTTATGCCAAAAAAAAACATTTAAAAGAAAGCCTTATTAGCACCTAATTACATGGCCAAGAATAATAGTCTTACCAAAGATCCATTTAACTCTTATGTAAAAATCTGTTATATGCATAAATTTAATTTTTTTAAACAGAAACGCAACTGGCTTTCTTGGCGGGTCTTTTCAGTAGAACCCTCTTAGAATTCACCGCTTGTCTTTTGACGTTCAGTAAGTATACTCGAAGTTACTCAATTACACATTACATTAACTCAATTACCCTGAATAAAAAAGATGACTCGATTTGATTTTGATTTCAACATGTTGCTAAATACGATCCAAGAGATGAAAAATAGCTCGTTTGTTAATTAAATTAAATTAAAGCGTAAACTTGTCACACACGCCACTATAAGGTAGATGACTTTCATTTGTTATCGAATGACCTACATATAGTGTGGAATAGAATATAGACTAGTGTATTAATTACGTATAGTTTGTACTGCACTTTTGTCAGAAGCATCTTGGAATATGCATCTCAGGTATGGAACCCTTGTTATGATAAATATATAAATAGAATCGAGCGCATTCAAATGACGTTCATGAAATATCTCTGCTTCCGTTTGAAATTCCCATACAGCTCATCTAACTATTTCAATTTATGCAAGAAATTTCATATCCTCCCCTTGATTAAGCGACGTGAAACCGCGGACTTGACCTTTTTGCTAAAGATCACCTCCAATAATATTAACTGTCCCGACTTACTAAATAAAATTAATCTCCGTGTTCCTTCCAAACTCAATAGATTTAACCCTGCTCTTCATGTTCCTTATGCTGGTACCAACTATAGGCAAAATTCATTTATGTGGCGAACAAGTGACAATTTCAATGATTTGATTAAACAATTTTACTTTGATCTATTCTGTACGAGTATTAACTCAGCTAGGCAGCGGCTGAACAGTGAATTCTTTAGCACTAATTTTTGAATATTTTTTGATGTATTTTTTACCGATAGCTATAATTGAAAGATCACATGTTTCTATAACGTTACTTAAACGTGAAAACCTTTAATTGGCTCTCTGTTATCTTACTCCGTCTTTTTGTTAAATTATAATTAGCTCTTGGTTTTCCTAAAAATAAATAAATAAATAAATATAGTTACATTAATAAGAATTATTATGTTCCTATTAATAATATTTTAATCAGTCCTATGATGATATCTTTATTTTAATTACAAAATATTGGTAATGGCGTTTCCACATTACAATGCAATGAGATCCAGTGCAAAGGTGTCACTGTTTTAATATTACTATAATGGCACTAAGTATAATCGAAAATCGATGATATGTCGCTTTGTTACGCAAACAAGATGTAATATACAGATTAACAAGTGTAAAACTAATATTCTACCAATTTCCGTTTCATGATTTTGACGTCTATTTTTTCTCCCGTTGTACAATCGCCGTTCTCTAGGATTGACTGTCAGCTTTCGTCTGCTGTTGGTCTATGGGTAGGCGGAATACTGCTGCTACTACTACGCAGATTAAATCGTGCAGTGCAGTTTATAGCGGCACACAACATTCCCTATAGCATGTTACTCATCGTTGGACGCAGCGATTGGCGTTGGGGACATTTTAGGAAAGGTGTACTACGCAGTGGATAGTTTGAAACCTTCGTCTCTATTGAAGTTTAGGCGCCTTATTAATTCCCACATCATGCGGGAGAAATAGAATTGGTCTTTGGATACATAATGGGATTTTGAAACTGTCGCCAGTGGTCTTTTCCGCTATCGCCGATTTTCATCGCTTATCGTTTTTAATAGCCTTGATGTGTTCCATCGATCGGGTCGCTTTGTTTGTCCATTGGAAGCCAATCCACAGCTGTATTCGATACTATACACTCCAGTGGTATTACATCCTTTAAGTGTCTCAGAGACCAAGCTGTACTTTGGGTCGGTTTGGAGAATTTCATATCGAATTTGTACAGCGTCATATTCGTTCGTTCCGTGACGGCCTTGACTTAAGAATGCTCGTAATCTGCTCGGATGCAGGTTGCCTCCATATTGTATCGTGTGATTGTGTCGTGATATTTTATATGGATACGGAAACTAACAATGGATACCAAAGTTCTTCGTCTTATTTATAATTTCAATTTCAATGGATTTATAAAACTCCTTTTTACACGGTTGCATAAAAAAGTGGAATATTTTCAGAGTTTATGTATGTACGAGTATGTATGTATGTATATTGTCCGATTTTATACTCTCCGATAACTTTTACATGCTTGAACCGATTTAGAAGTGTGTAGTATTGTTGAAATTACTAGGTTATGTCGGATATCCTAGAGTACCTAAACTGTGCAACATCAATAAATTAAGATATATACTATACACATCGTGTGAAATCAAATAAACGGTCTAATTAAGTAGATTTCGATATATATAAATATCTATATGAATATACACATAAATCAATATATACCAACAAACGTTTTATTATTGAGAACTGAGGGCAACCGACTGCGTGCGGTGGCGGCGCCAGGCGCGATTCTCTATAAGGCACCAACTAGAGTTCTCAATTACAAAGGGCGAACCCGTCACCTCAGGAAGTTTTAACGATTAGTCATTCTATCTCCCTGAAGTGAGCGCAGAAGACTTGGACAAAACAGTCCACCGTGAAGCTCCGCCATATGCTTGTAAGCGGGCTTACACTCACACCCTTACTTCCAATTGCGACCAGATTACTCCAGTCTCTCGATTGGCTACGAGATCGAGGTCGCTTGCACGGTCCTCTCCCTTACGAAGCGGTGAAACGGTGTATACCGAATCTATCGCGGTCCACGGCATCCTTTGCCCGGCTGTTCACCCAGGATCGCGTAGCCGATGGTCGTTTCAAGAGAAGTCGCCGTAAGGTCCGAAACCACCCCCGCTCTATAGGAAACAGTACTGCTTCCAGACTCCCCCGACTGTTAGTCGGGACGGCTCAATGGGCCCGGTTCACGTGAAGCTACGCAAAAAGGGCAATTTCCCAGCGAAAGACGTCACGGGTCTAAATCATAACATGACACGCGTCAACAAGGCCGCAACAAAGCTCTGCAATTTTGTTTCAACAAAGAATTTAATATCTCAAAACAGGCTTTTCAGCGCGAACGAATTGTTTCTAATTATTATAAACATAATCGAACACTTTTTGAACGGCAGTCGTGTTTTTATTTCTTTTTATTATTGTTTTTGTTAGTTGATATGTGTGAAAATGATACATTATAACCTCCCCTTTTTAGGAACCCTCGATATACGGGTCATATTCGCTCTTGACCGGTTTTATTAGGCCAACGTTGTTGCGTCACTAGCCGTGTAAGCGAAAAATCGAAGTTGTGTATCGGAAGAAAGTGACTCGAAACTCGAAACGGGCAGACGGAGCCAGATGACAAGTTGGGTTCGGTCCAGATTCACGTAACAGCGAGTTGCCAAGCAACTCGCTATACAAGTATGTGCCTATAATACATATTACTCGGTCGGCCGCAATGTCTGCACTTACTGTGTCATTATGTCATCGTGCTCGGACAATGCGACATCTGGTCACATTGCAAAAAGATATAAACGGACCAACACGAGTCGGACTAACTTTGAAGCATGCTACATTTGAGTTGTGCTGAAAGGGCACATGTCGCAGTCTGATTGATATCTTTTATTATGCAAGATAACGTGCATAAAGCCAAGTGACATCTTTTAGATTAGAGATACGGTAGCGTACTATATTGGCGCAGTGCTAAAGAAGCGAATAAATCAAAGTATCTGATAATTGCATTTGACGTCATTAGCCGGAAATAAAGAGTTTTTAGGTTGGCGACCGAAGGAGGCGTTGTCAATACGCCTAATTTGACTGTAGAGATGACGGTTTACAACAATTTGAGTTGTGAACAATAACGGGCGAACCCGTCACCTCAGGAAGTATTAACGATATTTGATCGTCCTGTCACCCGTGAGCTGAGCATAGAAAACTTGTGACGAAACAGTCCACTGTCTAGTTAGGCCACCTCCCGTAAGAAACCAACGCCTTACCGCGAGACACCGGGATGTAAACAGCGGACCAACACTCGCGCCCTTACTTCCAGTAACGGCCAGATTTCTCCGGCATCCCGGATGGTTACAGGTTCGAGGTCGCTTACGCGGTCCTCTCCCTCACGCAGCGGTGCTTCGAATCTACCGAATCTATCGCGGACCACGGCGTCCCTTGCAGGCTGTTCACCCGGTATCGGGTAGCCGATTGGTCGTTTCAAAAGCGGTCGCCACAAGATTAACAACCACCCCCGCTCTATAGGTTTCGAGACTACCTTTCCAAAGCCGTTTCGAGACTACCCCAGGTATCAGTCGGAATGCACAGTCGATTGGCTGACGCTACACGGTGCGGGAACCGGCCAGAAGCACCCGAAGGACGATTCCCAGGGGAACTAGCCCGAAGGCGCAGAGTCCTACCAGGGCTCGCACTTCTGCATGGAGGCTACCGGATGGATACTGACCTGTGAAGTCAGGGTATTAATGGCTCGGCTCAGCTGCACTGGGCCTATTGGCTCCCAGACAGTTCACTCAGTTATCACAGTTAGCACTCCTTTAATCGATAATACTTGCTACTGTTGTATGAGAAAATAACGCATGAGCTGCGATATTCAGGCCAAAGTCGGTATCAGGCTCATGAGCCGTGTACGAGTATACAGCTTGTATCTTATACAACAGAAAGAGACCAGGAACTGTCATGACAGTACTCATTAGTAGTCGCAACACCACACCAATGTGTTTCGAGCCTTATATCTATAACTCTTTCCAGCCCAGTAAGATCAATTAATTCAAGTAGTCGTAAAATCAATCACATTTATTCAAACGAATAGCATTATATCAGTTGACTAATTGATACACTAATTGATTTTATCGGTAGTAATTAGTTTCACTTCTATTATATTAAATATTCATATATAAGCTTAGTGAGATATAAGGATATAAGGCAAATAATATAAGATATAAGATATAGGGCAAATAATATATACAAATTTAATACTCAGATATAAGGCAATACATTATAAGACATATTATATTGTCTTTGTACAAAAGAAATATAATACCAAAAATGTTGTATGAATAATAAATATTATATATATATATATATATATATATATATATATATATATATATATATATATATATATATATATATATATATATATATATATATATATATATATATATATATATATATATATATATATATATATATATATATATATATATATATATATATATATATAATATATATTTAAGTATATTTAATTCATATATAATATTGGGTCCTTACCTATGTAATTGCGGTTTTTCACACTGGCCAATTTGAACTTGTGTAACTTGGGTTTGAGTAGGAATTTCAAATTCAAATAAATTTTAATTCAAGGCCATGTTATTCTTTTTTATAAAAATCAGCTATTTATTTGGCTTTCCTTCGTTTGTGCAGCCACAGTAAAGTTGAAAATTTGCATTATTTTCAAATATGACATCCTGTGTCGGTGTTTTCTATTACAGCTTCTTGCAGGCTGGCTATACAGTTACCGTTGATGTATACTGCTAAGAATTTCAAACAATCATGGAGAACCTTGTGATTAAATAACCAAGCCTGGTCAATCGCTCTGCTGCTTCTGCATGACAATGTATAACCACAGATTTCACTGCAAACAGTCGCAAAGTTGCAGGAGTTGCGGCTGGAGACTCTTAGTTTGTTTGTTTCTACTCTTTATTTGTGAAATTTCACAATGGGTGGGTTTATTGTCATATGACAATCTCTCACTACCAACCCTTCTATGACGTGTTTTATGCGTGCGTATAACATGTGTGTAAGTGTGTGTCTTGTTATTGCATTCAATCAACAGAATTGAAAATGCAATTCCGTTAATATGTTCCCAACGAAAAACCCAGCCGGGAATCGAACCCGGGACTTTAAAATGTAAGATCAGGCGACCTAACCACTATGCCACTGGGCCGTGTCTTAATCATCCACCGTACCTACTTACCAGACCTTGCTTTAATAGAGTTTTTTTTTCAAAATTTAGATAACTTTTTACAAGGCAAAAAAATTGACTTTGAAGAGTCGGTGAAAAACACCTTTATAGCATTCATTGGTTCCTGTCCACAAGAGTTTTACAGCAGAGGAATTGAGCAACTCTAATTAAAATGACAAATCTGCATAGATAATATTGGTCAATATTTCTAATAATTAAATATATATTTTTCACATAAAGTTTTTGGCCTGAAACTTCCTTTATAGAACAGCAAGTTCAGAAATATATATTAAATTAAATTTTAAAGGATCGATGCGCCATTTGCCCATCAAGCTCACTAGAGAGATCGTGTGAATAAAGAATCTAAGGTTATATGAAGCAAGCCCTTAAGAAAGGGGGGCCCCAGTCTCCCCCGGCTATTCGCCGGATTGCACAGTCGATGGTCTAACGCCGCACAATGCGCAAACCGCCATCTTGCGGTGTCGACTACAACGGGCGAGCCCGTCACCACAGGACGTTTTAACGATTAGTCGTTCTGTCGCCCTGCAGTGAACGTAGAAGACTTTGGACAGTACAATTCTACGTCCAGCTACGTCACAACCCGTGAGAGTCCAACGCCTTACCGCGAGTGAGCCAGGAATAAACCCGGCGGGCTCGAGATACTCGCGCCCTCACTTCCAATTGTGACCAGATTTTTCCGGTCTCTCGATTGGTTCCGAGTTCGAGGTCGCTTGCGCGGTCCTCTCCCTTACGAAGCGGTGAAACGGAGTGCACCGAATCTGTCGCGGACCAAGGCGTCCTTTGCCCGACTCTGAACCGGGATCGGATGGCCAATGGTCATTTCAAAAGCAGTCGCCGTAAGGTAGACAACTACCCCCGCTCTATAGGAAACAATACAGTTCCCAGACTCCCCCGATTGTTAGTCGGAGAGCACAATCGATTGGCTTGCGCCGCTCGGTGCGCAGACCGTCCAGGAGCGCCAGAGGATTGATTCCCAGGGGAGACTGGTTGACCCAGTGTCCTACCCAGGCTCGCACCCCATGCGTGGAGGCCATCGGATGGGTGTTGACCTGTGAGTGTTACCGACCCTGAAACAGAATAGGTCTTTGTGGCCAACTCAGGAAGGGCCCATTAGCTCCCACCAAACCGCCCATTAGCTCCCGCCGAACCGCGCAAACCGCCAGTTGGGATCGAAACATCCGATCCCAACTGTCTGCCGGTTTAGGTTACAGCCGCAGGCAGTGGTCACAGCTGCTCACACAGGTTAGTCCCTCTTTGAGGAGGCTACTGGATAGGAGCTGTATCGTTAGTCGAGCCGACCTAAATACACCGACAGGCAGTCAGGCCCAAGCTGTACGGAGCTGTTAGGAACAAACGACTTTTTAACAGGAGAAAATCCGCCACCTCTGGTTGTAGGACTATTCCTCCTTGTTTCAAAAATATGTGGCCGAGGTGATCGTTTATTTCCTGTGGCGGAGTGCCCTCATTTCGGATTATGAACCCGGATTGGCGTTCATGATAGCATCGTAAAAATGAAATATCAAGGTACGGCCTCATTCGCAATTGTATTCGAAGCAAACAAACTCGTTTCTGATATGCACTCGAATTCAATCGGTCATGTGAATCACACATACGTCCACTCTGCTCCACCACAGTCGACCATAATACACTCAGTCAACTCTCAGCGGTTTCTTCATTTGTTCGAAATCCGTAGGGCCAGTGTAGGAAACGACGTAGGTAACGTTCCGCCCCAGAGACCAAGCGGCTCGGAAATTACAAATAAGTGCACCATACTAACGAATATACTGCGTAAAGTTTATAGCACCCGGCGTTTCGGCGATGTTGCAACCGCCATTGTCCAGAGTAGAATGGACACTCTACCCTGGACAATGGCGTCAAGGTCTAAAATCTCCGAAACGTCGGGTGCTGAAACATCAATCGGTAAATCCGTTTTTATCCTATTTTTAATCTCAAACAACCACGTTCTCAATTGTTCACCACCAGTGCTCAATTTTATGCACTGTAATATCTGACAGTTAGAGTTGTCAACTACTGGATGCGATCACACCACCCCAGGGAGTTATATTCATATTCATATTCATATTCATTTTATTAGTATACTGGTATACAAGTCAGATACAGATTAGCAAACATTCATACATATTAGAAAACAAACATTTTTTTATCGTAAAGAAAAGATAAAATAAACAAAACAAATCGAAAGAAAAAACACAAGAATAATTTAAAAAGAAGAAATACAAGACAAAATGCAAAGAGATCATTAAATACTTTAGCCACCAAAGCATTTTAGACTTCACTCGAGTAATATTTCTCCAGTGAGTAAAACGTCTTATCTGTAAGGTATCTCTTAAGACGTCTCTTAAACACGTCAAGAGATTGCGCCTGCCTAATATGCTCGCTGAGTTTGTTGTAAACCGCTGGGCCGGCGATATAGGCTAGCCTCTCCGACTTGGATAATGCATGACTTACCGAACGTAGCATGCTACGGGATCTTGTTGGATACTGATGATGCACACCATTCACTTCAAAATCGGCTAGATTTCTGCGAACGAACAGCGCTACTTCCATTATATAAATGGACGGCAGCGTCATGATGCAGAGATCTCTAAACAGAGGCCTAGCTGGCGTATCAAGCGCCACACGCGCTATTGTGCGGACTGCACGCTTCTGCATAACGAAAGCCCTCTGCCGGTCGGCTGCTCGCCCCCACAGCTCCGCGCCGTACGTTAGCAGTGAATGAACGTATGCAAAGTAACACATGATATTGGATAATGATATTGGATAATTCTTTCTTCCATAAAGTGAACGCAGAGACTTAGGGACAACGCAGTCCATCGCCTAACTACGCCAACGGCCCGTGAGAGTCCAACACCTTACCGGGAGTCACTGGGACGTTACCCTAACATTGGAAGATGTTAAACTACAACGAGCGAACCCGTCATCCCAGGCTGGTATACCAATATACAGTCGTTCTTTCAGACTCAATGTCGAATATTATTCAAACTCAATGATTTTCTCTTAACTAAGCAGCGACTGTTCTACGGAAGACACCAATAAAGGACCAGATGGCATGATGGTTAAGTCGCCTGATCTTATATTGTAAAGTCCCGGGTTCGATTCCCGACTGGGTCACCCATTTTCCATTGGGATAAAATTAACGGCATTGCATTTAGATTCTGTCGATCGAATGCAGTACATGACACAATTCTGTCGATCGAATGCAGTACATGAACATGACACATTCTTACACGTGTTATACGTAAACATACATATAATTACGTCATAGAAAGGTTGGTTGTAAGAGATTACCATTTGATATTAAACCCACCATTGCGAAATTTCACATTGAAGAGAAGAAACAAAAAAACAGATTTCTTAGCTAAAATTGTTGCACTCCTTGCAACAGGCGTCGCTTAGTTAGGAGTGATACAGAATCATTGAGTTTGCATAATTTGTTGAATGAATGAAAATAAAACATCAATACCCCTACGTACACTACTACAGAATGGTATATCGGTGTGACCGCCACGCGCCGTGCGCTTTTCGCGCGAGGGAATGGACTGGCATATTAGTAGACTGTGATCCCATGCACGATAGTCCAATGCGACATTTTAAAGGCTCAAGCCCAATTTCACGAAATGCAGTCGACCCGACAGATCAGAGTGGGAGACCTCGAAAACCGTAACGCCCTCGAGTCGGACTTATATTATAAATACGCACGGATAGATCCTTAACATCTTACCTATACGTATTACACAACATTAGCGCCCATTAACGCAGATTAATTTATGCAGAGTTGAATGCGATGGAAAATTAGATCAGAACCAAACTGTAATTGGCGTTCTTGGAGCGTATGCGAATGATATGCAAATTATTGTCATTTTATTAAGTGTGGTAATTTTAATGGAGGCGTGGTTATCAAGATATATTTATCAAAGGAATTTATAATTAAATGAGATCATATTAACAAATGTTCGGCGATGACATATACGGTCCGCTCATCTAATGGTTAGACCATCGCTGGGCATGTCAAATTCAAATTAAATCTACGTTATGCATTTTAAACTAAAAGTACAGATATAAGACTTATATAGATATAAGACAGATATTTCGTAGACGTAAAATGCCTGGTTACGGTGCACGTACAGATATAAGACAGATATTTCTATTTATATATATATATATATTGTGCAAATTTACGGCTATATTGTATTGTATTGTAGTAGGTAGCTAAATTCTTAATTAACTTCTATATTATATAATAAAATGGCTTTGCAAATTGTCATTTTCTTTGATAAATAGTTATCAAGGCACTTTTGCATATGTAAATATATACTCGTATTATCATAAAAATATTTTTTCTATTTTTTATTTTTTAATTATCATATTATATGTATGTACTTCTTTATAATATTTTTTATTTATATATACTTTTAATATAAATTCATGTAAAGTTTATGCGATAATCGTATCTATGTATGTATTATATGGTGGTGCGGAAAGACCTATCTACCATTGATGTTTGCCAAGGTTGTTAGCATAAAAATTGCCTTATTACACCAGCCACAATAGCGCTACAAAGAAGGGTTGTGCACTTACCAGTTTTTGCCGGTGTCTTCTTCTTCTTCTGGTGCACCAGGAATGCTGAGAATGGCGTTTTGTTGGTATGGCGATATAGCGAAATTCACTTCCTTTAGCAAACGTCGCGAGCGAGATTATAGGACACAAAATACGTGCTTGCGGGGGAATATACCTTTCACTTCTGAAATGACCCGCATTATATTTCAGCGAGCGTGAAAACCGGTTTGTGCGTTCCCTTTAAGCGACGCTATCCGGCTGGTATCATAATACAAAATAAATAAAACCCTTAACGGCGCAAACATCTTCCCCCAGCTTGGACATCCATGGATGTCCAAAGGAAACTAGGACTATACCAAAAATTACAGAGTTAAAGAAAGGAAGATTAGATTAGGGATAAATTAGGCGGCTTAGGTTTTAAGACTAGCAACAAAATGCGTAAACTAAATGCGGAAATATAATAATTATACTGAAACATATATGATGATAAATTTACAATATGCGCGAATAAAACTACATTAAATATAAATTTTATAAGAGTAAAATTATTGTGATGGCAAGGGACACAATTTTACGACAGGCCTTTTAAATGAGCCAGCAGTAGTACGCACCAACGCAACTCGTATTATCCCGTCTTTCCCAGGGTAAATTTGCTCTATTATGCCAGTAGGCCACCGAAGCGGTGGGGTGTCGTCCTGATGTATAAGAACAAGTGTGCCTGGTTTAATTGGGCGGTCCGGTGTGTTCCATTTTTGTCGTATTTGTAGTGTGTGGAGATAGTCCACATGCCAGCGTTTCCAATAACTTTGCACTAAACTATCTAACAGTTGCTTTCTATTGGCGAGATTTAGAGACTCGTCAATTTCTGATGCAGGTAAGGACTGCAGCGGTGTAGAATTTAAAAAGTGAGCGGGTGTCAAAATAGTGTGTGGCTGATCAGATAGTAAACACAGTGGGCGTGAATTTAAAAGGCATTCGATCTGAACAAGAACTGTCAACAACTCTTCGTAGCATAATAGTTGTTGTCCAATACAACGATACAAATGAGTTTTAATACTTTTTATGTTACTCTCCCAAATTCCCCCCCAATGAGGAGCTCGAGGAGGTATGTTACTCCACGTTATTTTGTGATTGTTATATTCGTTTTGAAAAGCTGTTAAAGTCTCTTTTGAGGACAAAAGCGTATATAAATCGTCCAATTTCCTCTTAGCACCAATGAAATTGGAACCATTGTCTGAATAAATACACGCTACTGGTCCCCGCCTCGAAAGAAAACGTTTTAGGGCATCTATAAACGTTTCTGTACTTAAATCTGACGCGATTTCTATGTGTATAGCTTTAGTTGTCAGGCAAATGAAAAGGCAGATGTAAGCCTTTTGGCTCTTAACACCGCGTTTGCGAGTTAACGTGATATTTATCGGACCAGCGTAATCGATTCCGGTGTGTGTGAAAGCTTTCGCTTCCTGCACGCGAGCGGGGGGCAGATTTGCCATCATTGGTGTCGGATGAGTGGGCGCAACTTTAAAACAAATATTGCATTGGCGAATTCGCTGACGAATAATATTTCGAGCAGAAACAATCCAATAGCGCTGTCTTAATAAAGACATAAGCAAATGAGAGCCTGTATGGCAATTAATCTGATGAAAATGATCCACTAGTAAGTTTATTATGTGGTCACGGCGGGGTAATAATATTGGATGTCGGTTCTCAAAGGGAAGATTGGCGTTCGATAGACGACCACCAACGCGAATGAGACCTGACTTATCAAGAAATAAGTCAAGTTTGCGAAGCGAAGGAGCGGGTAATTTACCCTTCTGTAAATTAATAAATTCATTACAAAAATGCTTTCTTTGCAAATCCAAAAGAATAGCGGTTTCAGCGACCTCTAAATCAGAGGCCTGGACAGAATCGGAGCGGGGTAACCTTTTTATAAAGCGAAGAACGTACACTGCGATGCGAGTGAGCTTAGGCCAAGAAGAGACCTTTAAGGCGAGATCATATAGAGGCGAGCGGTTGTCATCTACTGATGATAAAAATGTAAGTGTACATTTTTTCATTTCATGTGTGTTGTCAATTTCAGACACTGTGAATGGCGCGATTGGCCAATCAGAAATTGGAGCAGAAATCCATGATGGACCTTGCCACCAGAGCGAGTGACTCAGCAATTGTGAGGGCAGTAACCCTCGAGAAATGCAGTCACTAGGGTTTTCTTTCCCATTTATATGAAAAAAGTGAGAAGGAGATAAAAGTTCCTGTATTTTACTAACGCGGTTAGCAACAAATATTTGCCAGCGGTGTGGAGCGGAATGGATCCAAGAAAGAGCGATCGTTGAATCCGAAAAAGCAAATATTTCATTTATTGAATAGCGAATATTAAAAACAGTATGAACTTGTTTTACAAGCTTAGCGAGGAGAAGCGCGGCACATAATTCGAGCCTAGCCAAAGTGACAGTTTTTTGCGGAGCTACTTTAGACTTAGCGCATACTAAATGTACTGATATATCATTGTTAGGGTGCGTTACATGCAAATAAACTACACAACCAAAAGCTTTCATACTAGCATCCCCAAATGCGAGTAGATTTACAACACAATCGGCAGAAATGCCTAAATGACGTGGTATCTGCAATTTAGAAAGCAATGGTAATTCATTTTTGAATGTAATAAATCGATTGGTAACCGTTTCAGGGGGTTCTTCGTCCCATCCTACTTTGGAAAGCCAGAGATCTTGCATTAAAAGCTTTGCATACAGAATGACAGGTGCAACCAATCCTAATACGTCGAATAAGCGAGCAATGGTGGAGAGTATAGATCGTTTAGTATTACCTACAGTGATGTTAGAAGTGGTAAATGAAAATGTATCGCTGGCAGGTAGCCACTTTAAGCCTAAAACCTTAAGAGTATCACAAGCGTCCGTGAATTCAATCGACGCACGATGCGACTCAGGAAAGTGAGTGAGAAGTTCTGGAGCATTACTAGCCCATTTGACTAATTTAAATCCACCAGAATCGAACAATCCGAGTAATTCGTCCGCCAGCCGTACGCCAGCCTCGACAGACATCACCGACGTGGTCAAATCGTCCATATACATTTCGCGTTTGGCGACCTCTACTGCGAGAGGAAAGCGATTGCGTTCATCTTCAGCCAACTGGTGAACAGTCCACATTGCAAGGAACGGACTGGAGCGAATGCCGAAAGCGACCGAATTAAATTGAAAAATACGGATAGGTTCCGTTTCATTAAAGCGATATAATATTTTTTGATATTTACGATCGTTTTCTGATAAAATTATCCTTAAATACATTTGTTGCACATCAGCGGTGATGGCAATTTTAAAATAACGAAAGTTTAAAAGAAGTGCGAATAAATCTGCCTGTAAATTAGGTCCTATATGTAGTAAATCATTGAGCGATGTGCCATTATCAGTTTTAGCACTAGCGTCTAAAACGATGCGAGTTTTCGTTGTCGCCTTGTCGGGACGAACAACTGCATGGTGTGGTATAAAATAACCTTCAGATATAGTAGCGGAAGAGTAAGGCAATTCTGATAAATAACCTTTACCTATATAATCGGTAATGACGTCATTATAAACTTGACGTAGCGCAGGCAAAGCGGAGAATTTGCGTTCAAGAGCGGTCAATCTGCGCTGCGCGTGTGTATAGGAGTTACCTAAACACTGGGGGTCCTTTTTAAAAGGCAGCGAAACAACGTAACGACCACAAGTATTTCTTTTAACTGTGGAAGTATAAAACTGTTCACAGTCGTGATTTTCCGGACTTATAATATCAATAGAATGTACCTCCTCGAGTTCCCAGAATTTTTCTAAGTTTTTATCTAAATCATTTACGAGCGGACCGAAGGACCAGACTACATTACGAGGGTTGACTGCGGGCGTCTCACCCATAATCACATAGCCAAGCGTGGTCTCGAGTGCATAAGGTACTGAGCGGGGGGTGTCCGAAGAACCCGTAGTGCAAGCAAGGGGTGGGGGGATAACCTTACCAACAAGTAGCGTGAACGCAAACATTTGTGCTCCGAGAATCGCATCTATATTCTCGGGCGAGCTCCAATTATCATCAGCTAGCGGTAAATTCTTAAAATGATCCAACACTGGTGCATAGATCACGCGCGTAGGTAGCTGATCCGTAATATGATCAACTACCAGCATAGTAATAGTATAGTAAGCATCGGAGACACGTGACTGGACAGTAAGCGTGACATACCCTTTAATAGGCGTCGCCACGGAGCCTACAGTTTTTAATGAAGAATTTACAAGCGGTTTTATTTGTAAAGCTAATTTATTGGCGCAGGCGAACGTTATAATATTATTTTGCGAGGCACTGTCTAATAAGCACCTAATAGTAATGAGTTGTCCATTAATATAATTGGGTACAAATACTTGAGCAGTAGGTAAAATACTCGTTATATGTGAAATATTATAGGTGTCATTTGGTTCCCTAATATCGCACGGAATACACGATATAGGTGTGGCAGTATGCATACACACGGAATGAGAAGAAGATGAACGCACATTGTTGCGATCAGAAGCGATAACCGTAGCGTTCGCTGTGTGTGAGTTACTATGTGCGTGTGGGGGCGGCGTATGTGAAGATAAATTATTGTTTTCAAAATGTAATAATGAGTGATGCTTTTTTTGACATTTGCGACAAGTATTTCTCGACCCACAATTAAAAGTAGAATGTCTTGTGCTAAAACAATTTAGGCATAATTTATTCTCTTTTGTGAAATTAAATCTATCTTTTATAGTTAAATTTTTAAACGACGTACATTCATATAAATGAACGTGAAGCGATGATTTACAAAATAAACAAGCGGATTTATTTGCATTATCGTCGTTATTTTGTAACGTGAATATATGAGACACTTTTGGTGTGGTACGCGATCGTGATTGAGCTGGCGAAATAACTTGTGATGAAGTGCTTTGTCGAACTGCCGTAAAACGTTCAAGCACTTTTACATTATGCCGTACAAAGTCAATCAAGTCCGTACTAGTAGGAACCGATTTATCGCGGACGGATAGTTCGAAACCGTGTACTAATTGTGGATTTAATTTCCTGAGCGTAAGATTCATAAAAATAAATTCATTTAAATCATTAATTTGTAATTGTTTTAAGGCCGACCACGACGCGTATATTTTCTCAATAAAATTATTTAATTGAGCGGGTGTATCAGACGGACCTTTTATATCGAGTATATTATTTAGGTACATAGACCCAAGAAGCCTTTTATCCTGATATTTAGTAACCAAAGAATCCCATATAGCAGCATAATTAGATTCATTAGGAATAATACCTGCGAATACATTAAGCGC
This sequence comes from Micropterix aruncella, assembly GCA_944548615.1. Classification (NCBI taxonomy): domain Eukaryota; kingdom Metazoa; phylum Arthropoda; class Insecta; order Lepidoptera; family Micropterigidae; genus Micropterix; species Micropterix aruncella. The sequence goes on from OX155964.1 coordinate 1,170,630, forward strand.
ATTCCCATTTAATTTTCCTACTAAATATTGTACACGCTGTGCATCGGTTAAATGTTTGTTGTCGTGAACATTAATCTTAAAAGATTGGTAAAAAAGCGGCCATGATTCCGGCGATCCTGAAAATGCAACTAAATCCAATGGCGGTAAACGACAAGGCCCACTTCGATCCGCAGTATCTGATATCACACCGCGCGATTCTAATAACGTCGTCCTTATATGCTGTATTTTCGAAAATATAGTTTCAAATGCACTCCAGCTACTTAAATCCAATTGACTCTCTAGATCTTGCTCCAATAATAATTAGTTATATTGATCACAAAGATCGTTAAAGTTTTTATATAAATTTTCTATATTTGAAGAAGATGCTAAAAAATCTTGTTTAGTTCTTGTATCTACTTCCGACGGAATGAGTTTCTTCGCGTTATTAAATAAAGTGTTTATGTGCGCAAAAATAGATTCCCTTTTGGCAATAACGATTTTTAGTTTCCGTTGTATCGCCGTCATTATTCAGTACTATAAATATATTGCACGGAAAAAACGTTACTTATACCCGGGAATTTGAATGCGAAATTATTATTAAGCGATATGTGCTTTGTACTTTTGATGTTAAAATGAATAACAACTGCGAATAATTAATAAAGCAAAGAGACAACTGTGAATATATGCGGTTTATATTATATAGCGGTAATATGTTTCAAGAATGAAATATATTTATAAATATTTATAAAATATATTCATAAGCGGAATGAAATATATATATTTCAGAAAGCGGGTATATGAGCGGGGATACGAGCAGAGTGAAAGCGACTAGGTATATTGGTGGTTATATAAGCGCAAATTGTAATGTTATATATATGGTAAATAGGTACAAAATATAGATATATAAATGGCGGGTAGGTATAAAATATGTAAGTATATGTCGGTGTTTTATATTTTATATTATTCGATAGCAATGTAGGAATTTATATATAACACTGGTTTCATCCGTCTCGATAGGACCATAAAATGGTGGTGCGGAAAGACCTATCTACCATTGATGTTTGCCAAGGTTGTTAGCATAAAAATTGCCTTATTACACCAGCCACAATAGCGCTACAAAGAAGGGTTGTGCACTTACCAGTTTTTGCCGGTGTCTTCTTCTTCTTCTGGTGCACCAGGAATGCTGAGAATGGCGTTTTGTTGGTATGGCGATATAGCGAAATTCACTTCCTTTAGCAAACGTCGCGAGCGAGATTATAGGACACAAAATACGTGCTTGCGGGGGAATATACCTTTCACTTCTGAAATGACCCGCATTATATTTCAGCGAGCGTGAAAACCGGTTTGTGCGTTCCCTTTAAGCGACGCTATCCGGCTGGTATCATAATACAAAATAAATAAAACCCTTAACGGCGCAAACATTATATTAGATGTAAGAATATTTATTTATGAATATTTGACAAAAATACCTTCTGTTTAATTTGGTATCTTCAAAATTTTTAAATTTTAGAATAAAGTAACTACCCCCCATCCTTGTAATTATTAATTGTAAATACCATTGCAATATAAAGTTTTAAAAAAATATTAAAATAAAATGAAAACCTAAGAGCGGGTATATCATGCTCTTTCGGCAGGCAATATACGATTTCTGTTGGTACCACCTCGATACAGGTTATTCCTAGTGAGGTGGTAAACCACAAACTATTATTTCTGAATCTCTTTCCGAGTTAGGTAAATTAAAAAAACTGTTTAATTAATTATGAAATATTAGGCTAAGAGAATGTTTTTGTAATCAAATGTATTTTTTATGGACTTAAATAAATAAATAAATAAATAAAAGACCATATAAAGTAATCAGACAATAAGGCTCAACTTTTTTAGGTAATTTAAATGGGCACAATATTTGAAAAATCATGGCCATCAAATTCGGCCAGATTATAGAAAGGGTGGCCTATCAGCATCTCCTTGATGTTTTTTTTTAATTTTATGCCCTCCAGCTGTTTAAATTTTGTAGGGAGTAGATTATAGAATTTAATGCTAAGATACATGTAGCTTTCTGTACTTTTGCCAGTCGTATTTGGGGTACACATAAAAGGGAGCTACCGCGGGTCTGCATTATTTGCAGTTTCTGCGAGGTGCTGTCTAGCATACATTAAACACTGGTATATGAACGCCGAATACATAGTCATTACCCTTGCATTGCTGAAATATTCTTTGCATGAGGTCCTAGTCGTTACCTGATACATGCTGCGCAGTGCTCTTTTTTGCAAAAGAAAGATTCTTTTACTGGTTGCAGCATTTCCCCAAAATAGTAGTCCATAAGTCATTAATGAGTTAAAATACGCAAAGTATACTGATTTGGCTGCTGCAAAACCACAAAGACTTCTGATTTTTTTAATAGAGTATATAGAGCTACATAGCTTACTAGCTAATTGTTGGATGTGCGCATTCCATTGTAATTTACTGTCAATTCTTAATCCTAGAAAATTTATATCTTCTGTGATGTCGATTTCAAAATAGTCGTGTAATTCATTTAAATAGTCATTGATTTACCGTTGATAGTAAAATTGCGATTCGTACTCATAATTCTTCTTTGTTTACACATTCCTTCTTCGTTCATCCTGTTGGACTATGGAACCAGCCCTCGTCCAATTCTACTTTTCAAATATCTGAAAAAAACATTCCATGTACCTAAATTTCTAGTTACCCTAGGTCTCATCCTAACCTCTTCTGTCCTTCGCTCTTGCGGATGTTCTGAAAATCTTAGTTATTTTTTACAAAAATGGATTTATTTTTGTTTAATTATTTTTTGTTAATTATAAAGTTTTTTGTTTATTTGACAACTAGCACCTAAATTCTTTCGCTTTCACGTAGGTTGGCTGTAGGATATTGTAATTTGAGCGATAAGTATACTGATACTACTGTTGTGTGTTTTATTATAAAATATGTAATAAAAAGTCTATATACCTATCTATCTATAATTTCCTGTTCTCTCTTGCGTTTTGGACTCATCTTCGTACCTGTATACCTATTACATGTAGTAGGTATACCTGTGTACCTACTTAGAGACGCCTTAAGAGGTACCGTACAGATAAGGCATTTTACTCACTGGAGGAATATTACTCGAGTAAAGTCTAAAATGCTTTGGTGGCTAAAATAATTAATGATCTCTTTGGATTTTGTCTTGTATTTCTTCTTTTTACATTATTCTTGTGTTTTTTCTTCGTTTTGTTTTGTTTATTTTATCTTTTGTTTGTTTGCTAATATGTATGAATGAATGCTAATCTGTATCTGACTTGTATACCAGTATACTAATAAAATGAATATGAATATGAATACATCTGTATACCTACTACATGTTAGAATTCGGGGGTACGATGAGGTTGCTGGTCAGCAAGACCGTGCTGATGAGATATTGGAAAGTATATTCAGATAGTGTTGCATTTAAGTGCATCCGTGTTAGCTCTTCGATTCCCGTAGAACATCACACCCATCGGAAAGAAGACCAGCACTCTTTGCCGAATATGTGGAGCGGTCGATAGGATTGCTCATACATGTTTTGTGCGAGTGTCGTCACGCTTTAGCTAATTTAAAGTTTAAACTATTAGGCGACCTTTATAGTTAGATAAATAGGTCTTAAGAGATAATGTAAAAATGTATGTTAGAAGTACAGATGTTTTCGTACAAAATAGTTCGATAAGTTTTCCCGCAAAAATTGCAACTTCAACTTCGAATACATGATTACAACCACAGAATATATAGCCACACTATATAACCGCTGTCTGTGATTATTACTTTTTTTCTTGCTGTATGTCCGCAAGACGTATAGAGTAGTAGAGTAATTACACAACAATTCTAATTTTCATTATAAGTATTAATAAATTAAACTAATATTTTTCAGATTTACTTACAGTAACCAAAAATAATCAATCAAATTTAATCGAAACCATATTAAGTTCTTAATAAATAAACAAACTAACATTGAAAAGCAATGCAAGCTTAATAAAAACAATATTTAAATAGTCCAAGAAATAATTATAAATAATATCAATTTATTCGATTTATCAGATCTGAAAATAAAAAAGCTACATAAATAAAATTAATATTTAAAATAATGAATAACGAAGGCACGATCGTAGCAGATTTCTATTGTATGGAATCTGCATAAACATACTTTATCTTTATGGTGGATATGAATAAGGATACACATTTTGGGGATACACGGGGGATATATCCCCGAAACAAACACTTTACACTTACCACTTATCACAGACCACTTTTCACTGGTGTTTAAAATTTATTATTCGGGATAAGGTTAGAAATTCGAATAAAACTTTTGATGAATTCCTGGCCAAAACTGCATATTCGAATCAGGGAAAACTAACAAATTTATTGGCATACTTAAATAACTTAACTTGCCTCACTAAATACGGAGTCATTTAGACAATAAACATTGGTAATATTCCAATAATTTTATCGAATTTCCAGTGGATGTGTTATAAAATTTCTGTAAATTTTGTACACTAATACGGCGTTCAATAAAAAGTCGTAATGAATATGATGAAGTTATTTTTTATTCAATATTTTTATATTGTCGGACATAGTTACGGCATCTATATTAAATATTACTTTTATGGCTTGTACACTCCATATACTACTAAAAACTCTTTATCTCGATCACCTAAAAATTGCCGTACTGCGGCGCGGTTACTACCGCGTCATTGTCTTTATTGTCGATTTTCGACCTTTTAGATGTTCTTCTTTTAGAATCGGAATTAGTCTGGAGACTATAAAAATATACTGTCTCCTAAGCAGGGGGGGTGGATGTTGACCTGCTGTCATGCCACTTGAAATGACCTTGAGCCACCCGATCCTGTATGGCACTACGGGCAAATGACGCCCAGGTCCGCGATAAATTCAAACTGAATTACCGCTGTAATACAGCAGGTAGAGACCGCGTAAGCGACCTCGGACCCGTAACAAGTCGGGAGCACGGGGGTATCCTAAAGGTTAACTCTAGACGGAGATATCTTAACAAAACTGGTAGTTAGAGGGCGAAGCTGCCCGCTGGGTACCTTTTACGTTGTCTCGCCGTAAGGCGTTGGCCTCTAACGGGCTTGTTGGCGGAGCTAGACAGTAGATTGTCTTGTCTCTAAGTCTCCTCTGCGTTCATCCCATGGCTGAAAGAACGATAACACATTGTTATACCAGCCTGGGGTGACTGGTTCACCCGCTGTAGTCGACACCGCCCTACTGGTGAAGTCATGTTTCATCCATAGTAATGAATAAAGCCAAAAACGCACAGAACTCTGTTGTAATAAATGCAAAGAGCGTTGCGAAATTTTCATTCTACTTTTTTCTGCGCGTCCGTAAGCATTCGCATCCCAGCGTGCGGATATCTTTTTATCCCCATGCGAAACCTTTTTAATCCAGTAAAATGAACCGTGAACCGCGACAATCAGTGATTTTTTAAAACTTTTTTAACCATTTCTCAGTGTCTACCGATGTTGGTGACCCGTGTGAGGTTCAATGTTAGTTGAAGTCCTTTCACGCTTAAACTCAGGAAACTAAAGTGCAACCGTGCAATATGGGGGAGCATCAACCTCTAAGGCAGGGTTTCCCAACCTTTTTTGCATGATGCCCCCCCCCCCCGGATTATAAAAAAAATCATGCCCCCTATATTTTTCTTCATTGCTTCAATAAAAACACAAATTATTTTTACGATATTTATTTCACACGATTTATCATTTATTAACGGGATGTTTGCGCCAGCATTTTTTGAACCAGTTGATCGATATCAGGTTCTGTTTTTGACAGAGCTATCATCAAATCATTATCGACTGCAAGACGATTTCGCTGCTTAGTCTTAATTTGCACTAATGCTGAAAATCCGGTTTCACATAAGTAAGTCGAAGAAAATGGCAGAAGTATTCGCAAAGCAAGAGTGGCAACTTTTGGATTAAGGAGAAAGCGTTTTATCCAAAATTTCTCCAAAGTCAGGTGAAAGTCATCTTTCAGTGTCGAATCTGCCTTCATTTCCAGAAATTCTTCTTGGACATCTTCTGGTAATTGCAGAACATTGACCATTGGAGCTAGATGGCGCGACTAAATCTGTGTTTTTTAAATAATAAACAATGATAAGTAATTAGATTAAAATATCCGAACACTTCATGCCCCCCTAAGATCTCTCTACGCCCCCCGGGGGGGGGGGGGGGGGGACGCCCCACCGGTTGGGAATTCCCTTGTAAATATTGAAATACTCCCTCCGCACAAAAAATGTAAAGTTATTAAATTACAGTGCGAAATTCCGTTCTTTAAATTTTCGCCAACCCGCTTCGACAAGATGCAAACAAAAGGCCCTTATTCGAAAATAAGAAAATAATATCAGTTGTTGTTTTTTTACAATATAATAAATATGTATTAGCTGTGCCTGACAGTATTTATTATTATATAGCTCCTCTCATTATCACTTTTTTTAACGTCCCTCGTATACTGGCTATGCTACATCCTGATGCTAACACATAAAGACCTTGACGTGACACCTGCGAAAGGGCTCTCTATTAAGCTGATTTCTTTAATCTGTAACGCTGTAACATTACCGAATAAAATATAATAAAATAAGTAGTTATTGTAATATAATATAATAAAATAAAATAAGTGATAATATCCACTTATCTGGAATAATACAAGTTAAAATAAGTGGATAAAATAAATCTTTCTATCGGTTCTGTTCTCTGTACACCTGTTAAAATTATTTTCCTCAATCCAATCACGCGCTCCGCTCCAATTAAAATCCGCAATCTCTTGCTGGGCGAGGTAGTGGTCGGCAAACCAACCTGCCGTACATACACCATGTACACGACATGTGCCGTATAAATGAAGAATGAAGTACCTACCTAGACACTACCACGGCATGTGTGCTTCGCGGATTACTCGCCCCAGTTAATTAAGGCAGTTACGTCACGGCAACAGTGCCCTCGGCAGCCGACTTAACTTCTGCACTGGTAATATGGTTTTACGGCGAAAACAGTGGCGCGCGTTGGCGAGGTCAATGGTGTTTTGCACAAGGGGCAGTTTTCCTATTACAACTTACTCTTGAATACAGGTTGCTGATAGACTGGAGGAGAGTGGGGAGCTAATGAGCCCTTGCTGAGTTGGCCACGAAGACCCATTCTGTTCAGGGTTGGTCACACTCACGAGTCAACACCCATTCGGCGGCCTCCACTCATGAAGTGCAAGCCCGGGCAGGACTTTGGCCTTAGGGATAGTTTTCCCTAGGAATCAACCTTCTGGCGCTCCTGGACGGTCTGCACACGGTGCAGCGTAAGCCAATTGACTATGCACTCTGACTAACAGTCGGGGGAGTCTGGAAGCAGTACTGTTTCCTATAGAGCGGGGGTGGTTGCGGACCTTACGGCGACTGCTCTTGAAACGACCATCGGCTACCCGATCCTGGGTAAACAGCCGGGCAAAGGATGCCGTGGTCCGCGATAGACTCGGTATACACGGTTTCATCGCTTCGTAAGGGAGAGGACCGCGCAAGCGACCTCGAACTCGTAACCAATCGAGAGACCGGAGTAATCTGTTCGCAATTGGAAGTAAGGGCGTGAGTGTAAGCCCGCTGGGTAGCACACCTAGTTATCTCGCAGTAAAGGCGTTGGCCTCTTACGGGCATGCGGCGGAGCTTGACGGTGGACTGTTTTTGTCCAAGTCTTCTGCGTTCACTTCATGGGAGAGAGAACGACTAATCGTTAAAACTTTCTGAGGTGACGGGTTCGCCCGTTGTAGTGGAGAGTTGGAGAGTGGTTTGGCATTAGGTAGCTAATGGTTCCGGCTAGTAAAGCCTTACACACACAGAGAAAGAGACATGCTCTGTGCACAGAGACACCACAGACACGTACTTGGAGATGTCGACTACAACGGGCGTATCCGTAACCCCGAGAAGTTTTAACGATAATGATCGTTCTGTCTCCCGTGAGGTGAGCGTAGACGAATTTAAGACGATACAAACCTACCGTTCAGCAAAGCCACGAAACTGCCAGAGTTCAACGACTTACGGCGAGGCATTAGGAAGGTAACCCAGCGGGCCACCTCGCCCCCTGGCACCAGTTTTGGCATCCAGTACCTAGGAGATGTGTCTTAATTAAGACATATACTACTTTTGCGGTCATAATCACGACACAATCACTATCAGGAATGGGGGTTGGGGGGGGGGGGGGGGAACGGTCTTGTGAGAGGGGGGTGTCTGCCTTCCGGGAAAGTCTTGGGGTGACACAAACGATTATTTCCCCATTTTTTAAATTAACAATTTTAATCCAAAAAGGGTAATTCTGAGAGAATCCCGAAAAATATCCGCCGTAAAACTATATTCAGTGATTATTACTATTACAGCTTTAATAATGTACTATTCAACATTTACTTGTATTGTTTTTTTAATTGGAATTTAACAAAAATAATGATAATAAAGAGATGTATGTAAACAAGTTTTAGAAAATAGCTTAAAAATACCCAGAAGGAAAACATCATTTGGACAAAGACATTACTCTTTCATTACGCCGAGATTTTACAATCTGATCAATATGGAAATAAAAATGAATTTGACATTTAGGGAATTCAAAAATAAATTAAAGAAATGGTTATCGAATCATGGCAGACTAACCATACATCAAATGCTAGAAATAATAGTCTAATAAAACTTAGGTGCACAAATTATTAACATATTTTTAAACATGTAGGTATGTCGAGTACAATGTTAACTACCAAAAATTATTTGACTTTGACAATGAATTGTACTTTTTTGACTAGGTATTTTTATATTAAATCCTTTATTAACATATTTAAATATTAATGGCTGTTTCTTTCTTTTCTAACATACAACTTTATTTATATTATTTAATCGAATTTTATATTATATTTATTGCCGATTATGTAATGGAATTGCATTTTATTTATTATGTTATCTTTTATTATTTTTTTATTAATATTTTTTATTTTTCTTATTTTATTCTGAAGACCACATTTTAGGGCGATTTAGTGTTATTAGCTTTTTACTAAAACTTTTACATTTGTAAGCAATCAAGCAAACTTGATTGTAATATTAGAGTCCTGTCCACCCTAAAACGGGCTAGTCCCAGTGGGTGACAGAAACAAGTAAGCAAAAGGTTAAGGTTTTGGCATTCGGTTATGTTTGTAAGCTAATCAATGTTTTATAGTAATTAATTCTTTAATAAAAAAAAATTAAAATATTAAATTATAAAACCATATAAAATATGTATTGCTTTATTAGTTTGGCTTATTACTTTTATTACTGTGTGCTGCGCTGTTTTTAAGCTTATGGGTAGATTTTTCGGCACCTAATTCGGAACCGGGACAGCGCCATTCGACAAGACATTTTATAGGATTTCAGTATATTCTCATCGCTCCGATCATCAAGGCATTTTTGAATGGTGTGCGCTGATAGTTCTACTAACCAACCCTTCGAAATCTCAAGCTATACTCACTGGAGGTGATAAATTGCAAAACTGCAAAACTGATTGATGTCACCAAAGTCGATGTCACAACAAGTGAAAGATCGACGAGGGCAAGTTGCAAAATATTTCTTAGTTTTACCCTCTGCAAGCGCTCAAACGATTTCTTCCAATGGACAAGAAACCTCTCTTGCATAGTCACTCCTATTATATTTATTCAACTATGCAGATGTGGTTTAACCCCTCAAATGAATGGCGATTAGCTCGGGTTGCCTACGGCAAAATGTATATAAATTTATATTTACATTTACATTTACATTTACATAGAGCGGGGTTTACTATAGAGCTATAGCATTACTATAGAGCGGATTACTATAAAGCGGCGCACATTTACATTTATATTTATATTTATATAAATTTATATACATTTTGTATACATTTTGCCAAGGCATCCCTTAAGGGACGCCTCACATTTGAGGGGTTAACTCGTTTTTAGAGGAAAGTCGTATCAGAGCAACTGCTTAACAAATTAGAACGTACACAAAATGTATACATGCGGTTCATCTTCGGTCTAAGTATGATCACGTGTCCTTGTAAGTATGATCACGTATACTTGATCTAATTTATCGTGTTCTCTCCCAATCAACGCCATCCTATCTTCACGAGCTTTTTGAACCATTAAGTTACCTCCGTCTCGTACTTCAGCCAGCATTTATCAATTTTCTCAAAATCCCTCACCGTAATATTGATTTTCACTAATATTCTTTCAGTGTCCATAATGCAAGTCTCTAGAACGATCTGCCAATAAATATACGAAACTCGCCTTCTTTGGGCGAGTTTTAAATATTTCAAGCCTCTGCTACTTTTTATTTAAAACTTACATTTCCGTTTATTTAAAATAGATTCGCAAATAGATGTGTTAGGTGGGAATATTTTTCAATATATGACAAAATGATCAGCTACCACTGCGCTGCGTTTCGGCCTCTGGCTAGTTCGAACGCACCAGCTGTCAAAGTCGAGCAATTGCGAGCAACAGTCACTCTCGTTCCGGGCGAACTTTAACAATTGCTACGTCACAAACAAATATAAAACGAAAATAAAAAAATAGGGCCAAAGTTCGAGAGTGAGGACTGCATATATACATAGATACTACTGCTGCATATATACATAGATACTATTGCATGTGCCGATGTGTTAATACACACCTACATATTTTAAACTCAAGCACGTGACACGTCATAACAGCGATAGTATCACATTGAAGAATACGAAATAATTGCTAATTAATAATAAGATAAAAAAACGAATTTACCGCGTGGTTTGTAACACCCGACGTTTCGGCGACGTTACAGCCGACGTTGTCTAGGGTAGACTGAAAAAGCTGTCAATCCGTTGTTCCGCGGGTAGGCCGCATACCGCTGCCGCCACTGCGTATATTATAACGATGGTAAGGGGGGGAGCGGGCTTGACGCGCGCGAATTTCGAAAATCCACCGTGCATACAACGCTTACTATATCCTATCTTAGGTCCTAGCGTTCGGCGTTCGGCGATAGGGGCATTTTAAGAAGAGGGTTCCACGTCGAAGAGAGTTTGTAACCGAAGTCTCAATTGAAGTTCGGAGATATTTTTATTTCAATGTATTCTCGTACCATACGAAGAAAGTAGAATTATTCTTTGCCCCGGCGCACACTTGCGGCCTGGCCGCGGCAGCTAGGCAGCGGCGGCCAGCGAGATACTGCTGAATGTATGGAAACGCGCGGCCAAGTGCGCGCGGTCGACGGCGATTCCATACATTTCGTAGTATCTTGGGATTGGCCCTTTGGATTTGGGAGTTAATGGGCCCTTGCTGCGTTGGCCACGAAGACCCATTCTGTTCAGGGTTGGTCACACTCACGGATCAACACCTATCCGACGGCCTCCACGCATGAAGTGCGAGCCTGGGTAGGACTCAGGCCTTAGGGTTAGTTTCCCCTAGGAATCAAACTTCTGGCGCTCCTGGACGGTCTGCGCATCGTGCGGCATAAGGCAATCGATTGCCCACTCTGACTAACAGTCGGGGGAGTCTGGAAGCAGCACTGTTTCCTATAGAGCGGGGGTGGTTGCGGACCTTACGGCGACTGCTCTTGAAACGACCATCGGCTACCCGATCCTGGGTGAACAGCCGGGCAAAGGATGCCGTGGTCCGCGATAGATTCGGTATACACCGTTACAAAGCTTCGTAAGGGAGAGGACCTCGCAAGCGACCTCGAACTCGTAACCAATCGAGAGACTGGAGTAGTGTGGCCGCAATTGGAAGTAAGGGCGTGAGTGTAAGCCCGCTGGGTAACACTCCTGGCTATCTCGCGGTTAAGGCGTTGGCCTCTGACAGGTTTGTGGCGGAGTTTGACGGTGGACTGTTTTGTCCAAGTCTTCTGCGCTCACTCCAGGGAGATAGAACGACCAATCGTTAACACTTCCTGAGGTGACGGGCTCGCCCGCTGTAGTCGACAACTCTAGTTATTTCGTAGTATCTCGTTCGCCGCCGCGGCCAGGCCGCAAGTGCACGTCTGGCCTTTGAATAGCACAATGGCATTCCCAGTGCCTCGCGGCAAGGCGTTGGTCTCTTACGGGCTGATTGCGCAATTTAACTGTGAATTGTGTACCCCAAAACTTTTCGTTCATCCCCCGGGAGAAGGAATGATAACGGTCGTTATAGCTCCATGGGATGGCAGGTTTGCCTGTTAACACACATTCTCTCTGGCCAATGATGTGAAAATTTTACGGCACTAAGTACGACTGTCGTGTGTCGTATATCGAATTATATGAGATGTGACGACGCAACCGTTATAAAAGTTATACCACACGGCCCTTGCACGAACATTCTTTAGCTCGTTAGTCACTTTGCTTTTCAACCATCAATATGAAAAGAAATACATATGCAAAATAACGAAGCTGTGAAGTGTTTGCTGGCGACGGAACACTCTCAGTCACAGACTGATTTTCGAGAAGTGTATTTGTGTATCCAGGAGCTGCCTCTAAATAGGAAATTAAAATTCTCCGGGACCTTTTTCTTAGAGACCTGCCGAGCCTGTTCTATGTGGATGCAACAATATAAGCGAAACAATCTTCGTATTGTGTTTTGGAATCTACCAGCTATGGACAGATTTCTCCGCCCTCTAGTCTGGTATACCCCTGATTCTTAGGAAACGTACGTTTCCAGACTCCACCGATAATTCGCCGCTTGAACAGACTTAGCTAACGCCAGCGGGCATGGATTCACCATCTATCGCCTACCTTTCACCCTACTAAATTATAATTATTTCTTTACTATATTTATAACTTTAGTACGTAAGCTAAAACTATAATGTTAGATAGTAAGTGAATTGTTGATACTTCTTTGATTAAATAAACGGTTCACGGAGTGCCGGGGGGAGGGATAGAAACCAGGATAATCTTCTTCCATATCTCCGTTCGTCCACCCCTCACGTAATACCCTTCTGGTACGCGTGAGGTTGTCAATGCACGATATCCCGGGCAGATAAACGACCCATGTCGTTAGAACTGGCCGGGTGGTGGGCGGGGTTTCTCCCCCTGCCTGGCACCGCGTAGCCTAATAATAACGCCAGCGGGCACATCCGCCCATCGGCAGTTTGCAGTTTTGCACGGGCCGATGCAGTTTTGCTGCAGGCAGAATTCCTTGAGGCTTCTTAAAATGTTAACGGGGTGCTAACAGGTGCTAACGGAATCAGTAGAGTTGGGCTTTTATGACCCGTTTAATTTATGGGTCGGCTTAACTCACGGGTCCCTATCAATCCAACCGATATCCTCCTCGTAAAACTTCGAGTCCGGGTATGAATCTGTATCCTATGGGTCAGTTTCCCATGGGAGTCGTTCTTCGGGCGCACCTGAATGGTGCCCGTGCGCATCGGCCAATTTACTATGCATTCCAACTGATAATCGAGGGAGTCTTGAAACGACGATATTTCCTCGCGTAACCCGTTGGTCTCTGACAGGCTAGTTAGTGGAGCTACTTAGTGGATTGTTTAGTCCTTAAGTCCCTTCGCTCAACCAGGTTGAAACATCGATTATATATTGAGAAAAATACATACGTTATACATTGAGAAAAATATGAATCAACATGACGCGTAACGATGTTAAAGTGACGGTAGGTACCGCGTCGTAATAATAAAATATGATGTTATTTTGACCTTGGGATCTCGCTTCTAACATGACAGATGTAGTAACATGACATGACGTATGGTTATAGTCGGACACATGAATCGTTTTGAAACTACAGTATTATTTTGTTTTAACCGTAAGGGAAATGTAGATGCATATAATCGCGTAATGGAGTTTCCACCAAAGTCAACAAAATTACGTCTGAAATATCGCTTCATCGAAATTACTATTGCAACAAACTGGTAATGTAAGAAGCAGTCCAATATTTTTTCTCAGTGTACCTTTTTGGGTTGACGGGTTCGCCCGTTGTAGCAGATAGCACTCCACCGAGGCTTTCCAAGTACCTCTGAGGAGGCTACCGGAAGCTAGCTGAGAACAGACTGCCTTTCAGGCCCAAGCTGCATGGCCCTCTAATCCTGAGGATCCATCGAGTGTAGCATGCGTAGCGCCGTTTCGGCTAGTGCAAAAGCTGCATTGTTGTTGCCCAAGTGCAATCGATCGTGTGAGATGGCCGATCGAGTGCGTTTCCGCCGACAGCCAAGACGACTTTCACCCAATGCAGGGCTCCGGACCGCCAACCATTCCGCCAAAACATGGACCGCATTTCGCAAACACGAAATGGTTCAGACTCACTCACATAACTGGGTCGATCGGCATTCTTTCGATAACTCGCCGCAAAGAAAATAAGAACAATAAACCTTTATGTATTGCCACAGGGTGGCATACTTATCTCCTTTAACCGCCCTACCTATACGAACGTACGTGATACGTCCGCTATATTGTTATATAGATAAAAATATATAAAAATTATATCTACCGCTATATAAAAACCGCTTATATGAACCGCTATATTTTTGTCTATTATTTTATTGGCTATAATTTCAACATTTATATTATTATTATTATTATACATTTAACAGGCAGGCAGCTTAAGCTGATGCGCCTGAGTCCGTGCTTGCATTACAATTTTTGTGGAATAAGTCCAGTTTATTTTTAAAGTCATTCTGGCATTGATCACTTCACTTGGAGAGCATTCCAGTGGTTTACCACTCTACTGCTGAGGAAATGTTTCTTGGGATTTGAATGGAATGATTCACGCTGGAGTTTCAGATGATGCCCACGTAGATGTGTGTAGAGCTCATGGCGTAGATAGTCTGCAACCCAGGAACGTCATACGATGCAGTTAGGATCTTATATGTCTCGATTAAGTCACCCCGTGCCCTGCGTTGTTCCAGAGTGGTCAAACCGAGAGCCGACAATCTTTTCTCGTATGTTAGATGGCAAGTTAAAGGGCAATTTAGTCGCTCTTCGCTGGACCTTCTCTAGAAGATCGATATCCTTCCTAAAGTATGGATTGCAGATCTGATAGGCGTGTTACAAAATGGGTCTTACAAATGACTTATAGATTTTCAGCATCAGTTCCTCTGTGATATGGTGAAAAGCTTTTTGAATTAGAAACAATAGAGTTTGCTTTCTTTACTAATGCAATCACGTTGTCTTCCCATTTTAGGTTTTCGGTGACTATTACGCCAAGATCCCTTTGTGATTATGTCTTTGTAAAATATTTATATTTTGCTTCGTTTTAGTTATAATTGCCATTATAAAGTTTTTTGTTTTTTACCTAGTTTTTCTTCTTTTAGTCATGGATTACATTTGGCCTTCTATTTACTATATTTAAAATGTTTGCCTTGGACAAAGTTATTACTTACTTGGACAGCAGGTGACCGATCATCATATATAAGCGTGGCATAACTTACTGTGGGTTGATTCATTTTTGGGATGAATATTATTCTTTGTCTTACCTACGTCTTGTGTTACGCTTGTTGCAAACTCTGTAACACACCTGACCCGGTAAACTTCGTACCACCTAAAGTTGATTTAATTGTAACTCTTCATAAGCGTTTATTGATCCTAATCAACCTTCCAAATCCAATTAATTGAAATCTATAATATGGCCGAATCATGTACGGTTTGAGTTTCGTTTGGTGATTAAATGAAAGTCGTTTGTAATTAAAATAAATTCAATGTATTTAATTTACTTGATGAAATATAAATGCTTTTTCGACTATTCCGACTTTTTCGAATTTTTAGCATTTTTCGACTTCTTTGACTTTTTCGACTTCTTTGACTTTTTCGACGTTTTCGACTTTTTCGGCTTTTTTGACTTTTAGCATTTTTCGACTTTTTCGGCTTTTTTACTTTTTTGACTTTTTCGACTTCTTCGACTGTTCGACTTTTTGAAATTTTACACAATCGCACGGAATGAATAACATTTATGGATGGCGCAGCTGTCAAACAATAGGATCGCCGCGAAGCCATCTATTGAAAATCCCATCATTTCCCAAAATGACCAATTTCGATTTTTTCGATTTTCAGTTGTTTCTTTTATTTTTTCCTAAATATTTTTTGTTTTAAACCACCCCTGAATCAGTGCAAACAAAACTAAAAAATAATATCTCAAATCGGTCGAGTCATTTTCGAGATCTTGCGAGACTAACACACGGCGATTCATTTTTATACATAAGAAGAAAATAATAAATAATATAATCATAGAAGTTTCCTTATCAAAACATATTAATCATTGCAATTCGTGAATAACGTATAAACAGCCATGTTGGCGTTAAAATATGCAAATTGCACCAATTGGACGAAATTTTAAATAGGTATTCACACGATATCAAATTTATTTTGACACATGTCAACGCCGAACGGTCTTGGTTCAGGTGAGTGGCGCCATTTCCTTGCACAACGTCGCCCTTAATATTCGCATGCAAGCATACCGGTCAACATTAATCATTGTCACTTAGCTAGCAACAACATACACAACCCAGCAAACGCTAAATACGTGTAGTTAAAGGGTCGTATGCATTCTGTAGCCAATAGAAAGCCAATAGAAGTCAATAGGCAGCCAATAGAACTAATTTCATTCATAACATATTTAAATTTTACAATAGATAATAATTTACGACGGAATAAGGTAATCGACAACAGTAAAATTAGGCAAAAATACATATTTATTTATTTATTTATTTAATCATATACATACGTGATATGCCTTTGGCAACGTCGATAGCGATGCGTTACTCCGAGAACTGGCTGCTGCTGGGTTCTCAAGTAACCTGTTGAAAATTTTCGCAGATTTATGGGGGCCGCCAGCGGCCCTATACATTTAGCGGGTTTGATTCCAAACTATACAACACTCAATCGGGAGTAAGCCAAGGGTCAAACTTGGGGCCTTTGTTATTCAACTTATTTGTTATCCGGTAAGGGCTCTGATCTGACCAGTGTCAGATCGATTTTTATTAGGAAATATTTTCGAAGTTTTTCGAAAAACGAATCCTGACAAAAAATAACTACAACTCCAGTTTTATGCAACATTTTTTTTTTTTTTTTGAAAACAAGACTGACAATTAACTGATATAAACTGCTCAATCAAGAATGAAGATGTAAGGGGTTTCTTTCATAAAAATAAGCATATCAAGCTTTTTTACATGACTGCCCAATAAAAAGGAGTATAATGTGTTCAGAGTTCATCTATGTATGTTTTCGATTTCTTTATTCCACCATAACTTCTAAACGCTTGAAAAATTTTGAAGGTATTGGTAAAATCGTAATGTCATCCCGAGTGTCAAATGGAAATGTCTAGTAAGCGTCTGAATATCCAAATGTCAATAAATTACCATAAATATATGGTGACGTGTTTAGTGTCAAATGACAGGCCTGATTAAGTACATTCCGGAAATATGCATTTATCTTTATGGATAAATACATAAACCACCAATAATTCATTAAAAAAAACGTAATAAAAATAATTATAAAAACAATTATAAATCCTATATTACTTAACATATATTAAATATTAATAACTGTTTCTTTCTTTTCTCACATATAACTTTATTTATATTATATAATCGATTTTTATATTATATTTATTGCTGATTATATAATGGAATTGCAGTTTATTTATCATATTATATTTTAATATTTTTTGATATTACTATTATTATTATTTGTTTTATTTTGAAGACCATATTTTAGGGCAATTTAGTGTTATTAGCTTTTTACTACAACCTGTACATTTGTAAGCAATCAAGCAATCAAGCAAACTTGATTGCTTGATTTCTTACAAATGTAATATTAGAGTCCTGTCCACCCTAGAACGGGCTAGTCCCAGTTGGGTGACAGAATCAAATAAACAAAAGGTTAAGGTTTTTCCATTTGGTTCCTGTTATTTTTGTAAACAAATTAATCAAGTAATTAATTCTTAAATAAATAAATAGTTCACTTTCTGTAACGGCAGTCATGTTTTTTATTCTTTTTAATACATTTACTTGTTATTTTGACTTTAATGGCTGACTGATAAAGAGTGTAGCATCATTGTATCATCTTTTTAAATACTGGATATATTAGAAATTTTTAAATATTTCGTACTGTCATCATATATTTATTAAACGATAGTCTCCAATTAAATCAACGTGACTTATTCATTGTTTTCGCTGTTTTTATATATTGCCGGCAATAAGCTCGCCTTTTCTTAAGAATGAAGCGTTTTTAACACGCTTTTATTAGGTCGACCTGTATGTAACTATGTAATGGAATCTAAGGTAACTAATTTAACCATCTTCCAAGGATCGTAGCGTCATGAAAATTGTCAGCTGTATGTAGTTCTGATGACAATACAATAATATAGTACTGTCGAACTGATCTGATGATAGAGTCAGAAGATATAAACTGGAACTTCATGAGCGAGCATCGTATCATAGCTGTGTTTGGACTTGTTAGAAAAGTCTTGAAATGCACTTTGACCACGATTAGGTTTCAAGGTCTGATGATGTGGTTTTTACGTACATTTATAAAAGCGTGTTTTTAGTGTTTTTTTTCAACTATTAATTTATTAATATTCATATACATACCGGTTTCGAGGGATTACGCCGTGTAAAACACGCTTTAGATAGATTGATAATGACATGTTATTTGTATTAATTAGGCTATATCAGAAAGTTTTATTTTGAAAAGGGATACGCTTGGTTTTTGAAATGCACGGGTGAAGGATGATCCTTCAACGGTGTCAAAGGGATTCCCATTAAACCTACTTAGCACAGTCGAAAGCTGTGGACATACATACATCTCATTTAAACATATGCATTTCCTATTCCAATCTGGTAATTTTTCCGCTGCTATGTGAGCTTTATTTTTTTTATTTTTACATCAAAGTATGATCCTGTAAATTATAAATTATAGATCCTGTAAATGTATAAAATTGATATAATTTCTTCCATCGATTATTTCTACAATATGTAAAGATTCTTTGAATGACATTTAATTGCAATGATTTGAAAGAAGGTTGCAGCAAGGAATAGATTCGTTTTCTACCACTATTACTTCTAGACGGAGCAGCACTTATTCTCCATTAAAATGATTAATGGTCTTTAAACGATGTGGATATAAACCCAAAGTGAACTCGCTTATCGATGAAAGAGCGATAGCGCGGCACCGCTTTTGCTCCACTTGCGAGAGCGAGATAGGTGCATGTGTTTGTTAAATTTGGTGGTCGCAGTTGTCACTGCAGAAAAATGGCGTTCACCTCGCCCCCTGCTCCGTTCAGTTTCTTGGCACGGAGCACATGTGACTCTACGGTACTCGATGCAGTACCGTAAAACGGGGTCATTTTATCCCAATACCAATAAATAATTTGCAACGAAAAAAAAGTATAAAATATATTTTTTCTTACATTTAGATAGATTAGATTTAAATAGATGTAAGTCATTTTTAGCTAATACGACACCAATCGTCCAGTACTAGGTACAGTAATTTATTATAATAATTTAACGTATTAAATTGCTCGATGTCGTGCTACGATATAGCAACTAGGATTTTACTACGAAACACAACGTGTAGATGGCTCTCATAGTTACAAAATTTATTAATCTTCTCTTATTATGTTTATTAATGGTGGCGGCAGCGTACTGTAGATGGTGCTCTAAACGCGCCTATCGGGTATGAAATAATTATAATTATATAACAAACGATTTTTTTTAATTGTAGGTCTTATTATTTTAATATTATTACTGTTTTATATACTTATTATTTTCACATTTTTATATAAATATGTCATATTTTATTTGGTATACAGGTTTCAATACATAATAATTAAGCACTTTAATGTTCAGATAGACTATCAGTCTAAGAAAGCCTTCTATCAAGCTGGCATTCTATATCTTTGTATTATTTCTGTGATGTAATCAGCCTACATAAAAATGCAATAGATGGCACTAATAATTTAAAATATTAACATTAAATTATTGGGTATTTATAATCAACCAGTCCTTTATAAGACACCATTCATTATCAATGGCAATATTGATGGCCAAATAAACTGCTCTTAGTTTCGCCGCATAATGCTATCAGCGCCACCTACATTTCGCCGGCGCAGAAGGGTGGCCAAATCATACTACGAAGTTGAGCAATCTATACATTACATCGTAATGGCATAACTTGGGTTGTCGACTACCGCGGCCGAGCCCGTCACCTCAGGAAGTTTTAACGATTAGTCGTTCTATCTCCCTGGAGTGAGCGTAGAAGACTTGGGGACAAAACAGTCCACCATCTAGCTACGTCACAAGCCCGTAAGAGGCCAACGCCTTAACCGCGAGATAGCCAGGAATGTTACCTGGCGGGCCGACACTCACGCTCTTACTTCCAATTGTGACCAGATTACTCCGGTCTCTCGATTGATTACGAGTTCGAGGTTGCTTGCGCGGTCCTCTCCCTTACGAAGCGGTGAAACGGTGTATACCGAATCTATCGCGAACCACAGCGTCCTTTGCCCGGCTGTTCACCCAGGATCGGATGGCCGATAGTCGTTTCAAGAGCAGACGCCGTAAGGTCCGCAACCACCCCCGCTCTATAAGAAACAGTACTGCTTTCAGACTCCCCCGACTGTTAGTCAGAAAACACAGTCGATTGGTTTACGCCGCACGGTGCGCAGACCGTCCAGGAGCGCCAGAAGTTTGATTCCCAGGGGAAACTGACCATAAGGCCAGAGTCCTACCCAGGCTCGCACTTCATGCGTGAAGGCCGTCGGATAGGTGTTGACCCCTATCGTAATGGCATAGTTAAAGGTAATTTATTGGTTAATGTATGATCAAAATCTTTCATCCCTCTCCCCTCTTAAGCCTCTAAACAGTCTGAAGCAGTGCCTGCATATTATCCAACTTAGCGCTAAAGAAAATGCAGAAAGTTGGAATACACAATTAACAAATCATACAGTATTAAAGTAATCATACTTTGCTTAAAATTGGTTTAAGCATTTAAAAGTTATGGTGGAATAAAGAAACGGACAACATTTATATATACAAAAACCCTGAAACATTACACTCCTATTTTTTGGGCAGTCGTGTAAAAACTGTAGATTTTGCGCTTCCCTCTGAATAACGCCCAGGGCACGTGCCCTATCTGCCCCACGGGCTGTCTGTGTCAAAGTTGCCCTAATTGATGGTAGGTGAGTGTTACGTATGCACGGTAACAACCGGAGCATTCGGATCGCTGTATAATAATGGAGGCGAGCCTTGACTGCAAGGAGATCTGAATCCGCCTCGCGACACGCCATACGCACATTGCACTTGCAGGGCTGCCTTCGGAAACGCCTCGCCTCGCTGTTTGAGGAAGGTCCCAATCGGCCCATTGCGGAACTGGATCGGTAGATTGACTTCGTCTTACATAGTCTTTGCGACTCATCTATACTAATATTATAAAGAGGTAAAGTTTGTGATGTTGTATGAAGTAATCTCTGGATCTACTGAACCGATTTTAAAAATTCTTTTACCATCAGAAAGCCACGTTATTTGTGAGTGTCATAAACTATATATTAATCCGAAAAATTAAAAGACTTTTTCGTGATAGTCGGATTTCCAAAGTAAGTCGGAAAAAACGGTCGAACGAAAAGGTTTCTAACTAACGCTGCCTTAACGATGAGAAATATATGATTAAGCTCTAGGGAAAAGTTGTAGAGCTTGATAATGCCTACAAAAAAGTCAGCGACAGCATATGTCTAACTTTTATATTTAAGTCACAAAAAGTAGTTTTTAAAATTAAAAAAATTATTTAAATCGTTAGGTCATGTTTATTGGTCATATTATCAACAATTATGAATTATTATCAAAATAAGTAAATTTATCGTCTCAAGTGTTTAAAACAAAAGACTTTTCCTTTTTACTGCATATAATTTCACTTTTACTGCATAAATGGTTAAAGAGATAAGACACTGGCAAATAAGACACTGACAAGAAGACACTCACAAATAACGGTAATATAGTCAAATTGGCATGCAAAAACGTATATATGTATATACATATGCAGTAAAAATATAACCCTTCTTTTGGCAGTCGGAAATAAATCATAGCACTCAGTACTAACCAAACCACACTCATAATTTCATCACAAGTAAAAAGTTTTACCGCCCAACGAAGTGGACACGGGTCAGCTAGTCTGATACAATACAATACATTAAAGATAAAACGAAGATATAAATTCAAAGTAAAAAAGGATTATTAAAAACAAGCTTTACTTTCCACCACGGTTTTCCAGTGACACTCTCCCGTCTCCGTTCCAGTGGCAATCTTCCGGCTCCAATTTCAGACCCTTGTCATCAAGTGTAATGAAAAGTACACAAGACAACAAAGCGAAAAAGCTAAACTCGACTATCTTAGCACTCCATTAGGGAGTTCCAGTGGCAATCTTCCGGCTCCATTTTCAGGCCCTCGTGGAGCATGTGTAATGGAAAGTACTCATGATAACAAAACATAGTAGCCCAAAATCGACTGTCCTGCCATTTGTCATATGGGAGTTCCAATCTCTACATCCCAGCTCCATCATCAAACCATCTCTATGGTACCATAATATTGCATTTTATTTATTTATGGTAGGTAATGTACATAATATGGAACAAGCGTAACAAATCATAATTAATATCTACACTTTAAATAAAACCCACAGCAAGTTGTGTCACGATTATAGTGAAGATCGGTCCCATGTCGCCCAACTAAGTAAACACTTGTTCTAGGGCAAACATTTTAAATAAATACTAGTTTAAAAAAGAAAACATATTCTAAAAAAGAAGAAAATAGTAAAAAAAGCAAAAATAAAAATAGCATTGAATTAGATAAAAATATATATAAAAATAAAATATATAAATATATCATTATAATAAAATAAAATATTGTAATAAATAAATAATTAAATACACTTATCCTTCGGTTAATAATAAGTTATATAGTCATAACTTAAATTATAAATAAAATTTGTAATATTTGTAAAAAAAATAAAAAGTCAAATAAAATTATAATACTAAAATAGTAAAGTTTCCTAAAATATAAAATAGTCACAATGAAAAATTTAAATAATAGTAATAGTCACAAAGTGCAGCCAAACAGAGCTATAGTTGAGAGTTCTTGATGTATTCGGGACCTTCCTGGCCCAAGCATCCACGAGACCAGTTGTTTCTTAAAAATTGATATACTCGAGCTAATCTTTATACCTGCAGGTAAGATGTTATATATCTTAGGCCCTAGATAAGTAAATTGTCACCTAACTTACATAAGTAAATTTCAGCTCAATCGGATACCAGCAAGTGGTTGATAAATGGTTTGCAAATTTTGAAACGGACAACTTACATTGCAAGTTAATATAAAGCTTGTTAATATGTATTTCCATTACAATCATGAATGATATAAAATGAAAAGCTAGTTACTAAGTTTAACAAAGAATCATATAGAACAAATTATTCCAAACTTTTCCAATTAACAAAGAAAACTATTACATAACAATTGACAATAAAACAATTGTTAATAAAAAAGAAAATGTATATTAAATTAAATTGGTAGGCACGATGATGCTTCAAAAAAAAAATACGTGTGGCACTCGGGGACTGCCGCGGTAAAGCTATTGCATAGCATTTTTAACAACTTATGCAATTATAATTATTTATTTATTTTATTTTTTCTGATATCAGATAACTGCGCTCTATCGGAAAACGTTGAAATTATTCCGAATCATTTGCGGCTGGGGTAGCAAATGATTCGGAATAATTTAAACGTCTTCCGATGGAGCGCCGCGCACGAATTTTTTATTCAATAAAGCAAAAAAAACGGAAATTTCGAAAAAAACGTAGATAAAAAGATAGATAATTAAATTATCTTTAAAATGGTGCAGGTTTCATAATAATACGCCGGATAGTATTTGCGTAGTAGTCGTTTTTGTGTTCGGTTAGACCTAATTTCACAAATTAATTACACTATGTAATATAAACAAAATCTAAAATATTCAAAGCTAAGAATATTAGGAAAATGTTCTTGTTTAACATATATTTTTTTCGAATCGTAAGCAGTACTCGTTTAGACGTAATTATCAGTTTAAAATCATTAATTTTCGTTAAGAAATTTCTTCATTCGGTCGCCGTGCTGGCCTACTAGGCCCGCGATAAAAGCTATGCAATAGCTTAAAAGGGGCGCAATGTGTTTCTCTGCTTTCACCAAAAATTGTCCTAACGGCTTGCTTTTGTAGCACAAAAAAAATGCGATGCTCGCAGCAATGCACGAACTTTAACTGCCGGGTTCACGGATTAGTTGGTTCCTGAAGGGAGAGCCGGCGTAGTCCCAAGTGGCAATGTCCAGAGCGCTGATCTTGCTCGGCGGGAGAAAACAAACCCCACCTCCCGTGCTTATTTAACCTGAGCTGTCTTACCTCCCATGGCGACCGTAGGTCACGGGATGAAGAAAAATGTAAGAGGAGAGAGGGTGGTTGACGTTTTGTTTACATGTACGAGTATGAAGGTAATTAGGACTATTGCGGTTGAATACTATAGAAGCAATAATCAGTAAATATTATAGCATGCGACGCACAGCGTTTCGTTTCATAGAAAATAGACGGTTATAATTCTAAAAGTATTTTAAACCTCTTTTGAAGATACAATTAATTACACTATGGTGGAAATTGATGTTAGGAATTATAATTTTACTTTTTGGATGATTGAATGATGAAATTTGAGGGCACACGGGTTTAACCGCTAGGTAATTTAGAAATACAAATATATTTAATATGGCTTAACATTTATGGTGATAATAATGACATTTCGTTTCTCATAATTCCATGCTTGGTAACAAGATTGTCAATTTTCTCTTTGATATTTGTAAAGAATCATGGATCCCTCATAATTATATGAGTATAAAAAAATACGTTTGTCAACCCTGCCTTGTGTGAATGAGACTAAGAATGAATGAATGCAGTGGCGTAGATAGCTTTTATTGGGCCAGAAACAGGGGGTGTTATTGCGAATCCTATTGGATTTCTGTCAAAATGGAAAGAATGGGGACAGAAAATCAGTAACTTTAACATTTGAATGAATGAATCAAATGTGTTACCACAGCCAAGAGTGCTCCTGAGACTGTAAACCGAAAACACCAGAGAGCTTATTTTTATACTGAACGGCATGTATTTGTTTTTGCTAACAGTTTTCTAGCCTATTTATAACATTTCCATGCCCACGTTTGCTTTCTCAAATGTGGTATCCCAGTTTGAACCCTTGAATACTATAGCAGTGTCATCGGCATATGTCACAATTTTTACCTACTGGTAACTAGCAAAGGACATTTATGTAGACAAGGAATAAAATAAGTCCCAAAACTCTACTCTGTGGAGAACCATACGTAAGATGCTGCCATTCATTTTGTACCATGTTGGATAGTTAATTATCAAACAATTTAAGTAGGAGTTGTATAGTTAATTCCCGCACTGCTCAGTTTACACAATATTATTACGTGGTATGGAGTCAAAAGCCTTTGCAAGGTTATGGAAAACTCCTAGACACTTATCTCCTTTATGTACCGTTGGGAGTATATTATATTAGGGTAGTTATAGCGTCGGTTGGCCTAGTACTTCCTTTAAGATCCACTAACAAAAATGCATTAAAACGGATAAGATAAGAAACGGGTCTTTTTAAGGACCGCACTTAAACCCTTTCGATGACAAACCTACGCCGTAGGACTCAGTTGCTACCACTTTCCTCAGCATACTATGTGTGGTCAACCTACCTATTAGGGACCTAATGTTTCTTTTGTAATAATTAAAATTAAACTTTTTACATTAATATAATAAAAAATATCCTGTAAATAATACTTTATATTGTAATTTTTACATTAACGTAGTTACCGCACGAGGTTGAATCTCTGTTGAAAGCTTGCAGGGTTTCCAGATCGCTTTCAGCGACACACCTCGTGTTTGCACACCAAAATAAAAATCATTTTATGTACGCCACTGCAAGAAGGTACTATGAAAATATGTCTCAGGCAGTTTTAAGTCAAATGTCAGGTCCTCGCCTTTCAGAGCACGCGAAACTAAGCTAAGTACGACATGGTTAAAAACGCATAACCGCAACATTTGTTAACGTCAAAATAATTGAACTTGGCATACCATAGGTACTAGAAGTTAGGCAACTTAATTAATCGCCGCTTTTCAATAGCCTATTCGCGCATACATGACTAGATAATGAGTGTCTTCTTCTTCGTTAAGTAGTTTCCTCTTCCCTTTTATTATGGCTTGCCTATCGCATTAGTGGCTTTGATATTCGCGAAAAAAGAGGTCTTGCGTCATTTTAAAGTGCGACTGAGTAAGTTTCGAAATAGCTTTCTTTGTCAAGCTAACCTATTTTACAATGTTGACATTATGCATCAGGGGCCTTGGGGGGTTCACTTGAAAGAAATGCAGTAATTTTTTATTTAAAAACCTAATTTATGATATTAACGATTTTGACAATATAGAATTTTCTCAGTAATCTTGACTCTTTAGATCAGTGTTTTTCAACCTTTTTTAGATCGGTACCCCTTTATTGGTAATAAAAAATCCAGCAATAATAAAAAACGCATATAAAAAGGAAATTTATATAATTAAAAATTCATAATCTTCATAATAGAATTATTGTATAAATTCATGCCCACAATATTGTATAGAGAGAAATATTCATTTAACGTGTAAAAGTTTGTTCCGATAAGCCATTTCTTCAATGCTGTGGTAAATCCTTTTCCCTTTGACTCTTTCATATTTGCAGGTAGGTGGTTTTAGATTTTTATTGAGTTGTATAACGTTTTATTGAGTTGTATAAATTTCTCTGTGGTGGTGTTGGGGGGGGGGGCACTTCTATAAGAGTCGTTGCTCTACATGCAGCAAGCGAGAGATCGTTAAATTTGGGTGTTTTATTTATTTATTTCATTTCATTTCATTACCAAATAAACATAACAGTTGAGACCAGTGTTTTTCAGCCATTTTTAGATCGGGACCCACTTTTTGGTAAAAAATAAATTTAACTTACGCGACCCCCCTTAGACTGTAACCTAGATTTAACTGTTTTTTCATATTAATTTTAACTGTTTTTAAATTCGAAGCTGTACATACCTGTTTCCATCTTAGATCAACATAAAGTTTTGTGTGTTTATCTTCCGAAGCTGTAAATGTTTGCATATTATATAACAAAGATTTTGTAATATTTTCGATTTTTAAATTTAGATAGCCTGCGACCCCCCGAGAGTCTTTTCGCGACCCCCCAGGGAGTCGCGACCCACTGCTTGAAAACACTGCTCTAGACTATCTTTATCCTTTTATTCTTTATATTATTGACTAGTGTATCATTGTGAATTTTTATTTTGACTATTGGCGATTGACTATTATTATTATTACGAAATTGTTACTATTTGTATTTTTATTTATTTCTATTACTGTATATGTTAATTTGTGGAAGTATCGATTAATTTTGTCTGATCATTAGTACTATTGTCCATATGATAATTTACGAAATTATCGAACAATTTTGATTTAAAATATCGGAAAATTTTGTTTATTATATATAACCTAGAAAAACTGCGCTCGAATGTTGGACGTTAATTTTAATATACCTTATATTATTGGTACACATATACATATTTTGTTGATTTTGTAATTTCCGTTAACTTTGACTTTACCAAGTGTAGGAATTTCTGTCAAATGGTTTATAAAAAAATAAAAAATCGCATATATATGCACAACATTGCTCTCATTGCAACATTTTATTTTACGGTTTATGTCCAAAGCAGCATCAAGAACTTTTATACCACGAACGCCGCCATACTGCAATGCAACGTAAGTTCATAATATCAAAAGAGTCAGTTCGTCGATACCATTAAACAAAAATCAGCATCCCTAGATACGGGTCTCTGACCTAGTTAGGAATGCGGATAAACATTTTCACCATAGGATGTGCTCAGTCTCTCCCAACTCAACCATAGTATGTTAATGGTGTGTATATGACATATATAAAGTTATTGTAAATAAAAATAAATCAAAATAAAATATTGAACATAGAGAAGATTAAGTTTTAGAAGTATGAGTGCCATCTACACGTTGCGTTTCGTAATAGTATTCTAGTAGACAAATCGTAGTACTGCTTTGAGCAATCTACATAATATGCTATATAAATCAATGAAATGAAATGAAAAATACGTTTATTGTACTAACAAAAATAATTACTTGGGTAAAGAAAACTTAAATTCTATTTTAACTTAGTACAAATGGCGGGCTTATCGTTTCGCGATTTCTTACAGCCAACCGTGAAATCATGATTTCACGGTTGGACACTCAACATGATACAGCCAACCGTGAATCAATGATTTTATTGTCAATCCAAAGTTATTATTTTTAATTGAATATAGTTTGCTTATTTATTTAATTATTTATTTATTTTATTCATCCCTAGTATTACAAGATTAAATTTCCTATAGTATATTTTACATGATTTAGTCGTACATACTAAATTGGTTGACTGGAAGATATTGCTGTAGTGTAGCAATAAGTCCGCCATTGTACCTTATTTTATTGTGCAATAAAGAGATTTTCATTTCATTTCATTTCATTTCATTTCATTTCATTTCATTTCATTTTCATTTACATACAAAATGTAGAACCCTGGAAATTTACTAAAGGTGCGGCGGCTGTAATCTTGGGAAATCCTAGAAGTGTATATTGTATAACTATTATAGTATATATATTACAAAAAAAATATTTATTAAATTAAATGAGATATAATATATATGAGAGATATATAAATACAGTTATGAGGCTAATGAGATAATAAAGCAATAATTAGTAATATAAATCATCTGTGCACCTATTTAATAACGTTAGTTACTAACGACTCACAGTGCTCCATCGTTGAGTGTAACAACCATAATGTTACCAGTCTTTTGTAGTGAGCGTCATTTTACATTACATTACAATTAGGTAGACAGCATATGAAACAGAAATAATAGGTAAATAAATGAACCGAACATAAGGTTAACAACAGAATTCCTTTAGTTTTCATAAAATTATAAATGAAGTGAGTGACTGAGAAATACATAAAGTATTTGGGTACTAAGCGTCTTTATCATTCAAGTAGTCGTTAGTCTCTTACAGTATGCTTTTCAACAAAATAGGTCTTTCATACGCTGCTTAAAATTTATGCTCGATTCAATAATTGCCGGTTCTTAAATGGCAAATCGACAACAATCACGAAATCCCCGACGGTAACCAATACTGAGAACTGCACCGAAAGAAGTTGCAATTAAAGGTCTAGGTTGTTGAGTGTCCATGACAAACGAGGATAAATAACAAAGTACTTTGTAAGTATATATTCCGGCTTAGATTAGGTTATTTCCCATTTATTTTAACGATATATTGTAAAACATATGATTGGACAGTTAACTATACCAAAAATATGCCGAATAAAAAGACCTCTAGTAACTAGTACAAGCCTAGTAGTACAAGACTAGTAGTAGGACTACTTTACGAAATTGCTGTTATACCATAATTCTCATTTCAAAAGCGATGTTTAATTTGAATCAAACTGACAAACAGTTTTTTGAAAAAAAAATATTCATTTCTATGCAAGTAGTTTCATGTATTAGATATGTTTTTCAAAATACTTTTTTATTACTCCATTATATTCTTAATTTTCCTTATAAGAAAATGTATTTTTATCGAGGCACCTTATAGTTTTTAGTTCATCTAGCCGTGGCTAGTCTGGCTTCCAGGACGTCTCTTTTAAGGTCCAGCTCCACTTTCCTCGGTTCCTAATGGGGTCGTGCAGCTGGGCTTGGTCGTGCAGCTGGGCTCTATGTCATCAGGCCTGCCTAACTCACGGCTCAACCAATCTGGTAGCCTCCTCGTAAAGGGACTTACCCCGTCAGGGCCGCTGTGAGCTTCTGCCGCGGCTGTAATCCTGCAGTCGGAGGCGGTTGGTATCAGAAGATCGCGGATTCGGGGGAATAACTCGGGCGGAACTGGGCGGTTGGTGCACTATACGATTCGGTAGGTATTGATTGCCCAGTCGGCATATAACCGGGGGGGTGGGGGTCTGGAGATATATGTTTCCTATTACAGCGGAGGTAACCTGTCGTTGTGACGTCTTCGACCTGACGTCTTCAACCCTTGAATCGAATTGTTGGCCACCCGATCCCCAAAATATTCAAACTGAATAATCGCTTACGTCATTTAAAGGCCGCGCAAGTGACCTCGAACCTGTGAACAAACTAGGGGACAGAGAAATCTGGCTAAATCTGGTACTGAGGGTGTGAGGCTGTCCGCTGGGATCACCCAGTGCCTCGCGGTAAGGAGTTAGACTCTTACGGACCGTTGGCGTAGCTAGACTGTGAACTGTGTTTGTCCATAAGTCTCTACGTAAACGTGAGGTAAACCCCACGGTTGAAAGAACATTATATTTCGGTATACCTCCTGGGGTGACGGGTTATCCCATTGGAACTGACAACTTAAACAGTCCCCGAAATCGTTCATGCCCTGCCTACCAAGCTGTCTCCACCCAGCACGATTCCCAGCCAGCGACTCCCATTCATAGGACTCGAAGTTACATCTGTTCGTGAGGCGATTTTACACATCTTGGCATCGCAGGAGCTGTACGCCAAACTCGCATTAGAAGATGCTCCCCTCCAATGTGTAACGTCCCGCTCGGGACGATCGCCTACCTACGGCAAAATGTCTAATGGGCAGTAAAAAAAATCATATTCAATGCGATCATTTTACAGTTCTTGTTTTTATGACCCGTATAGTTGTTTATAACTTATGGAAGTTTTTCTCAAGGCCCTCGATTCACGCCGAATTCACGATCGACGGTTTCACGTTCGAAACGGTACGGGTGAGTTTTTACTTCACAAAGTAAAGGGGTGTCCGGAACAGCGCAGATGCCGCCACATCAGACATGCCTCTATGCCATGGATTTCAGCCCGACACGTGCGATTCCTCTGTTTCTGATGCAGTCAGCGGTCCGACCAGTGGATCATCATGATCTCTCGGAGGCATTGCGTTTCATTAAATCTGTCGATTGTGCGAATTTGATTCCGACCATGTTTCGGAATATAAGAGATTCAGCAATACAATCGCCATATATACAGAAGTTTTCGTCGATATCTTGATCTCATGCGAGCAGAACACCTTGCATCCTAGTCTGCCTTTAATTTCGGCGTCAAGGTCGGTTTTTTATGTTTTTGCGCTTATCATGTAGTTTGCCTCATGGCATCTTGGCCATATTTGAAGAGATTCATCGCTTGTGACGATGGCTATCACTTCAGTCTTACTTATGCTGACTTTGACCGGTCAACTATGGTACGGTAAAGTTATTTTGACACCACCAAGCTAATTAATGGATTGACTGCCAATGGTTCTCGTGTAGTTAGGCCACTAAACCCGCTCATTTTTGGGTCGGGCCAACTCACGGCTCAGCTCCCATCTGGTAGCCTCCACGTAGAAGTTCGAACCTGGTAAGGACTTTTAATGCCATTGCCACTGAGTGGGCAGGTGGGTCAGTTTCCCCGGGTGGTGTCCTTCGGGCGTAGTTGGGCGGTTTGCGCTTCGTGCGACGTTAGCCAATCGACTGTGCCCTCCGGCGTATAACTGGAGGGGGAGGGGGGTCTGGATACGATATACGGATTCGTATGAGGCGGGGGTGGTTGTTGACCTCATGTCAGTCGTTCTTGAAACGACTAGTTGGTCACCCGATCCCGAGTGATAGACAGCAAAGAACGCCACAGTCCGCGATTAATTCGAACTGAATCACCACTCACATTAGGGAGAGGTCGCATAAGCGACTTCGAACCTGTAACCAGACGAAAGGACGGAGAAACCCAACCAAATCGGGTAGTCAGGACGCAAGGTCTCGCGGTAAGGCGTTGGCCTCTGACGGTCAATTTGGGGGCAGCTAGATGTTGACAGTTTCCTCCTTAAGTCTCTACATTCACTCCAGGCTCAAAGAACGATCAACATCGTTATACCTATCTGGGGGGACGGGTTCCCCCGTTGTAGGTGACAACTCACCAGTGTCAACCCTGAGCCTCTTGGCACCAGGGGCGGACCGCTCCCCATTTAAATCCCCACTGACGCAAGTTAAACCTTGAGGGGCGCCCGTAGCGCCCAGTGATAAGTTGTTAATTGTACGGCAATGTATGATAGCGCGAGTATATTTATAGCGAAATGTGAGCTTCAAGGCGAGACACAGTGAGTTAAATAATAATTGTGCAACGCCACATTCTGGCAATGGGTGAAAATGTGATGCTATTGATAAACATATATAGTTGTATATGCTACGTATTACCTGCTTAAAATATAATATTCGATTGTATGCTTTAAATTCCATGTAAGAGACTGAAGAGACTGACGGGGTTTTAATTTATTAATCCTCTTAAGGGTAGAGAATGGCTTATGATCATAAAACAAAGAATACTGGAATTATTTGGTTTAGATAAGGAATAGTTGTCAATATTGACGGAGAGAGTTGGTTGAACAACTTTAGATTCCCCGATAACTTAATTCTGCACTTCGATAACGCCGACATATTGCAAAGGAAACTGAGAGAAAATATAGGCTTGTTTCAAACAAGATCTAAATAATACATTTGATGTCTATTTCTATTAGATCTCTATTATTTGAATCCAATTCGTTGTTATGCGGCGTAGTAGTAGTAGTAGTAGTAGTAGTAAACGGAGTGGGGGGCTTGTTTCCAGCCCTTGATGTCATCTGGATCTATAAGATCTTTTGTAACTACCCACTTTGTGGTTGGGTCTGTGGTCAGCTAGTAGACCGGTACTGCTTACCAGTCCAAGCAGATCACTGACCTTCAAGTTGGGCAGATCGCTGGGTTCGAGAAAGGCTCGTCCCAGTAAACTGTGTCTTTTTGCGGCGAGGCCTGGGCAGCGACCAACGATGTGTATACTCTCTTCAGGTTCTTCGCCACATATTCGACAGTCCTTGCTCTCGGTCAATCCAAGATTGAATAGAAATGCTCAAAGGGTCGTGTGTCCGGTGAGGTGACCGATAAAGGGTTTTGAGGTTCTTTTTGCTCATGTCAAGTAGGGCCTTGGTTTTCTTTTGAAGTGGTTGCTCCATCATGGCTTTTGCCTGGTGACATCCCTGGCTCTGTTTCCAGGATGCCCGATGTTTCTGCTCCAAGCAGTCTCTGATGATTGTATTACCTATGGTGAAGTGGACCCCAACAACTGGCTTCACCGGGCATTCCAAAGTGCCCAGTTTTGCCAGTCTGTCGGCCTCTTCGTTGCCGGGTATGCCTTGATGGCCCGTATCCATATTAAGGTGTTTGTTGGCTTTTCCCAATTTGTTGAGCTCTTGCATGCAGTCCCAGACCACAGAGGATTCTGTGGTGGCTTTAGTCAGAGCATCCAGTGCTGCTCTGTGGTTTTTTTTTATACCTCAAGTCGATTTTGGAGTTTTATGCATTCCAATATGGCAAACACATCGGCTTGAAAAACAGTGGCATATTGTCCAAGGTGGATGCTGATTATGTGGTTGGTTTTGAGTTCGTAGACGCCTGCCTCAAAACGTCAATTTGTTCCTGATTCGTCGGTGAACCAGGCGTCCGCGTTGTGGCTTTGGAGCCGCTTCGGATTCTTCCAGTCTTCCCTGGTGGGGATTAGAATTTTATTGAATTTCTCTAATTTTTTTTTATTCGTCGATCCTAGGTCAGGGTGAATGGCCTTTTGTGGAGGAAGTTTAGCTCAGGTGAATTATGCCCTCCTCGCTTCTACTCGCCCAAACACATGTGGCGTAACAAGTAGTACTTTTTGAGCATGTGTTTTTCAATATGATACATGTAGAGCAAACATATAACCGGATCAAACATATGCCTACGTCCGCCCGCATCTTGAATACTGCTCGCAAGTGTGGAACCCCTCATATGCCATCCATAATAACAGAATCGAGCGCATCCAGACTAAATTCTTGAAATACTTAAACTATAGATTTTACTTCACACTTGACAATTCTTACGGCATCAACGTTCACCACTCGTACAACTTTACTTCTTTGGCTGATCGAAGGATGTACCATGATCTAGTCTTCCTACATAAAATCTTAAACAACAAATTAAACTGCATGGACTTGGTCCAACTAATACATTTCCGGACCCCATCAAGAACGACAAGACAGTCCTCATTGTTTCACATTAGCCGTTGCAATAACAACTACCGTAAGAACTGTTTCTTAAACCGTGTGTGTAGGGTTTACGATGATCGATACGCATCAATAGATATCTTCGCTGAATCGAACATTGGATTCAGAAATTTGTTAAAGAGGGCGATATTTAACACTTAATATTTAAAATTTAATAATTATTATTATTTAAAATTGATTACTTATTATCTACTGTTTGCACTTGTACTTATTCATACCAACGTACCTGTCTCAACTTCAAATATCGTACGGGTAAATTTGTTAAATACGTGGACACCCACCAACATAATGTACTTTTTTTCCTATGTTCCTCCTTCCCTTCCTGGTCCCTCCCTTCCTATCCTCTTTCTTTTCTCGTTTTTTTTCTGTCTCTTATCATTTAGATAATCTTGATGTTAACATTTAGTGGAAAATTGTCTCTGGTGTAATTTTTATATCTATCTTGTTTAGCTACTTACTTCTATACATGGTTATTTTCCTGAATAAAAGAAAATAAAATAAAATATAAGGTTGCCCCCAACAGATGGTGTGGTTGGTAGCAAATGGTTTCATGCAACTTGGGCCATAAAATCCACTGTGTTTTCGGGTCAGCCCAACTCGGTTGCGCACCGTGCGGAGTCAGCCAATCGGTTGTGCACTCTGACTAATTACTGGAAGTGTGGAGATTATGAAAATATACTCTCACCTATGCAGCGGGGATGGATGTCGAGCTGTCGTCAACCAACCTCGAAATGACCAATTGGCTACCTGATCCTAATATCAGAGCCGGGAAAAAGATGTCAATGGTCCGCGATAGATTCAAACTGAATCACCGCTGAATAAATGGTAGGTAGAGGCCGCACAAGCGAATTCGGACCCGTAACCAGTCGGGAGGTCGGAGTTACCCAAGTGGTTAATTCTTGACTGAGATATCCTGCCAAAACTGGTAGTCAGGGGGCGAGGCTGCCTGCTGGTTCACCTACCCGGTGCCTCGCCGTAAGGCGTTGGCGTCTGACGGGTTTGTTAGCTTTGCTGGACGGTAGATTTGTATCGTCCCCAAGACCTCTACGCTCGCCCCACGGAAGACAGAACAGGGGGGGAAAACTTCCTGGGGTGACGGGTTCGTCCGTTGTAGTCGACACCTCCAAGATGGTGTGCCCATTATATTTCCAAACCCTGGGTCAATGATCTACACTGCTTATAGAGTACGTAGGATTTCCATGACCGGCTTTGGCATATTATGCATATTATGAGGTAGCTATAATAGATGTCTGTAACTTTCTACCATTACGTGCTTTACAACTGATCTCACAGGTGGACTGATTACAAGAACTGTTGGTTTGGAGCACCAGACTTCAAACCCAGGTTCTACGAGGGAGAGAGAGGTGGTGGGGGGGGGGGCCGCAATTCAAGGGCGACAAATTCATGTGCTTCAAAAAACTTGTTTTAGTAAAGCGTCTAGCATCCAGGGCGCGTCGTATTATCGATTGTCCACTTGATTTTGGAACGCATCCTAAGTTGATTTTCGAACGCATCCTAAGTTGATTTTGGAACGCATCCTTAGTTGATTTTCGAACGCGTGCGCCGCGCGTGTCTGCGCCAGGGGAATTCCCGTCGCATCTAGAAAAATAATTTCTTGCTGACAGAAGGGGACGAGCCTACACGGCGGAGCAGAATAATCCCGAAAGGCCGAAAGTCAAGAGAGGGTCGGTATTTTTGTGACTGATTAGGAGTGAGAGTAATTATCGTTGGTTTTCTTTATTAACAACTCTTTCAAAGGTGTCGCTATATAATTATTACTTGATATGGTAGTAAATTTTTCACGCGTAGAAAAACTCGACTTGTAAAGCTGTAGAAATGTTAGACAGTAAAAGATTGGCGGGACCTAAGGATTGAAGGGGTGTGTACACTCTCGCTTGTGCGTTGTATTTATTGTATAATTATATTTATTCTATATTAATAAAACATAAGGAAAAGTTTTTGGCAAATAGATAATAAAAAGTGCAATTTTATTTAAGGGTTCCTATTTACAAAATATTTGTTTTGTGAGTTCTTTAAAATCAATAATGTCATATGCTGGAGGGAAGGGGCGCCAATATCAAGTTTTTGTCCCGGCTCGGAGAAATCCTAGATCTGGAGCTGCTGGACTTTATGGGGCTACAAAAGATCCACAATGAATGATTAATTGCGGTGGTGGTTGCCCGACCATCCCCGCTGATCATCATCAACGACATCTTCCAGAGCGCGAGTTCGAAAAGCGCGAGCGCGAAATGTAAAACAACAAAAAACACGACCGTCGTTACAAAAAGTGAACTGTATTTATAATTATTTTTCTAACGTTTTTAATGTAATATTTGTGGTTTATTTATTTATCCATATAGAAAAATATATATTTTCGGAATGTATTCAATCAGACAGATAAACACGAAATATAAAAATAAATATAAACAAAAAAAGACTAACCCACTGGTTGATCACCCAGGGAAGGAAAGAAACCGAAAAACTAATTTGCTTTATTCCTATCTAACTTACCATTCCTAACACATTATTATTCACCTACCATATATTTATGATTGGCATGCTTTTTGTTCTTTATATTATTATTATCACATACCTTTTATGATTATTTGAAATTTTATTTTTTACTAAAATTTTAGTTTACTTGATTTTATTTTTCACGGCATTCTTCAACATATTTTTTTATTTAGCATTAGGCAGTACTTAATTATACGATTCTGAGCCTACCTTAGTGCGGACGTTTCGTGCGATCCAGTTAGGTTAGGTTTAATTCATTTGTAACTGATATTATGATTTTTTGTAAAATAAAGAATTTGAATTTGAAAAAAAATATATGTTAATTTATTAACATTTGGAGTTTTGGACATTTAGACAACTATTTACTTAATATTTTGACAGTTAAGGTACTATATGACACTTGGGATAACATAACGGTTATAAAAATACCAGATACTTCTAAATTGGTTCGAGCGTTTAGAAGACATAGTGGAATAAAGGAACGGAAAACATACATAGATGAATCCTGAATACATTACACTCCTTTTTTGTTGGGCAATCGTGTAAAAAGAAGATTATTAAATGTATGCCAGGGCGCCTTTCTCATTCATGCGCAAAAAACTCGTCCAAGTCCACTCGTCCAAAAGCTCGTCAGTTATGTCACTCGCAAATTTTAATGATTGTTTGTCTACCCGCGGGGTAATTGCGGGGTAGAGCCGTGCGCCTCGTTCATTGCAAGTTATGCAATATTTGGATTCGGAATAACTCGTTAATGTAATTATTAAAACGCCATTAACAATGCGACTTATTACTGTTTAATCTTGGCAAATGATTGACTATGTAATTCAGGGTGCGGAAGCTTGACGTTTCGATTAGTTTTTATTTCAACTCGATACAGGTTACAGAAATTCCTACTTGCTATAGTGGAACAATATCTTGTGCAATCCATGTTATTGTTCATCTTGGGTTATGGTGATGTTTGTTACTTACATGCTCATGAAGGTATTTTAGATTTCATCTATTCATTTCATAAACAAGTCAACATTTCAGATAAGACCAATCCGTTGAGATGTAATATAAACATAAATATGCATGGGAAGAAACATTAAAATTAGTATAATTACAGACACAACATGTATTAAATAAGCATAAAATATGCAACTACAGGCAATAAGATTTTCAAAAAAAAACAGAATACATAAAAAAATAAAAAACAATCGACCTTGTTCTGACTTAATCAAGTAGCGCAATGCCCACACCTTGAAGAGATGTTGACTCGCTGTAAAAATATCCAGGCGTGGAGCTGGAGAACATAGCGCATTTCTGTACCGCAAGGCACGCGTAAGCAGACTCCCCCGACAACTCCGCAAATAGACTATGTGACCGAGCTCGATTATAATTATCCGGAACAAAGAGACAAACCTTCGCTAGCATGCTAGGATTACCAACTTTTCCCCGGATCAGCTTAAAAACGTAGGCCATGGTTAGAATTTCTCTGCGCAATTTTAGGGAATTATATCCCGCCATGTCTATCAAAACCTACATAGTAAGGATACTATCCGTATTATAAATAGGATAGAAAACGAATTTACCGCGTGAAATTTGTAGGACCCGACGTTTCGGTGACGTTGCAGCCGCCGTTGTCTAGGGTAGACTGAAGAGCTGTCAGTCCGTTGTTTTGCGGGTAGGCCGCAAACCGCTGCCGCCACTGCGTAGGTTATAACGGTGGTGGGGGGCCGGGCTCGGAGCGCGGGAATTTTTGAAATCCGTCTTGCGCAGGTTTGCGGCCATCCAGGTTTGCGGCCTACACGCAAAACAACGGACTGACAGCTCTTCAGTCTACCCTAGACAACGGCGGCTGCAACGTCACCGAAACGTCGGGTCCTACAAATTTCACTCGGTAAATTCGTTTTCTATCCTATTTATAATGTCAAACAACCGCGATAGTCTTCGATTTTATACTATCAGTATTGTTTAAAATATACAAAACTTGACATACAGTTTTGTTTTTTTTTCACAAAGTGATATAAAGATCTTCATGGGGATTCCATATCACTGCATTCGTTTCCAATCTACTACTCACAATTGTATTATACATCATACATTACCCGGACATTGTGAAAATATATAACAAAACCTAGTAATTTAAAATACATTACATTACATTTACGTCGTGTCCAATTGGCGGCTAAAAACCGCTCTTGGACGTGTCAAAATATTTGTGTTTTAAGTAGTAAGTATCATTACTACTTTAATCTTTACTTAACATACATATAATAATTAAAAAATATACATAGTATCTAAGAAACTTTGGAACCTACTAAAAGTTATTCGTCGTAGAATCGTATTACAAAACAAATTAAAGGCTTATTTAATAAAATAGTCAATAATTCTAATGGCTACCTACTAAACACACAATAATTAAAATAGTCAGTTAAGAAGTTGAATAATCAAAGCAGAAGCCTAAAAATTTAAATAGTCAATAAATCGAATATATACGTACTAAAATAGGACCTGCACATTATAAATATCACTCGGATAGGTAAACTCGGTTGCTAATAAAAAGACGTTTTTAACCTTCACAACTTTAACCACATTACGCAATACCGTAATAAACTGAAATGGCTGAGGGTTCGTGAAAGTAGAAATTTACATATATTAATTCTCCTCCTTGACGTCTTTTAAAACCTACTTCACTTGAGTATCAAGAAATTTTTGCTCCCTTATAGAGTCATAGTCTTTCACTCGGATACAATCAAGATAAAACTCTTTCAATCCCATTACATCTTCATAATCGTATTCATTTACCTACTATCCATGCAGCTTGATTATGGAACCAGCTACCTTCTCACGTCAGACGCGCTCCGTCACTATTCCCCTTCAAGGTCTCATTAAAGAAATATTGTATTTGCAACAAACCTCACCAGATCTAAAGAAGAATTAGAATATGGATCAAAGACCCAGAGAAATATCGATAAAAACGAACCAAAGTGACGGCACCGATATACAGATTCCGATTTATAAAAACTCCCAGTATCAATTTATAAGTCAATTAGTTGATTATTCATTAGTGATTTCAAAATTCATTGCTTTTTCAGTAAAATTCAGCAGCAACTTTCAATTATTTTGTGTTGAATTTTTGTAAGCAACTGATTACTATGGTAGACCCTGGCCAGCAATCAACATCAAAACCAGTCCACAATATCCATTGAAACAAGTAATCTTTAAAAAGTTTCCAATTTCTTTAGGGTGTTCGTCAACTCTTCGAGTCTGAAATTAACGATATGTCTATAGAACATCTTAACCAAATGGAACATACACAAATTTATCATACTATTTTTTTAAACAAATACCCCCACAGATAGTGGTCATGTAGGATTAGTGCTCCTACCAGTTAGATTTTTGATACTATTTTATTCCCAAGTACATTCCCGATCATTGCGGTCTTCGCTAGCGTATAATTTAAATTGGAATCGAAGCACTTTTGCCTGTTACTACGCCTTAACAACAACAATAACCCTTTTAAATGGAGGCAGCTCCGAGATCCAGTTCTAGTTCCGTTCGTGATTATATCAAATGCCTCACAAAAGGCTCGCGATTGGGTCAAGGCTTGCGCTTAATTGGCAACGCTGCGGCCAAATTAAACTTT
This sequence comes from Micropterix aruncella, assembly GCA_944548615.1. Lineage (NCBI taxonomy): Eukaryota > Metazoa > Arthropoda > Insecta > Lepidoptera > Micropterigidae > Micropterix > Micropterix aruncella. The sequence goes on from OX155964.1 coordinate 1,210,908, forward strand.
ATTATTCACCTATAATAGATCACTGGCAACATTGTCTTACAGGTTAAGAGAATCAATAAACTTTTTATAACAATGAAATTGATTTTGTGCGATGGAGGTTGCACTAAAATTGGCAATCCGTCAGGGTAATGATTAATGGTCAATATGTAGATCATTAAGTGATTCATATCTCTGAAAGCGATAGTTAGACTATTAAACTAGGCTGAAAGGCTAGCTAGGCATAAAACTTGTTACCGACGTATACATTAGTGATACCAAATTTCATAATTATTCTACCCGCCTGTCTTATCGCGCTCTCTGTTCTCTCAGCAAGCGATGCTTGAAAACCACACATGTGCCGTGGCGAAATCTCAAAATGAAATAACATCGACTGTGTTTTTTTAACATTAGCATTGATTATATAGGTTATTAGGTGGCTCAATGCCGTGCTACGTTTTGGCACCTAGGATTTTACTATAAAAAGCAACGTTTAGATGGCACTGATAGTTCCAAATATTGATTAATCTTCTCTATGTACAGTAGCCCAATAGATAGCGTTCTAAACACACCTATACAGCATCCTATCTGAAAATAACATAATAATATCATAGCAAACGAATTTTTAGTTTATAGCTCTTATTATTTTAACATTATCTACATAAATATTTTAAATTTACTTTAATTTGTTTCCATAAATATTTAAATACCACTACTTTTATAGGAACAAAAATACGTGTGGCACTCGGGGACTGCCGCGGTAAAGCTATTGCATATCATTTTTTAACAACTTATGCAATTATAATTATTTTTTTTATTTTATTTATTTTATTTTTTCTGATATCGGATAACTGCGCTCTATCGGAAAACGTTGAAATTATTCCGAATCATTTGCGGCTGCGAAAGCAAATGATTCGGAATAATTTCAACGTCTTCCGATAGAGCGCCGCGCACGAATTTTTTATTCGATAAAGCAAAAAAAAACGGATTATTAAAAAAAACGTAGATAAAAAGATAGATAATTAAGTTATCTTTAAAATGGTGTAGGTTTCATAATAATACGCCAGATAGTATTTGCGTAGTAGTCGTTTTTGTGTTCGGTTAGACCTAATTTCACAAATAAATTACACTATGTAATATAAACAAAATCTAAAATATTCAAAGCTAAGAATATTAGGAAAATGTTCTTGTTTAACATATATTTTTTTCGAATCGTAAGCAGTACTCGTTTAGACGTAATTATCAGTTTAAAATCATTAATTTTCGTTGAGAAATTTCTTCATTCGGTCGCCGCGCTGGCTAGGCCCGCGATAAAAGCTATGCAATAACTTAAAAAAATATCCGCATGATTAATTTCATATTCGATATAATAACGCCAATTATGAACCCCTGAAAATCGTCAATCTGTGAAGACTTCGGGTCGGATACGTAATTTTAGCCTACTTTCATTATGCTGGGCAATATTACAATAATAAAATACGTGTGGCACTCGGGGACTGCCGCGGTAAAGCTATTGCATAGCATTTTTAACAACTTATGCAATTATAATTATTTATTTATTTTATTTTTTCTGATATCAGATAACTGCGCTCTATCGGAATAATTTAAACGTCTTCGAATTTTTTATTCGATAAAGCATAAAAAAAAACGGATTATTCGAAAAAAATCCTAGATAAAAAGTTAGATAATTAAATTATCTTTAAAATGGTGCAGGTTTCATAATAATACGCCAGATAGTATTTGCGTAGTAGTCGTTTTTGTGTTCGGTTAGACCTAATTTCACAAATTAATTACACTATGTGATATAAACAAAATCTAAAATATTCAAAGCTAAAAATATTAGGAAAATGTTCGTGTTTAACATATATTTTTTTCGAATCGTAAACAGTACTCGTTTGGACGTAATTATCAGTTGAAAATCATTAATTTTCGTTAAGAAATTTCTTCATTCGGTCGCCGCGCTGGCCTAGGCCATATTGCCATATGCCTGGCATAGGCCTGGCGGGCCTAGGCCCGCGATAAAAGCTATGCAATAGCTTAAAAACGAAGCTCGTAGGAATGCGCACGGCAGCCGTCGGAACGGCAAAATGGCGGTATCGCATTATGTTTGATATGATCTGCGGTTAAAATTATTAGGTAATATATATAAAATTTAATTTGTTATTTTTACTGACACAACCGTGGCACTCCAATAAGACTCAGGAAGTGAGCTCGCCTTATCACAGGAGTGCCTATAATATGGAGTGCCTATATATATAGCAAGGCGGGCTCGGTTTCACTCTACTTGGCACATTAGGAATAATTTTATACACTAACATATAATTTATGCACAATTTGGCCTGGGCACAGACAGATGTATGCCTAAATTTAGAAGCATATAGCGGTATTTTCTGGATTGTACATTATATATCTTTTATGCTATTGCGTTTGAATGTTTATGTAACAAATAAATAAATAAATAAAAAAAATAAAAAAAATAATAATTTAGTATACAGGTTTCTATACATAATAATTAGGCGCTTGAAGTTCAAATATACGAATAGATAGCATTCAAATCTCTCCGTATTATTTTTGCGATGTAATCAGCCTATATAAAAATGTGATAATAATTGAATTTTATTATTGTTATCATTGGTTAAATAATGGGTTTTTATAATCAGTGTTATTTAATAATAAAAAACCATTCATATAAATGTTGTTAGGTATTGATCTATATCCTGAACGTCAGGCAGAGGACTGTATTTTTAATAAAGTGAGATGAGAACTGAACAGCCAAAGTTTGGATTAGACCCAGGGATAAGAAAAAGGAGTAGGTATCTTAAAACACCGCTTCCTCCTGGTCTTCTCTGACTGCTTCGCTGATGGGTAGCTACCTAGATGCTGGTGTACTCCCGATGGACCAAGTCCCGATATGCATGGCACACAAATCCTCGTATTTTTATATACGAGTATTTTTCTATCACGGATAGAGACTAGTATTCACGACGTGCGATACGATCGCAAGCGCACAATTTTAACTCACCGTCGACAGCGCAGATGGTCCGAGCGATAATACTTTTGTAGGTAGGTACATATTTTTTGGCAGGCGAGGGAAAATATTCGAATAGAGTTATTAAGGCTAAAGGAGATTGGGGTTCAAAATGCCGATTTGCACTTACATGTAAAAAAAATAACCAAAATAAAGTCTGGTTTCCTGGACTTAGGGACATGCAGGTGCAGAATTTATTCTAGTTTTGAACTGTATAGTCATACTGATCAATATGTTAATATTTTCTCTCTCAGAAACATTTTCTTGCGAAAAGTCGGCTAGGAAAAACCTACCCCGTCATGGGGCTGGTTGTTCCGTTGTTAAGGCAAGATGTTACGGTAGCAGTTATGTTTGACAACAATGTTTCCGTTGCAACAAAAATGAATTAAAAAAATGTCATTTCAATGTCAAAGTCGAATCTAACGTTCAGCAAATATTATGAACATTCTTGCGATTCAGTCGCTTTAGACGAGTGAAAAACGAGGATCGTTTTAAACGGCACTATAAACACATTAACTATTGCTTTTGCAGTTTAACAAATAAGGAACGCTCTCTCGCTTTTTCTCGCTACTAAAATCATAGACCACAGACACCCGACTAATTAAAAAATTCATTTCTATCGATGAATTTCGAAACAATCTAAAAAGTGAGGTAGTCTTTCAAAAAATTACTTTTCGTTCAGAACTTGGAAGTTTAATTATGATTAATAATTAGTAATTAATACTGATTTGGAATAAGATTATATTATAAAAATATTTCTGATGTATCGCTGCTTGTCGGGTATATTATATTTTTTGTAACAGAAAAAAAACTCACAATTCGGCTTCATAAAAGAACTTTACAGTTATAGTTAGAATGTATTTATATTTTTAAACCCTTGTATAATAAACCTTTTAGCGGCTTCCATCCAAGAAAAATACTCCTATGATGCAATGATCAACTATCGAGCATATGTCCATGTATCGTTTATCATATATTATATATCCATGTATCATTTATTACAACAATATTTCAGATTTTCAAAAAAAAAATACAAAAACTAAACTAAAATAAGTACAAAATATTTAGAAGGCAAACATAAATTTCAATTAAATTACTAATTATGAAATTATCTTTTTGAACTTAAAAACAATGTCCATTTATCAACAGTCATAGATTTTATTATTTTGTATTAATTGCAAAAACGTTGACCAATCGACTAACAGCTGTTTTATATCGCTAATACTAGTCTTTATCCAGTCTAATACATTCAATTTTGGCAATAATTTATATTAATTATTAGAAGCTTCGTCGTCAGAATTGCAATTTCCAAGAAATTTAAATGTACCCAATTCTTGCACAAAATGCATTCAATCCATTGTTCTCTCGGCTGTCAGTTGGAATAAGAATCGCAGCAAATGATACAATACCATTCCAGGCTATCATTATGATTATCTTTTCTAGTGTCATCGTCTGGTAGGATTCTCCGTTTAACAAGGTCATTACCATCCGTTGCTTTCGCTTTTTCTTAACCCTTTCCCTAAGGCATTCTCTTACCCTGTTTCTTATTCTTTATCATAGGTAATCCCTTATTCTTTTTTTAAACTACTCCCTTTTCCTTCATATTCTCTCTCCTGGCCTTTTCCTTAGCCAAAGCATTTTTTTCAGTCGTGTCTGGCAATACTGCTGATTTCCTTAGCTATCATCTGGACGTTGTGGACAAATCAACTTCAACACATTTTAACAAATATTTAGCCAATACTCGTTCCTGGTCTGGGCTGAACACCTGTCTTGATTTGCAGCCCTCAGTAGGCGGTAACCCAGCTTCTAACTTTTTAACAAGACGAAATAATCCCATGTGACATATATCTAGTTCCCGAGCTACTGTTTTCAGCCTTCTACCATCTCTGATAACAGCATCAGCTGTACGCAGCAATAAACGGAGGTTTTGCCCCTTTCTGTTTTTTTGTTTGTAGTTCCTCAATCTAAAATAAATATAGGCAACTGATATTACTACCTGCCTCATCTCGGGGTATCTTGTTCCTCGGAACAACCATCCCCGAGGCAGCGGAACTTTGGGCCCCAATTTCCATTTTTTCAAAGCTTTCACAAATGTCGATACATAGGTAGTAATATAAGCCAAGTAATGATATTATATAAACATTTCCGAAAGTTTTTCAAACAGTTAAGTACAAGTTGCTCAAGGATAGCTATAAAATTTTTGGAAATAGACCAAAAAATTTTAGTAGAAAAATAGTTACTTTCGTGACATTTAGGTACCGCCTAGCACCCACCACTCTTACCGGTTAGCCTGCCAACACTAAAATGGCTGGCAAAACAGCGCCACAGTATGCTGTTTTGCGACTCTCTTCACACTTATTGATATCTCTTGTCTTCGCGGAGTTATTTCTGTCGGAACAATTTACCCCCGGCACTTTGGACGCCACTCTCCCCTACACTAGGCGTGTCCAGTTATAGATGGCTAAATAAATTGCTGTAAGTTTCGACGGACAATGCTATCAGCGCTACCTAGATGCCGACAGTGCTGAAGAGTTTCCAAAGCGTACTACAGCATTGAGCGGGAGTTAATGGGCCCTTGCTGAGTTGGCCATGAAGACCCATTCTGTTCAGGGTTGGTCACACGCATGGGTCAACACCTATCCGACGGCCTCCACGCATGAAGTGCGAGCCTGGGTAGGACTCTTGCCTTACGGTGCGGCATAAGTCAATCGATTGCGCACTCTGACTAACAGTCGGGGGAGTCTGGAAGCAGTACTGTTTCCTATAGAGCGGGGGTGGTTGCGGACCTTACGGCGACTGCTCTTGAAACGACCATCGGCTACCCGATCCTGGGTGAACAGCCGGGCAAAGGATGCCGTGATCCGCGATAGATTCGGTATACACCATTTCACCGCTTCGTAAGGGAGAGGACCGCGCAATCGATTGGAAGTAAGGGCGTGAGTGTAAGCCCGCTGGGTAACACTCCTGGCTATCTCGCGGTTAAGGCGTTGGCCTCTTACAGGTTTGTGGCGGAGCTAGACGGTGGACTGTTTTGTCCAAGTCTTCTGCGCTCACTCCAGGGAGATAGAACGACTAATCGTTAAAACTTCCTGAGGTTACGGGCTCGCCCGCTGTAGTCGGCAACCCTAGTTACAGCATTGAGCAATCTGATACCAAATTTATTTTACAAATATTTAGTTTGTTTTTTTTTTTCATTTTCCCTAGTATGCATCATATACGGTTCGTAAAAACTCGACAAAATTGACGAATGCCTGTGTATTAACCGGATACGCTTATTATGGAGCGGTTGAACGAATTTGGCGAGTCCAGATGCATTTTGTCGTCTATACCGTGATGTCGTGGGCGGACTCACGCCCACTTATCTGAATCACGACTGGGACCTTCGATGGAATTTTGCACTGAGCCGCCACTGTCACTGCCAATAAAATATGCGACCACTTTTCCACTGGGTGGATGACGCGACACCGAGAGATTTAAAATTTTAGCTAAATAGATAACATCCAATACGTCCATAAAATTATGGACATAAGCAGGACCTCCGATACCAGCGTCCCTAACAACTTTTTGCGAAATTATGGCTATGGATGGGATAGTTGCATGCAGCAGGCGTAATTAAAATAAATTAATAGTTTAAAAAAAAAACTAAAAACACGCTTTTGGGCTATGGTACGATATTCATATACACACGGCTATGATACGATATTCCATCATGGAATGGGGAACGACGAAGAAGAAGAGTTTCCTGGCCATTAAAGACACAATGTCTTTTTGTCCTTAAAATATTTCATCATGATCTTGGACACGTGTCATGGAGCCGAATCTTGTTGAAAAACTTATTGACCGTCGGCCTCAACTTTTCTTAAATCAGCTTCCAATCTCTGTTATAGCAAGTCTCTGTATTTTTGCGAATTCATCATCCCTTCGATCGGCACAAGGCATCCGGTACCTTTATAAGAAAAGCAGCCCCAAAACATCTCCTTTAACGGGTGTTTGATTAATATGAGCTGTCGTAATCTTCTCGTTGTCACTTTTTGTCACCCACAAAACGACATCGCTGTCCTTATAACAAATAAATTAATAGTTTTAAAAAAACACTAAAAACACGCTTTTATAAATGCACGTAAAAACCAACAAAATATTTACAAGTCAATATATAATAGGTTTGTTATAACCTTGAAACCCGATCGTGTTCAAAGTCCATTACGTGACCTTTCTCACAAGTGCAAGCACGACTATGATACGATATTCCATCATGGAATGCCAGTTCCTGTCTTCCGGCTTCATCATCAGACCTTGAACCTTAATCGTGGTCAACGTTCATTACAAGACCTTTCTAACAAGTCCAAACACGGCTATGATTCGATATTCCATCATGGAATGCCAGTTCCTGTCTTCCGGCTTCATCATCAGACCTTGAACCTTAATCGTGGTCAAAGTTCATTACAAGACCTTTCTAACAAGTCCAAACACGGCTATGATACGATATTCCATCATGAAGTTCCAGTTCATATCTACCGAGTCCATCATCAGATCAGTTCGACAGTACCATATTATTGTATTGTCATCAGAACTGCATACAGCTGCCAATTTTCATGACGCTACGATCCTTAGAAGATGGTTAAATTAGTTACCTTAGATTCCATTACATAGTTAGTTACATACAGGTCGACCTAATAACAGCGTGTTTAAAAAGGGCCCCATTGCAAAATTGAACTAAAGGTCCCTCTCCCTACTTATTTACATTCATTATAGCATAATATATGATGTAATAACTATATGCCTATCCACATTACATATTTATATTGTAGCTACATGATAAATCGGCGTTTTTATTTGGGGTTCAACAAGATTTCAAGAAGTTCAACGGGACAAGCGAGATCAGAAAGAAAGATTGTTGCAGGAGAATGTTCGAAAAAATTGTTGCTATATTAATACGACGCTTTACTGTCAATTTACATAATTACTGAATTATATTTCTCCATCATTGAATTTTTGTGAAATAAAAATGACAGTTTCTATTACTATATTTTGAGTAAAGAAACTGGTAAGACAAACTGGTAAAAATATTCACATTGGGCTCGATTGCGTTTCTTCGTGAACTAAAATCGGAAATTAGTCCGTGGGAACGAGACAGGGCAATGCGCTAGAGCGGAATGTCGAGTATAAGTTCGACAGTTAGTTTTTATCGCCGATTGTTCGTTTCAAATTCCGCTCTAACGTATTGCTCTGTCTCGTTCGCTTGAACTAATTTCACTTTTAGTTCACAAAGAAACGCAATCGGCCCCATAATGGGCTCGATTGCGTTTCTCTTGAACTAAGATCGGAAATTATCCGCATTGAAACTACCCACTGAAGGCGTTTGACTCTCGCTGCTTTCTTTTTCGCAATCGGAATTGAGATAGTTGCCGTAAATTCATCAGACATTTTTCTATATAAAATAAGGATATTGTCGGCTGCTATTATAACCAATTGCTATATAGGGTGACTTTTAATTAACCGGCAACCTTAAACTGGGTGAATCAGTACAAGCAAATAAGTAAGTTTTGTTAGAAATTTGTGAAACAAAACAAAAAAAAACGAAAAAAAATCATTTGAAACTTTGGAAAATTACATTTTCCGAAAAAGTATAAAAAGCGTTGAACGCGCTACGCCATCTAGCGGTAGGCAAAATATCGCTAATATTGTTTATTCGCGATATTTTACCTACCGCTAGATGGCGCGGAGCGCTCAACGCTCGTCAAACATAACTGTTCAAATTTACAAAAAAAATATGTTTTTTCGACTTTAAGGATGCCGATTAATTAAATCTCACTCTGTATAACTCAGGCTAATGCTAACTTGTCCTATGTCCAAATAAAGTAATAATATAATGACTAACTTCTACCTACCAGAATCTATTCCCACGCTCTAAATATTGACTACTGAACCACAAAATGGCCACTGCTGCGTTTCCTGCTTGTTTAAAATATACGACATCTTTTTATATTAATTTGTATGCAGAAATTTTGCAATATTAGTAGGCAAACGTAGCCATTGCTGCGAGCGTTCGCCTGAACCGAGGTATAAAGTTAGGTAGAAACACTGTCGAAGCATACATTATTTACTATAATTGAAGCACATTTCGGATTCGCAAGCGTCGCAGTCAACTAAGTAGGTATTAAGGCGAATGCAGTTCAATTGATATATTTTATTGTAAAAGAAAACGTGACATCTTTTCGATTAGATATACTGTAGCATGCCACATTGGGGCTGTGCTGTAGAAGCGAATCAATCAAGTTATTTTATACTAGCTGCGCCCCTCGGTTTCACCCGCGTGGTGATGGAAAATTGTGTTAATGATGATAGAAAACTATATATCTTTATAAATTATAGCCTATGTGTTATTCTGATGTGTAAGCTATATTATTGTAAAGTTTCATCAAAATCCATTCAGTAGTTTTTGCGTGAAAGAGTAACAAACATCTATACATACATTCTTACAAACTTTCGCGTTTACAATAGTAGTAGGATTTAATTTTGGCACCATTAGCCAGAAACACCCAGTTTTTTATGTGAATCGCTTATTACTTACGGCATAATTGGATGGGGTGGATGTGGTAAAACCCTGATAGAGCCATTGCAAGTTGCGCAGAAATTTATATTACAAATTATTCTACGAAGACCATATCGCCATCCCACTAATGAACTTTATAAAGAAGCTAAAGTCCTTGATTGTAGGCAACTTTTTCTAAAAACTTCCCTTTTAGGGCTATTTTTGGACAATAACTCAAATTTAGGAATAATTCAGAACCGAAGACCAACGAGACAAGTTATAGAAAATAGCTTAATAATACCCAGAATGAAAACATCATTTGGACAAAGACATTACTCTTTCATTGCGCCGAGATTTTACAATCTGATCAATATGGAAATAAAAATGAATTTGACATTTAGGGAATTCAAAAATGAAATAAATAAATGGTTATCGAATCATGACATACATCAAATGTTAGAAATAATAGTTTAATAAATCTTGGTGCACAAATTAAGGTGTACAAATTATAACAATTTTTAAACATGTATGTTGAGTATATTTTAACATTGAACTAACTACCAAAAATATTCGATTTTGTTGTTATTTTGACAATGACTTGTACTTTTTTTTACTAGATATTTTAAGCTATTGCATAGCTTTTATCGCGGGCCTAGGCCAGCGCGGCGACCGAATGAAGAAATTTCTTAACGAAAATTAATGATTTTAAACTGATAATTACGTCTAAACGAGTAGGTACTGCTTACGATTCGAAAAAAATATATGTTAAACAAGAACATTTTCCTAATATTCTTTGCTTTGAATATTTTAGATTTTCTTTATATTACATAGTGTAATTAATTTGTGAAATTAGGTCTACCTGAACACAAAAACGACTACTACGCAAATACTATCTGGCGTATTTTTATGAAACCTACACCATTTTGAAGATAATTTAATTATCTATCTTTTTATCTACGATTTTTTTCGAATAATCTGTTTTTTTTGCTTTATCGAATAAAAAATTCGTGCGCGGCGCTCTATCGGAATCGTTTAATTTATTCCGAATCATTTGCTTTCGCAGCCGCACATGATTCGGAATAATTTCAACGTTTTCCGATAGAGCGCAGTTATCTGATATCAGAAAAAATAAAATAAAGAAATAATTATAATTGCATAGATTGTTAAAAATGCCATGCAATAGCTTTACCGCGGCAGTCCCCGAGTGCCACACGTATTTTTTTTATATTAAATCCTATATTACTTAACATATATTAAATATTAATGACTGTTTCTTTCCTTTCTCATATATAACTTTATTTATATTATTTAATCGAATTTTATATTATTGCCGATTATATAATGGAATTGCATTTTACTTATTATATTATTTTTTTTATTTATTATTATTATTATTATTATTTTTTGAAGACCACATTTTATGGCAATTTAGTGTTATTAGCTTTTTACTAAAACTTGTATATTTGTAAGCAATCAAGCAATCAAGCACACTTGATTGTAATATTAGAGTCCTGTCCACTCTAGAACGGGCTAGTCCCAGTTGGGTGACAGAATCAAATAAGCAAAAGGTTAAGGTTTTGCCATTCGGTTCCTGTTATTTTTGTAAGCAAATCAATGTTTTATAGTAATGAATTCTTAAATAAATAAAAGTAAAAATTAAAATAAAAGTTATGGTATCGACCGTCAAAAGCATTGTCCATGCGTCAAATGTGTGTGTAGAATGTATGAACTCAATTATCACATTCAATATTCATTTAATCGATAATACTTAGCTACTTTTGTATGACAAAATATCGCAAGTACGGCGTTTATCTGTATTAGGTTCGCAAAAAATAGGGAGGACTTTTGCTAACACTGCGGGCGAGTCGGTTGTGTTTGTGTTGTGAGTCATCTGTCCTGCTATGTGTAACGTTCTCCTGGTACTTATTGTGTCGTTTTCTTTTTTATGTAATAATGAATCACCTCATACTGTAAGTTTACTGTTTTACTTAATAATTAAGTGCGTTATTTTTTTTTTGCGACCCACTGTTGGTATTTTTGCAACATGCGCGTTGCAGATACTGAGCGTGGGCCGTCTGTCCTAATAAGGGAAAAGGTTCTGGGAGGCCGGTGACCTCTAGCTCGCCAATATTTACGAGGAGGTACCCAAAAACCTGGCCGAAATCATTCGCACAGGGGTGGATAGCCGTATACGAAAAAGGACGAAGAAGAATGGAATAGGGAGGAAGATGTGAGAAGCAGTAGTGCTATTAAAAACGGCAGTAGCGCTATTAATCGCGATCACTTGTTTCGGGAATGCTAAATAGCCGATTATTACACAATCGCCCGTTCCCCTCTCTGATGCCCTATAGATTTCCGTAAAAAAAAAAACAATTGAAGACATCCTAATATTGTGATCCCCATTATTTAATCCCTGGTTGTGCATTAACTGATATAAATATAATCATAGCCAGTTTAGTCACAACATAGTTATTATTTTACATCGAATCTGCTAAGTCCGCTTGGTGAATTAGAGAGAATCCTTTGCTTGGCTTCTATACAATATAATATATTTAAAATAGTAAAATATTCCCTATGCCATCATTGTCAACATAATATGTAATTGGTTACATATTATGTTGGACATAATTTAGGCCAGAGGTACCCAGACTTTCTTGACCCGTAGACCCCTTGATGTTTTCCGTAGACCCCCTGCCTGAATTTTCCTGAACTTACTAACATTAAAAGTTTATTGACAGCTGGAACAGTACTGATCGCCTACATAGGGTTTTTGGTAATGTGGACAGTTGTAAAAAATGAAAAATATGTACAATTTTTATTTGTTCATTTCTAAGCGTCCACGACCTTGAAGTACCAAGCATTTGGGAAAGCCGCACATAAGTGCACATGTAGCACTATCTCGCTTGCTCATTCATGTGGCGCATTTATCCTACTCGCTCACACGGATACCCATTGAAGCGCAATTTTTCCACATATCTCATTCGCACCTTCCCTCGTTAGTCATGTGCGCTGGCCTCTTCAATCGACTAGTGATGCAATTTGAGTTGAGTGTTGATTTGATTCCGTGATACTTGTGACGCGCGCGTTTATTTATTGCTAATATTATAAGTTTAAAATACTATGCTGTATACAAAATCCGTTTAAGATGTGATACGACATTAACGGATCGCCTGAATGCTTATGGTGACCTGCCTAGATGGAGTCCCCATTTACATCTCGTGCACCCCGATTTTTTTTTCTCGCTGACATGAACCCCCTGCGAATCGAAATCGACCCCTGGGGGTCCATATAGAACACTTTGGGAATCACTGAACTACCGCATCTACGTGATAACTACCAATTAAATGACTAAATTAGGTTTCCTTCGATATACTTTTTTATTGTTGTACATTCTTATTGCTCCAGGCCTATATTGTTTCGAAATCTGTCGATCCCTTTTTGAATGTTACATTTTGCTGCATTATTATATGTACTGTAGTGGCAAATCCAGCGGTCAGCGGTTAAACCGATCGAAAATCTGCCACCTTATTTTAGGGTAGCCATAGAACGACAAGGTGCAATTTTGGTGGCACCCAGGGGTGATGTAAACCGGCGTTTTACTGCCGATGGCACACCGGGTACTCGTAGAGGCGTGTCTCTCCTCGACGAGTTGCGATACAAGGTGACCTTAAGCTCTTGTATCGTACGGTCTCCTTTTGCAGATTCCGCAGCGATCTCTTTTCCTATTTGATCGATCTAGTCTCCACTAGTTTGTAAATCTAGCCACTCGCATAATTGAGGCATTAAGGTATAAGCTGTTATTGTCGCTTACCGTTTGAAGAGCAGTACTGTCCTGCGAAGCGTAGATATCGTCGGGGTCGGGTTATAAACTCGGTCCTGTCGAAGTCTGGTCTCGCGAAGTTCTCTCTTGTGCACTCAATTATCGAAAGTTTTCCGAACACTGACTCTAGTATTTTTGTCTCTACCGCTTGAAGGTTGAATAAAAAAAAACTGTTTTGGTATGTCACTTTATAATTCCACTTTCAATGTGGCTCAAATAAATTATGAAGTCAATTATTTCTATTTGTTACATTGTATATGCGTGAAAGAATGAAAATTTTTAAAACAAAATTATGTTACTTTGTTTTTTTTTTGTTATTTTCCTTGCCTCTCGTTTCCATGGTTTCTCTCGTTTCCATGGTTTCTTTAATATGCTATGTTGGTGATTCCCTTATTCAAAACTGTAGAATACATATATTCACGGCTTTGTTGTGTGCAATGTTTACGGTACTATGAATATTTTAATATTAATATTATTGGTAGTTAATTCTAAATACAACTATTTTGCCGACTATCACCGCTATGTACATAATATTCCCTACCTCTTATTTAATCGTGCTAGTGTTTTTATTGCTCTACGAAGTATCGTAATAAAAAATATATATCTTATTTTTAAAGAGTGCCATCTATGAGAGTATAAACAAACTATTATAAAAAACTTTCAAAGAGCATTATCACCCGCATCCAAGCAAACAGAAGCAACCGTCATTTTAGTTCCGCTATCACCTGAGGGAGGGCGCTACATTTACTTTTAAAAACCGTGGGTGACTGGTGACTTGTGTGGCAATATACATCACTTTTAACAAGTGTTTGAAATACTTATAATTTAGTGTTTCGGTAGGTACATTACAAACTAACCAATAACTAACAACTTTAACAACTAAGTCAATATATTATTAATTAATATATATTTATTATTCAGTTAACAAGTAAAAAGGTAACAGGAAAATTAGGCAGGTAGAGGGTAACATAATTCACATACTATAATTACATTAAAAGCATACACCCTGAGCAACATAAATAGCCGCACCCCCTAATTAGGTACAAAATTCCCTTAAATAGCCAATACAATATAAAGCAGGTAGTTCTCTTCCAGGAAGGTTAATTAGTTTATCAGGTACCTGAAAAACCCTACATTTCTTCACTTTAGTGTCTGTTTTTACAGTGAGTAGTCCATTTATTAGTGTGTTATTGTTTTACCGAATCGCAATGTCTATGAGACTTTAAGTGAGCAAAAAAAAGCAATGATAGTTGCGTTGTCGAAACAAAAAAAATCCAATCGTGCTATACCTAGCAAGACAAATTCTGTTTAATGAGTCAGTTTCAGTTTAATGAAGATTTCTCCAGAAATACCAAGATAGTGGGACTTTACACAAGAAAGTGGGAACTGGCTTAATGTGTAGTACTTCGAATCGAGATGATAGCATTTTGAAGACCTTTTTTGAAAAATCGTTTTGCTTCTGCTTCAGACGTTTACGTCTGCTTCAAGACACCACCCGTGCAAACGTTAGTGTCTTAACTGTTCAAAATAGGCTCAACGATATAGGATTATTATTATCTTTGGATATAGGTTTATGCGCAAGAAGACCTGCAAAAAAACCTCTACTTTCAAGGAAATGAAGACCAAACGACTGCAATGGGCCAAACAGTGATTGGGAGAGGGATTTTTTTCTGACAAGTCCAAATTTAATTTGATTGGTCCAGACAGTTTACAGACAGTGCTCCGGAGATCTGTAGAGGTACAGCGATGAATGCATTGCACCCACAGTGAAGCATTCTCCTTATCTCAGGTGTGGGGATGCATCACATCACTTGGTGTTGGCAGTCTGATTATATTAGAAGGGTCAGTGAATGCTGAGAAATACAAAAACTTAATTCTTGAAGGTGTTTTGCCAACATCTGAGAATTTGACTCAAAAAATTGTTGAACCAGTATTTTAGGACGATTCTGCTCCTTGACAGGACGATTCTGCTCCGAGCCCGATCTGTGAGTTAATTTTCAAGTTTTTTTTTCCTTTTTATTTGGTGGATATTCTCAACACTAAATTCATTTTTTTTCTCAGGTGTCACAGTTCAAAGAATCATTGGGATTGAAAATACTTTCATGGCCAGGAAACAGTCCCAATTTAAATACCATAGAAAATATGTGGTCCAGAATGGGTAAAAATATTTGTTAAAAATCGCCCAAATATGGAATTGAAAAACACTATAGAACGCGTGTGGTACGAAGAAATAACAATTGAATACATACGCAATCTTTATAAATCAATGCCGAGATGTATTCAGAGTGTTATCCGTTGCAAATGGGGTCAAACAAAATATTGATTTGATGATTAAAATAATAGATTCGCTTTAAAATCCGTCTAATTTTATTTTATTTAATTTTATAGTCAAAATTATATAACACATGGGTATAGAAACGACAGAGAAATGATATCGAATTAAATCTGACTGATCTAGTTGGCAGATATATTTATGGAAGTTTTTCCTAATAAATGTAGTCTCAATAATTTAACCCTAACGCCCGGATTCCTCTGTCGCTGATGTCGGTCGCTGATGTCGGTCGCGCGTACGAATATACGTTGTGTTCTATGAAGCACTACACTGTAAAGCTGACATCAGCGGCGCGCGAGTTGCTACGCGCCGCTGATGACGCGCGTCGGTCTCGCTCGTCAGCGCCGCGTTCGTCGGTCGACTGACGCGCTATAGAACGCTATGAGCGTCCTCACTCTGTTCCCGACCGTCGGCACGGGCGCATACAGTCGCCCGCCACCGGGTTCATAATAATATCCCAAATTCAAACTCCGCTTCACAAATCCACAACAAATCCACTTGGAGACGCCTGTACCGTGGAGCGGTCAGTATCGCACTACGGATGTTTTCATTGGCGCTGATGGTCAGCGCGCTACGCGACTGACGGTACGCGACCGACGTCAGCGACAGAGGAATCCGGGCCTTACTGTTGTTATTACCCTATAAAATTTATGTTTATTTTAAGTAAAGTATGTATATAAGTTGCATTATTTCTATAAAATATATGGTTAGCAAAACACAGTTAATTAACCCTTCAGGCCTCGGACCCCTCAGCCGATTGACAAGTTGATGTCCCAAAAAAAATTTGTAAAAATTAGTAAAAAAATTGAATTATGACACTGTCTCACCAAAACATTAATTACTGCCAAACCACTGTACCCATAATTAAAATAAAACATATTAACATAATAAAATATAATAAAATAAAACAAATTAAATTAAAATAAAATTAAAACGGGGCCGTTATCGGCCCCGTTTTAATTTTATTATTATTATAATATTTTATTATTATTAAAATTGGCCGATATCGGCCAATTGGGGGTCTAGGGGTTAAGTGAAGAAAACAATGAATTACTGCCAAAATTATATTTTTATAGATGCGGCTTTTTCTGTTGTGCTGGGTGTAGGTACCTACGCATAAGCGATTATAAATTGCTGTCAGAAAAATATTTTCGCCTATTTTGGCAGGTTCGGAAAGCAGTATACATGTAAAATATATTTTTATTCTAATAAATAATTGTAAATACACTTTAGAAAAACAAGGGCTTGGTGGTAGTAATATAATTCAATATTTTGTATTTGTTTATAGATAGTTCCTCCAATTATACTGTTTATATTATTTTTTGCAAGCTCATTACCGAATATGTGCTCCTTTTTTTCAATATAATTAACAAAATCGTCAGAT
Organism: Micropterix aruncella; assembly: GCA_944548615.1. NCBI lineage: Eukaryota > Metazoa > Arthropoda > Insecta > Lepidoptera > Micropterigidae > Micropterix > Micropterix aruncella. The sequence continues at coordinate 1,227,980 of OX155964.1, forward strand.
GGAAACACTAGCAATCTAAGTAGTGACAGAACAGGGACAGCGCGCGCTTGTATGAGTGCAAAATTGGTGGTCGAGTATGGAGATGTCCTACTATTCTTTTTTACTATGACTGAAGTCCCGCTATCACGCACCATAGTGCACTTCGATTTCGTATACCTATGTAATTTTTCCTTTCATTATCATTGGCGCTACATCCTTTCTTCTATTTTACCCTACCTGGACTTCGGTTTATCCAGCTATTAACTCCATATGCATTTGTCTTCCTATCAGACTTAAGCAGTTTCCTATAGCAGTTGTGGCTGTCGTCCGACTTTACGGTGCCCTTCAGGTTTTCCAAAAAGAATGTTTGTTTACGTCTGTTTATTTTTCATCCTTTCCACATGCCCTAACCCCTGAACGTTCCGGTTTTCTAGAATCTTACAACATGCACATATTCATAGAGGTTATACAGGTCTTATCTCCTCATGCCTTCCTCCCGAAGATCCCGCAGAGTATTTTGCGTTCAAAGACATCTAGTGCATTTTCATACATTTTGGTGAGAGTTCATGTTTCTTAAGCGTAAATTAAGAGTTGCCTTTTTCCTCTGGGAGAACACTTGAAAGTTGTTAACTACTACGAGCAAACCCGCCACCCCAGGAAGTTATAACGATATTAGATCATTCTTTCTCCCATGAGTAAACGCAACGACTTAGGGACAACCATACATTTATTATGGGACTATACAGTCCACTGTCTAACTACGGCAACAGGCCCGTGAGAGTCCAACGCCTTACTGCAAGGGATTGGGAAGTTAGGCAGCGGGCCGACCTCAACCCCTCCTACCAGACTTGGCCGGACTTCTCTGTTCTCTAGTCTGGTCACAGATTCAATGTCGCTGCATGTCCTCTACCTGGTGTAAGTTCAGTTTGAAACTGTCACAGACCGAGGCACCCTTTGCCCGTCATGGTCCCTCGAGATCGGGTGGCCAACGGATAGTTTCAAGGATAGATTTACCGGATGGACAGCATATCTAGCAAACGGGACAGTGCACCAACCGCCCAGTACCGCCCGAGGTATTCCCCGAATCTGCACTTCCGATGCTAACTGCCTCTAACTCAAGTTACAGCTGCAGCAGAGGTCACAGCGGTTCCGACAGGTTAGGTCCCTGCTCGAAGAGGCTACCGAATGGGAGCTGATCTGCGAGAAGGGTAGGCCAAGGTGACGCAAAATTTCTTAACAACACCCAAGCTTCGAAAGTCCTATCTACAGCCATTAATCCTACATTACCATGCGAATTCATTGGAACAGACTAATTTTTTTTTAATAATGCTTTATTGGACATAAACATACAAAACAGTACTGGTAGTTATAGATTGTTAGTTTTAATAAATAATGTGTCCTCGTTTTGAATTGATAACACCTTTCACTCTTGTAGGCATAGAATTTACCAGGTTTTGACAGATTCTTTTCAGTTCATCATCTTGTAACCAGACTTGAATTACTGCAAAGATCATCTTGGTTTTCGTTGTACAATCCATCTTGGAGAGCCGTTTTTGGCAAATGGCCCAGAGGTTTTCGATTGGGTTGAGATCAGGGGAGTTTTTGGGCCATTTAAGTACAGTAATTTGGTTCTGTGTGGAAAGACTGTTTCACTTTTTTCAAAGAATGGCATGGGGCGAAATCCTATTGGAAAATTCGCTCGTTGGTAGGATAGACCTTGTGGAGCTCCGTAACATATGGTTTGATAAGATGTCAATATATTAGTCATCATGATGAATTCGGACCAATGTCATCTTCAGGATTGTGAAGAGAATGCAATGACATCACGGTCCGGTGGCATAGTGGTTAGGTCGCCTGATCTTACATTGTAAGGTCCCGGGTTCGATTTCCGGCTGGGTCACCATTTTCCGTTGGGATCAAATTAACGGAATTGCATTTTCAATTGTTGATGAAATGCAATAACAAGACACACACTTACACACATGTTACATGCACACATACATATAAACATTTCATAGTAGGGTTGGTTGTAAGAGATTGCCATATGTCAATAAACCCGTCCATTGTGAAATTTCAGAATGAAAAGTAGAAAACATAAAATATTGACTTATACCGATTTATTGAAGATGGTGCCGGTAGTGTATTGCCTGCTCTACAGTAACCTTCTTTTATTCTCATGTAAATCTAAAAAGAACAGTCTAATGATCTTGCACCGCGCTAAAATAAAAAAAAGACAGATTGTATACAACAATATTTAATAAATAAATTAATATTACATCATAGCTAGTAAATAATTGATTATAATCATTATTCTCTCTGCGAAGTTTCCTGTTGTGTTTGCAGCTGCCTCAACTGCTTAAGGACCGTATCGAGGAGCTTTCTTTTATCGCGTTCCGACTTTTTGAGCACTGAAAACACAGAAGCGCCACGGTCATTGTCCCGCAGCCGTTCCAGTAATGCGGCAGCCTCGCCAGGAGTCACCCTGGAGTATTTCCCCTCCGCGGCTGAAGAGGCGGAGGCATCGTGGACGTAGGATGACCAGTCCCAACTGGTTACCAGGTCTAAGAGTTGTCTGCGGAAAAAACCAGTATCATCATGAATCGCACATGGAGGATTAATACTTCCAGCTTATCAATCCGAAAGATTTTGAGGTTTTAAAAGTAATTACATAAAAGATAGTTAGCATTGTAGGTGTTATAATGTGAAATAATATAAAGTGAAATAATATGAGTAAAGACATAATAATAAAACATTTATTTGCAGTTTGTGTGCATAATGTGAAATGAAAAGACATAATATTATTAGGTTCTATTTGCAATGAAACATAAATTACAGAAAAGTAAATGAAACGAAATCCCACCCCTGACAATCGCTAAAGAAATAGCCTCATTAGTTCAAACAAAGGTTAAGGGAGTTAATGGGCCCTTGCTGAGTCGGCCACGAAGACCCATTCTGTTCAGGGTTGGTCACACTCACGGGTTAACACCTATCCGACGACCTCCACGCATGAAGTGCGAGCCTGGATAGGACTCTGGCCTTATGGTCAGTTTCCCCTGGGAATCAACCTTCTGGCGCTCCTGGACGGTCTGCGCACCGTGCGGCGTAAGCCAATCGACTGTGCACTCTGACTAACAGTCGGGGGAGTCTGGAAGCAAAACTGTTTCCTATAGAGCGGAGGTGGTTGGGTACCTTACGGCGACTGCTCTTGAAACGACCATCGGCTATCCGATCCTGGGTGAACAGCCGGGCAAAGGACGCTGTGGTCCGCGATAGATTGGGTATACACCGTTTCACCGCTTCGTAAGGGAGAGGACCACGCAAGCGACCTCAAACTCGTAACCAATCGAGAGACCGGAGTAATCTGGTCACAATTGGAAGTAAGGGCGTGAGTGTAAGCCCGCCGGGTAACACTCCTGGCTATCTCGCGGTTAAGGCGTTGGCCTCTTACGGGCTTGTGGCGTAGCTAGATGATGGACTGTTTCGTCCTCAATTCTTCTACGCTCACTCCAGGGAGATAGAACGACTGATCGTTAAAACTTCCTAAAGTGACGGGCTCGCCCGCTGTAGTCGACAACCCAAGTTCAAACAAAGGTTGCATAATCCTGCTACAACTACTGCAAATAAAAAGCTACAACTACTGCAAATAATAACTGCTACAAATACTGCAAATAAATTCTCAAACAAAAAACCTGCAGCCCAATTACGAACACACTCGCAATCTAATCGTTTTTGGCGAGTGAACAGTGAAAATCTTTTTAATCGGCATTATGAACACTCTCTATCGCCATTGATTATATATTGCATAAGATTGCTTAATGCCATAGTACGTTTTGACAACCCTTCTGCGCCGGCGCATGCAGGTGGCGCTAATAGAATTATCCTCCCAAACTAATAGCAATTTACTTGGCCATCTATAATAACATTTATAATGCACGGTTTTTATAAAGGACTGATTGATTATAAAAACCCATTATTTAACCAATAATAACACTCAATTATTAGTGCCATCTATCGCATTTTATATAGGATGATTACATACCAGAAATGAAATGGAGAGATTAGAATGCCATCTATTAGTCTATTTGAACTATAAATCACTTAATTATTACATATTAAACATGTACCTATAACATAAAAATTGACATCTTTATCTAAATAATATACTATACTATATGGAACATAATAAGGTAAGATTAATCAATTTTGGAACTATAAGTGCCATCAACACGTTGCGTTTCGTAGTAAAATACTAGTTGCCAAATCGTAATACGACATTGAGCAATCTAATACGCTATATAATCGATGGCTCCATGTAGTAGAGAGTCTGAAACATTCGTCACTTCTGAAGTTTTAGGGTTCTTTTTATTTCAATGGCTTTCAGGATTGTGCGAAGAAAGTAAAGTTGTTCTTTGGCACTCCAATATCTAATATGCGTTTGGCAGATCACCAATTTTTATTACTGAACAGTTTTGATATGTTCTATCAGTCCAGTCACCTGACCAACGTAAGCAACTATAGCTGCATTTGATTTGTAGATGGCACTCTAAACACGCCTTTACGGTATAAAATAATAATATAATAACATACAACTTTTGAAATCATAGTTCTTATTATGTTAATATCATTTGAATATATTTTACAATGTCTACTATATGCTAAATCAAATATTAACGAACAAGAGGTAAACGGGAATATGCACTCCCACAATACACGCAGACGAGATGACGTTATCCTGCCTTACGTAAGTACGCCTTACACAGACACAAAAGTCCTTTGGATATTTGAGCTATAAGCTCTTTAACCAGCTACCACTCTCCACAAGAAAGATGGAAACAAAGGCGTTTAAAAGATTTATTAAACAAAAGCTGCAATCCACTCATGCTTTCTATAAGCTGGGTGAGTTTTTGAGCATGCCAATTCTTTCAAATGGGAATAACATTAAGATGTAACTTTCAGGTACCTCATTTTAGTTCTTATTGTGTAATTATAATATTATGAATTTAATATTTAATATGTAGATTGCAATGTGTAATGTAACATACCTGATCATATACATACGTTGTTTTTTCCAATTTTGTTTTGATACTTCCTACTGTGTGATTATTATTTGTATAAAGTGCTTGATGACTATTAATATTCTTATAATAATTATATATTTTATATGTATACTCATGTACATGGATTCAGCTCTATTATTTTTTATTTTATTTGTCTGCCGTGTAAAGCCGACTTTAGTCAACGCTATTGTCGAATTAATATTTATCTACATATAAACTGACGAATTCTAATATGCGATAATTAGCTTTAATTATCATAATTCATGCTTTTATTTTATATTCTGAATGAATAAATTGAATACTGAATACTGAATATTGAATACTGAATAAGAATGTCATTTTTTTATGTGGTATACAGGTTTCAATACATATTAATTAAGTACTTTAAGTTCAGATAGACCAATAGATGGTCTTCTATCTCTCCTTCTTATTTCTGTGATGTAATCAGCATATATAAAAAATGTGATAGATGGCACTAATAAATGAATGTTATTATTGCTATTATTGGTTGAATTATAGGGTTTTTATAATCAATCGCTCATTTATAAAAGACCATTCATTTTCAATTCGATTATAGATCCAAATAAATTGCTATTATTTTTGCCGTCAATGTTATCAGTGCCACCTGTATTTCGCCGACGCAGAAGAGTACCATGGAGTTGAGTAATCTATTACCATAAATAATCAATGGTGGAACCCTTTTCTTAAAATGTTTTTAACACCCATTACAAAGCGCAAGGATACAAAACAATATACAGTGAGTGTGGTGAAAACTCGCATGTGCCGCGCCGCCTTACCGCCCGTTCCCACTTGTCGGATGTCGGACCCGATAAAAAGTCGGGTGGCCAAGTGGCAGAACATTTTGTATGGAGCTGTTCCCACTTATCCGACACCGATTTTTTGTCGGCTCCGACAAGTTTTATCGGTCGGCTTGCGAGCGCCGCACGCCCGATAAAAAATCGTGTCGGATCTCATTCGCTTATGAATTTGCATGGCGCTGTTCACACTTGTAGGATTTCGGGCCCGACAAATTACCTATCCGCACGCAGTGTTGGGCAAATTTTAGTTTCTGTCTGTGTGTATTCTCCGACGATAGCGCCGAAACGCTTCATCCGATTGAGCTGAAATTTGGCATGCAGGCATTATTTCATCATGGCACGAGTTGACAAGATTGTGGTTGAAATCTGACTACCCAGGGTTGGCTCCCGACGAGGTAACGCCTTAACGGTCAACAGCAGAGACCCACAATTTTGTTTACGCATTCATTTAGGATAGCAACTTCCAAGTTTCGGCATGACATGGCTGATGTACCCTGGGTTGGCTCCATATGAGGAGACTCCTCAACAGTCAACAGCAGAGACCCAAAATTTTGTATATGCATTCAATTACGATAGCCCCTTCCTAGTTTAACTATGACATGGCTGATTTGATGCTATGACGGTGGATGGATTTCAACCAAAATCTTTTCAGCTTATGCCATGACCAAATGATGCCTGCACGCTAAATTTCAGCTTAATGGGATAAAGCGTTTCGGCGCTATCGTCGGAGAATACACGCAGACAAACACTTTCCTCGTCAGGAAAGTAAAAATCGGACCCGACACTCGACAAGTGCGAACAGAGTGATGATATTCGATTAAAAATCGGGCCCGACACCCGACGAGTGGGAACAGAGGCGCTGACATCCGATTAAAAATCAGATTCTGACACCCGACAAATGGGAACGGGCCGTTACACCGCTTAAATCTGCATAGAAACAGCAAGCGTTAATAAAGATCGTCGTCGACAACAGCATCGATAAACACAGTCGTTTACAACAGTATATTTATGTAAAAAGACACATTTGGCAATCGCTAACCCATTTGTTAGATTTTAAAAATTGTGTAAAATTTAAATCAAATGTTGTCAGTTGACGCGACGGCAAACCTAAAGTATAGCATATAGCACAGGCAGATATGAACGTTTTAGGTCTAGTCGGTTGTGCAATTTCGCCTCACTTTAGCATGATTATATGGATAAGATATATTTTTCGCTTACCTATCATTAACGTTCGTAACGATCGTATACGCGTATAACAACCTGCACGTCCGGGTCTTTTCTTCGTAAATGACTTAATTTAAAAATGTAAAATACCTCAGATGAGCGAAACACTCGACCAGCTCCCCGTCGGCGAGGCTGGGCGACATTTTGGCCTCGGTGGCTGCGGCGAAGTGTTCGCACTGCAGGACGTCCAAGTCCAGCTGGTGCAGCGCGCCGGCGGCCAGCGCGGGCGCCTCGCGCAGCCCGGCCAGCAGCCCGCGAGCCGCCCGCGCGCTCGCGGCCCGCGCCGCCGCGGCCCACAGCGGCGGGGAGAGCGCCCACAGCGACTCCAGCGCGCCGCCCACCCAGCCCAGCAGCTCCGTCACCAGCGGAGAAGCTTGGCCGCCAGATTCCACTGCAAACCCAAAAATCCTTTCAAAATCGAAAATCACTCGGTAATTTATTTTTAAAAATTAAGCCCATAATAAAATCAGTTCGTTGCCAAATTGACGAAAATCATAGATACTTCGGTTCACTTCTTCGATGAAAAACCACCCTTTAGGTGGATCGATTCTTTTAAATTTGTTTTCTATCAATTTTAGAAAATTTTATCTAAATAAAATCACATACCAAAAGTTACCACATAACTTGAAATTTAAAAGATAATTTGAAAAATAGAAAATATATTTTTAAAACGAAGAACCTTCGATAAAAAGTTATAAAAAATATAATACATACCTAGACAATCTAACGATTAAATTTCTGCACGGGTCATTTTCTTTCAATAAAAACTTCTACAATCGACTGTACTCATATGCATTAAAATGGCAAGACTGTATAGATAACGGGAGTCAAAATTTCAATTATGTAAATATATCTTTTTCATTCTATAGGACAATCCCACCTCTCCAATAGCAATAAAGTATTTACCACTGAAAAATCTATTTATCTAGAATATTTATGACTACCTACCGCAATTATGAGCAGTTTTGAAGTTCGAAATCATCTTAAATATGACTAATTACACAAATTCCCCCATATCAATTATATATTTAAAATAGATTATTTGCAGTGAAGATCCATAAAAGACAGTATATTATGATGTACGGTCACTGGACTCACCGAGTTTGACAACTAGGATTGTCAACTACAGCGGGCGAGTCCGTCACCTCGGGAAGTTTTAATGATTAGTCGTTCTATCTCCCTGGAGTGAGCGCAGAAGACTTAAGAACAAAACAGTCCACCGTCTAGCTACGCCACAAGCCCGTAAGAGGCCAACGCCTTAACCGCGAGATAGCCAGGAGTGTTACCCGGCGGGCCTACACTGAGGCCCTTACTTCCAATTGTGACCAGATTACTCCAGTCTCTCGATTGGTTACGAGTTCGAGGTCGCTTGCGCGGTCCTCTCCCTTACGAAGCGGTGAAACGGTGTTTACCGAATCTATCGCGGACCACAGCGTCCTTTGCCCGGCTGTTCACCCAGGATCGGATAGCCGATGGTCGTTCCAAGAGCAGTTGCCGTAAGGTCCGCAACCACCCCCGCTCTATAGAAAACAGTACTGCTTCCAGACTCCCCCGACTGTTATTCAGAGTGCACAGTCGATTGGCTTACGCCGCATGGTGCGCAGACCATCCAGGAGCGCCAGAAGGTTGATTCCCAGGGGAAACTGACCATAAGCCCAGAGTCCTACCCAGGCTCGCACTTCATGCGTGGAGGCCGTCGGATAGGTGTTGACCCGTGAGTGTGACCAACCCTGAACAGAATGGGTCTTCGTGGCCAACTCAGCAAGGGCCCATTAACACCATGTTGGACAGGTAACCTTAGGTAACATACGTCAGAAAACAGAGCGGCTATGGGACAAACTACAGAATTCAAACAACATATCCCAGTAGTTCCCTCCATATACTGCTGACAAACTTGAGCATTCTTAGGAATATATAGTTTGTACTCACAGAGCATATTATTATTAATATTACTTTTACAAACAGGCAACATAATTGCTGATATGTCTGAATATAAAATTGAGTACCTACAATTACAGATGTGCGACTAATCTATTTATAAATACGTTGACACTACATGCTTCAACCACTTCAGCAGGTAAACTGTTCCACTGGTCCACAATCCTGTTGGTTAGGAAATGTTTCCTGGGATTCATGTGGAATCGTTTTCCTCCAGCTTAAAGTTGTGTCCTCACAGATGATGCTTGAAGATAGAAGACAATTCGGGGCAATTGTAGCATCCGTTGAGGATCTTATATATTTCAATGAGGTCACCCCTGATCCGACGATCCTTGAGTGTGAACAGTTGCAATCTGCGGAGTCGTTCTGCATATTCCAGATTTTTTAACCCCATTGGCATCTTGGTCGCTCGGTGCTGGACTTTCTTGAGGAGATCCTCATCTTTCCACAAAGTACGGATTCCATGTCTGGAATCCAAACTCTAGCATTGGTCTGATGTAGGTTTTGTATAGTGACACAAATAAGGCTGTTGAGATATAGTTAAATGACTTGCGCATCCGCACCTCATCAGGTACATAATTGAGTTTGCTTTTTTAACGATCTGTGTAATGTGCTCGCCCCATTTCAAATCGCTCACTATCGTTATGCCTAGGTCCTTTTGTTTCGTAACACTTTGTAACGGATCTCTCCCTCGATAGTACTGGTGTTTGGGGTTGCTCTTGCCGATATGAAGGACCGTACATTTGTCAGCATTTAGCTTTATCAACCATGTTGTGGGTCAATCAAGAATTTGATCAAGGTCTTTGCTGAGATTTGCTATAGTAGGATTTGCAAACAGTTTAGTGTCATATGAAATCGAAGGCTATTGCGGTTGTTTGACATTAGAAATAGGATAGAAAACGAATTTACCCCGTGAAATTTGTAGCACCCGACGTTTCGGTGACGTTGCAGCCGCCGTTGCCAGTGGACCGCCGTTGCCACCCTGGACAACGGCGGCTGCAACGTCACCGAAACGTCGGGTGCTACAAATTTCAAGCGGTAAATTCGTTTTCTATCCTATTTATAAAGTTTAGTGTAATCCGCAAAGAAACTCACACTTGATGTTATGCCTTTTATAAGATCCGTGATGAATAAATTCAACAGCGTAGGGCCCAAAACTGATCCTTGCACAACTCCACTGACCACATTGAATTCGTCCGAGAGAGTCTCGCCAATTCGCACTTTAAATGTACGACTACTCAAAAAGGACTTAATCCAGCTGTGCAGCTTGCCTCGTATGTCGATATGTTCTAGCTAAGCAAGAAGTCTTTCTAGCGGTACCTTGTCAAATGCCTTTTCAAAGTCCAAGTATATCGCATCGGTCGAGATATGGTTATCCATAGCAATGCTCCATGCGTTCACGCAAGAAAAGGAGATTGATGGTAACGTATTTTCCAGGGATAAAAAGATGCTGCTCTTCCGGAAGTAAGTGGTGGTCTGTTGTGTACTTCCTAATGGAGTTAGCGACTACTCTTTCCATACATTTGCATAAAACAGAAGTTACACTTATGGGATATGTACTTTAAGTTACACTTATGGGATATGTACTTTATCGTTTCCGATATTCTGCAATGTTTTTCGTTTAAATAGTTATTAAAAATACAATGCCTGGATGTCTTAGGCGCCCTAGAGGATATCAAATAATTAGCCATATTTAATACGAAATAACTCGGAAAAAGCTCATAATTGAGATGCGTCGTTATAGTAATAAATGTTCTACATAAAGAGATCTTTCCATTGGTATATGATTTATAGCTATTAGAAAAGTGGGCCCAAAATGCCCATTCTCTTTTTTTTATTCTAAATTTTCTTTACAGAGCAGCGGCTTCATAGGTATACAGACTGCACAAAACGAAGAAGAATCAAAGAGCGTATACTCAAATACCAAAAACTCAAACTAACCGAGCTGCCAATCGTAGTTCTCCATATCCAAGAACTCGTCAACCTTCTGCTCCAACTTGACACAGATCTGCTTCTCCGCATCGTCTCTGGCCGCCTGGAACATCCCACCCGTCATTTGGGCCGGAGTCAGATCGGCGCCCGTAATGTTTGCGATAAACTCGTGGAGGTACTCCGTGGCCCCCTCCAGATATTGCGTATCTGTGATGATTTGCACCAGCTGGGTCAGCGCCATCGACGGACGCTGGAAGAGGGACGATAGGCAGCCTGCAAAGGATCTGCAGAGTGAAGAGTTTATAGTGAACATCGGTGAAGAACTAAAATGTAAATAGGCCGCAAGGTCGTTCTGGCAATGAAGACACCCAAAGCTTCCCCAAGCGCCACAGACGGATTTTTTTTTTCATGATTACAGTTGTTTTTTAGGATACCACTTTTATTGACTTTTTTCATGATTGATTAGAAGATTGTAAAATATATAAATGGACATATGGACAGAATTAAATCATGTCAGTTACCTTTCCACCTTTCACACTAGACGATAAATTATAATTACTAATGGAGGACAAAGGCCTTTTTGAAATATATATATATATATATATTCATATTTCAAATATAGCTGTGCATATTTATTAATACTGTCGATAGAATTAATCTATGTTTCTTTCCTCGTAAGGATTTTTTTATTTTTTATTTATAGGCCCACTAGCAATTTGGTTGCCCTTCGCTGCACCTTTTTCAGGACATCTACATCTTTGCATAAGTAGGGGTTTCAGAGCTGATAGCCATCCTCAAGAATAGGTCTCAATTATGCCTTGTAGATCTCGATAAACACCTCTATTGACAGGTGTTGAAAAGGCTTCCATATCAGAGAGTAGAGTTTGGCTCTTTTAGAGATTGCTACTATGGCTATGTAGCAAGCCACTGTCCTTACGGGGATACCAGGTGTGCTTCATAGCGGAAAAGCAGCCTACCTTTCAAGCAGCAATGCTGCACTTCTCCTGGCCTGGCCAGCTCTTCTTCCGCCGCCGCCCGATTCGCTAGCCCCTGATTGGGTGGATCCACTCCCGGCCGCAGCCCCCAGTCCAGCTGTGAACCGTAAGCTAGCGTAGATGAACTCCTTCACTTGCATGTACACCGCCGGCACCATACGGGAGAAAGGAAACCTGACAAATAATTATGCTATATTATTTATTGCAATTATGTTACATTGCATATGTACAAGTAGACGTTGCCAACAATGTGATGTTAAAACAGGCTGCTGTTCGGGCTAGACAGTTGTACTTAATATAAATCACTCTTTATAGCAAAGCAGTTGGTTCTTAATCTACAGAGTATGTAACTTTAGAGTTCTTGACTGCTTTGTTAATAATTTTCTTGGCTGCTTTGTTTACCTAATTCTTGACTACCCAACGATTAAATAATAAACATAATTGTTTGACTGTTTTGTTAATAAATATAATAAGAATAATTGTTTGGCTGCTTTGTTAATAAATATAACTAATCGATATGTAAACATTATATCTTACTTCCGAGGGTAAGGCACTAAGTCCAAGCTTTCCCCATCGTAGGGAAACGTATCCAGTACTTTGTCATATTGCTCCTGGTTCTGAACCTGCAGAATATTAAAATTAATAACATTACTAATAATAATATTAACAGTTTTTTTATTGAAACAAAAAAAGACATTGACAAAGAAATTCCAATTGTCCAAGTTCCAATTAAAACTGTCTGATGAGCATTAGGGGTCCGACACACTGAGCCTACGTACGCAACGCATGATGACATCTGGCTCTTGAATGTAGATGGAAGAGGACACTTTTATCCCATGCAACGTTGCGCAGTTGCGATTCAAATACAAGGGTCAGATGTCATAACGCGTTGCGTACGCCAGTGTGCCGGACCCCTAACTCCATACCTGAGGCAGCTCGCGGCTAAAATTAGGCCCTAACAGCAGCACGACCCGCTGCCTGCACATTATTAAATTTGTTATAAAAAATCTATTGAGCTATAATGTGTTGATAATTCTTTGAAGAGCGGTAACTAGGCGTCACTATATTATGACTACTGAAGTAGATGCAAACGGAGCTGCCATGGAATTCACCGACCGAAATCGGGCCCATCTTAATATTATTATTGTACTTCTGGGGGGCCACATGTGAGTGTTCACCTTACAACACATTCACTTCTCCTTTGAAGCCATAGGATTTGAGTTAGGATAAGCCTGTTTTTTGAAATATAGTTCCAAGAACCCGCCGGTGATGCAGTCATATCTCGAAGTAACTCGGAGTTAGGTCTCATGAAATAACCTGCAAAAACTAATTTAAAAAAACAGACAGCAGCAACCGATTTACGCTCACTAAGCAATAAAAATTAAGACAAAGAATACCATATATTTTGCGTGGTATTTGGTGGCTGCCTTTACTATCATTATAAATCAACCCAACAAAAATTTCCATTGTGAAATAATTCTTTTTTATTCCCATTTTAGTACACTAGATACGGAAATTCTCATCCGAGTGAATCGGGCTCAGCATAACTGCGGATACAGGAAAAAGTCAGGGGGGGGAGGGCTAAAAGACATCTTGAGCTATGGGTGTAACAACAAATCATCAAGCCACATGCAAAGACTAGCATGCTACATATGCAAGTACATATATATAACAAATAGCAAGTACAACTGACAAATAAATTGCATGTAGATGGATACGCGGGTGAGTGTGAACCGCTCTTGGTGTTGGGCGGAGGGGGGAGGGGGAACGCCCCCCATATGTATCCGCCGCTGGCTCGGCACACTTTTAACGCGAACTCTCCTGAGTATAAGCCTCGTATGGGAGGCTAAGGAGAAAAACGGAGCAGTTAACTGTCCTCAATAGGCAGGAAAAACTCACCTCAATCGGCAGAAAAGGCTCTTCTTCTAGTATATCTCTGAATACAATCACCCAGCGCTGCATCAGAACTTCTGTGTAGTGCTCGGCCATCTCTTGCAGAAGATCTGGTAGAGGCCCCAAAGAGAAACCGTAACACCTACAAATATCAATAAAATATTTAATAATTTTGTAATTTCAATAAATGATATCTATCAATAAAAAAACCGATGAGGATGTTGAATTTTTTTTTTTGAATCCCCTTTGGCCCCCTATAAATTACGTCTCTCATTTGCCTGGTAATTCTAGTCCTGGGAATATAATTCACTTTCTTGTAAGTGTTGGTGTCTTCTAGAAACATCCCAATTTTTTTGCTGGTAATCCACAGTATGAAGTATGGCGCTTGAGTTGCCTTTATCGGCCCACAACAGAACTATATCCTTGTTATCTCAGAGAGATGTTAACCTATTTGTTTGGGCAGCTGTAGTATTCGGTTTTGAAAGCTCATCCTAGCATTCAAAAACAGCCAATAAGTAAAAATAAGTCAGGCTCTGGTGCAGCGATCTAAAAAACTAGCTATCCAAAGAACAATTTTACTTTCCTCACATGATCCAGGAAGCCAATGAAATAAGAAGAACCCTGAACTTCAATAGAGACGACGGTTTCGAACTATCTACCACTTGGAGCCAAGCGCAAGGATGTAACACAAGAATGATTTTCAACATGCACACTTGCTGAACCCGCTGCTGTTATAATCTGCATATTAACAACAGCAGTTTGCCGCTTACCTGCAGAACTACGGAAGACGATTGACGACACTTTACCCTGGATAACGGCAGTCGCAACATCGCCGAAACGTTGGGTGCTACAAACTTCACGCGGTAAATTCGTTTTATCTTATTTATAATGTCAAACTACCCCGATAGTCTTCTATTTCATAAATAAATTATTACTAGAAATGTTGTTGGCGCTGAGTTTTATTAAAATGGTGCCGATTTTCATAGGATGTGCTGCCGTCAATATTCTACTACTTAACAAGTTCAATGCCGAAAACTCCGCGCCGAGTCAGACTATTTTTCAATAAGATTCCGGCAACTCCGCGCGGGGACGGCGGGGGAAAACCATGCACGCCGAAACAAATATGCGCGTTCTGCACGAATGCCGGCAGCAGATTGACTCTTCGAAACTTACCCCCTACCATCCCCGCGCTGAGATGCCGGCATCTTATAACCCTTTGACTCCGCGCGGAGTTTACGGCATTGAACCTGTTAATTGTATCCCAATGTACTAATATTAAAGAACCAAAGTAGGCCAGTATTGCGTTTTGAATGACCTTCTGTATGTTATTATACATCTGCATAGACTGTATGCGTTTGTTAGTGTCAATACTCACTTTAACGTATTCATAAATAGGACGATTTGCTGTTTGACGCTCAGCATCAGATTGGCATCGGTGAGCAGGGAAGTGTTGGTCCGCAGGATGGAGGCGACTTTCCCGACGGCCATTCCCCACAGGTCCAGCAGCCACTCCTTGGAGACCAGGCCGGAGCCGGCGCCCAGCAGCTGGTCTTCCAGGATGAAGAAGCCCAGGACGGAGGCCAGGTAGCTGCGGTAGCCCTGGATGGACTCGTGCATGGAGGACGAGGGTACCAGCACGAGACGCGCTTGCTGCTTGCGTTGTGCCCTGCCAACATATTATGTGGATCCAATAAACTACCATTTCCAGTGATCGGTGCAAGCTCTGTCCGTCAATTTAAAACAAGACTTGATTCACCCCTAAAAACTTGCTAATATTGTTTATGACTACCTTTACAAGGTCTGATCTGGACGTATTCGCAAAACTGCCTTTCCAGAATAAATAATAATAATAATAATAACATAAGCTATTATTATAAAGTAATAGGTAGCCAGCATTACTGAAGGTGAGCTTATATCACAATTATTATTATTATTCACTTGAAAAGTTACTCAGTTCATTTATAAAACTGTAGACATTTTTGGCAATGAACACTTTGTCAGTGTCTCTTCCGATTGTTGACGACGCGGTTGGACATAAAGCGCTTCCTCGGATTTAGTGCAGACTGCTAGCTTCGAAGATTTTCCTCGTAAGTTACTATTGTGGTTATGTGAAAACGGCAATAGTAACTTACGAGGAAAATCTTCGAAGCTAGCAGTCTGCACTAAATATTGTGGTTATGTGAAAACGGCCTGGCACAACTTCTGTAGTAGCATAAACTCAACGAACCAAGCCGGAAGAATAAAGAAAATCCTAGCTAAAGGTGAGCCCAACCTCCTAGGCTCCCTAAAAAAGGAAGACGGCACTTACACAAACACAGATATAGAAACCAGCTCAGTACTCCTGGAAACACACTTTCCTGGATGTCAAATCACAGAAGATCCTGAGTGGCCGGACGAAAACTACAGCACACCAACAACCCAAGAATGGGAAGTCGCAAACAAGATAGTAACTGCGGACAAGATAAAATGGGCCCTGAAAAGCTTCAAACCATTCAAATCCGCAGGGCTGGATGGCATTTTCCCAGCACTACTACAATGGCAACCAAACCATGCAACAAAATACCTACTACCAATCTATAGGGCCTGCATAGCCTTCAAATACATTCCAAAGGCATGGAGAGAGGCGAAAGTAGTCTTCTTACCGAAACCGGGAAAGGAGGACTACTCACACGCCAAATCCTTCAGACCCATCAGCCTAACGTCTTTCTTACTAAAGACTTTAGAAAGACTGATGGACCGTCACCTAAGGGATGGGGCACTAAGAAATAAACAACTACACCCACAACAACACGCCTACACAAAAGGCAAATCAACAGAGTCGGCACTACACATGGTGGTGCACAAAATAGAATCGGCTCTAACAAATAAGCTGTCAACACTCGCCGCCTTTATAGACATAGAAGGCGCTTTTGACAAAACCATGCACAACAGCATAAACCACGCCCTACAGGAACTTAAGGTGGAACCAGTCACCATAAAATGGATTACGGAGCTGGTTAGCAAAAGGGCGGTCCAGATAGTGATGAATACTACCACAAGAGCAAAGGTAGTTAAAGGATGCCCCCAAGGGGGGGTCCTATCACCACTTCTATGGAACATAGTAGTGGACAGCCTCATAAAAACACTAAATGAAAGGGGCTACACTACTATTGGTTATGCCGACGACCTAACAATAATGATAAATGGAAGCGCAGAAAACATGTTATGTAAAGTCATGCGCTCAGCTCTGCAGATAGTAGAAAAATGGTGTGACGAACATCAATTGTCAGTAAATCCGAAAAAGACAGAACTTATCCTCTTCACCAACAAGAGGAAGTTACCAGAACTACAAGTACCAAAATTATTCAACACCAAACTCTCCCTATCAAATCAAGTGAAATATCTGGGAGTCATCCTTGATAGTAAACTAAACTGGGCGAGTCATATCGAGGCCAAAGCAAAGAGGGCCTGCCTAACTTTTTGGCAGTGTCAAAGACTAATGGGGAAAAAATGGGGTCTCAACCCAAAAATCACACTCTGGCTATACACATCAGTCATCAGGCCCTCGCTGACTTATGGATCAGTTGTATGGTGGCCCAGAACACAACTGACCACAGTAAAAGCAAGACTCCAGAGACTACAACGCTTAGCGTGTGTAGCAGCCACTGGATGTATGAGAACCACACCATCGGCCGCACTAGAGTACCTCCTAAACATGAGACCTCTGGACCTTGTCATCCAAGAGGAGGCTAGGGCAGCCGCTCTAAGACTAAGAGCAAATGGACTGTGGAAACAAAACACAGAAACACCACACTCAAAAATTCTGAAACGGGCTTTAGAAGAAATTCCTCTTCTGGACGCACCCATGGACAGAATAATATGCCATCATGTCTTTGATCGTAGATACAATATCCAACTCATTCCAGAACCAGCAGATCACTCTGGTACGAATGAAGTAAGGATATACACAGACGGCTCCAAAACCACTCAAGGTACAGGAGCCGGCGTCTTCTCAAATGATCTAAACATCAAAATGTCAACTACCCTAGGCAACTTAAATACGATCTTCCAAGCAGAATGCATTGGCATCACCAGAGCAGCACAGGCAGTCGCAGCCAAAGATGTCGGAGACGTAAGTTTGAAATTTGTCTCCGACAGCGCCTCCGTGCTACAAGCGCTAGCAAATAATACGATAACCTCAGTCCTCGTACTGGAATGCCACAATGCGCTTCAATGCATTGCAGGGTCAAATAAAGTGACCCTGCAATGGATTAAAGGGCACAGTGACTCACTGGGCAATGACGCGGCGGACGAACTGGCCAAAAGGGGATCAAAGGAAATAGTATATGGACCGGAACCCTTGATGCCCATTCCCCAGGCCCAAATAAAAACATGGCTACGCAGGAACACCGAAGAAACCCACCTTACAGAATGGAAAAAAAACGCAGGATGCAGGCAAACAAAGAACGCGGTTCCGGAAGCGTCCAAAAAACTTGCCCGCAACCTCACCAGATTAAAAAGGGACAAAATCCGTAAAGTCATAGGTACTATGACAGGCCACTGTCCCCTAAACAAACACCTGTTTACCATAGGTGTGACAGACAGCCCTCTATGCAGAGGATGCATGGAGGAAGAAGAAACGCCACAGCATGTGCTCATGGAATGCAGGAGCGTGGCAGAGCAACGGGCAAAAATACTACAATCTCCAGCATCTCTCCCGGAGGCCTGTAGCAACCCAAACAGGCTGCTAACCTTCTGGGACAGCCTGGGTTGGCTGGAGTAACATAAATGGAAACATGAGCCACGCACAACGGCCCAATCAAGAGGCCAAGTGCGGGAAAAAAAAAGCCCAGCCAAACTAACTATGTGAAAACGGCAACACTATGTCTTTGCAATTCTAATACCCGGAAAGAATCTTAAAAGACTCAATAAAGTCTCCTCATTCTCATCATTCCTTCGGCCTTCCCTCGAAGCATATTATTTTTAACTGATAAATCAGTTAAGTACAATGCATTCATAGCCTTTCGGTTTATTTTTTAGCAGGTAGGAGATTACAAAAGTTATGTAGCTATTTTGAACTTTAGCCAACCCTTACTGAGGGTACGTATAGCTAAGACCTATTCCGGC
Source organism: Micropterix aruncella (assembly GCA_944548615.1). Classification (NCBI taxonomy): domain Eukaryota; kingdom Metazoa; phylum Arthropoda; class Insecta; order Lepidoptera; family Micropterigidae; genus Micropterix; species Micropterix aruncella. Next base: position 1,246,922 of record OX155964.1, read on the forward strand.
TGTAGTGAGAATGGACGTCCGCATTTATTGACGTATCTGTTAGATAGAATACCACATTATTATCCGTGCTTCAGTTGTTAATTAACCTTTGCATGGTCCTAGTTGTGATCTGAAACATTATGCGAAGTAATCTTTTCTGTAGAAGAAAAAATCTACTGACTGTGTTTCCCAAAAATAATAATCTACAGTAAATAAAACACAAACGGAGATGCCATGGAATTCGCCAACCAGAGTTGGGCCAATCATAATACTATAATTACTTTTTTAAGGGGTGATCGGTGGACTCCAGACTAATCACCGGCTGTGGATGATTTAGGACGCTGTCTTGCTACATGTGATTGTCAACCTTACCACCCATTCACTTCCCCTTCGAAGCAATAGAATTTGAGATGTGGAAATTGCAGTTTTAGGTACTTTTCTAGGAAGGAAGTCATTAATTTCCTAGAGACCAAGATCTTTGAACAGTTGTAACACATGGCTGGCAGACCACGAGCGCTAATTTCCAATGCATGAGAACAGTAAAGACGGTCCGGGTAATGGCATTTGCGAGGTCATGGTATTTATTTAATTTGTACTAGTGGTATTTTGGGATATTTGATTCCCATGGGACAGCTAATTCTACAATAAGGGCCATCTTCCGAGATAGAGAGTAAAGAGTTATATCTGAACGGAGGGCTGTGCATCTGAGACTTTCAGGGAATTTTACTGCTTAGAGACCAAATCGACCTCCAGAATCTAGTCTGAAGCTTTCTTGATTATTGAGAAAGGTATTGTAGTGGAATGTTTTTATTCTTTTAGAGTCATTCTGCACAAACTGTATTGGAGATTATAAAGGTACTGTCAGACCCTTGTTGGCGCTCGAGCCACTGAAAGGCTATTCACATATTTACAGCAAATACTCTGTCATGGCAGACTTTGTCATGACATTTGCGAATGAAATTAAGCAAAATATACTGATTCAGCATCTGCATAAGAGAGAGAGATATAGCAGTTTTCTTTTTTTATTTATATACGAGTATATAGATAGATAGATAAATAGGTAAATTTTTATTCGAAGTGGACTTACAGTACTTTCCGAACATCTTATGTTTGTAGACATTTATGCCTTGCTTGTAGGCTTTACCATTGATTACTACACTATATAATCAATGGCTTTACATAATAGTAATAATAATAACACTTTACAAATGGTTTTCATAGCTATGTTACTCAACAACGACTTGACCAGACCAATGTATCGCTTAAAAAATCTTCAATTTTATAATAGCCTTTAGAGCACAAAGTATCTTTAACAAATTTTCTAAATTTAGTGTCTGGTAAAAGGGTTAGTTCCTCAGGCAAAGTGTTATAAAAGCGAACACTGTCTCCAATGAAAGATTTTGCTAACCTAGACCCCGTAATGGCTAGTTTATTTTTGAACCTGGTGTTCCTATTGTGAATGTCACCCAACCTACGGAACCTGTGCAAGTTTTTACGAACATACATTATGTTATTGAATATATACCGACTATAAACCGTCAGAATATTGATCTCTTTAAATTTCTCTTTTAGCGATGCTCGGGAGTTTAAACAATAAATGGATCGTATGGCTCTTTTCTGCAAAGTAAATATCGTTTGCATATCGGCTGCGCGGCCCCAGAGCAAAATCCCATACCACATTATACCTACTATGGAAGTAGCTGAAATAGACAGTTCTGACAGTAGCTTCATCAGTTAGTTGCCTTATTTGACGTACCGCAAATATATATAGAGAACTTAGCTGTGTTGCCCGACACTGACGGGTTCCCCTTGGAATGATCCTGTTGTAATGAGGAGGAAGTATGACGAAATGGATGTAGAAATAAAAATGGAAGATGTGTGACAAAAATTGGTAAACTATCGGAAATTGAGAAACATTCTCTTCAAAAATTAAACAGGTAAAAATAAAGTAAGATTTTCTTACTTTAAAACTCAGAACCATACACAAAACAGTAAATACAAACCTATAATATTGAATGAAATCATTGCGAGCTCCAAGAACAGTGTGGATGTGGAGACAGCGGTACAAAGGGCTGAAATCTACCAGTTCAACAGGGCTGTGTGGCTCGTCATCATCATCATCACCATCCTGAGATCTTTTCACTGGTTTATCTGCAAATTAAATAATACAAAATAAAGTTTAGACATGTCATTAAAAATTTTGGCTATTTTCATGAAATTAGGCCTAAAAACATGTAGTTATCGAAATTCATGTGTTCCACCATGTCACCGCCTTCATCAAAATATAGAACGTAACGGCACACGACAAAGCGACATACTCCTTATTTTTGTTCTCTGGACCTTCAATGAAATTTTTTGTAGAAACTACTATACGACCGCTGCTCTAAACTGACACTTCTGTTTTCTAACGGGACGTGAGGGGCAAATTCGCAACTGCCTTGAATAGCTCAAAATCCAGCGCCACTAGTCACACGACCCGGTGGCATAGTGGTTAGGTAGCCTGATCTTACATTGTAAGGTTCTGGGTTCAATTCCCGGCTGGGTCATTATTTTCCGTTGGAATAAAATTAACTGAACTGCATTTTCAATTGAATTGTATTTTTAACAGAGCACTTTATATTAGGGTTGGTTGTAAGAGATTGTCGTATGATAATAAACCAGCCCATTGTGATATTTCACCATCAAGAGTGGAAACAATCAAACTGGTAGAAATGAAATGAAATACAAACGGAGCTGCCATGGAATTCACCGACCAAAAATCGGGCCCATCATATATAATTATTATACTTCTGGGAGGTGAAGGGTGGATTCCGGACTAACGACCGGCGGTGGTAGGTTTAGGACAGCTGTCTTGCCACATGTGAGCGTTCACCTTACCACCCATTCACTCCCCCTTCGAAGCCATAGAATTTGAGATGCAGAAATCGCGGTTTTAGATAATTTTTCGTAAAGTTGAAATTAACCCGTAAGAAGAGAGAATTTTTATAACATAGGATTCCCTTATGCGATTTTTATGATCGTACCAGTACACGGCGGCACACTCTTTAGTTTATAAGGAAATTATAAAACAAAATTACCTTTCATATTTTTAACGATGGTGGCAAGAGTGCGACCCATCATTTCGTGCGTCTGCCTCTGCGCCATGTCTCCGATTTCCGGACTCAGGCGGCGGATATTCTCGAGGAAGTCGCGAAGGTCAGCCATCGAAGCTTCTCCAATCGCCTTCCGCAGCATTGGAACATCCGAGGAGATTCGGGAGCAGAATTTGTAGGAGCTCACACGCGGCAGCAACTCATATTCCAGTTGTTCCAGCGTCTTTAAAGCTGGGTAGTATCTATAGATAGAATACGGAAATAAATAAAGAAATACTGAATAAAGTTTACTTACTGTATTATTAAAGGGGCTAGCCAGTCTCGTATTACGGAGATCTCGGAGTTAAAATGGGAATCGCACATTGCTGATGTAGTTTAAAGAGTGAACCCTACTACATACCTTATTCGGACTGCCTTTCAAACTCTATCTCCAGAACTGGCTGTGAAAATCTATAAAACCTATGTTTGACTGCTGTTATTATTATTATTTATTCTGGACAGGCAGCTTTGCTGATACAGAGATAACATAGGAGTGCAAATTACTGTGAAACTACTGTGAATTATATTACAACCAGCACAATATATTGGTCAAAGTCTATGAGAAAGCATCGGTTTCTGGCACAAAATCCTACTTAATTAGGATCGGCAAGTAAACAATTATTATTGATGATCTCTAATGGGGAAAACAATTGCTAAAAGAGCCAACTCTACTTCCATCTGATAAGGAAGGCTTTCCAACATTTGTCAATAAAGGTGTTTATAAAGATCACAAGGCATATGTGAGACCTATTCTTGAATCAGTTATTGAACCCCTATTAATGCAAATATGAAGATGTCCTGGAAAAGGTGTAGTAAAGGGCAACCATAATGCCAGTGGGCCTGAAGAATAGAAATTATGTAGATCGCTTGGAATTACTCAGACTCAAAACAAAGATAACAGAGGGGACCCGATTTAGACATATAAAATTCTTACAAATTATTACGATGCACCTGGGCTAACAAACTAGACATAAATCTTCAAGGTCACAGCAAAAAACTCAACCATGCAAAATTTAAATCTAATCCTCTTAAGAATGTTCTACAAAATAGAGAGGTGATCGTGTGGAAAAAACTAAAATTTGAAATGATTAGTGTAAGCTCTGTCAATCAATTTAAAAACAGACTCGAGTTGTACCTAAAATCTTGTAAATATTGTTTTTTTTTTTTTACCCACAAGGCTGATGCCTTTTTGTGGAACCCGCCTTGTTGCCTATCGGCAATATCTTCTAGGTGGGCATTTATAGCATGACACAGTCAAACACTCAGGTGGTCACCCATCCAAGTATTAACTGCGCCCAACGCTGCTTAACTTTGGTATCAAAAAAAAGAACCTATGTCAACGCGGCTACGGACGCTACTATGACTAGCTTAGAAATATATGATCTGGACTTATCAGAAAAGCTGCCTGTCCAGAATAAATAATAACAATAATAATATATTGGCGAGATGTAATAAAAAATATATATTATAGGTATTGATTGTAACGAATTGTGGTCATTTATTAGAAATCGGGAGAAAACCTGACGAAGGAAAGGCGAGCGCCAGGTAAACCATAAGCTATCGATATCTATAGTTTGGTAGTAGGAGGCGCCACTATGCAGCAGGCAACAGCCAACTGCCAACTACCTTGAACCGATTTGGATGATTGTAGCACCATCTAACCAGAGGAAATAAATGGTGATGCCTTGCTACCAACATAAGGAAACATGGTGGAGCCCCCTACTGCCAAACTATCGATGCCTAACTACGCATTGCTATGCATCACCATTTATTTCCTCCGGTATGTTGGTGCTACAATTATTCAAATAGGTTCAAGGCCTTCATCTCGTTTGTATGAATCTCTTCCTGTATATCCCTTTGATGCTATGGACAGTTGGAAAGGAAAGGAAATGTGAAGTGCTACCATAATGTTTAGGGCACTTAATGAGATTAATCTTAATAAGATAGTTAATTTAAATAATGTTTGTAAAAGCAATAAACGAACCGTTTCGCCTCGACCTGCGATTTCAATTTTGTGTATGTTGTGAGCAGCGGGAGACAATGTGACATTTTCTCAATAGCCGCCGCCATATTTGCTTCAACACAACGCGCCCTAATAAGCTCTTCCCCTCGAACGGACAATCCTGAAAACAAACGTTTAGGTAAAAAAGATGCATTCCATGCAGTGGCGTGCCCGGGGTTGGTGAATGGGGCAAGCCCGACATACCTTTTTGTGCTTTTTTATGTTGTTTTGATAGTAAAAAAAAGTGGTACCTCTTTCCTCTTCAATCTTCAATTTGAAATTTACTGCTTTTTATCGCGCCGGCTGAATTATTTAGATCATCATAACCGGACGAATTCCAAACATTTAAGTCGTTTGAAAAAAAAATACAGCAGTAACAAAACAATTTATTGAAATGGGAGCATCCAACCCAGTGAGTTTTATACACTGATCTATCAAAGTCTTTTATGCTATTTACTTGTCTGAGAAATAGACAGATCGGGTGTAGGTTTAGGTCCAGAAATTAGTAACTTCTTTAGCTCAAAACTCCAAGAGGAATTATTGCAGTATAGGGACCTTTCTCAGAAATCGAAAAAATAAAGAAATACTACTAGATTCGATCATTGTAATTAAAAATGTGAAAGAAAAAAGCTTCGGACGTGTAAAATTTCAAGACCAAATTTTCATTAAAAAAAAAAAGTTTTTTTAAACTTAGTTTTTAAGGTTGTTTTTAAAAAAACTAATCTAACCCACCGCCAAATAGGTGTGTATGTATTATTTAAAATTAAAAAAAACTTAACCTACCAAATGTATGGGTTTGGCGCTTTTGTGAATGCCTACTTATATCTCGCTTATTTATTGAGACCAAATAAATATTATTGCAGATTCGGAATCAGCGTGGTCAATATAGTCTGGTGACGTTAAAAAATCAACAATCTAGAAGAGGTTCCTATACTGCAATAATACCAACCAACTAACTACAGTAAAGTGAAGTTGCTCTCACGTTGCGATAATTTGACACGTTCGCTTCAACTTCATGGGCATGCCTGGCTTTGGCTTGCATAGTAAAGTCCTTTATATACTTATAATTGTTTTGCGTAATTTGCCACTGGTTAGAGTGAGAGGTACACCGATTTTGAAAGCCGCATTGAAAGCCCATATGTGCGAGCGAGCGAAGACACGTCGGTACATTGCAGCTATCGCTCGCTGCTTTATCGACGGCGCGCGATTGCTGCGAATTTCGCCGCGTGGAGCAAGCTGCGTGCGTTAGATTAGGTAAAATTAGCTTAATGCCCTTTTGCAAGCGCTCAAAATATGCGATATTCTGCCTGGGAATAAAACATTAATAATACTGCTCAGGCATATTCATAGATTTAGGCATTGGCGACATCGAGTGCAACTCGAATAAAGAGATAGCAATAAATTCAATTCCGTGAATGAATTAAATTCAGTGTGTGAATAGCCTAACCAAAATAAAAAAAAACGTGAATAGCAACTAGTAAATTTCCATGCAAAAACATGTTATTATTTCCTAGTGTTGTGAAGTGAATGTCGAAGAAGTTAGTGTCAGGTTGCAGCGTAAAACCGTTTAATAGATCAGAAGACACCATTTTCTCAACCAACAGAAGTTTTTTTTTTTTTTATTTAATACCCATTTTTTTTTAAACAGCTTTGTATAAAATCCAGTTAAGCCTAAGGCTTACCTGCTGGAGATTATGATAGGGTGACTTTCAGTGCAACTTTAGTGGCCATTTTGACCATATTATAATATATCTACTACATTAGTAAGGATTAGTCGGCACAGAAAGCCACCCCTTGATAATATGTACATAAAAAGATGAACGTACTTAATGCTAATAAAATAAAATATTAATCTTATACGTATCATTTACATGTGTGTTTCACTTTCACTTATTTTAAAGCTAACTATTTTTATTTCTTTTTTTTGTACATTTTTTATAAGTTTTTAAATTTAGAGGATTTTTGTTGAATATATGAGGGATTAGCCAATTCAATCTTCTTTTGCCATAAAGGTTGCGAAAAGGAGGGACGAGTAGCATAGTATAATAAGACGACTCACCACTGACAGCATCTTGTAATCCCTGATCTAATTTGGATATTTCTGAATGCAGCAATTCCGCGTGTGATCTCACTTGTAGCAGCTCTCTTATGGAATCTATAAAGCCCTGCACGAAAAATACAGACAATATTTACAAAAAGATTGCTAACTCTCCTCAAAGTTCTTCCTCTTCCATAAATGTAAAAATACCAAATCTTAGCGGAAAAATACTATTGAGTAACGTGGATTATACTAACAAATATACCACTTTCTCTATATTAATCTTTTATTTTTTTGCAGGTTAAGGGTAGGGACACACTTGTCCTACGTACGAAACTTTTCCGACGCAGCGCACCCACGTTAGTGTACACACTTGCCCAAGTATGCAACGTATATATGGCATCAGAAGCTGCTGTCACTTCTCAGAAGATGCTCTTGTATTGTGTACAACCGCTGTACAATATGTTTTCTGATTCTGAGGGTGACTTTAACCCCTTGAGCAGCAAACGTATTATAATTATTATAGTTATTATAAAAGTATTCACATGAAGCATATTATAATTATTATAAAAGTATTCACAATTTCTTGAATAGCGTGATTTATTTCCAGAAAAAACATAGAAATGTTGGACAAGGCAGTTTTTTTTCTGTACCACAACTTAGACAGATAATTCTGAATAATGCTTATTGCTTTACAAAACGACGTTACACGTATCTAATAGCAAATTTCAACAGGAACATAAAACAGGTCTTCTTTATACGATCCGTATAGTAGTTTCGGAGTAATCATCGTTTTCCTGAAACGCTATATTTTTGTTGTGATGTAATCTTCTTCTTCGCGTTCTCTAAGAGAACCTACAATTCAAACGTCAGCGCTCAAGGGGTTAAGAATGATTTACTAGTTAGGTATTTTTAAATGAATATGTCCGCACCACAAAAACAAAATAAAAAGGTTTAATAAAAGGAAATATTTGATTCAGATATTGGTAAATAGCTTCATATATGCAAATGGCAATATGCAATTTCTTATGTAATATGCAAGAGCTTCATATATGCAATGACTTCATATACGTAAATAGGTTAATATAGAAAATGGGAGATGAACAATCAGTTGTCCATCTCCCATTTTCAATAAGTAAACAATCAAATATAAACACCTGGACCGTTCTTTTTTTCTGTGCATGCACCGACGTTCTATGTGCGTTGATGCGTTGCGAACGTAAGTTCTATAAACACACTGGTCTTACGCATGGGACAGCGTACTGTCATCTCCTCCACCTTTCCATGCCGATCAAGAGATAGCAAGACAACTTTGTGTGGGACGCGTGTGACAGCATTGCCATTGATAAGTGTGTCTCTAAGCCAGGTGTTTTCATGCAAATTCAAGGGTTCACATATCATGTCGTCATTCATGGGACCAGTCTAGCTCTGCCTAGAATATTATTTGTAATGTAATTTAGAGGTGTTAAGTATTGTTATTTTGTATTTCTAGGAACTAAATAAGACCAGACATAGGTTACCTGAGCCAAGGAAGATTATGCAAAGCAAGCTAACCTGATAATAGAAATTGCATAGTTTCTCTATTTCCTTGTCGTGCTGCTTAATTCTGGCGTCGAGCTGTTCCATGAAAGCCGCGTGGCCCTCCCCTTCGTAGACGGAGCGGAAAGCGGGGCCCCAATAGTCGTCTATTCCCTCAATCTCCTGCAAAACAAAAACGAACGAGAACACTTTAAAAAACTACACATTTGGCGACAACTAAACATTTGCTGGGAACATTAGTATACTTACTTGTATTGTCGCGCTAGTCATGGTGATTTTATGTTAAATTTATGTTTTGAGAAAGCTAAACAAACGCCCACATAGTACGGCAAAACCCTCACGAAACGAAATGTCACTGATCGAAATGTCACTTTGACAGTTAAATGTTACCAGAATGCGAACGGTCTCGCCACGTTAAAAAAATATAATTAGACGAAAGGGGGGGCGCCAGTTTTGCATGCGGCAATTTTGCACAAATGTCACTTTTGACAGGTCCATATTTGTTGAGGGCAGATTTGCAGGAGGCAACCTTGCAGGAAGCAACCTTGCAGGCGGCAACCTTCAGTACAGTTTTTAAGTTTTTCTGTTAGGTTAGGTTAGGTTAGGTTTTTCTTTCCCTAAAATCGAAGTGACATTAATTACCGGCATCCTTGTAGTGGATGACTTTTATACATCAAACTAAACATTAAAAAAAATGTTTTAAGTTTTTCTGTTAGGTTAGGTTAGGTCATTTTGACATTTGCAAAACTGCCTTCTGCAAGATTGCCTTCTGCAAAACTGCCGCCTGCAAGAATGCCGTCTGCAAGATTGCCGTCTGCAAATTTGCCTTCTGCAAGTTTGATGGGACCCGACGAGTCAGGGGGCGCCAGTTTTGCATGCGGCAATTTTGCACAAATGTCACTTTTGACAGGTCCAAATTTGTTGAGGGCAGATTTGCAGGAGGCAACCTTGCAGGAAGCAACCTTGCAGGCGGCAACCTTCAGTACAGTTTTTAAGTTTTTCTGTTAGGTTAGGTTAGGTTAGGTTTTCCTTTCCCTAAAATCGAAGTGACATTAATTACCGGCATCCTTGTAGTGGATGACTTTTATACATCAAACTAAACATTAAAAAAAATGTTTTAAGTTTTTCTGTTAGGTTAGGTTAGGTCATTTTGACATTTGCAAAACTGCCTTCTGCAAGATTGCCTTCTGCAAAACTGCCGCCTGCAAGAATGCCGTCTGCAAGATTGCCGTCTGCAAATTTGCCTTCTGCAAGTTTGATGGGACCCAAAACTGGCGCTCCCCCGTCTGGGGGAGCTTATGATTTTTTTTAATGTTTAGTTTGATATATAAAAGTCATCCACTACAAGGATGCCGGTAATTAATGTCACTTCGATTTTAGGGAAAGAAAAACCTAACCTAACCTAACAGAAAAACTTAAAAACTGTACTGAAGGTTGCCGCCTGCAAGGTTGCCGCCTGCAAGGTTGCCTCCTGCAAATCTGCCCTCAACAGATTTGGAACTGTCAAAAGTGACATTTGTGCAAAATTGCCGCATGCAAAACTGGCGCCCCCCGGTCCCTGGTCAAAAAAGGTTGGGAACCACTGCTCTAGGCAGTGGAAGAGCAATGCCTGAAATTATTTTGATGATAGGTTTTTGCTATTACCATTGATTTTATATTGTAATATAAAATCAATGCTATTTTTTGATATTGACTAAATCTGTCGCCAGAAAATATTGAAAACCATTGTATCATACTGGGCTCGATTGCGTTTCTTCGTGAACAAAATCGTAAATTAGTCCGTGTGAACGTGACAGAGCAATACGCTAGAGCGGAGTGTGAGATGACCGGTTATCACTTTTTCGCATTAAAACTGCCGCCAAGGTCAAATCTTACACCGCACAAAATATGCTCGAATTTATTCGGACGACTATAAGTTCGGCAGGTAGTATTTATCGACGATCCTTCGTTTCATATCCCGCTCTAACATATTGCTCTGTCTCGTTCGCTTGGACTAATTTTAGTTTTAGTTCACAAAGAAACGCAATCGGGCCCACTGTGTACATCTTCTTTTCTACCAAAATAATGTTGATTATATTTAGTAAATAATTGTAGATAATTGAGTATTGAATTTATATTAACAGCACATATTCATTTTATTTGAACATTTTTATTAAATATTATTTTATAGACAAATAGTGTTTTTGAACTTTTCCAGTCGATTTTTAAACTTGCGGTTAGTGTATACGTATACCTCTTCTAATACCGAATATATTTTATAATTTTAAAAGTTTTATTATAGTTCATATTTCAATGCCTTTATTGCATATTTTCAGAGTTTTAATAGCATATTTCACAAGTATTTTATGATTTTATGAAGTACCCAATTTGATTTCTTTTGTTTTTTCTTTAAATTCAAACACAGATAAAATAATGTTCTGGTCCGCCTGTTTTAGTACAGGTTTAGGCCTAGTTAGGCGGCGTTGACGTAACGATCAAGGTGCTAGGTAGCATAAACATGAATATTTTGAAATGTTGCAGTAATGTGTATCTCGAGTTTTACCTTAAACAAATAATAAATAAAATATTTAAATGCACATTTTGAGGGTCTTTAGTGCATATAAATGTGGGCCCTGGCCTGCACATAAGAAAAGAAAGTCATACAAAAATAAAACAAAATCAAAGTAAAATTAAAGAAATCGTTTACTGGCTCAAGTTATAAAAAATAATCAACATAATTTTAAAACTTAACCTAAAACATGCAAAATCATCATAACGGCTGACAGGGATACGGTAAGGTACCTGAGGTAGAGCTGTAGACAGAAATAGGCAAAGGAATTTGTTTTTCTATGGTGAGTGCTATATCTGATACCGAATGTAGACGAATATGTGTCCCCTGGCCTAGAAGGCCTGTATTATTAAGTATAGGCATAATAGATTGATCAATGCTGTACTACAATTTGGCAGCTAGGATTTTACTACGAAACCCAATGACACTCAGTTCCAAATATTTTATAATATTATCTTGTGTCAAATATGGCGGTGCACTTTAGATGTAGCTGTAAAGTCCTATACGGTACCTTATCTTAAAATAAAATAATAATATAATACGAAACAGATTTTGAAATCATAGCTCTTATTTTAATATTATTTACACAATATATAGGTTTTTAATTACATTGATATACAGGTTTTAATACATAATAATTACGCTTTTTAATGTTCAGATAGACTAGCAGATAGCATTCTCTCTGTATTATTTCTGTGATGTAATCAGCCTATATAAAAAATGCAATAGATGGCATTAATAAATAAATGTTATTTTTGTTATCATTGGTTACATTATTGGGATTCTTTAATCAATCGGTCCAAATTAAAAATTTACGTCTATGTAAATAATATTAAAATAATAAGAGCTATGATTGAAAAATTCGATTGTTATTAAAATATTATTTTATTATGAGATAGGATACCATATAGGCGTGTTTAGAGCACCATCTAAAGTGAGCCACCATACTGCTATACTACGAAAGCTGCCACATTGAGCGTAAAAGAAGATTAATGAATGTTTGGAACTGAGAGCCATTCACACGTTGCATTTCACAGTAAAATCCCAGCCGCCAAATCGTAGTATGGAATTGAGCAATCTAATATGCTATATAATCAATGATAGGATGTTTGGATTCAGTCATGGTGTTGCAATTAGAAAAAAATGTTTAGTAGTTTATCTTCATTTTCCACATAATACGAATAGCAGTTAAAAGTTTTTATAATTTATTGCCTTTTTAGTGAGAGAAGTTTATGATTTTTTTTACTACCTAGTCATCGTTTTGGTTATTAAATCAAATCTTTCGATTGGCAGGAGTTTTAGTAAGAAACTGAATGTAGGCATCGCGTAATGCGGAATCCTTTCAGCCGCCATAATTTTAAATTAGTTTACAATTAGGAATGAATTTCAGACTTTACAATTTTGCATAGGAGTTCTTGCGATCCATCTCCTGCGCGATCTCGAGTATTAAGTCTCGATAAATAATCACATTCATATTCTTCCCCAGCTGATGCAAGATAAACCAGCTACCGATAGAAATATTATCAACAATATTAGTTAAATAGTACTTGGGAGTTTGTTTGACGTGTCGGGACAGTTGAAAAACTCTCAAAGCAGGCACTGTGTAGGTTAAAATGCGGTACGTCAAAGCTAGCATAGATAAAATGGCCATGATGATTAGCCAAAACCACACGATGAAGAATATCTTCTCGTTGACCACATTTAATGGGAGCACGCAGAGGAGGTCGAGGTCCTGCACGCTGCCGGAGGGGCCGTAGTTCCTGAACAGACATTTGGTGACCTTCGGGAAGACCCTGGACATGGGGTCCACGCTGTCTCTGAGCGGGTTCCTGTAGAATGAGGCCACGGCCGCACCGTATGTCCGGAAATGACCGCCGAAGAATGAATCCAGTAGAAAGACTTGGCATATCTGAAAAAACATAATCGTCAGTCCATAGCATCTAGCATACTATGTATAGTCAATCTACTACCAGCTGCCATCGTATAACGAAATGTAAAACTTTTTTGAATGCATAACATTGATTAATAAATGACTCGTTGGGGGACTAGATGGGGATAGAAGCCTCTGATTCTTTTGATATATTATTAGGCTCGGGCAGAAAAGACGACCATAGTCGTTAAACCTACCCATCTGAAGCAATCTCAATTATTGACGAAGGTTTTGTAGTGAAACGTTTTTTGTCTTTAGAGCCATCCTGCACAAACTGTGTCAGTCCCTTGTTGGCATGAGCCACTGATAGGCTAATTACCTGGCGGATAACAGCAACGACTTGGTCATGATTTAAGGCTGTCCTTTAAGGCCGCCTTATAGCCAGCTAGAATATGTCTAGCTGTACAAAGGGGACATGAACTATCCTCAGGATAGCTTCAATAAGCGAGGTTACTGGGGGCCTGAAAGTGTACGCTGAAAGAAATTTAAATAAAATTTCAGCATTTATGACAACCCGTCATACATTACCAACAAGAAACGTTTACTGGAAATCTAAGCGGCCTTGTAAATCATTTGATTCACTACGGCCACTTATTACATGCTTCTTTATTACCGGATCCTTTGAAGAATCGAAGTTTTGTTATCCTGGAGTTGGCATAGAGCAGAGAGAGCAGTTTTAGAACTACCCCAAAATTATAAAATCGAAGACTATCGCGGTTGTTTGACATTATAAATAGGATAGAAAACGAATTTACCGCGTGAAATTTGTAGCACCCGACGTTTCGGTGACGTTGCAGCCGCCGTTGTCCAGGGCAGACAGGTATAACCATAAGTGAGTCTACCCTGGACAAAGGCGGCTGCAACGTCACTGAAATGTCAGGTGCTACAAATTTCACGCGGTAAATTCGTTTTCTATCCTATTTATACCCCAAAATTGTGTTTGGACCTGAATAAAGTCGAGGTTGGCTAAGGACAACCAGGATTTCCACCAGCGCATCCAGACGGGACAGTTGGGTTTTGCTGAAATTGTAAATGAGGGCCATGACAAGTGAGATGTTAGGTAGTTGTCATAGATCCAAGCCTTTCGAGGGCCAGGAATTAGCAAGGCATCTATTTTTGCCAGGCAACTAATGAAATTATTTATTTCATGATCGGTATAGGTCTTTACCCCGATGGGTGAATTTGGTGCAGAGGAATTGAAAATTATTATTTGAGTCAATGAGGGAGTTATTAGAGCACTCATGGACGAATTTTGGGTCATATGAAGTAAAAATTGTGTCTATGCGGGCGAGTTCAAGGCAAAAACATTTGGAGGGCTTCATCTTTTTACAAACTGACCACTCACTGAACACCACTTTGTGTAAGATTATTTTTATTTAGATTATCTAGATTATTTTTATGTCTTTATTTTATTGTTTATTGATTCTGTATCCCTTTTTTTTAAAAAAAAATATTTCCATCTGTATACAATATTTAATTATGGGTAAACAAATGACTATTCTACTGACCTGCAACTGAACTGAGTTCAGCTATTGCTTACATTTATTTATGCCTTTACTCAGTTTTTTATTGGTTTGATTGGAAAGCTTTTCTAAAGCCAGCCAATAACCGAACAAGGAATCTTTTTTATTTCAGTTGAGTTTGTAGTAACCAACTGACTGTGACGCAGCCAATATCAGCTGCAATGGTGAGGTAACCTCTGTCTCTAATATGGCCGTTATAGTCTGAATCACGAGTCGCAAGAACAGTGCAGAGATTCTATCGTCATCTCTTTTTAACAAATGCAAAACTGAGAAAAAACCATACAAGTGCTTATCCTGTACCATTGATTATATTAGGTAACTCAACTCCATAGTACGATTTGGCAAACCTTCTGCGTAGACAAAATGCAGGTGGCGCTGACAGCATTGATGGCGAAACAAATACCATTTTTTTGACATATAACAATAATAATCAATGTTTTTATTTTATAAAGAACTGGTTAATTATAAAAACCCAATAATTTAGCCAATGATAACTATAATAACATTCAATTATTAATGCCATCTATTGCATTTTTTATATAGGCTGATTACATCACAGAAATAATACGGAGATAGAATGCACTCTATTAGTCTATTTGAACATTAAAGTGCATAATTATAATG
Source organism: Micropterix aruncella (assembly GCA_944548615.1). Classification (NCBI taxonomy): domain Eukaryota; kingdom Metazoa; phylum Arthropoda; class Insecta; order Lepidoptera; family Micropterigidae; genus Micropterix; species Micropterix aruncella. The sequence continues at coordinate 1,262,236 of OX155964.1, forward strand.
TATTGAAATCCATACACCAAATAAAAAAATTACATCTTTACGTAAATAATATTAAAATAAGAGCTATGATTTCAAAATATGTTTGTTTATTATTATTATTTTATATTATGATTATTTTATACCCTATAGGCGTGTTTAGAGCGCCTACTGTGCATATTGTTATACCACGAAATTCACCATATTGAATATAAGAGTAGACTGATCAAATTTTGGAACTATGAGTGCCATCTACATGTTGTATTTCGTAGTAAAATCCCAGTTGCCAAATCTTAAGTACGACCTTTGGAAAAAAAATTGTTATGTATACTTACAACATTTACGAAATTGAATACTTCGCAAATAGTGAAACGGTACACGTAGAATCCGTGATTGTACAACTCGTCTTCGCAGAGGTATCTGATCAGGTGCATCTTCCTCTGATCGGTCCACGCTTCAGGCACCAACGGGGACACTAAAATGGGAATATATAAGGGTCATTCAGAAGGTAAAAGTACAACATTTATGTAGGATCGAAAAATGCTTTTATTTATTTGAAATTCACAGGAAACTTCACAAAAATATTAACGTATTTTTCAACGTAATCGTCATTGAAATCGAGACATCTTTATAGTCAGAGCACCAGCTATTGTATGCCAGTGTCATACACCTCAACCCGCCAGCCTTTTCAGCCACTTCTTCAAAGCTTCCTCGAACTCTTGATCGATGGAAATACATGTCCTACCCATAAACACCTTTAGTTAAATGACAAGGTGATAGTCTGAAGGCGCCAAGTCAGGTGAATAAGGGGGGGGGGGGGGACGACATTCCACCCAAACAATGTCGGCAGCTCTTGTGACTGTCGTTGTCATGCATAAGGCTAACTCCCCGGGTCGGCATTACTCTTCTGCAGTTCTAAATGGCTCTTCTGAGTTTTTTTTATTATGGTAATATTCCACGCCTTTGCATACCGTATCTATATCCACTCGGATAGCAAGGCAGCTCTTATGGCACAGGCCTCGAATACTATTAATTCAAAGCTAGTGCAAAACCGCGTATCAGTACTGAATTCCCTAGGTGAAAAGAACAGGGTAATTCTAAGATGGGTTCCCGGCCATGCAGGAATTGAGGAAAATGAAAAAGCCGACGAACTTGCTAAGGCAGGAGCAAAGGGAACGTTATACAGCCCTGAACCTTGCTGTGTACCTTGCAAACATTATGCTCAAACAAATATGTTTAGAACAATCCATCAACCACTGGAACAACACGCCAGGGTTGAATCATTCCAAAGCGCTAATTAAGGCTTACGACCGTAAGACTGTCCGTGAGGCCTTATCGCTAAATAGGAACAATCTACGCATACTGGTGAGGGTGCTTACGGGGCTTCGTGGCCTGAATAAACACATGTTTAACCTCAAGCTCCGAGATACAAAAATGTTCAGGTTCTGCCAAAGGGCAGAGGAAACTCCCCTGCACCTCATGTGCGAGTGTGACCCGCTGATGCGTAAAAGATACACCCACTTGGGTGGTCATTACCTCCAACCTGAGGAGGTAAAACAATCTGGCGCCAAAAGCCTGTTGCGGTTCTTAAATGACACCAGGCTTAGCGCAGAACTATAGTAGGTGGCAAACACAATAGATCAGCAATGGTCGCAGTGTTACAAGGCTCATAAAGACCTTAGAAAATCCCCACACAATGAATAACAAAAGTTTAAAAAACCCTTTGCATTAATAGTAGTCCATTTAGACATAAAATCCACCTAAAGGAACCCTTTACAGTCCTAAAACACAGATGCGATGAGTTTTCCGGCTGAATGGGTGTTCTAGAACTTTTTCGTGGCTGGGGAAGATGAATGACGCCACTGAAGTGATTGTCATTTGGATTCTGGGGTGTAATGACGCACCCACAAAAGATGTGTAATGACGCACCCACAAAAGATAAGTCCAGAAAAGCTTCTCCCTCCTGTGCAAAACGATCCAAAAACCTTAGAGCAGTAGTCAAGCTATTTTGACGGTGCTCCGCTGTGAACATTCTGGGCACCCATCTCAAGCACAACTTCTTATAACCAAGTTTATCCAACACAAGGAAACTTCACAAAGAAGACTTCGAGAAACGCTAGGAAATTATAGTATAATTATAGTATAAGTAAATGTATTTTCCTTATAAAACTCGAATATTATAATTATTATATTATTCTTATATTATAATACTAGCTGTTGCCCGCGGCTTCGCACGCGTTAAATTTGGGTTAAGATAGATCCCTTTTTCCCAATCAAGTGGTAACTTTGCGTGTAATATATAAAGGTATCCAACGTCCTTCTCTGTACTCCTGTCAATATTTACTTCATGATGATCAACTAAGTAATTAAGGCGTGAACATTTCACGATCGCGGTGCTGGCGCTACGCATGTTATTGAGACAAATGATGAATTTATAATAAGGTTCTAGCGCCTTCTCGCGTCCGGGAACCGTCAGGCGCGACTCGGATTCTATTTTGATTTTTAGCGTTATTTACCCCTTCCTACCCCCTTAGTGGTAAATTTTAGAAAAATATGAAACATGCATTTGCTTATTTGTTTAATATAATTTAAATCCCTTTTCGCCCCATTAGGGGTTGAATTCAAAAAAACGATATACGTATTTGCCTAAATGTTTATTAGAGTATTCCTACAAATTCCATCTAATATCGTTTCTCCATACAAATTTTAAACCCCTTTTCACGCCTTTAGGGGTTGAATTGTGAAAAAACACGAAAGACGTATTTGATTATTTGTTTATTAGAGTAATCCTACAAAGTTTCAAAATAAAAAGTCCATCTAATATCGTTTCTCCATAAGAACTTTAAAACCCCTTTTTACGCATTTAGGGGTGAAATTTCAAAAAAATACGAAGTTCATCTAATATCGTTTTTCCATACAAACTTTGAAACCCCTTTCCACCCCTTTAGGGGTAGAATTTTAAAAAAATATGAAACACCTATTTTCTTATTTGTTTAATAGAGTAACCTTACAAAGTTTTGAATTAAAAAGACCAGCTATATCGTTTCTCCATACAAAATTTATAACCCGTTTCCACCCCTTTAGGGGTTGAATTTTGGAAAAACACGAAAGTTTCAAAATAAAAAGCACATCTAATATTGTTTATTCAAACAAAGTTTTGAACCCTGTTTCACCCCTTTAGGGGTAGAATAAAAAAAAATATATGAAACACCTATTTTCTTATTTGTTTAATAGAGTAATCTTACAAAGTTTCGAATTATTAAGACCATCTATATCGTTTCTGCATACAAATTGTATAACTCCTTTCCACCCCTTTAGGGGTTGAATTTTGGAAATACTACGAAAGAAGCAGTTTGTTTTTTTTTATTAGAGTAATCCTACAGGAATTCGAAATAAAAAGCACATCTAATATTGTTCATTCATGTAAATTTTAACACCCCGTTTCACCCCTTTAGGGGTTGAATGTTGAAAAACATGAAACACCTATTTTCTTATTTGTTTATTAGAGTAATCTTACAAAGTTTCGAAATAAAAAGTACATCTATATCGTCTCTTCATATAAATTTCGAAACCCATATTCACCCCTTTAAGGGTTGAATTTTGAAAAAATATGAAACATGTGTTTCCTTACACGTGTTTCACGTGTAATCTTACAAAGTTTCGAAATAAAAACTCCATCTAAAATCGTTTATCCATTCAAACTTTAAAACCCCGTTTTACCCCTTTAGGGGCGAAATGTTGAAAAACCATAAAACACCTATTTGTTTATTTGTTTATAAGAGTAATCTTACAAAGTTTTGAATTAAAAAGTTCTTCTATATCGTTTCTCCATACAAATTGTATAACCCCTTTTCACCCCTTTAGGGGTTTAATTTTGAATAACCATGAAAGACCTATTTTCTTACCTTTTTATTAGAGTAATCCTTCGAAGTATCGAAATAAAAAGCACATCTAATATTGTTTATTTATACAAAGTTTGGAACCCTGTTTCACCCCTTTAGGGGTAGAATAAAAAAAAATATGAAACACCTATTTTCATATTTGGTTAATAGAGTAATCTTAAAAAGTTTCGAATTAAAAAGACCATCTATATCGTTTCTCCATACATATTTTATAACCACTTTCCACTCCTTTAGGGGTTGAGTTTTGGAAAAACCACGAAAGAAGCATTTTGTTATTTTTTTATTAGAGTAATCCTACAGGAATTCGAAATAAAAAGCACATCTAATATTGTTCATTCATAGAAATTTTGAAACTCCGTTTCACCCCTTTAGGGGTTAAATTTTAAAAAAACATGCAACACCTATATTCTTATTTGTTTATTAGAGTAATCTTACAAAGTTTCGAATTAAAAAGTACATCTATATTGTATCTCCATAAAAAAATCGAAACCCATTTTCACCCCTTTAGGGGTTGAATTTTGAAAAAATATGAAACACTTGTTTCCTTATTTATTTATTAGAGTAATCTTACAGAGTTTCAAAATAAAAAGTTCATTTAAAAGTGTTTATCCATACAAACTTTAAAACCCCGTTTTACCCCTTTAGGGGCGGAATTTTGAAAAACCATAAAACACGTATTTATTTATTTGTTTATAAGATTAATCTTACAAAGTTTTGATTAAAAAGTTCATCTATATCGGTTCTCCATACAAATTGTAAAACCCCTTTTCACCCCTTTAGGGGTTGAATTTTCAATAACCACGAAATACGTATTTTCTTACCTTTTTATTAGAGTAATCCTTCGAAGTTTCGAAATAAAAAGCACATCTTATATTGTTTATTCATACAAAGTTTGGAACCCCGTTTCACCCCTTTAGGGGTAGAATTAAAAAAAATGAATCATCTATTTTCTTATTTGTTTAATAGAGTAATCTTACAAAGTTTCGAATTAAAAAGACCATCTATAACGTTTCTCCATACAAATTTTATAACCCCTGTCCACCCCTTTAGGGGTTGAATTTTGGAAAAGCCACGAATGAAGCATTCTGTTATTTTTTTATTATAGTAATCCTACAGGAATTCTAAATAAAAAGCACATCTAATATTGTTCATTCATATAAATTTTGAAACTCCGTTTCACCCCTTTAGGGGTTGAATTTTGAAAAAACATGAAACATCTATTTTCTTATTTGTTTATTAGAGTAATCTTACAAAGTTTCGAATTAAAAAGTAATCTATATCGTCTCTCTATAAAAATTTCGAAACCCCTTTTCACCACTTTAGGGGTTGAATTTTGAAAAAATATGAAACACGTGTTTCCTTATTTATTTATTAGAGTAATCTTACAAACTTTTGAAATAAAAAGTCCATCTAAAATCGTTTGTCCATACAAATTTTAAACCCCCGTTTTTCCCCTTTAAGGTAAAATTTTGAAAAAACATGAAACACCTATTTCCTTATTTGTTTATTAGAGTAGTCTTTCAAAGTTTCGAATTAAAAAGTACATCTATATAGGTTTTCCATACAAACTGTGAAACCCCTTTTCACCCCTTTAGGGGTTGAATTTCGAAAAATCCGCCCTTAGTGAGCGTTTGCGTCCTAAAAGAAACCTATGTTAAAAATTTCAGCTTTCTAGGTCTAAGAGTTTGGGCTGGGCGTTGATGAGTCAGTCAATGAATGATTGAATCGGAACTTCTCTCTTTATATATGAGATTAGCTTTTTTCTTAGGTGTAATTTAAGTAAAATGTAATCTTTTTTGAAATTTAAATATATTTGCTTTACAGACCAGATATATTTATTTCTTACCTAAACCCTTACTATAATGTAATAAACTTTAAAAATTAAATTACAAAAAATTTCAAAAAAGTCAACTTTGATCGTTTCTCCCTGGAACCCTTCAATAGGAAAATATAATAAAATGGGGAATTTAAAGGATGGTTTTACAGATTTATAAAAAAGGGATAATTAGAGATTTAAAAAAAAGAGAATCAGAGATGGAGAAGGGCGAGTGTGTATTTAATCGGCTATTAAGGAAAAGGGTTAAACTACCAATTAGCACTCCTCCCGTCTTACGAATTTAACCCAATACTTAAATAATTCTTTGAATATACTTGACTGTAATTACTACCTTGCTTCGTCGAACCAAAACACACAATGCCAGAATAAGCCACTGTTTGCTTCCCTATTCGCAGCAAACCTAATAGAGTTTTGTTTCTCCTCTTTATTGAAAAATTTCACAATAGGTGGGTTTATTACCATATGACAATCTCTTACAACCAACCCAGCTGTGAAGTGATTAGATGTCTGAAGTGATGAAGTGATTAGATAGCTGTGAAGTGTGTCTTGTTATTACATTCAATCGACATAATTGAAATGCAATTCCCTTAATTTTATCCCAACAGAAAATGGTGACCCAGCCTGGAATCGATCTCGGAACATTACAATGTAAGATCAGGCTACCTAACCACTATGCCATCAGTGACGCTCAATTTTATGCTATTCAAGGCAGTTGCGAATTTGCCCCTCACGTCCCCCCTTTAGAAAAACAGAAGGCAGGTTTTCTAACATCTGTCAATAGAGGTTTTCATTAAGATCTACAAGGCATATGTAAAACCTATTCTTGAGTATGGCTATCAGCTCTGGAACCCCTACATATGCAAAGATGTAGATGTCCTGGAAAAGGTGCAGCAGAGGGCAACCAAAATACCCAGTGGGCCTGAAGAATAGAAATTATGAAGATCGCTTGGAATTACTTTGAATGACTACTCTCAAACAAAGCGGACAAAGGGGGACCTGATTGAGACGTAAGATTCTCACAATGTACCTGGGCTAGAGAATATTTACAATTCAACGTCAACATAATCTTCGAGGTCACAACAAAAAAGTCAACTGTACAAAATTTAAATCTAATACTCTTAAGAACGTTTTGCAAAATCGAACAGTGGACATGTGGAATAAATTACCATTTGAAGTGATTGGTGCAAGCTGTCAATCAATTTTAAAATAGACTCGATTTGTACCTTAAAACTTGTTAATATTGTTAATATTGCATATGAATATGTGTATATTGTGAATATTGTTTAGCTTTAATTTCCTTTTCGTCCAATATCTTTCTCGATCTGGATACCGCATAGCGGGCTTAACACAATTTTGGTTTGGGGTGGTCTATGTGGGTTTTCCGTGACATGTTTTAGTAGGTGTAAGTTCCTGGAAATTTAGTGGACTTGGCAATCTCGATAGAGTAATTTAACTGTTTTTCTTTTTTATTTGAGAAGTTTATCAACACTGTTTTGCTTAAATTGGCGACATCGGGTTCACTCTAAACTAGTCATTGACTTCAAAAAGTGTTTCGCTTGTTGGATCCTCCATTTTTGCTCTATAGTGCTTTTTTAAGAATGCGCGTGGTGTCATCGGCAAGTTGGACAGTCTTGGCACAAGTTATGTTAGTTGCTAAATCGTTACAATAGAGTTTGAAGAGGGGGGGTCCTAACGTTGAGCCATGATGCACACCGATGCTTACTATTTCACAACTCGATTGCTCAGCCTTTTCCTCAATTCCATCAATTATTTTAATCTCCACCACTTGCTGCCTGTTTTGTGGGTACGATTTAATGAGTGAATTGGCCGCTCCTCTAATTCCATGATGGTTTAGCTTGTCTACCAGGGTATTGATGTTTATGCAGTCGAATGCTTTGCTTGGATCGCAGAACTTTTATACACTTTTTTTATACACTGTTAGCTTAGATCGCAGAACTTTTTATACAGTTTTTTTATAATTTAAAATGTAATTTCATTTGTAGAAATACTATTTGTTGCAATTTCGTAATGTTATTATATATATATAATAATTTTTTGTAATGTAATTTCTATACCCAGATCGGGTTTATGAAAATAAATTTTTCTTATTCTTATTCTTATTCTTCTTACAAGATGTGATTTAGACGTACCAGCAAAGCTGCCTGTCCAGAATATAATAATATTATTAATAATAAAAGTACCCTAACTACCGAGTAGTTTCGATATGGGTAGCGTGTTTATGGTGCCAAAAATATGAAATAATTATTTGAGTTACCTATGTGCTTTTTCAGCACAGCACCAATGTAGCATGCTAGATACGTATTCAAGCAGTTATCGCAAGGATGTACTGTACTCCGTGTTGATATAGACTCTAGATAAGTAATACCGCAAATTAAGATTGCATCGTAATCCGGAAAAAACAGATGTCTGTGCATTTCACATTAACAATCAGCAAGCTCACCGAAAGCTCACCATGCTGTAGGTTGGAGATAATGTATTTTGAAGTAGCAAAGCTCGGAGTCCCGATGCTCTTAAAGTCGTCCAATACTATCCACAGCCCCGATCTTTAATATAACATTTTTATTTACTTGTAAGTGATTCACAGTCTAATTAAAACGACACAAGCATAGAAACCCCCGCTTCTGATCAGCGCGTTTCACAGCAAACTTTCGACACCTCAAATGGTTTTCTATTCCAAGTGGCCTCTTACTGCAATTTTGGATAGTATTTAATTTAAATTACCGAGCTATTCCGTTTAATCGGATATCTGGTTCAGTTACCATTCAGTGCATCACTAGTTTGTATGTCTTTAGTACATGTTCGGTTACACTTACCCAAATCACTTGTGAGAGTCGTGAGTCGTCCGCCTTCCCACATTTTCCAAAGTGAATGAGGGAAATAGAACATGGCGGCTTGAAACAGCAACACGAAACAGACCCACTGGTAGTACAAATGGTGGATCTCTTGATCCTTGCCGGAAGACATTCCTAAGCCGTAGTGAGCCACGTCTACGCCTTCTTTTCCTGGAAGAAGGCACAAAGGTTTGATGAGTGACTGTCATCGAGGTCACAAGCGAGGTCACAGCAGAAAAATTTACACAGTAGGTCAACTCATAAAAATAAATGTCTGGTGCATCCAGTGCATCAAAAGAAGACTGCTTACAGTCGTGTGCAAAAGTTTAAGACCAGTAGCTGATTTTCGGTATTTTAACATATTGCATAATTTGCGTAGATTGTTGGGTCATCTCATGTGTTGATTGCATTAGACGTATTCGACTGCTGTTAATAAACATTTCCGTCTCTTTTATTGTTAGTTGTACTATAGATTTAGCCGTAGACAAAGCTGTTTTGATTATTGTAATGGGTAAAACGCCGTCATCTACTGTTGGAAAAAGGCCAGAAATATTGGCCTTGCTTAAAGTTAGCTTTTTTGAACATGAAATAGGTAAGAGGGTCACTTGTGAGTAAGACAGCTGTTCATAAAGCGACAGTAGATTTACCATTTTGGGAAAATACACAAACCTGAAGAGAAGCCCAAGAAAAACGAGTCCACCTAAAGTGCAATCTAAAGGTTGGTCGTACGATGTCCAACAACCTCCTGCAAGAAGATTTAACATACTCCGGCTGCGAAGGGCAAGAATGTTACTTTGGGTACCATTTCAAGACGTTTGACCACAGATTTTGCTTTATTATTATTATCCGATAAACCTGCAAGGAAACCTCGACTAACCCCGAGTATGAAAAAGAAACAACTGATTTTCGTCCGAAAACATAAGAATTGGACAGTACAACGGTGAAGTACGGTGTTGTTTTCTGATAAGTCAAGTATCTGCATGTGTTAGAAGTGTTTTCCCAATTAGTAAAAGATTTAAGGAAATATATACGACTTCAACTGTGAAACGTCCTCCAAGCCAGATGATATGGGGTGCAATGACTGTGTCTGGTACTGCTGCTTTGTATTTCATGCCGCCTAAAATCACTTTAAATGGAAGTAGGTACCCTAATTTGTTACATGATAATTGAAACTTCACATGGATGTACATCATTGTTTTATTTTCAGGCATGATGGGGCTCAGTGTCACAGATCAAGGACTGTTAAGGACTATCTGAACAATTCATACACACCTATATAGCAGTAGGTTACGTTAGTTTTTTTAACTATCTTAAAAACTAGCTAAAAACATTTTTTCCACACATGCTATGTCAATTTGAAAATTTTATGTCTCGGAATATTGTGTGTCCGAGGCTATATATTATGTATCCGAGGCTATATATCCCTTAAGCACTGACATATGTTTTTTTTTAACATTACCACTGATATATCTCTCAGAGACTCCCAAAGATAAAACTGGATAAAAATATACATAGTATTTTTTTTCATACAATACACGGCCCGCAGAGCACTAATCAACTCGAAGCTATCTAAGTGCAGATACAACACTCTCAGGTGCACTAGAGCAAGACAGCGATAGTTTCTTTTTGCGATGGGAGTTGTCAGACCTATATCAGCGCTTAAGGGTTAATGAAAAAGTTTCAGATACTACATAGATTCTAAATAGATTCCAAAAAGTATAGGAACCTTTCTCAGAAATTGAAAAAAATAAAGAAATACTACTAGATTTGATCATTGTAAAGCTAACTATGAAAGAAAAAAGCTTCGGACGCGTAAAATTTCAAAACCAAATTTACATTAAAAAAAAAAGTTTTTTTTAAACCGAGTTTTTAAGGTTGTTTTAAAAAACTAATCTAACCTACCGCCAAATAAGTGTTTATGTATTATTTAAAATAAAAAAAACTTAACCTACCGAAATGTATGGGTTTGGCGCTTTTTTTAATGCCTATATCTCACTTATTTATTGAGACCGAATAAATATTATTGCAGTTTCGGAATCAGCGTGGTGAATATAGTCTGGTGACGTTAAAAAATTAACAATCTAGAAGAGGTTCCTATACTGCAACAATACCGCTTTTTTCTTTCACATTTAGCATTACAATGACAGAATCTGGTAGTATTTCTTTATTTTTTCGATTTCTGAGAAAGGTTCCTAAACTGCAATAATTCCAAGGTTCCTATACTACAATAATTCAGTTTTTTTAAAAACAATCTTAAAAACCGAGTTTGAAAAAACTTTTTTTTTTTTGTATGTTTTTGTTTTGAAATTTTACGCGTCCGAAGCTTTTTTCTTTCAAATTTAGCATTACAATGATCGAATCGAGCAGTATTTATTTATATTTTCGATTTTTGAGAAAGGTTCTGCAATAATTCCTCGAGATCTTCACTTGATTGAGAATTTCACTGATCAAGTTTCACTAATCGATAAATAAGTTCACAATCAACATGATTAGTGCTATCAACCTTATGTCAAAGGTGAGCACACCTACAGCAGTGACAGATACCTTTAGGTTTTTAAAACGAGTGATCTTGGCATTCAGCATAAGAATATACCTATGTAAGCCACCGTTTTGATTGCACCTCACGTAAATGCATAGCAAATACGCCATTTCCATAATTACAGATTAAAAAGTTATGAAACAGTCACCTTTCATTTGATTCGCCACAGTGTACGTCCCATAAATCCAACAGTAACTATTGATAGCGTCCTTGTAGTCATCTTTAGCGCCTATGCACTGAATGGGCTCTCCGAAGAACTCCTTCAGAGTGATCAAAAACGCCGAAATCGTGAGCAAAACCACAGAAACTTGGTAATGCATACGAAAAATGTAGTTGTCCGTCTGAATGTCGCGGGAACGCAAAAACGTGAAAAATGGACGCAAGGCGTCTATCATGGTGGCGAAATCGCGTGGAAAACATGAACCGGAATCTAATCAGAGCCGCCCGGGACAACAAACGCACAAACCATGAAAAATACAAAGGAAAAAGACGCCCCGGAGCGACGCCTCCGTGCGTCCGTTGGCACTTCCGTTGGATGAAAAAACAGGACTGCCAACCGAATCCAAATTAAAAACTATCTTTTACTATAATATTATAGAGACCTCATATTTTTCCGAGCCGAAATTATATTAACGACACCTTTAAATATGTCACATATGTTAGCAAATATGTCGTAGAGAAATTCGTAAATATATAAAATTCGAAGCGATACCAACCATACGGAAAATCGCATTTCGGCTGCTTGGCAACGATTGTCGAATTTAGGGTAATGCCCGTACCGCTCTACACGTTACCCAATGTTTCGCTAAGGTAGAAGCGAGTCGGCACGACGTGGGCACGACTATGACGTGTGAAATGTATGAGAGAGAGATATGTATAGGCATTGGCACATGTATTGGGCCAACGCGTATGTGGGCATAATAATATTTTAGTTATAAAGTGGTTCATATCTGGGTTCATAATTAGAAAGAATAACGAAAGTGTTGGAGCATTAAGACGAGTCAAATAACTGATGACATCATCGTAGGCAAATGAAAGGGTCTCCATTGATGAATGAAAAGCATTTAATTTTATTGTATACAACAGTGCTACATTATTGTATATAACAGTACAAAATTTGTAAGTAATTTGAGAAACGTTTTTTCATCGGAGTGTTTAATGTTTCTTCTAAGCAAGCTCTGGATGAAGCTTTTTCAAGGCCAAGGACAACTTCTACAAATGATCTAAATACTTACCGTTTATAAACTGAAAAAAAGACCACACTTTCCCAGAACATCCAGTAAAGGTGTTTTATTAGAAGGTTTTGATAAATGCAAATTTCATCAGAGCCGTTTTTGGTAAAAACATACCGATTTCAAGTTTGGCTTCTATGGTAGTTGTAGCTACCCTTTACCCAAAAAAAAAAATATTCCCTTAACTATTTTTAAAGGGAATTTGATAATTGTCTAGCACCTACCCATATTATTCCCTAGATATAAAAATATACCCGTAGGTCAGTGTAGGTAATACTATTTTTCTTTAAAAAAAAACATAAGGAAGTTGGTTTTTAAAGATGGGCTGGTATTTTTTTTTAAAGATAAGGCGGCTACCTACAGCTTAGGCGGTGTTGGCCAAACTATTTGTCATCTGGCCTACCCAACCTATGGTTCATCTCCTATCTGGTAGCCTCCTCGAAGAGGGGCTTACCCTGTCGGGCCACTGTGAATTTCCGCCGTGGCTGTAATCCTGCAGTCAGAGGCGGTTGGGATCAGAAGATCGCGGATTCGGGAGAATACCTCAAGCGGAACTGGACGGTTAGAGCACTATCTGCACTTGCGGAAAAAACGGAGAAAGCCCCAGCCGACGAATAACCAAGGGGGGTCAGGAGACGTATGTTTCCCTTGGCAGCGGAGTGTAGTTGTTGACCTGATCCGATCCCAAGTGACCATGGCGGGCAAAGGGCGTTGCGGTCGGCAAAATATTCAAACTGAATAACCGCTTAAGTCAGGTAGATGTAATCACCTCACAGCTGAAAGAACGATCTATATCGTTATAACAACCTGAGGTGTCAGGTTCGCCCGTTGCAGACGAAGGCTGCAAAGTAAATGGCGGAGTCTTCGATTCAATTGCAGCCGGATGGGTAGCAGCGGCTCGTACGCTCAGTGAGCTGCTCTGATGCACTTCCATCGAGCCGCTTACAGCGCGCCGCGCTCGCAAGTCGATACGAGGCTTATGGTCACATTTTCCACTATACTGACAATTTTTGTATAAAACTTATTACTTTTATAATATAAATAATAACATTGAATACAATTCTAAAAATCATTTATTCAAGACAATATAACAATAGGTATTAATACTATGAAATACGACTACTGTCCGGAAAGTATTCAACCTGGTGCTGCAATTGTGTATCTTAGCGTGCTATTTGTCGACCATTTTGTATTTGAAGATATTTATTATTGAGTGGGAACACTGCACAGAGTCCAGTAACTCACGAAGTCCAACTGCGATATGTGAGACAATAATAAATACAAACGGAGCTGCCATGGAATTCACCGACCGGAGTCGGGCCCATCATAATACTATTTTTTACACTTCTGGGGGGTGAGCAGTGGATTCCGGACTTACGAACCGGCTGTGGTAGGTTTAGGACAGCTGTCTTGCCACATGTGAGCGTTCACCTTGCCACCCATTCACTCCCCCTTCGAAGCCATAGAATTTGAGATGCGCAAATCGCAGTTTTAGATAATTTTTCTAAGAAAGAGTTGATTATTTTTCTGGAAAGGCCAAGATCTTTAAAGAGGTGAAATAGAGATTTAGCTGGCAGGCCACGAGCGCCAACTTCCACCGCGTGAAGGTGAACAGTGAAGCCGTTCCGGGTTACGGCATTTGCAAGATCATGGTATTTATTTAATCAATGTCTTAATCACATACTTCGTAAATCATCTGAACATTATAACCAGCTCTATCTCAGAAATAGATTAGATGTAAATACCTAGAAATTATTTTATACACATTTTTTTTATTTTAGTTATTACTGCGACCAGACCTGATTATTTGATACCCTGGTTCTTAAGGGACAGTGTCTAGTGCCCTCTGCCTTTTTCAGAAAATACAAAATCAGATACTTTCCGGTCAGCTGGTGTATACAACTAATGTTCGCCTTTCCGGTTAGTGTCCGCTTTATTCAAAGCCTCCAAAAACTGCTGCGATATCGACTTTTCGTCACCTATAACTTCAGCTCTGGGTTCGTATTTCTCAGAAATGCTCGCGGCTGTTTGTGCGACCAATTCTTCTTCGGACAAGTCTGTGTTTTGGGCTTTCAACGTCTTGTAAATTTCGAGGTATTTTCTGACACCGCCCGATCCGCCGAGACCACTGTTCGTATCCAATCGATAGCCGCTGATGCCGAAACCGGATTCGTGGAATTTCCTATTAAAAAAATACAAAAAATGTGATTAATTTCGAGTCTTTCATTGCAGTTATAGTCCATGAAATATGAACTGCAGCGTTTGTGATTAACGAGTATTATCTATGAGAAAATCCCAAACAGTTGCGATCATTTATGTTCCCGAGGAATAAAGTTTTTTAGCATTCTAGCTTACAATTTGGAATATTATACAGGAGAGTTTTTAATTAGTAACATCCTTTCAGTGCGTGACTAGTTACAACAAACTAAGCAACTTTTAATTGTGTTTTTTATTTGTGTTTTTACGTTCCTGTTTAATTAAGAAAAGTATTGTGGACGCACTTTTGTGTGTCTGTGTGTATTCTCCGACGATAGCGCCGAAACGCTATTTAATAAAATAGCACCCGGTTGAGCTGAAATTTGGCATGCAGGCATCATTTGGTCATTGCATGAGCGGAAAAGGTTGTGGTTGAAATCCGTCCACCCAGTGTTGGCTCCCGACGAGGGAACTCCTTAACAGTCAACAGCAGAGACCCAAAATTTTGTATACACATTCATTTATGATAGCAACTTCCAAGTTTCACCATGACATGGCTGATGTACTCTGGGTTGGCCCCCGACGAGGGAACTCCTCAACGGTCAACAGCAGAGACTCAAAATTTTATATACGCATTCAATTATGATAGCCCCTTCTAAGTTTCAATATGATATCGGAAAATTCAAAGTCGAAATCGATTTCGATATTCGAGGGTTAAAGGGTGGCGCTAGGTTGGGGGTGGGGGGGTTGTGGTAGGATTTATGATATTAATATTCAGATAAATAAGGTTCCTGGCTACTTGACAGGAAAGTCTTGGGGTGACGCAACCAATTTTTTTCTTACTTTTGAAAAAGTAGGTAAAATATCGTTAATGTTGTTTATTAGCGATAATATTGTTTATTTTTAAACATTTCTTCAAATGATACAATTTTCAAATTTGACAAAAAAAATGATTGTGTCCCCCAAAGACTTTTCCGGCAAGCAGAGAACCCCCCCCCCCCCGCACATCAACCCCCCCGCCCTAGTGATTGTGTCAAGTGATTATGATCGCAAATTCGATGATCCGCGATATTAAAATGGCTATTTGCCAATAGTATGTAGTATTTTGTCAAATACAGCGGAATTTAAAAATTATTTGTGTTGCTTGTATAGGAGGTATTCAAACCAAAGTGGTTTCGGCCCAATGTGGCATCTGTGTACTGAATTTCATGTCTCAAGTCTAATATTTCGAGATTGAAGTATGACTAACGCAACGCGCCCCCTGGTGGAGCGATTTCAACCACAATCTTTTCAACTCTTTCCCTAAAGGAAAGTAACAAGTTCCATTTTTTTTTTAAATATGAAATTGTTATATTGGGGTAAATATGATACGATAATTATCAGACATTGGCTTCGAAGGGGGAGCGAATGGGCGGTAAGGTAAACGCTCACATGTGGCAAGACAGCTGTCCTAAACCTACCACAGCCGGTCATTAGTCCGGAATCCACCCTTCACCTCCCAGAAGTGTAATAATTATATATGATGGGCCCGATTGTTGGTCGGTGAATTCCATGGCAGCTCCGTTTGTATTTTATTTTATTTTATAAATGTTCACTTAAAGAAAAATTATTATTGAGAAGTTATTGGTGTAAAAGTTATGTGTGGCAGAGCAAGCTATGCCTGGGGACATATACCAGAAGAATGGACCAAGGTCAAAGTGCTATTCATACCCAAGGCTGGCAGGAAGGACTACGCACTGTCAAAGTCCTTCAGGCCAATTAGCCTCACGTCCTTTCTACTGAAAGCGATGGAAAAGATACTGGATAGCTATATCAGGGAAAAAATCCTAACGGTCAACCCTATCAGCTGTAACCAACACGCCTACCGCAGAGGCAAATCCACGGAAACCGCTCTGCTCTACCTAGTAGACAGAGTGGAAAAGGCGTTGGAAGATAAACAAATCGCAGTATGCGCATTTTTAGACATTGAGGGCGCCTTCGACAAAACCCCAATTAAATCACTGGTGAAGGGGCTAGAGTCAAAACAAGTTGACAACACCACAACCAGATGGGTGAAAGCGATGCTCTCAAACCGCACGGCCAAGGTAGCTCTTCACGGAACAAACCTTGAAGTCACCACTACAAGAGGCTGCCCGCAGGGAGGCGTACTCTCGCCCCTACTATGGACTCTTGCAATAGATCAACTCCTGCATAGGATGGCAGAGGCCAGGATAGACACACAGGGCTATGCTGATGACCTAGTAGTCATTGTCCGGGGCTTCTGCCAAAACACGATCTCACACATAATGCAAAAAGCGTTAACAATCGTTAGCAATTGGTGCAGAGAGAACGAATTATCGGTCAACGCCGATAAGACCGTCCTCGTGCCATTTACCAACAAACGTCAACTAGGTGGACTAAAAATGCCAATCTTAAACCACAGGCAGATTCCTTTCTCCAAGGAAGTAAAGTATCTGGGAGTCACGCTCGACCAGAGACTCACCTGGAACAGCCGCCTAGATAAAACAATTCATAAGGCTAAAAGTGCTTTGGGTATAAGCAGAAGACTGGGGGGAAAAACTGGGGCCTTAACCCCAAGATCTCCCACTGGCTATACACTGCCATTGTGAGGCCGATAATCTCGTACGCCTCGGTGGTATGGTGCAACAAAGCCAACCAGAAAACTGTGATTACCAAACTAAACAATATCCAAAGGACGGCGTGCCTCATGACAACTGGCGCAATGTCCTCCACTCCTGGAGCAACTCTAGATGCACTGCTGAACTTACCGCCCCTACACATTCATTTGAAACAGGTGGCGAAAGCCAGCATGTACAGGCTATCTGTCCGAGAGAAGGTAAACTGGATCTCACAAGCACTAAGATCAGTTCTTGACTCAGTCAGTGAAAATCCAACCCTCAACATGGTATCAGACACCATGCTCCCACTCCTAAACTTTGGAAAACTTTTTACAGTGGAACTGCCGCCCAGAGACGACTGGCTAAAAAGCCAACTGCAATGGGAGGCCGGTAGCCTTAAATGGTATACTGATGGGTCCAAATCGAGACTTGACGTA
Organism: Micropterix aruncella; assembly: GCA_944548615.1. Classification (NCBI taxonomy): domain Eukaryota; kingdom Metazoa; phylum Arthropoda; class Insecta; order Lepidoptera; family Micropterigidae; genus Micropterix; species Micropterix aruncella. The sequence goes on from OX155964.1 coordinate 1,279,825, forward strand.
GGCTGTGGTATATATGGAGAGCGACCAAACTTCGAAAGAAGTGTAAACTTGGGAAAATACGCCTCCATATTCCAAGCGGAGGTTTACGTCATTATTGAATGTGCGGATATCAACCTCCAAAAGGACTACGCCAACCAACGTATCTATATCCACTCGGATAGCAAAGCAGCTCTTATGGCACTAGCCTCGAATACCATTAATTCGAAGCTAGTGCAAAACTGCATATCACTACTGAATTCCCTGGGCGAAAAGAAGAAGGTAATTCTAAGATGGGTTCCCGGCCATGCAGGAATCGAGGGAAATGAAAAAGCCGACGAACTTGCTAGGACAGGAGCAAAGGGAACGTTATATGGCCCTGAACCTTGCTGTGGCGTACCAAAAAGCCTTGCAAACCTAATGCTCAAACAATGTGTGTAGAACAATCCGTCAACCACTGGAACAACACGCCAGGGTTGAATCATTCCAAAGCGCTTATTAAGCCTTACGACCGTGAGACGGCCCGCGAGGCCCTATTGCTAAATAGGAACAATCTACGCATACTGGTAAGGGCGCTCACGGGGCATTGTGGCCTGAACAAACACATGTTCAACCTCAAGCTCAAAGACACAAAAATGTGCAGGTTCTGCCAAAGGCCAGAGGAAACTCCCCAGCACCTCATGTGTGAGTGTGGTCCGCTGATGCGTAAAAGATACACCCACCTGGGTGGTCACTACCTCCAACCTGAGGAGGTATAACAATCTGGCGCCAAAAGCCTGCTGCAGTTCTTAAATGACACGAGGCTTAGCGCAGAACTATAGTAGGTGGCGAGCACAATAGATCAGCAATGGTCGCAGTGTTACAAGGCTCATAATGACCTTAGAAAAGCCCCACTCAACAAATAAAATAAAAAAATAATTGGTGTAAAATCTCACTGCCGATTGTTTGTCAACGTCCCAAGGGCTGAAATTGCTTAGTTTTATTGTAATACTCATTGCAGTGGCATCTCTTAACCCTTCAGGCTTCGGCCCCTCAGCCGATTGACAAATTGTCCCAAAAAATTTTAGTAAAAATTTGTTAAAAAATTGAATTATGACACTGTCTCACCAAAACATTAATTACTGCCAAACCACTGTATCCATAATTAAAATAAAACATATTAACATAAAAAACATAATAAAATAAAACAAATTAAATTAAAATAAAATTTAAACGGGGTCGTCACGCTGAATCGTGTTTTGGCCGATATTGGCCAATCGGGGCTCTAGGGGTTCAGCACCAGGCTCTTACATACTTAGTAGTAATTCCTTGCAAAGAACTAAACAAGATACAATATACAAGGGACTGCTTGTCGCGGGATCAATGACCGCTGTGCGCGATGTATGTGTCTACTTTGTCTGCCTTATGCCGGTCTATTCCGTGTTCAGCTAGCTCTGTATGTGTCTACTTTGTGGGCGATGCATGTGTTTTCTTTGTCTGCCTTATGCCGGTCTATTCCGTGTTCAGCTAGCTCATTGTGTGTTTGCAGTGCTGCGAGTTAAAAATATCTATACAGTGTAAACGTAAACATAAATCATCGCTTGTGGATAAAATTGTGTGGATATCTCTTGCGGATTTTGAAACCACTTGAAAAAGGTGAAACGCTAGTTAGTCTTGCTAAAGAATATGGAGTTGGTCGTGCCACAACCTTCTATATAAGGAAAAACAGTGACAAGATAAAGAATGTCTTTAAAAAAAATGTTAAAAGAAAAATGATGCGGATTTTTCTTTATTGTAGTTTTAGTTTATGCTAACACTTCAATTATGTATGTGTGATAATGTAGTGTAAAATACAGTATTAAATACATGTATACAATCAGTGGCGTCGCTAGGGGGGGGCGGGGGGGGGCGGTCCGCCCCGGGCCTCGCAAGGGCAGGGGCCTCCAAATGGTATTTTTTTAAGAGGCCCACATTAAAAATATAAATGTAATGCTTATTTTCCATATTAAATAGTTTCTATATTAATAAAATGGATTTTTAAAATTTATTATTTTTTTAAATTTTTAAATGAAGACTGCGAAATTTTATTAAAGCAGCTGGGGTTCCAAAAGAAGAATCGGAGAAGCGGATATCACTAAAAGTCTTACAGTTCATTGTGGAAATGGACCTCACAGAATCTGTTCCCAATGTGTATGTAGCATTGAAACTTTTTTTGACAGTGTGTTTCTCTGTGGCTTCTAACGAAAGAAGCTTTTCAAAGCTCAAGCTGATAAAAACTTATTTAAGATGAACAATGAGCCAAGCAAGGCTTAAAGGTTTGGCTATTCTGTCAGTGGAAAGGGAAGCAGCAAACAAGGCGGATTTTGATGCAATTATTAAGGAGTTCGCTGAAGCTAAAGTGCGCAGGCAGAAAGTGTTTTGATTTTGTTGTTTAACACTAAAATTTTAGTTATTGCCTTATGTTTTTCACCTTGACCTTAATAAATAAGACTCGAGTTTTCATGGCTTATGATGGTTTTTATTTTTCGCCCTAATTTTATTCTTGACACAGTTTCTTATGATTTATCGCTTCCTGGGGGGCCTCTTAGATTATTTCCGCCCCGGGCCTACAGAGGTCTAGCGACGCCACTGTATAAAATAAAACATGGCTCTGCCGGTTAAGCGCGTCAACATTTCCAGTAATCCAGCGTCTTCAGTAAGCCAGCAGCGCCCTGGTTCGATATCTAAAGATTATTGAGAGACCACTGTATTGCCATTTAAAGGTTCAACAATATTTAAAAATGCTAATTAGTACCAAAATTGTACTGCAGGCAAAGGATATATTACATTCTGAGAATTTTAAGAGAAATTCTCCTATGATTCTGACCTTCCTAGCCTAGAAGACTGTACCAGGGCGCGTGTATTCGCAGCCATAGTGACTGGGAAAAATCGTATGCGGGTTTTCCTTTCACTTCTACGCCACTGTTGGAACACTGTGTTGTGGTATGGGGTAAGAGAGAACTAACAAAAGTGGAAACACTTACGCCCTGAGTTCATCTTCTTTGTAAAATATCGGTTTCAATGGCACATCGGGCAGCGGTCTTGAGTAAGCTGGCACTTCCATAGGTGGAAACGCCTTATAAATATCAAACCATAAGGGGCGATCGTTTATTCTGACTACGCTGCGTTGTAGAAGACCCTCAGCTCTACAAAAACAGACAAAACGAATACAATAAATGAAAAATAAATTTTTTTGAGAAAACGCTGTAGTTGTGTATTATTATTATTACCCACCGACTATATATTGTTCCTATTTTTTCGAGACGGCTGCTCATTTTTTAATTATTGTGGCGAGATCAAGAAAAAATATAAAACAAAGCAGTTTCGAGGTTATGATCACTGGTTATGATGAGAAAAATAGAGAAAATCGGAAATGTCAAACCAGAGCCAAACCAACCTCGTATAAGGCCGGTCGCACACTTCATCAAAAATTAAATAAAACTGGCTGCCTATCAGGTTCCTCATTGGACATTTTTTTAACCTCTCAACTTAAAAACCCTACAATACTCGTCTAAATTGTCAATTTTTGTTTAGAAATTTAAACTCCGGAGAAAATTCGTTGATCTAGCTAGTTACATATGAGGTCACAACAGAGCACAAGAATGCTACTTTGGTTCGTGGCGACATGAGACTTCAAAAAAATATCCGAAATGGGCGGACACGCGAAGAAATAGGCAGGGTCAATTTTGTACGGTTCGACCAATAAAAATCCAGCATCGACAAAGCGTCAATGCTCCACGTCCGATTCCACGTCCGCTCACGCCGGCGACCAGGCGCATACTAAACTTTTTATCGCAGCGCTAGCACAGAATAACCATCTTTGGGCAGTGGTGGTATAAGGGTGTTAATGGCAAAACATATTTAGGGTAACTCTCAGAGCGCTCTCACGTTTTAATTAATTGTAGGTAATCAATTTAGGGCCTAAATAAAAACTGTGACAAAGCGCGACGCTAGAGAATTAACCAGTCAATTTAATGAAATTAAAATAAAACACACTCACCTTTATATTGTAGGAGTAATCGCACCTGAAAGATTTCGAAATCAGTTTAAAGCCTTCATGTCCAATGCAATGAGCAACTTTTTTGAGTCTAAATTGTAAATTGGTTCCTTATCGAGGTATTCGCTTAGAAACTTTATTAAATTAATGCTTATATTATTTAGGCTGGCCGAGCACAGCTGTGCGTTTTATTTTCGGAGAATTTGTGGACTATAGACGCACATGAACCGCGCGCACTACGGAAAAAAACGGGCCGGATTTAAATTCTGTGGATTGTCGCAGGATTTATGCGGTGAGAGACCGAAAGTGACCGTAGGAGGTTTGCCACTACAAGAAACTGTAATGGAAACGTACTTCATTATCATATATCAAATGAGAAGTAATTTCCTTTTAAAAAAGTCATATTTCCATTTCAATGATTTTAAAAATAGAGTTTATTTTATAATAAAGAAAAAAGTAAGTAAAATACTAGATGTTGCTGTCACTACTTGCTCTTCATGGTTTATTTAATAATATGAAATGAAACGATACATTGGAAATGATTTATTACGAAATATATAAAAACATATTTGTATATTATTAAACGTTATTTTGAAGTTTCTGAATAAAAAATGCCGAAAGAAAACGCAAACATTCGGTGTTTTTCCCTTGCGGAGTAAAAATCGTACCTCATCGCAGTGCGCGCCTAGCCTTAAGGTAAGTCTAAATATTGTTATAATTTAATTCAAATGTTTTATAGTACAGCAGCTCTCCGGCGCAACCGTCGGTCTATCGACGCATTATTCACCCGGTTAATTAAATGACTTCATCGGTAGATTTGTAAACTGTTTCGAGCACTACATAATAGGCCCGTGTTCTTACCGTCCAATGTGCCAGTATTTATTCTAATTTTATAGGTATTTTATTGAGGTCAGTATGTGGTTGGCTTTATTTCATAATTAAAATTGCCATAAAGTGTAGAGAGCTCTGCCTCTATAATCTACAGCTCGGCCATTTTGACAATTTTGTCGTAAACGCAAGGCACGTGTCAGGTATAAAAATTTATAGAAAATCTTGTTTAATACCTCATTTAAACGTTATTTGCGCTATTTAAAAGGCAGATTACTTGCGCCATTGTTTGAATTCGCGTAAAAGATTATTTCGACGTTTTTTCTTGTGTAATTGGATAAATAAGTGTAGCGTGTGACGTTTTAGGTTACAATGGCTGCGGCAGTGAAAAAGGTTCCGAAGAAGGCCCAGCTCTTCCAGAAGGGCAAAAAGGGCGTGAAAGGCGGCAAGCTCCGCGGCAAGGGGATTAAGCGGAAGGTCTCCAACAAATTCCTAATCGACTGCACGCACCCCGCAGAAGACAACATTCTCGACGTTGGCAACTTCGAGAAGTACCTCAAGGAGAGAGTAAAAGTCGAGGGAAAGACGAACAATCTCGGAAACCACGTCGTGATCGCGAGGGATAAGACCAAGCTCTCCATCAACACCGGTACGGCCCTCTTACTTTTCGTTATTACACACTGTGCTAAGTCTTTCATAAACCGCCGTGCTTGCTGATGCCGGATTCTTATACACGCCGTTTGACAGCTCGGAATTTATGTATTATCGGGACATTTTTTTATTTATCAAAAAATAAACTGCTAGATTTGATCATTTTCATGCTAAATCTGATAGGAAATAGCCTCAGACATGCGATATTTCGAAAAAAAAAGTCAAATTTAATGAACGTGGCCGCAAATGTCACCGGGAATTAGTGTTTTGTTTTATAATTTCGTTTACGCCACTTAAGTGAGGTTAGATTTCCTTCAGGCTCGTCCGTCAGTTCTTTGCAATAAGAAATTGCAATGGAGATATAAAAAAGTGCAAACATAAATTTAGGTACTGCTGTTGGCGATTGGACACCTAGAGGTATGAAGTGAGTGAGCGAGCATTTGCACGAAACTCAGGCAGTCAACTGGCACGATTTCTAGTCATAATACTGTTGAAAACAGAAAAAACTGATTTCTTAGAAATCCTAATCAAACGATTAAATTTATATATTTCAAACCATAAAATGCCTAAGACTCACCAAGCTATAAAAAAACAGCCAATTTGGCTGGTAAAACTGAGAATCTGGTAAAACTATTTATTGATCATTGTCTTAAATACTACAACCAGAGCTTTGTACGAATGCTCCCACGTGCGGGGCATGCTCACTTCCAATCGCTTGGTGCGCCAACTAGCAGGAGAAAAGTGGCAATAAACAAACCCCATTGCAACATCGTCTGCTGAGTTCAACCATCGAATATCCATTGGAGCGGACTTGACTTTGTCAATTGCTTTAAAATACTCCAAATTTATGAAAAATAATCTGATAAAATGTCAACTGCGAAAGTTTATTTGACTTACGACTACAAAATAGATATTCTACGAGTAAAGATATTGCATATATCCTCCTTGACGGCGAAGCCCACCTGTCGAATGCAGGCAGTATTTACGAAATTATCCATTGGAATTTAAAGAAAACAAAAACAAATTCGAATGGCAAATGCGAGCGTAAGTGGCAACTTCAGTGCGTCGAAGCTGGTGTCTGCAAAACAATTGTTTGTAGAGAATCCGGTGTAAGCAAAATCCGTAGCAAGTAATAATAAGAATGCTTTATTTGTTGAAAGAAATCAGCGAGCTTATTGCATTGAAGCAATATTTTACAGCTAACCTTAACCTAATTAAAAAACATTTTTTGCAGTAAAAACAAGATAAAACTGTTAAAGGCAGCTCGTATCAAATGTATCTTAACATAAAAATCTAGCAGAAAAATAAACAAATGAAAAAGAAAGCGGAAAAAGAACAATACAGCAATAAACCTATAATGACGTAGGGAAAGGGAGGAGAGAAATTTATGAGCGCTTATTGATCTTTGAGCATGCTTAAAGCAAAAAAAACTCGGTCCTTACATGTGTGGGTAAAGCATTTAAGAGACGAGCTCCATGTATAGACGAGTGCGAGTAGTAATTTTGCAAGTAGTACTTCAAGCAATTAGCAAGTTTGTCATTGACAACAAGCCTCTGGCAGAACAGCCTATCTGAAGTTAGTAGAATAGGAAATATCCACAATGTTAAACCTGAGAATCGCATGGCAAAACTTTGAAATCTTCCAAATGCTCTCCATTTTTTCATGCTGTTTGTTAATCCTATAGCTCGACAAGAAGCACTAGCGATCACAGTTTGAGCCGATGTGATTTGCGCTGGTTGATCATAAGCCTATGTCTTGCTCCATACGTTTTACAAACTGCCAGTGATTAATCTATAGGGCATAACATCATTGAACTGGATAATAATGCTGGATAAATAATGGCGGTTGTGACACAGGAAAGAGAAATGTGACAGTGAAATCAACCCAAGTATTATTAGTTATTGGGCAGAGGGCTCAAGCTGATGAGCCAAAATCCAAGATTTGTTGAATATATTTATCGAGTCGACTTATCGCTTACTAGGCAAACTGTTTCACATCTTCACTACTGTGTTTAAAGGGAGGCGCTTCACTAGAGCTCTCACAAAAACTTAAATACTTAAGTATTTAAAGGGAGGTTTTTTAAGCTCACAAAAACTTAAATACTTAGGTATCACTCTTGACAGCAAACTGAACTGGGTAAGCATCCATGGCCTTTTGGCAATGCTGAAGGATTAGTAAGGCATAAGGTCTATCTCCTAGAAATACACTGTGGCTGTATACGGCCATCATGAGACCAATGTTAGTTTATGGGGCTGTTGTATAGTAGCCTAAAAGTAATCTTCTAACAGCTAAATGAAAGCTAACTTCAGTACTAGTGGAGTAAGAGGAAATGAGATAGATAGACTTGCATGGAGGATGCTAATGGGCCCTTGCTGAGCTGGCCACGAAGACCCATTCTGTTTAGGGTTGGTCACACTCACGGGTCAACACCCATCCGGCGGCCTCCACGCATGAAGTGCGAGCCTGGGCAGGACTCTGGTCTTAGGGCTAGTTTCCCCTAGGAGTCAACCTTATGGCGCTCCTGGACGGTCTGCGCACCCTGCGGCGTAAGCCAATCGACTGTGCACTCTTAACAGTCGGGGTAGTCTGGAAGCAGTACTGTTTCCTATGGAGGGGGGGTGGTTGCGGACCATCGGTTACCCGATCCTGGGTGAACAGCCGGGCAAAGGATGCCATGGTCCACGATAGATTCGGTTTACACTGTTTCACCGCTTCGTAAGGGAGAGGACCTCGCAAGCGACCTCGAACTTGTAATCAATCGAGAGACCGGAGTAATCTGATCGCAATTGGAAGTAAAGGCGTGAGTGTGAGCCCGCTGGGTAACATACCTGGCTATCTCGCGGTTAAGGCGTTGGCTTCTTACGGGCATGTGGCGTAGCTTGATGGTGGACTGTTTTGTCCAAGTCTTCTGTGCTCACTTCACGGGAGATAGAACGACTAATCGTTAAAACTTCCTGAGGTGACGGGTTTGCCAGTTGTAGTTGACAACTCTATTATAGATGGACTTGCAGGGCAGCGATCGTCACAGCCACCATCGGTTCAACCATCACCGGCAAAGGGGTACATAAGAAAAGGGGATAAGGCATAGATGGAGAGGGTCAAACCTGAGACAAAGAGGGCTATTGGGGAACCCCCACAAGGATTACCAGGTTACTGCCTGACACTCCAGGGATAACTTGAGGAAGACAGTACACTTGCTTACTCAGCACTGCTGACAACAAGCATATATGCACACACTGGGGATAGTCAACGACCCCATGTGCAAGGGTTGAGGAGCAAAAAATTAGTTAATTGAGCATGGGATAAGGTGGATTTCTGACTATGGCTGTAAGGAGGAAAAATAATAGGCACATATGAGGTTGATGTGTGCGGCCTCTGTCCATTTCTGATTCTGCAACTGGTCTCTTGAGGTGTGCTGGTCGGATCTTGAGGATCTATTTATAGACTGGGGGCCAATAGGTTTATTTTAAGTTGCACAAAGAGCAATGGACACATCCAATGCTGTGGAATACAAAACAGACGTCCAATATCTAGATACCATTTCACTTAAACGGGAAACGAGTACTTAATTCATTTGCGCGATTCTAACCAATTTGAAAATTTGCAGATATCCCGTTTTCGAAGAGATATCTAAAGTACCTCACAAAGAGGTACCTCAAGAAGAACAATCTGCGTGACTGGCTCCGCGTCGTCGCTTCCACCAAGGACTCTTACGAGCTGAGGTATTTCAACATTAACGCAGACAGCGATAACGAAGACAATGAGGATTAAACGCTGTAAAATATAATTTTTAATACGAATAAACAAGAAAATTCTTTGAATTACATTTTTATTATTTCTCATGAAGTTAATGTAATGAATGTAGTGTATTTTACCTAGAGTACACATAAGCATAGCTTGCTTATGTATATGATCTCTGATCTCTTGATACCCAGCTTCTCACGGGGACAGACTGGTGACCAATGGAGCTTCTGCCGTTTTTACTTAACTTCAATTACACAGAAAATATGTGTTTTAAACTTCTGAAAAAAAAACCAAACTAATAAAGACTTCATATCAGTGATAGTTACGTCAAAAAACTTAATTTTCAGAAAAAAAGGTCAAATTCACAGAGTAAGAGGGGAATTATTTTTTTCGCAAAATATATATTTAACTTCAATAATAAATGGAGTCGACATTTGTGTCTGGCACAATGGTTGTTAAAAACCTGTCACCATAAAAGTGGTGGTATTCAAGAGACATTCAGTTTGTTGATACACGTTCTATGACGATAACTGAGGCGTTCACAAAATGGCTCAATACAATTTTGAAAGTGAAGTTAAACAATTTGCTCTTATCGTTTCCAGTGTATTTTTTTGTTTTGAAAAACCACTGCAGTCTAGTATGCGCTTGTAGAAATTGCAGACATGGGAATCCTTTGTTGTAAAAAAAAAACTAGTCTTCTTCTGCGCACCATACAGATATAAATTCTTTGTAGTTATCCGCCTTGTTATTTTCAAGGATTTTATTACCATTTAAAAAAAAATTCAAAGGAGCAATCTCACAGTCATTCAAACTGTTTTAAATTTAATATCATTCATTAGTTTTCCTATATTGGACTAACACATTTGTCTTCCTCAATTTTAGCATCACTTATTGGGGAACTTGCTTTTTAGGAACTGAGATCCATTTAACTTTTGATTCATTAACAAATATTTTCATTAAATGTGTAGCGGGAGAAGGTAAACTTTTTCAGGTTTTTACTAGTGCTGGACTCTTCTAAAGTCAATGTTTCTCTTTTCGGCCACTGTTTCTGAAGATAATGATTCCGCATAGTTCGTGCCCATGTGTTTTCTAGAGAAGTAAGAAGGGCAATTGCAAAAAAACTAAGGCCAATAGGGAATTTCCAACTTCATATTCGGAATCAGCGCCCAACAATACATAAGATTTAGCAAATACTAGCCATGTAACAAAATCATTGTTGTCCAGTGAATAAGTGCTATTATTGTTATCATTGGTTAAATGATTAAGTTGGTATAATCGAATCATTCCTTTATTTAAAAAACATGCATTATTAATGTTATTATAGATGGCCAAATAAACTGCCATTAGTTGTTGTACGACGCACCTGCATGTCGCCAGCGTTGAAGGATTTCCAAAACGTGCTATGGCATTGTGCAATCTAATACCCTATATAATCACTAGTATCGTCAAACTGTCGCAGTAGGGACTTTTTAGTGCTAATGTGCGTTACAGGAGTGTGAATCTACAGCACTGTTTTGTCAACAGTCGGACTTGCTCTACTTTAATAGCTCTGGATGCCTCAAAACTGCTGTTCTACCCATACTGTGTATTAAGATTATTTCCTGAAACATCGATACAGAATCCTTTAATGCAGTGCCACACTAAAACTTGTTAAATGTAAACCGAGGTTGAAAATAATTATTATTGTACTCCCATCGCAATCCTATGCAGAATGATTATCTTTAATTACGTTCTGCACTATTTAGAAAACCTAAATTATAGAAATTATTTCTGAAGTACTAAAAAAAAAAACATTCGAAGTTTCATTCTTTATTCACAACTATAATACAATCTACCAATTCATTTGCTAAGTAATATTGTACGTTTACGTCGAAACGTACGACAGAATAATGTACAAAAAGAAAAAGCCACAGAATAATGTTAAAAAATCACAAAAGAAGCCGCTGCTGATTTGCAATTAGTTATTAAATAAAACAATATGGCGTTTTGTTACAAGTCCAACTTCAGGCACAGCGTGAATGACTGGTTTGAAGACGTTTCAATCGTGATCATTGTTGATTAAAAAAAATATGTTAATCGCTATTAAAAAAAGACACTGCTTATTCCACCATCGTCTCTTCCGTCTAGTCGAATTATTGAAAATCCCTAAAGAGGATTCGAATACCAATCATAAGAATATACTATTGATTGGAAAACATTTTTTATTTATTTTTGTAATCGTTTTTTTTCTCGTTTTTTTTTGGATTTCTGGTTTTTATTTAATTGGCGGCGACTTCCTTCATTCTATTGAGGGCTGAACCAGCTCGGAACCATTCGATTTGCTGTTCGTTCAGGGTGTGATTAAGCGAGATTTTGTCCACTTTGCCGTCCTTGTGCTTGATCTCTGCTTGGAGTGACTGCAAAGAGAATATATTTTTTGATTAGTTGGATAAATTGATGCTTGAGTTGTAACCGCGGGTGGCTTGACCTTGGATATAACATTACAATGTCCAACAGCTAGACTGTTGTCCGTCTGCAGACACTAACATCCAACACCAAGTTGACAAAAAGCTATCTGTCTCTGTTTCTACCATATGTATTCTCAATATCATCCATGTCCATCTCATTCTCCCCCCCCCCCTTAAAAAATAAATTAAACTTTAACAAAAATGTTTTTTTTTTTACAAAAAACTTATACAGTGTGAGTTTTAATTAGTGACATCCTTGTAAAGGTGAATCAGTACAAAGAATTGAGCAACTTTTTTTTTGGTTGGGAACAAAAAAACGTTTTTTTTTTGTTCCCAACAAATGTTTTAATAGTATAAAAAGCTATGAGCACAATGCGCCATTTAGTGGTAAGTAAAATATCAGTAATATTGCTTATTAGCAATAATTTACCTAAGCTAGATGGTGCAGCCCGCTCAACGCTTCTCAAACTTTTCTTCATAAGAATTACAAATTTGACAAATTAAAAAAAAACACATTTTTTTTTCTTCTTACTAAATTTTTATATTAAAATTGGCTTACTTCGTCATACTGATACACCCACTAATATTCTAAGTTGGATTACAGACTTTTTGACTGGATTTTTCAAGTGAAAGTAGGTGACAATAAATCCGAATATTTCACTGTATCCAGTGGAGTACCCCAAGGATTAGTGCTGGGTTCAGTTTTATTCACCTTGTATATTACGGACTTTATGCACAATCACATTGCAGAACAGCTACTTGGCTGACAACAATAAAAATCCCCAATCCTACAATCCTATTCTAAGCAGTGGACAGCTTCAACGGGATCTTAACAAAATCAAAGCGTGGACGAAAGATTGGTTGCGAGCACCGAGAAATGTGGTGCGTCAAATCGGCAAAAATATCCACAACACACAATATTCTCTAGCAAATGTCAAACGGTAAGCAGTTAAGCAACAAAAACATTTTGGAATAACAATTAATGATGATCTCAAATGGGACAAAAACACATAATTGCAATCGCTAAAGAACCAATCACCTCTCAAACAAAAATTCTCTCGGTCACGCTATTGTTAGACAGACTGTACTATTCGATATGATTAGGGCAAGCTCTGTCAATCAATTTAAAAACATACTCGATTTGTATATCAAAACTTGTTAATCTTGTTTGTGACTAGCTTTACAAGATCTGATCTGGATTTATCAGCAAAGCTGCCTGTCCAGAATAAATAATAGCAATAATAATAATAATAATAATAATGACTATTGTTAACCCTGTAATGCTACCACAATTTTACACAGCTTCACCCCAATGGCGTAATATCACAACAACCAAAATACACAGCCACACTAACCGGCACAAACGCTGCCACCAAAGTTAACTAACTATACGAGGCGGCAGCGGTCCAGCATGCTATACCGGAGAATACTGATTAAAAAAAAACCTGGTGCGGTGCGCCTGTACCCAAGGTACAGTATACCGAGAGAACAGTAGATGCACTCTCGAGCGACAGGGCATTGCGGGGATAGAGTGCGAGGGAAGCGAGCAGAGGGGTATGTCTCGACAAACACCTTTAGTTAGTGTTACGCGAGTAGTAGGCATATCGCGGCCATATGCGAGCCCTTGGACTAGTGACGTAGCTTGGTTCGTTTTCAATTTTGTTCTAAGAGACGCTACTATCTGGTATACTGTGCCCCAGGTAGCCTTCCAGGGTTATAAGAACTTGTTTATAAGTGGATACATGTAAAGGCGATAGCGGAGTCAAGTAGAAACAATAGCTAACTGCCTTTTAATAATTCCATTATCCGCATTTCAGCAGGTAATAAAAGATGTCTATAAGACGATATCAATTTAGAAATTACAAGAAAACACCATACCTGTCCTGGCTTGAGGTTGCCCAGTCCCAGGAGGGATATTTTGTCTGTCGGCTGAATTTTGTCGTAATCTGAAGGGTTGGCAAACGTGAGCGGAAGCATTCCTTGTTTCTTGAGGTTGGTTTCATGGATCCTGCCAACAGATACATAAAGTTTGAGAGATCAGAATCACACTGATATCACAGCAGGTCAACGTAGCACCACAGTCTAAATGGAACTACCAGTGTACCGAGTATCAATCTTAGGGTGAGGTCGACGAGCAGAAGGGAAATCCGCTCCCGCTTAGTCTAGTGAAACGGTGACCTTGTGACTTGTTAGTTGAAAGAATTGTTACAGGACGAATGTGCTTAATACGGTAATAAATTAGGATTTCTATCCTCTTTTGGTTTCAGTGCATTGGTGTTCAATAAATGCTTGCAATCTGAGCGTGTGGGGATGGACCGAAAAAAATTGGTGCAGCCTGTACTCAATTTTTGGAATGCTTTAGAATAAATTACCTGGCGAAAGACTTGACTATGATGGCGCGTCCGCCGAGATGCCTGGGTTCGAGAGCGGCGTGTTCCCGGGAAGAGCCCTCTCCGTAGTTCTCGTCCCCAACGGCCACCCAGCGCACTCCTTTGGCCTTGTAGTTGCGGGCCACGTCGGGCACCGAGCCCCACTCGCCCGTTAGCTGGTTCTTGATCTTGTTCACTTCGTTGTTTTCAAAGTTGACCGCCCTGTAAGATACAAAACGATTTCAATAACATTACATTGAGAGGCCGTTCCCTTTTGTCGGGTGTCGACAAAATGTCGAGTGCTATAAGGGCAGAACATTTTGTAGGGAGCTGTTCACATTTACCCAACACCAATTTTTTGTCGGCTCGGATGAGTGTTATCGGTTGGTTTTCAAGCGCTGCACGCCTGACCAAAAATCGTGTCGGATCTCGCTCGCGTATGAGCTCGTATATGGCGCAGTCCACATTTGTCGGATGTCGGGCCCGATAATTCGCCTCCCCGTTATGCGCCGCCGGCTCTCGTTGTAGTATTCGGCAGAACTTGCGCCGGAAGATCGTCGAATACGGTTATGGACATTCTAAAATAATTTAAAAACACATTCGTCACTCCAAAATTCAGTTAACCCCTAAGATGTACGCCGACCATTATTGGATGCAAGCCTAACTATGTTGGAATGTAAGTCGACCAATAATGGCTGAAACGCTCACCGTTTGCGAAAAAAATCATTAAAACTCCAAAAACGGTTATTTTCGCTTCCGAGAGCGTTACATAACGACGCAATGCCCATCTCTATTCTAAAGTCACGTCCGATGAGCGCTCGGTCATGATTTTTATTTACTACGCTCAGTAATTGCCGGCCCTGCCGTCGCGCGGTCCAGTGGCGTGGTTGCCATTTTGTGAGTTTCGTTTTCGAACCGTGGTGTAGCGACAAAAATGTGTTTTAGTGCGTGTTATAGTGCAATAAACTTCAAAAACGTGAGTAATTTGCATTTTAAAATAGATTATGAATGATCATTTGTCATTTGAGATTGTCCATTTGCTGTTTTTCGTGTATTTTTAACCAAATTGCTTCGGCGAAAACATTTTGGTCAGAATACGTGTCTGCAATTGGTTCGTTATTTTTATGAAATCTCCCGAAATATCGCAAAATATGATGTAATATTGTTTCAATTCGCTAATAAAATAGTTATTCTTTCATTAAAATCGTAAGTAATTACATAATAAGGCGTATTTTTTGCATTACGAGTAGTTTTATAAAATGCGGTCGCATTTTGGATTTTGTTTTGACAATTAGTATGAAAGTATTACAATATTTTGAGTGCGATTTTCTATTGTTTTTCTATGAAATGTTACTCTTTGTAGTATAATAAATAGTTATTGGACATATAATAAGTATATAATGAGACAATATATTTGAAAAAATCTAACCAATTTTATATTATGAGCATTCAAAGTTTATTAATAACTTTCGGGTGCTAACTCTCAAAACTTTAGATTTTTTTGTAATATCAGACAAAGCTGAAAGTTCTGATGTGATTTTTTTAAAAAGTGAGATGTAGTGGTAAAGTCATTTTGAAAGAAATTCATACAAAAAAGTACCCTAAATAGTCACAAATATAATTTTTTTTTTTTTTTTTAAGAGACTACATCAATTTTTTCTTGGCTGAATTACTAAATATTTTTGTATGCAAATAAGTAAAACAAAATAACACTTTTGGTAAAGCATTTAATAAAGAACATAACTGCACTTACATTTTTTGCATATTTTCCGTAATTTGTGATAAAAACATAGAAATGATTTTATAGGCGAGTTTTTTCATTTCGCCAAATTTCTAATATTTATTCATTATTATCTTAATTGTTTGACGAGATAAGGTTATAATGTTTTATATGTCAAATTTCAATGCGATCATTTTAAATTTATTATTTTTACGATCCGTATAGTAGTTAAAAAGTTATGGTCGTTTTTCTCAATGCCGCGAAACTGTTCCGCGCAGATGTGACTGCTAAATTTTTACTTCGCGAGGGTAAACTTTTACTTCGCAATTGGTCGGGTTAATCAAGGTCTTAAAAGTTCTCAAAAAATTTTTTGCTTCAGGTTTGGATGCAACCAAAATTTTCTTCTACATATTATGTTTTTCTTTGTTTTTTACTTAAATATTATGTCGCAACAAAAGCTTCGTCTACGTCTATCCTCCTGAAGAGTACCTATTGGCTCCAAATTGGATCCGACATTCGACTAGTTAGTGTAAACAGATGCAGCGACATCCGATTAAAATACGGATCCGACACCTGACAAGTGGGAACGGGCTGAGCGGTGACGACGTAGATATGACGATGCTACCTTTACTCCAATTCACCTCACTGGATCTTACCAACCTCATCCTGAAATATAGGAACTCTACAGTACCCCCCTCCCCCTCTGAAATCATTATTTAGTCATTTACAGAGTGAGTTTATAATTATAGACATCCTTGAAATGGGTGAATCAATTAAATTAAAAACTCACCCTGTATGCAAAATTTCATATTGATTAATATGGTTATACAGACAGACAAACATTAGGGTTCTATTTGTACACTTTGATATGGAAGCCTATATGTAAATAATACTAAGAGAAAGGCTGCCCAGAGATACAATATAAAGCTAAGATATAAAACGACAAACCCTATTTATATGAAATGCCCTATTTACATATACAGGAGCTCTTCTCTAAGTAAAAACTGTACGCACCCGATAAACATGTTGTTGGAGATATTGTCGAGATGCCCTCTGTACTTGAGCCAAGGTCCGGCGGCACTAATATGATCCGTGGTACATTTTCCCTTGACCTTGATGAGCACGGTCAAGTCTGTGAGATCCTTGCGGTCCCATTTGTCGAAAGGTTCTAGGAGCTGGAGACGTGCAGACTTCGGGTCCACGTCCACTCTCACTCCTACACAAAGTATTTACATAAATAACAACAATCAAAGGAATAATCGATAAATCTGTGCAGCATCTGCAGAAATCCGCATGTCAGTTTCGAGCTGCCGTCAATAAAATTATTATAACGCCAATGACGGCCCAATCGAGGCCGCAGAAAAAATCATATTGTTTCAAGATTTATACAGCGTAAATGCAAGTGTTAGTAAGCATACCTGATCCATCCTTGGGCGGATGCTGGTAGGTATCCTCGCCAGCGTCGAAGCCACGGGACGGCAGCTCATCGGCAAAGGGATCCGACAACTTAAACTTCTTGCCATCGCTGCCAGTGAGCTCGTCGTTCACAGGGTCGAAATCCAATGTTCCTATTGAGGCAAAAATGATGATTTATTTAATGTTTTTGTAGTATTAAGGACGACATGATGAAGGGTTATCCCCAGTGACATATACCTCCTCTCGATCAAATCCTCTTTAGAAGATGGAAGCTTCCATATAGCAAGAAGATATCCTTTTATATGCAGTTTTGAGCCTATGTTTTCAATATTAGGTCCATACTCAGATTTAGCACCATTTCAGCTTATCCAAGTTATCTTGTAATTTTCTTGTATAAAAGTCCTTACCTATGAAATTGCCGTTCTATAAAGAATCTTTAACCTCTCTCATGCTATCGACTCACCAGTAAGGTTTAAAGAAAAATGTGTGCTGGGTACGATCGACACACCAGGTGAGTTCACATACTTTTGTTTTCTGGAGTAGCATATAAAATTAATTATTTCACTACATACTGGTTTGTTTGTTTGGTAAAAACAGATAATGACGACAGCCATCATTGCCACACAAAATACACGTCTTAGTATTAGTGACGCATGCAAGCACCTCGAAATACCTAGGTCAGCATCAGTGACGGCTCGTCCTAAGGAGCGCTGGTGCGGTGCACTCCCACAAAAATTTAAGCAATTAAATCAATAATTACCCTGTACACTTTTTTAAAAATAATCCATCGCTAGGAACAATAATCCGACCGACTAAGTGGAGCGCCAGCGAATACGCTCCTATGAACCAATGTTCAGTACAACAAACAGCACTGAATGTAACGAGTGCGAAAGAGAAAAATCGACAATCTCCTGCACGTGAAACAAAAGATTTTGTATCGAAATTTAGCAGTATTAAGAGCGCCGCTCCAACGGGTGAACAACGCGCATGCGCTCTCGGCTCGCTATCTCGCTCCCACCGGGACGTAGCCAGTGCGGCTACGTTCATACTGTTGCCGAACGTAAACAAAATTAAATGTCAGTCAGTGTCAATAATTGACACTCGCGCGCGAGGCAATATCGAATTTTGGCACTGTTTGACTGTAAATAATTAGAAAAATAGCTTGTTTGCATGTTATTTGGCGGTAACAATGGAACAATACAGTGTGTCGTACATAAAAAACTGTGAAAAGACTTTAGAAGTGCGTCTCGAACTAAAATCAAAGGGGCGACCGCGTCCTGAAATAACGCTAACACAAACGTGTAGTACAAAATCTAAAACTTATACACGTGTTTTCAAACCTGAGCAGTATACCAAAACACCGTGGTTATGTGGGTGTGAAGAAACGAACAAATTGTTTTGTTTTCCATGTCTTGTGTTTGGAGCCGGCGCGAGCGGTGGTGGCGAGACTGTATGGACAGAAACTGGTGTTCAAGATTTAGCGCATCTTTCAATTAAAGTGAAAAAACATTCGCAATCTCGATTTCATATGTCAAATGAAGTGCAATTGGCATCTATCGGGCGACAAGATATTCGAAAGGCGCTCGATTCTGCTTATCGAAAATCTATTCGAGAGTTCAATGAGCGTGTTGATGAAAATCGATATATTTTACGTCGCTTAATAGATTGCGTGGTATTCTGTGGTGCATTCCAAATTGCATTACGGGGACACGATGAATCTACGGAATCTCTGAATCCCGGAATATATAGAGGCTTGGTTGATTTTGTGTCAGAGATCGATTTGGCCATGAAGCAGCACTTATCAAGCAGTTCTGTTTTTAAAGGTACGTCTAAATCAATTCAAAACGATATTTTGGATGCTATTTATGAAGTTTGCAGATGTGAAATACAGATACAAATAAAAAATGCAGATTTTGTTGCAATTCAGGCAGACGAATCAACTGATTGTTCTACTATTCAACAGCTGGTGTTTATTATAAGGTATATACATGATGGTAAAATTTACGAACGATTTTTGAAATTTTTACAACCTAAGGGTTATACATCAGAAGTAATAGCGGCTGAAATCATGAAAGAGCTTGATTCTTTAAATATTGATAAAAAAAAAATAATTGGACAGAGCTACGACGGAGCTGCCGTCATGAGTGGAAGTACAAATGGCGTCCAAAAGATTATTAGAAATATCTACCCATATGCTTATTATGTACATTGTTACGCGCATCAACTCAATTTAATTTTAGAAAAATGTGCATCGATTAACCACACAGTACGAAGCTTCTTTTGCAATTTGCATGCATTTCCATCGTTTTTCACGCGATCGCCGAAAAGATCCGAATTTTTAAAAGAAATCGTCCACAAAAGAATACCTGCCGCTCCACAGACAAGATGGAATTATAATACACGTACAGTAAAAGTTTTATACGATAACTTAGAGCCCCTGAAAGAGTGTATGCAAACAATAATGGACAGTCGTAACAGTGACCCAAAAACATTTAATCAAGCTCAAATGCTCCTTTCATATTTAAATGAAGACAATTTTTTATATTGGCTAAACTTTTTCGCGACGCTCATGCCCCACTGTGAAATGCTGTTCAAGTGTTTGCAGTCTCGATCCCTTGACTCAATTAAAATTATGAAAGAAGTCACTAAATTTGAAAAGGTCGTCAATGAATTACGTGATGCTGTTCCACCGCCTTCGCCTAAGAAAAAACGTCGGCCTGATAACGTGAATCATTCAGCTATGAGAAAAGAAGTGTGTGACATATTACGAATGCAGATAAAAGACAGATTTGTTCATACAGACCATTTATTGGCGTCCAAATTGTTTTACACTGACAAATTTTTAGACTACAATAAGAGTTTTCCGGATGATGATTTTAAGAAAGTGGTAAACACGTATGATTTCCTGGAAAAAACTAAACTGAAAAATGAGCTATTAGTCATTTATAGCAGAGAAGATTTTCACAACGCTGACGGCGCCGTTGCTTTACTTCAACATTTTATGGAATTTGCATTAGAATCCGTATTTGCTGAAAGCATGAAACTGCTAAAAATTATTTGTACCATTCCTATGACGTCAGTAGAAAGTGAGCGCTGTTTTTCGACGTTAAATAAAGTCAAAACGTTTTCACGCAATACTATGGCACAAGATCGTCTGAATGCATTGTGTATGATAAGCATAGAAAAACGCTTAATTAATTCCATCTCAGACTTTCACAAGAAAGTGATAGATGTTTTCGCTGGACAAAAAGACCGGCGAATGGATTTTATTTACAAATAAATGTAAGTAATTATATCCTGTTTTTTTTATTGCACACCCATAAAAAATATTCACGAGCCGCCTCTGGTCAGCATACAGCGGAAGGCGGCGCGGGTGGCGAGGAATAAGACTCGTAAGTGGGGGGCGTCTTGCACTACATATCTAAAGGTAGCGTCTAAAAAGGCAAATAAACGCCACCCTATTTAAATTAACAAATCGATTCGAAACTTTACGCGAAGCAAACCTGCGGGCAACAGCTAGTATATGATATAAATGACTAACAAGATTAATCATTAGGTAACGAGAGGTAATTCATAAAAATATATATATAAATATTTTTAGTATTTACAAAGTCGACCAAAAAGTTCCGACAGGTTAACGGTCAACTTGGGTTGTCGACTACAACGGGCGAGCCCGTCACCACAGGGAGTTTTAACGATTAGTCGTTCTATCTCCCTGGAGTGAGTGTAGAAGACTTTGGACAAAACAATCCAGCATCTAGCTAGGCCACAACCCGTTAGAGACCAACGCCTTACCGCGAGATAGCCAGTTATGTTACCTGGCGGGCACGACACTCGCGCCCTAACTTCCAATTGTGACCAGATTTCTCCGGTCTCTCGATTGGTTCTGAGTTCGAGGTCGCTTGCGCAATCCTCTCCCTTACGAAGCGGTGAAACGGTGTATACCGAATCTATCGTGGACCATGGCGTCCTTTGCCCGCCTCTTACCCGGGATCGGATGGTCAATGGTCATTTCAAGAGAGGTCGCCGTAAGGTACGCAACCACCCCCGCTCTATAGGAAACAATACAGCTTCCAGACTCCCCCGACTATTAGTCAGAGTGCCAATCGATTGGCTTGCGCCGCACGGTGCGCAGACCGTCCAGGAGCGCCAGAGGTTTGATTCCCAGGGGAAACTGACCAAGGCCAGAGTCCTACCCAAGTTCGCGCCCCGTGCGTGGAGGCCGTCGGATGGGTGTTGACCCGTGAGTGTGACCGACCCTGAACACATGGGTCTTCGTAGCCAACCCAGCATGGGCCCATTAGCTCCCGGTTAACGGTCCATTAGGTTAACGGTCAGCATGCACAGGCAAAGTGTTTCCGTGACTTACCGGCAATGGACAGAGCGGTGACCAGTTCGGGAGATGTGACGAAACAGTGAGTGGCCGGGTTGGCGTCATTGCGTCCGGTGAAATTTCTATTATACGACGTGACGATGGTGTTCTTTTCTCCCTTTTTGACGTCTTTTCTGTCCCACTGTCCAATGCATGGACCGCAGGCGTTCGCCAAAACCTGAAAATAATGCAAATATTTATCTAATTTTTAATTACCTAAAAATATGTATTTAATTTACTAAAAATATGGTTTACAAGGAGAACGGTTTTAAAAATTCGTAAATATTTATAAACATAATTCCTCATGTACAAAGAATAGAAAAACCATGAGAATCATCTGATTATTCCTTTTTGTAATTACTTTTACTGCAAATGTAATAAGGATTTTCACTGCCATTTTCTCCTGCTAGAAAATGCAGAAGTCATATTTGAAAGGCGCAATGATCTAACGCTATCCTAAGATTTTCATTGCTCAGTACACTTAGTCACACACATCAACACATCAATTCCTTCCTGGCATATTTTAATATATATAAATTATCCTTCTTATTTTGAAATATTATTATTTAAAAACTATGTTTCACTGCTGTAAATTATAAATATAACTATTTAATTTAAAGTTGACTGTAAGATGTTGTACATCAGTAAGTCTGCCTATTGTACATATTTCATTATATGCGATAAAGATTTTTCCATTCATTCATTGATAGATCGTATTGGATGCATTGTCTTCGTCGCCTAGGTGTGTTGTGACCTTTGCATATCTTTGAGACTCCGCTTTTCCAATTTTCAGCTTTTCAACAATACATTTTAAACGTAAGAAAGGCAATTAAATTACAGATTCTAAAAAGGAGTAGCATTGCTTTGAATTAAAATATTTGAATCAGAATTCTAATGCGAACCAAAGCTCAAGTAGCCAGTGTGGTTTATACTTTTTTGAGTAGCAGAGCAACGATACGAAATGAAATGGGTAAAAGTGAAAAATACATACGGTTCCGCCAAAGTTCCTCAAGGTCTCAGCGATGCCGTCCCGCTCGATGGTGGCGCGGACCTGCTCTGATCCAGGAGTCACGTTGAAGGGAATCTTCGACTTCAGACCGTGTTTCATTGCCTGAATAAGTAAAAATCACACACATTGTAGGCTCACAGGTCTATTGGTGTTAACAAGCTAGTAATTAGGGATGCAACCAATTATGATACGATTAATCGACGGTTATTAGTTTTCGCGGTTAATCGAAATTGCCGATTGTCGTCCTGATTATTTAGCGATTACCGGCGGAAAAGACAATTAATATGCTAATAAAACACTGATACATCTTATAAAAAAATCCCTTAGATGCTGGCATAATGGAGATTTGGCTGGCAAGCTAAGCACGGCATGATAATGAACAGTAAAGCCGTTCTGGGTGACGGCATTTGCAAGTCATAGTATTCAGTTTGTATTTGGGGATATATGATTCAAACGGAACAGGTAATTTTACATTAAGGGCTATCTTACGAGACAGGGAGTTAAAGAGCTGAGACAGAGAGAAACGGTACAGCTTAGTGACCGAATCAACCTCTAAGATCAGTCCGAAGCTTTCTTGGTTATTGAGAATGGTTTTGGAGCTGAATTATTTTTTCCTTTAGAGCCATTAGACCCCCAGACCCTTGTTGGCACAAGCTACTGAGAGGTAATTACCTCACAATGACTATTATGACGGTACCTGTAGGCACCGTAACGGTTCCGTGTAGCTTGAGCCATATGACCTGTTTGTCATTTTGGGTTGGCTCAACTCACGGTTCAACCTTCTCAAAGAGTGACGAACCTGGAAAGGACTGTGTGAACCCTGTCTCAGCTGTCGTGGACAGGTGGGATCCGATCCTCTGGGGGAAGCTTATTATTGCAACAAAATCATAAATTGCTACAAAGTGGACATGAACTATCTGAATTGCGTCAGCGGGCAACATTATTGGGGGAAGTGTATGCTGAAATGCATTTGAATAAAATTTCAGCATCTCTGGTGTCCAGTCATAAAATAATTATAAATACAAACGGAGCTGCCATGGAATTCACCGACCGGAATCGGGCCCATCATAATACTATTATACTTCTGGGGGGGGGGGGGGGGGTGAGTGGTGGACTAAGGACTAACGACCGGCTGTTGTAGGTTTAGTACAGCTGTCTTGCCACATGTGAGCGTCCACCTTACCGCCCATTCACTCCCCCTTCGATGCCATAGGATTTGAGATGCGGAAATTAAAGTTTTAGATATTTTTTTCTAGGAAGGAGTTGATTATTTTGCTGGATAGACCAGGATCATTAAAGAGATGTAGCAGAAATTTGGCTGACAGGACACGAGCGCTAACTTCCACCGCGTGAAGGTGGACAGTAAAGCCGTTCCGGATGACGGCATATGCGAGATCATGGTATTTATTTAATTAGTACTTTTGGGATATTATATATAAATATATAACATTTGGGATATTTGATTCCCATGGATCAGTGGATATAGTGGGGTTAGAAAATTCGAATAAACATTAGAGGTAATTTATTAACATCTTCATTGCCAAACTGAAAATTTGAACTTCGAGTGGTGGCCAGTTATTTAGGCCGCAACAAGCAATTTCACTTGAATGGCAATGAATGTGTTAATGTTGTAATAGTTGTACATTTAGATCAATAAATAAAATAAAAAGAAATTTAACTCTCAATACTGTCTAAATGCAGGGAGGAGCAAGGTCTTTTCGATGCATATGATTATCCCAATTTCCAGATTGTTAGATGTAAATGCCTTATAACTTACTTCTTTGACGATGCTAGCGCAGCGACCCATATCCTCGTATGAAGAATTGGTGCAGGAGCCGATGAGGCCGACCTTGATGTCCATAGGCCAATTATTCTTCTTAGCGTTCTCACCCAGTTTTGAGATAGGATTAGCCAAGTCCGGAGTGAAAGGTCCATTTATGTGCGGCTCCAAAGTGGTCAGATCTATCTCCACTATCTGCAGATGAATAAAAAAGAAGTTGCAGGTGGTATTACTACGGCACACCGAAATTACGAGGCATCCACTATTTCGGAATAAACTTGTACCACCGATCATAGTTGTACAAGAACACTTGTCTCTATTTCACCTAAAACTGTTTACAGAAAATAAAAACATGGTATAGTTAAACAACAATGGCAGTTAGAAGTTGACAAAGCGAGAAATGTGTAGTGCTTCATATCGGGAAAAGCAGCTCCTATACACAATATTCCCTGGCCCAATTAGAAACAGATAACAACAAAAAGATATTGGAATAACTATTTGTGATGATCTCAAATGGGAAAAACATAGCTGCAATCGATAAAAGAGTCAACTCTACTCTCTATCTTCCAAGGAAGGCTTTCCAACAATAGAAATGTTTACAAATATCTACAAAGCATATGTGTGACCTATTCTTGAGTATTGCTATCAACTCTGGAACCCCTACTTATGCAAAGATGTAGATGTCCTGGAAAAGGAGCGGCAAATGGTAATTTGAATGCCAGTTGGCCTGAAGAATAGGACCTATGAAGATCACTAATAAAGTAGAATTACTTAGACTGGCTACTCTCAAAAGAAGAATACAAAAGAGAGGACCCGATTGAAATATAAAATTCTCACAAATTATAAAAATGTACTTGGGCTAAAGAATAATTACAAATTCAAGTCAACACAAATCTTAGGACAATCAACAGGAATAAACTACAATTTCAAGTAATTAGTGCAAGCTCTGTCAATAAATTCAAAAACATTCGACTCAATTTGTACCTAAAAACTTGTTAATATGTTTGACTAGCTTTACATACCAGCAAAGCTGCCTGTTAAGAATAACTAGCAATAATAACTGACACACGCTCTACATCTTATTACCGCTTTTGAAAGAGCAATGTCTTGCTGAGCTTGTTTTTTTTTTACTTTACTGAAACAACTAGCCGAACGTCAATATACCGCTGATATTCAGTATTCCGATGTGAAGGTGCTTTTTTATCACTTTACCATTCACAGTTTGATTAAAAACAGCTGTAACATAAGAAAACATCGCTGCTGTATGCTGTACACACGGTGGAATCGTTCGAGGTGTTTGGTCTATACCTATTATTAATATTGCGTGCCCTCTCTGCGTCGTTGCTGCCACGACGAAACTCATATTCAAAAATAGCACGAATTTTCAACTTTCCATAACTGCACACAACGAAATACTTATCCGAGCAATAACAAAAAGACAAACGAATAACTGATTTTGAAAAACGGAATAGCATTGGTCTGAAGTTATGCAAATTATAAGTAGCCAGTGTGAGAAAAACGGCAATCGCATAGGTAAAGACTTAATATGATAATAAAACGCTTTATTCGATGAAACAAATCGGCGAGCGTATTGCGTTGAAGCAATATCTTATAGCTAACTTTAATCTAATGGAAAAATATGTTACCATATATATTTTACGGTATATATAATTAGTATATATATTTTACTATGAATATTTTATGGTAAAAGTAAGATGAAACTATTATTAGCCCCTTGGCCTACCATTTAAGATGCGACAAACCACTGCCGAGTTTTCATATCACTCCACGAATCAGCAAATCTGTCTTACATTTGGCCCGGTTCACATACCACGTCCGTAATACAGTATAGGCTTGACTGTTGTACCACAGGCCGGGCAAATGATAAACAGTTTTGGCTCGAATACCTGACCACGAGCCGCACACATCGGTTGTAGGCGAAAGGGTTAAAATCACTTATAAAAGCAGCTTGAATCAAATGTATCTAACATTAAAATCCTGCTAAATTTAAAAAAACAATAAACCTCTAATGATGCAGGGAAGGGGAAGAGAGAAATTTATGAGCGAGTGTTAAAAGCGTTCTTTGAGACTGCGCGCTTGAAGCTATACAAACTAGTTGCTGTCTTTGTTTTCTGTTTAGGTCACCTGACCCTATTAAAAGACCAGCGCTTAGCGCAGGGTTAATGTTACCTGATCGTAATGCGCTCCCTTGTCTCCCGTGAGCAAGTCCTTGTGCTTCTTGGCTTCGTCTGCAATATTCTGACGACCCGTCGACTTCAGGTAGCTTTCCATCCTCGAATTGAATGGGAAAATCTAAAACATTCATTGTAATATGGTTAAACTATAAAAAAAACACTCGCCAGTTATAATTTAATAATAAATAAAATTTTAATTTTAATTAATTCTCTAAAATCTTTACAGAATGTTGAAACTTAGCCTATAGGTTGAATGAATGTTACTTATAAACAGAACTCATAAAGGGAATGACGTTGTAATGAATATCCATAAACGTTAATCGACATACCACGGCAAGCTTTCTTTCTGTAAATTAGCCAAGCTGATGTGCTAATAACTGAAACCTACAGGACTAATAATACGAATTGTTAAATAGTCTGCTGAAATTTTCATTACAGGCAAAATGCAGACCAGCCAAATGTACATCGAGACTTGCGAGCATACATCATTGAGTATTAGACTGCTCATATGGTATTAGACTGCTCAACATCATAGTACGTTTTGGCAACTTGTCTGAACCGGCAACATGCAGGTGGCACTGATAGGATTGTACAGTGAAACTAATAATAATTTATTTGACCATCTATATAACAAGATTGATAATTAATGGTTTTTTTATACAGGATTGATTACAAAAACTTAACCAATGATAATAATAATAATATTAAATTATTAATGCTATCTATTGCATTCTTTAACCCTTGGAGTAAATGGGTATTTTCATGGATGCATCTGTCTCTTTTGCAGGATTTTCGGCGACATCGACGGCGCTCGACTTAAAGTACTATAACTACGAAACTACTACACCAATCATAAAAAGAACAACTGCACAATGATTGCATTGAAATGTCGAATATAGAATATTGAAATATCATTTTGTAAAACAATTAGATAATTATGAATAAATATGAGAACGTCAAAGTGAAAAAAACGCGCGAGCAGATTTGGTCGACTCGTACTCAACAGATAATTGTTTCGCGACCAGATTTGGTTGACTCATACTCAACGGGTTAAGTAGGCTAATTACATCACAGAAATAATACGGAGACAGAATGCCATCTATTAGTCTGTATCTGTATCTGAACTTAGTGCGTAAATACATAATACCAAATTAATCCTGTATACCAAGACATCTAATGAAAATAATATTAAAATAATAGGAGCTATGATTAAAAAAATCGTTATTATCCCCATGAGTATGATACGACCAAATCTGGTTCTGAAACAATTATCCGTTGAGTATGATACGACCAGATCTGGTTCCGCGTTTTTTTCACTTCTTTGACGTTCTCATATTTATTCATAATTATCTAATTGTTTTACAAAATGATATTTCAATATTCTATATTCGAAATTTCAATGCAATCATTGTGCAGTTGTTCTTTTTATGATTGGTGTAGTAGTTTCGTAGTTATAGTACTTTAAGGTCGATGTCGCCGAAAATCCTGCAAAAGAGACAGATGCATCCATGAAAATACCCATTTACTCCAAGGGTTAAATTACTATTTTATTTTAAGATAGAATACCATACAGACGTGTTTAGAGTGTTATCTATAGTGTGCCACCATACTGTTATACCTAGAACAACACCATATGAAATATAAGATTAATCGATTTTTGGAACATAAGTGCCATCTACATGCTGCATTTCATAGTAAAATCCTAGCTGCCAAATCGTAGTATGGCATTGATCAATCTACTACGCTATATAAGCAATACATATATCAATGGTATGGAAAGATTACAAGGTCCAAAACGATTTTTATTGATATTGCATCACTCAATCCCTTGCACTAATATGTGGTAGTGCAACGTAGGACAAAACTGCTAGCCAGGGCTAAGTCGATCTAAGAGTACCCGAAATCACTCGCATCGCCTCGTTTGGTGGTACAAATAAATTAATAAATATTTTATTTTATTTTTAAACTAATTTTTATTATTTAGTGTTGATTTCTTCGTATTTCTTTATCCCAGAACGACCTTACTACTTTATGCTTACACTAGTTGTCGCTCCGATTTCAGCACCCATATTGCAAATGGTGGCCATTCCAGTACAGGAAATGGAGTCCACTCCTGGTCCGGTGTACTCCACAATGGCTCCAGTACCTCCCTTCACCGTTAGGATTCCTGCCAGCTTCAGGATCACATCCTTAGGGCTTGTCCAGCCCGTCAATTTACCTGGGGGATGGGAAAGTAGCATCATAAAGCGTAAACATTTGTAGGTAGTCCTGTTTGGGAAATGAGAATGGTCAAAAGCATGTGTCCTTTTTAAAATATTGTCTTAGGTGTCAAGCAAAAGCATTGGCTTATTCCGTTGAATGAATTTATTGTGAATAAATTTATTTATGAATGAATTTATTTAATCATTTTTTTTTATAAAACAAAATTACGGTTATCCAAACCTTTTAGTTGCACCTTAACCCTTCAGGCCCCGATTGGCCGATATCGGCCACAACACGATTCAGCATGACGGCCCCGTTTTAATTTTATTTTAATTTAATTTGTTTTATTTTATTATGTTTTATTATGTTAATATGTTTTATTTTAATTATGGGTACAGTAGTTTGGCAGTAATTAATGTTTTGGTGAGACAGTGTCATAATTGAATTTTTTTACTAATTTTTACAAAATTTTTTTGGGACATCAACTTGTCAATCGGCTGAGGGGCCGAGGCCTGAAGGGTTAAAGGCTGATTTATGTTGTGTAAATGACTTCAAGACGAGTTAGTCAGTTACTGACACAAACACAAGGGACCCGGTACTGCCATCTTGTACATTGTTTTTATTAAAGTCAGTGCAGCTCTATCGCATTAGTGTAACTTCTTCAATGTTCCCGCTATACATGTTGAAGTCAGTCAGTGGCGTGCCCGGGGTTGGTGAATGGGGCAAGCCCGACATACCTTTTTGTGTTTTTTTATAGTACAAAAAGTAGTACCTCTTTGCTCTTCAATCTTCAATTTGAAATTTACTGCTTGTGTCGTAGATTCAATAAAGCACACTGAAGGCATACTACTGCTAGACAGAATTTAACATACACTTATCAGCAGTCGAATACCTCCGGTGGCTTAACTGATCTATTAAATTGTCTTTTATGCGATTTACTTGTCTGAGAAATACACAAATCGGGTGTAGGTTTAGGTCCAGAAATTAGTAACTTCTTTTGCTCAAAACTCAAAGATTTTACTTTGTCTTCGCCGATTAAAAGTCGTACACATAACTCACCACAAGGGACAATTTCCTCCATTGTTTATCAGGCACTAAAAACCACAAATGAATTGAAATTACACAA
Organism: Micropterix aruncella; assembly: GCA_944548615.1. Classification (NCBI taxonomy): domain Eukaryota; kingdom Metazoa; phylum Arthropoda; class Insecta; order Lepidoptera; family Micropterigidae; genus Micropterix; species Micropterix aruncella. The sequence goes on from OX155964.1 coordinate 1,309,675, forward strand.
TAAAAAATACCGTGATGTCAGTCGCACAAACCTACACTAACTACTGTCAAGTGAAGTTCGCGCTCATCGTCTCACGTTGCGACATTTGACACGTTCGCTGTCACCTTCATGGGCAAGCACGGCTTTGGTTTCCATAGTAAAATCCTCTATATACTTATAATTGTTTTGCGTAATTTGCCACTGGTTAGAGCGAGAGGTACACTGATTTTGAAAGCCACATTGAAAGCCCACATGTGCGAGCGAGCGAGAGGACACGTCGGTACACAGCTGCAATCGTACGCTGCTTTATCGACGCCGCGGCCATAACGAATTTCGTCGCGTGGAGCGAGCTCCGTCCGCTAGATAGCACTCGTTAGATAGCAAATTAATTTATTTAATTGTTTTTTTTTTACGAATTGTGTTATTTTTACGAATAGAATAGGCAAGCCCGGCTTTTCGGCTTATATGAAGAGACCGCCACTGAAGTCAGTCCGCTCCTCCCGCTACCCGTGCTAGTGGTACTGACCTTGTCTAAACCCCAATGTACAGTCAGTAGTTGGTCAGTCACTGGCACTGCGATGTAGGGTGACGTCGCGTCATGTCGAAAATATTAACTAGCAAAAATGATTCTTCCTTTCGATATCTACATATTTTTCTAGAATTTCAGTCTACTCTTCTAACAGCAGACAGAAAAAATGTCTCAACAAATAGTTGGTTTTCAAGAACTCATTCACCGTCAAAAAATAACCAATAACTATCTAAACAGTGTGAGAGTTCTCAGAGTAAGCACTGAAGCCTGTAACTGACTCAATCAATCAGTATATCAGCTCTAACATAAAAAACAAAGACATTATGACAGCAGACAAGGATAGCAAAAGATGATAAGAGTACAACATACACATTTAATAATAAAAATAATAATACTATTTTGAAAAAAAAAGGCAAGCTTATTGACTTGCGACAATATATATCGCTAATGGAGTGTATATGTGTTGGCTATACAAAATAAAAATTAAAAAGAAAACCAGAAAGAAACAACAATGGCAATAGAAAAACAAATAAATATGCATTGGTGCAAATTTTTGAACGTATAACATTTGAACATATAACATTTGAACGTATAACATTTGAACGTATAAGTTGAAATGATGCAGACCAATAAAAAATAAATCAGGGTCTGGTGCTGCGAAAACCAACCCATTAGTGACAGAGTGGCTAACCAATATGGATATTCTTAGAACGGCCCCGCAAACAGATGGCGAGTAAGATGGTGCTCTAATTATAATTATTTGGCCCAAAGACATAGCTAGGAAGTGGTGTCAGTTTTGCTTCGAACGAATTAAAAAATATATGGCATGAACAGATATAAATTTCCTTCAGAGTGAGAGAATTCTAACTAACCATGCCTAGAATAAACATAGTGAGATATAAATATGGATAACAACAAAACTGCTTGAAATAGAAGAATCTTAAAAAACATTTTTGATTTGTCTCATGAGGACGTAATAATATTCATCTGGATTCCAGATTACATTTATCTCCAAGCAAATTCCAACAATCGAAAAATCGTATAACAGTCGTATGTAAACCCGAATGATATTGTACTGCTTGAATCTATGTTTAAATGTAGAGTCGGAGAGAGTCGGAACAAGTGCTCCTTAACGTTTAGCTGTAAACGCAATGACCGAGAGGAACGACACGTTCAACATTTCCAAGCATTGCTCAAGCATTTTCCATGGGATACTTAGCTTCAACCACTCTTTAATAAGCAGTGCCGGCTCGACTATAAAGTGAAAACAGGTACTCGAACATTACTTAATTACGAGTCTATGCTTAAGCCTCGGTTATACGGGTGAGTTTTTATTAACCGGCATCATAAAAAAAAATATTTTTTTATTTTTTTTTTTATTTGCAAAATTGAAGAACTTGACTGTTAAATAAAAGTTTGACAAGCGTTTGAGGAGTTTTTCAGTTATTCTGCGAGGAGTTTCACCACTTCTCAAAGAACCCGACAGCAGCCAGCCAATAATCATAAATAAAAGAAAGAAGACAGTGGAAGAAGAAAAATAAGCCCCAATTCAGATAAGAAATCACGTATTATTATTCATATCAGTGATATAAAGGTTGATATATGACCATGGGAACCTCTCCAGTGATCTTGGTTAATAAATAACAAATGTTATCAGTTCAGATAATGTTCTTGACATAATAAAAATGGAAATAATGATGTAACTAGATATTTCTATACAATATGCATGAAAAGTTTGTATTTATAAAATATATAATATGATAATACATATATAAACATATGCTGTTGTAGAATGCAGGATTATTATTAGCTAATTGAAGTACAAGTGATTAAACGGTATCTGAGGACAAGACGTAACAACAATCAAGAAATACCCGAGTGAATAATTGGTTATTAGCTGGTTTCCAAACTGCTGTAAAATTACAGCTGCTAAAAATAGTATTAGGTCTTTACCTAAAGTTTAAGACCAACTTTTTGTGTGAAAAATATATATTCAATTAAATGTAATATTTGCCTTTATTATCTATGCAGTTCTGTCATTTAAATGGGAGTTGGTTAATTCCTCTACTGTAAAACTCTCATGGGCAGGAATTCATAAATGTTCTAAAATCGAAAAAAGCCCACCGTGGGACAATGCCTATTTTGTTTTAACCCTTGGAGTAAATGGGTATTTTCATGGACGCATCTGTCTCTTTTGCAGGATTTTCGGCGACATCGACTTAAAGTACTTAACTACGAAACTACTACACCAATCATAAAAAGAACAACTGCACAATGATTGCATTGAATTTTCGAATATAGAATATTGAAATATCATTTTGTAAAACAATTAGATAATTATGAATAAATATGAGAACGTCAAAGAAGTGAAAAAAACGCGGAACCAGATCTGGTCGTATCATACTCAACGGATAATTGTTTCAGAACCAGATTTGGTCGTATCATACTCAAGGGGTTAAAACTCACAACACTGCAGGTTTGCGTGGACATGTAGCCGCCGAGGTTGTGGAAAGGCACGCAAACTTGGCGGGAGAAAATCGCAAGTCGCGCAGTTAATTAACCCCTAGAGCCCCGATTGGCCGATATCGGCCAAAATACGATCCAGCGTGACGGCCCCGTTTTAATTTTATTTTAATTGAATTTCTTTCATTTTATTATGTTTCATTATGTTAATATTTTTTATTTTAATTATGGATACAGTGGTTTGGCAGTAAATAATGTTTTGGTGAGACAGTGTCATAGACCAATTTTTGAACTAATTTTTACTAAAAATTTTTGGGACATCAACTTGTCAATCGGCTGAGGGGCCGAGGCCTGAAGGGTTAATAGTTTTGTAAGGCAATTCCATAATAAGGCAAACATATATTGACTTACAAAACTAGCATAAAGGCCTAGGGGCAAGTCGAAACCCGATCGACTTTTTAACGTAAATAACAAACATGCCGATGGGACTGGGACAGTATTCTTTGTATTATATTTAAAACTCCAGTGGCCATCAAGAAAAAAACTTCAATGGGACATAGTGTCCCAATAGTCTCTGGAACATATGCATACCTGCAGGTTCAAAAGGGTTAAAAATGCAATATCTGTTGATCGATCTTGCTCTTTGGGCAATTTCTTACTAGTTGAGACATGTTTAATCGAATGGCATCAAAATGTTGATTTGTCTGTTCGTCTGTATGACCGCTAAGATCTCCAAAACTTTTCCGAAGATTTTCTTAGTTTGTATGGTGACATTCAACGTGTTGAGAAATTCCTCAGACTATTTGAAATAGGCAAGGATATAACAAAATATAAATAGACACCAAGGATCAATATCAGCTAGGGGGATCGACAACAAAAGGGATCTACCTTTTTCCTAGATATAAACCCTGCTGCATCCTATGGATTTGAGGACATCCCAATCCTGGACTTAATGTTGCTCAGCGATGGGTGGTTTAGATTGCAAAAAGGTAGAATCTCATCAACTTGTCAATCGGCTGAGGGTCCGAGGCCTGAAGGGTTAAGATTGTCTACAGCCACACCCGCGCGCCTGCACCGCGTCGCCTACGAACTGACCGTGTCCTACACGGTTCTATTAGCGGCCCGCAGACGCTGCGGCTGTCGCGAGCAACCGTGCCCAACGAGGGCGTAAATTGCGTCGACAAATTGCTACTCAATTTTACATACATATCTGCATTCTAGGGACAACCTGGAAAGTCGCCGTGGACTGTGCCTGCGGCTGTAACCTGCAATAGAAGACAATTTGGATCGGGGATTCCAAACCGGGGGCAGAACTGGGCGATTTACGAACGCAAAGTTAGCCAATCGTTTGTGCACTCTGGCGAAAAACCGGGGGGGACTGGAAGTCATCTATCCTGAGAAAGGATCCGTTGGCCACCAGATCTCGTGTGAGCTTTACGGGCAAAGGGTGCCTCGGTCCGCAATAAATTCGAACTTGAATTACCGCTTTCAGGTAAAGGCCGCGCAAGCGACCTAGAATCTGTAACCAGACTGGCGGATGGAGAAATCCATCCAAATCTGATAGTAAGATCTGGAACCCTTACTTTTGCAAAGATGTAGATATTCTGGAAAAGGTTCAGCGAAGGGCAACCAAAATACCAGTGGGCCTGAAGAATAGGAATTATGAAGATCGCTTGAAATTACTTGGAATTACTAGACTCAAACAAAGAAGACAAATAGGGGACCTGATTGAGACATATAAAATTCTAACACACTATTACGATGTACCTGCACTGAAGAATATTTACAAATACAACGTCAACACAAATCTTTGAGGTCACAACAAAAAAAAACTTAACCGTACAAAATTTTTATCTAATCCTCTTAAGAACGTTCTGCCAAATAGAGTGGTGGACATGTGGAACAAACTACCATTTGAAGTAAAGTAAAGAAGTTATGGTAAACCAAGCTAATTAAGATAAGTTAGGTTAGGTTAGGGCATAAGTATAGATATCTGGTATGAATCATTTTATTAGTGTAATCATTTGTTATTGTAATTGTAAACAAAGTAAGTATACCAGGATAATTAGTATAGGTTAGGTTAGATTAGTAAGTAGGCATATTAATTTAGTGGAAAAGCATATTTATAAGTGTATATTAAGCTAGTTATGATAGGAGATATAGGTTAGATTAGGTTAGGTTAGGAAGTCAATGCATCTACTTAACGTAAAAAGTTATAATAGTTAATAAAAGTATAATAGGTAATGGATAATATAAGTCAGAATTATAAACACATTATTGTTAGTTACCCACTGAAAAGGCACTAGCCTTAGTGGGGAACTGTGACATGTAATTTGTATCTTTTTTTATGAATAAAGACTACTACCAAAAAAAAAAAGTGATTAGTGCAATCTCTGTCAATCAATTTAAAAACAGACTCGATTTGTACCTAAAAACTTGTTAATATTGTTTATATAATATCGTTAATATTGTTTAGCTTTACAAGATCTGATCTGGACGTATCAGCAAAGCTGCCTGTCCAGAATAAATAATAATAATAAGAGCGGGAGGCACTGGGAAGTGCCACTTCCCAGGGCACTTGCAGGGGAAGTGCAGTAAGGCATCGAACAAGAGTAAGAATGGGCTGCTGGCATAGTTTGACTGTGGATTATGTTGTCCACGAAGTCTTTACTTTGACTCCATGGGAAGCAGAATAGCACAATGTTATTATAGCTCCCTGGGGTGGCGGGTTCGCCGGTAGTAATTGACACTCCTAAATGATTTTATCGCCTTGCTTCCACGTGGCGATTCAGGTCTATAAAACTGTAAGTAAGTGAACAGTGTGCAAATGCGAAAGCAGCTGGGGGATGACTATAGAAAGAAACTTTTAATTAAAGCTTCAAATCAATGACTCTAGTGTTAATAGTTTGATCACAGAAGGGAAAAATTGTAATAAATTTCTCATTTTCTCAAAACTGTAAATTTGGGGGTTTTTCGGATAGCGTATAGGATCGTCCATGGATAGTTTTTGTTTGTGCATGAAAAGCAACACTGTATAAAAATGGAAATCATATATTTTTCATATATTTCTTATACAATCCACATGTTTATCCAATTTCATTGAAGCAAGTGGAAAAAAAAACATAACATAATATACAGCACAGCCAGACGGTCCGGTCCGGACCTTCTAGGCCTAGTTGGTTGGGCAATTTTGGGTATACTAGCATGATTGTATGGATAGAGCTATATTTTCACTTACCTATCATTACTGTTTGTTTTGTATGTGTGTATATATACAGAACAATCTGCATGCCAGGTATTTTCTCTGTACATTACTTATTAAAATAAATAAAACAGAATTTTTCATTGCCAAGATGAAAACAGTTTGAGAATTTTGATGTCATGGCCTCATTAAAAAAATGTAGAAGACAGACCAAGGTCACTCATTCACAAAAATTTAAATATATGAATACATTGATAAAGTATGCGTAAACAAACAATGTGATAAGACTGTCATCTGCTGGTTTTTTTACCAGGTATTTTTTCTGCTTACCTGTAAGGTTGACGCCGATGACCTTAGGGCACTTCAACTCCCATGGGATGTTGGCCATTACATCAACAGCATCTGCCCCTCCAACACCTGTTTAAAGTCGTAATTATCAATGGATACTCTTGATCGTTTGTAGCCCACACTTTCAAGAACTCACCGATGCAGAGCCCTCCGAGACCACCACCGTTGGGTGTGTGGGAATCAGTGCCGATCATAAGGAGGCCGGGGAAGGCGTAGTTCTCCAGGATGATCTGGTGGATGATTCCAGAACCCGGACGCCAGAAACCAACACCGTATTTAGCTCCAGCCGTTTGCAGGAAGTTGTACACCTGTGTATTTAACCAAATTTTATTACCAATCAACCTATTTATACAATATAATTCTCCCTTGCTATCGTCATGTAAAGATCACTATCTTACCTCTTTGTTGATATCCTTGGCCCGCTTCAAATCGGCAACTCCGCTGATCTGAGCCTCGATCAAGTGGTCGCAGTGGATGGTGGACGGAACGGCTACCTTAGGCAGACCCGACGAGATGAACTGCAACATCGCCATCTGCGCGGTGGCATCCTGCATCGCAACGCGATCCGGACGCAGGCGCAAGTAGCTCGTGCCGCGCTCAATCTCCTATTAAATAATCAACCATTTTATTACAACCTCCTCTAGTAACAATATACCCATATTACATAACCGCTGGCTTGACCTAGGACATTAGTGTCTAAGAGTAAAAGGCTGCTGTCTGTCTGCAGGCGATGTGGTGTTAAGCGCTCCAAGTTGAGAAATAGATATCTGTCCCTACCACAGAACACAGTAGGGTTTTTATCTAGGAAAACCCACATGGCAAGGTTAAAACATCTTTTAATGTTGCCATTTTACACAATGACTGCTTTCCCAGAGATTCTACCTTTTTCCAATCTAAACCACCCATCGCTGAGCAACACCAAGTCCAGGATCGGGATGTCCTCAAATCCATAGGATGCAGCAGGGTTTATATCTAGGAAAAAGGTAGATCCCTTTTGTTGTTGATCCCCTTAGCTGATATTGATCCTTGGTGTCTATTTATATTTTGTTATATCCTTGCCTATTTCAAATAGTCTGAGGAATTTCTCAACACATTGAATGTCACCATACAAACTAAGAAAATCTTCGGAAAAGTTTTGGAGATCTTAGCGGTCATACAGACGAACAGACAGATCAACATTTTGATGCCATTCGATTAAACATGTCTCAACTAGTAAGAAATTGCCCAAAGAGCAAGATCGATCAACAGATATTGCATTTTTAACCCTTTTGAACCTGCAGGTATGCATATGTTCCAGAGACTATTGGGACACTATGTCCCATTGAAGTTTTTTTCTTCTGAATCGTGTTTTGGCCGATATCGGCCAATCGGGGCTCTAGGGGTTAAGGCAATAACATTATTACCTTACAAGTTTTGTAAGGCGATAACGTTATTGCCTTGTAAGTTTTGTAAGGCAATAACATTATTGCCTTGTATATTACTTAAATTTGTTTCAGTCCTGGAGCAATATAGTACTTATTACCAGTTCGAAAGAGTTAATATGTAGAGAATAAATATAAATACAAACGGAGCTGCCATGGAATTCACCGACCGGAGTCGGGCCCATCATAATACAATTTTTTACACTTCTGGGGGGTGAGCAGTGGATTCCGGACTTACGAACCGGCTGTGGTAGGTTTAGGACAGCTGTCTTGCCACATGTGAGCGTTCACCTTGCCACCCATTCACTCCCCCTTCGAAGCCATAGAATTTGAGATGCGCAAATTGCAGTTTTAGATAATTTTTCTAAGAAAGAGTTGATTATTTTTCTGGAAAGGCCAAGATCTTTAAAGAGGTGAAATAGAGATTTAGCTGGCAGGCCACGAGCGCCAACTTCCACCGCGTGAAGGTGAACAGTGAAGCCGTTCCGGGTTACGGCATTTGCGAGATCATGGTATTTATTTAATTTGTACTCGTGGTCTTTTGGGATATTTGATTCCCATGGAACAGTTAATTCTACAATAAGAGCCACCTTCCGAGATAGAGAGTAAAGAGTTATATCTGGACGGAGGGCTGTGCATCCGAGACTTTCAGGGAAGTTATACTGCTTAGAGACCGAATCAACCTCCAGAATCCAATCTGTAGCTTTCTCGATTATTGAGAAAGGTTTTGTAGTTAAATGTTTTTTGCCTTTAGAGCCATCCCGCACAAACTGTATTGGGGGTTTGGAGGATACTGTCAAACCCTTGTTGGCACGAGCCACTGAGAGACTAATTACCTCGCGAATAACAGCGAGAACTTTGTCATGGCGGTAAGTGTACCGTCCTTGATCTAAGGCCACCTTGCAGCCAGCTAGAATGTGTCTAGCTGTGCAAGGGGTATTGCTACAGAGGGGACAAGAACTATCCACGGCAAAGCTCCAACGAGCGAGGTTACTGGGGTCTGGAAGTGTAAGCTGAAAGGCATTCAAATAAAATTTCAGCATCTCTGGCGTCCAGTCATAGAGCATTACCTTCCAGTGCATTGGAGGCGGAATGCAAAAGTCCCCAATTGTTGTCCAATCATTCTGGCATTGAAGGCCAATAGCATGAGCCATACTCTTGCTGTCGTAATCTCCCCGCAAAAGAGACTTCTTCAAGTCCACGTCGCTCGTGGTTGTACTGCCATACCCCAGACCAGTGCCATTCTGGCTGATTCCAGTAAGGAACTTTTTGTGGAAGTCTACGCGGGCTTGTAGATCATTTGAATCACTACGGCCACTTATTACGTGCTTCGATATTGCCGGATCTTTGGAATTGCACAGAATCGAATTTTTGGTTATTCTGGAGTTGGCGTAGAGCAGAGAGGGCAGTTTAAGCGCTAGCCCAAAATTTTGTTTGGACCTGAAGAGAGTCGAGGGGTCAGCTGGTTTGGCTAAGGACAGCCAGGATTTTAAACTAGCTGTCACCAGCGCATCTAGACGGGACAGTTGGGTTTTGGTAAAATCGTAAATAAGAAAGGGCCATGACAAATGTGACGTTAGATAATTGTCATAGATCCAGGCCTTACGAGGGCCAGAAATTAGCAAGGCATCTATTTTCGCCAGGCAACTTTTGAAATGCTCTATAACATGATCGCCCGAGACGTCTTTTCCCTGATGGGTGATTTTTCTGCCGAGAAATTTGAAATGATTGTTTGGGTCTATAAGGGAGATATTAGAGTCTCAAATGTAAGAAATTATCTACAGCGCCGCTACAGTCATATCTGTGACAGTGTATTTAAATTAAAACACTCGAGAAATGTTCCAAACAGTTGACAAGACCGTCTTGAATAATGCTCTACTTAAGGCCATCAGTGCCCCCCATGGCGCCCTAGAACAGTTCCAGTAGGGTTCACCGGTTCATCTGCACAGCGTTCAACATATGAAACAAACTCGAGTGCCCGCATGACCAAACCCGGGGGTCTAGGCATGGCATTGCGGTATTGCAAAAAAGAGAGCGGAGCAATCAGAAATTACCAATAAAATGCTCTTTAGAAATCTTCTTTAAAAATATTCTTAAAAATATTCTTAAAAATATTATTTAAAAATATTCTTAATATTTTATTTTTACTTACGAGCGGTTCATTAAAAATATCATTTTCCTGAAAATAAATCATAAAGCGTTTTATGATTAATATACTAAATTATTTTTTTACTTACTAGAAGAAAATTCAAACTGTTTTAACAACAAATTACACAAAAACACTGTTTATTACTAATTTAAAAGCAGCTTCTGCACAAAAATATGGATTTTTTGGCAAAGAATGTCGCTGTTTAAGAATGATTAACCTGGGGATACAATTATGTAACTGTGATCCGGCAGGCAGCGTCGAACACCATACGAAATACTGCAAACTTTAAAAATCTAATAACACCAGAATTATAAGGACTCGGCCATTGATTTCATACGGTATTAGATTGCTCAACTCCTTATCATATTTTAGCAACGCTTCTGCGCCGGTAAAATGCGGGTTGATGGCATTGACGGCAAAACCAATAGCAATTTATTTGGTCATATATAATAACAATGATGAATGTTTTTTTTATAAAAGACTAATTGACTAAAATAACCCAATTATGTATCCAATGATAACGCTAATACCATTAAATTATTAGTGCCATTTATCCCATTTAAATATAGGCTGATTAACATCATAGAAATAATACAGAGAGACAGAATGCCATCTATTAATCTATCTGATTTGTCTCCAACAGTGCCTCCGTGCTACAAGCGCTAGCAAAAAATACTACAACCTCTGTCCTTGTACTGAAATGCCACAATGCGCTTCAATCCATTGCAAGGTCAAATAGAGTGACCCTGCAATGGATTAAAGGGTACAGTGACTCACTGGGCAACGACGCGGCAGACAAACTGGCCAAAAGGGGATCAAAGGAATTAGTATATGGACCGGAACCCTTGATGCCCATACCCCAGGCCCAAATAAAAACATGGCTACGCAGGAACACTGACGAAACCCACTTTAAAGAATGGAAAAAAAAAACGCAGGATGCAGGCAAACAAAGAACGCGGTTCCGGAAGCGCCTAAAAAACTTGCCCGCAACCCCACGAGATTAAAAAGGGACAAAATCCGTAAAGTCATAGGTACTATGACAGGCCACTGTCCCCTAAACAAACACCTGTTTACCATAGGTGTGACAGACAGCCCTCTATGCAGAGGATGCATGGAGGAAGAAGAAATGCCACAGCATGTGCCCATGGAATGCAGGAGCGTGACAGAGCAACGGGCAAGAATACTACAATCTCCAGCATCTGTCCCGGAGACCTGTAGCAACCCAAACAGGCTGCTAACCTTCTGGGACAGCCTGGGTTGGCTGGAGTAACATAAATAGAAACATGAGCCACGCACAACGGCCCAATCAAGAGGCCAAGTGCGGGAAATAGCCCAGGAAAACTAACTAACTAGTCTATCTGAACTTTAAAGTGCGTAAATATTACGTATTGAAACCTGTATACCAAATTACAAATTGACTATGTAAATAGTCTTTGCTATTATATTATTTTGAGATAAGATACCGAATAGTAGTGTTTAGAGCTCCATCTAAAGTGCACCGTAATACTGTTACAACACAAACGCCGCCATATTGAATATAAGGGAATGTTTTTCTTTTCATATTAAAATCCTAGCTGCCTAATTGTAGTACTGCTTTGAGCAATCGAATACGCTATATAATCAATGACAGGTAAAAAAGTGCCATGCACGTAGCCAATCGTTCAAATTTAGGCATGCAAAATTGTTATTGACACAACGAATTCAAGGAGCAACTGCCGCAAACTTTATTAAACAAACAACGTAACTTACTGCAAGATATTGGACAAATTATGTCCATTAATGTCCAAAATGTGTCATTAAGGAATAACATTAGGAATCACAGACCGAAATGATGGACTCACCATTTATATAACAGAAAAACATTTACCTGTGTTCAAATCATCCCTCCCATGCTCTACTATCTTACTGACATTTTGGCCATTTTCACTCTTATCCGCCAAGATATTGTACCTATTAGGGCTGATTTACACTGAGTCAATTAATGACCAAATTAGAGGCAAGTCAGTGCTAACCCGGTACTGCCATGGTATAAATTGATTTAACCCGGTACTGCCATGGTAAAATGATATGACTGATATAAATAAGTCAGCACAGAGCTGTCGCACCAGTGCTGACTTCAATATTCCTACTGTTTATTTTGATGTCAGTCCCCTTCTCCCGCCACCTACACCGGTAGCACTGACCTTGTCTAAACAACAAAGTCAGTAGTTGGTCATTCAGTGGCACTGCTTTGTAGGATGACATCGGGTCATCCTACAAAGTCATCTTTTCGATGCCCCTTCTTTTATTTCCGTCAATTCTTTTAACAGCAAATAGGAAAATTTTCTCAGCAAGTATAACATTCATATCAAATTCTGCCATTTTCGAGAACTCATTTTTTCCCACTGACTATAATAACGCTAACTGACTGTATGTAAACAGCGCGAGTCAGTCCTTGACGCCAGCACTGACCCCTGTAACTGACTCAATAATGTAAATCTGCCTGTACACAATGTGGCAATAAATGTAGTTAAAATACTTCCGGATTTATTACCTTTTTTTCCTTTTTCGTATCTGTATTAATAAGAAACGAACCAATGTCAACCATCATGGTAAATGCGTTTTTGATAATTGTATGATTTTCTAAAGAATAAGAAAACTACTGCCACTTAATAAAAAAAATACAATGGTAAAGAAGCCAATTACTACGAGATTTTTAATAATATTGTAGTGATACAATGGTAAAGTATCGAAAGTAGAACTGTTTACTGTCTTACATAATTCGTGAATATGATCAAAGTTTGTTTGCTTGTTTTTACTCTTTATAGTGAAATTTAACAATGTGCGGATTTATTATCATTCGACAATCTCTTACAACCAACCCTACTATGAAAAGGTGTTGTTATTGCAGATCGATAGAATTGAAATGTAGTTCTGTTAATTTTATCCCAACGAAAATTGGTGGCCCAGCCGGGAATCGAACCCAGGACTTTTACAATGTAAGATTAAGCGACTTGACCACTATGCTATTGGGCCGTGAGTTCACCAAGCTCAATGTCTCGCTGCCCACGAATTTAATTTTTAAAATGTCTGCGAAAAGGCTGAAAAAATAATTTAATAAAAGCTAAAAAAGCTCTTTTGTGTATTTTATACAGATTTTTAAATTTTTTTTTTGTGTCTTCAGTAAATCAGCAAAAATCAGATGTGATAGTTAACAACGGGAGAGATGACATAATATTAATTATGATGAAATATTGGATATGTTTTACCGACACAACTGAATATGATGATATGTGTGCATCCCCCGTTCATCATGACCCGAATGATTTGTATGATATTCTCCTCAAAAAATATGGATATGTATCACCGGCAATATGCCACTAATTAATGGTGACGTCTCTTGGACTCTCAGTAAGGTATTTTTTGTGCATTTAAAGTTATATTAACATGCAATTTGAGTCACTGGTATCTAAACAGGTGGGTTACTAAACAGGAAGCTATAGACACAAGAATGGGCGTGAACGAACACCCTCACCAAATTATCCTCTAAAAATACTCATATCCGGACAGCACGAAATTGTACTAATAGAGAATTTCCACATCCTTTTAAAATGTCCACTGTGTAGTATATTTGAAGAGTAGCCTTAAACTTATAGGAGAATGAGCATTTTCGTATGATAGATACCCACAGTGTAACAACTAGAGACTTACAGCAATTAATTGTGATTGTATAAAGAAATAATAATATCAAAGTTGAAGTTATTAATCCATGTTGTGTTGGAATTATACACATCCCGAGTTTTGTATATCTGGATGACTTTGTGAAATAAACTATTTACTAAATCTTGTTAAATAGGGTTTATTATGCAAATAGGGTTTATTATAAGTTGTTTTCTTAATCCACAGTTCAACTAAAATCAAACAGTAAAGTAAAAATCAATCAAGTCCAGTATCAGTCAGAAAGTAAAAAAATTAAATGACATAAAAACAGAAAACACAGGACCCCCCAGCGTAAAACAAAGGAATGACAATGGTCCAGAGACAAAATCTTACTTGCCATCTACATATACATTGACTATCTCTGTCTTGCTTAGTTACCGTGTCTCTGTCGTCCATAACCTTGTTTAGACAACCGCAATGTAAAACAAAAGTATGCAGGCGGTTCAGGTGCAAAAATTTTACTCGACACCCGCACACTGATCATTTATCATCTTACTTATTGGCGGTTTCTCTTTAATCAATAAACTTATTTACCCTTTTAGCTTTAGAAATAAGATAAAACTACTCACGGAATAATATAAAAGTACTCGATACTATGCTTTTATTTTTACTATTAATAGTTGACAATAATATAGGTTTGCGATATTTTCTATACATTGTATCTGTATACCTTGTATATAAATAATATAAACAACTGTATTGTATAAATATAACAAAAAGTAAATAATGTATTTTACTGAAAAATGTGTAATTATTGAATAAAATATTTTGCAATTTCAACACTAACTTTTTTCAGCCTCATATTTTAGCTTTTCTGCCATGGAATGAAATGTTATACTTGTATTAAGCTTTCGTTTGTTTTATGTGGCAGTATGAAATTACCCATTTTTTTCCTGTATTTTGCATTTCTCTATGTCGCTTAGTTGCGAGATATAACATCTCAAAGTTTATCCAGACAGTGGCTTGCAATTTGCAAGCCGGGTGTCACTGGTTTCGTTACGGTATATGGGCCGGCCTGTTTTTACTTGACTGCCCAACAAAAAAGGAGTGTAGTGTGTTCAGGGTTCATCTACGTATGTTTTCCGTTTCTTTATTCCACTATAAGTTTTAAACGCTTAAACCGATTTAGAAGTGTGTAGTATTGTTAGAATCGTTAAATTATACAGTGTCATAGGATACATTAACTGTCCAAATAATAAGTATATAGTTGTCTAAATATCCAAAAATCAATAGAATAATATAAATATATCATGTTTAGTGTCAAATGAAATGTCTGATTGAATACATTCCGGAAATATACAAGTATCTACAAGGAAAAATACATAAACCACAAATGTTCAAAAAAACAATAAAAGTGCACTTTCTGTGACGGCAGTCCTGTTTTTTAATCTTTTTAATACATTTACTTATTTTGTAATTTAACAGATTTTTTTCATATATATTGTACTAGAGGTAATTTGGTATTTGGCCTATTTTACCTAAATACGGACTTCAGTTTTTTATTTTATTTGTGCGCTGCTGACTGGCTAAACTTTGAGATGTCATGGAACTAAGCCATACATTAAAAAAAGCAAAGAAACAAGTTTGAGGCTACTTTTTAGGGCTGGGTCCAAAAATAATTGAAAATGTAAAATGTCAGTAATGTATGCTTACTAATGTAATCAATCCTAATTTGTGAATCTTTCTATGGCAGGAATAAATGTTGAAAATGCAAAATAACTGCATACCTGAACTTGCGGATCATCGATATGCGAATACAATACTTTTTCGGACAAAGTCAAACTCCTGTTCAGCTTCTTCTTGACAATTGCCAGATTCTTCGCTAGTTTCTCGTAAGGCAGAGGATCCGGGTCGAATCTTGACATAGCAACCTTTAAAAAAAACATAATTACAGAATACATAACACGGTTATGTAACATCAGAATCGGAAAAAACACGTTTTCCTCACTGAAATAAATATAAAATTAATACCTTGGAGGCTGCAGCGGCCATTGGAGATACGCTGAAACATCTCTGCTGGATTTCTATCAGCAGAACCTTAGCCGTTCTACCCTAAAAGTTAATTAAATTTTAATAAATATTTCGAATACGCACAAAATGTTAAAATTAAACATCGACAATCAAAACATTTTAAATTTAAGTCAAATTCTCATTTCGTAATATCGATCTATTTATGAACCCAAGGACGTAGAAAAATAATTTTAAACTCTGCAATGACGACCTTTGCAACTGGTCCGATCCGAACGTCTCGATAACTAGAAAATTCATTTTAAAAAACACTTTCCTAATGTAAACACCCAGCAAGAGCATAATTCAGCGGAAAACTACCGAAATACTGGGAAAATTACGCGTAAAAGCCGATAATCAAAAATAAGGAAAAATAGGATATTTGATAAATTACCTGGCGATGCAAAACTCGCGTACAGTACGCCATGGTAGTAGGGCCGATTTTATGCCAATTTATGCGAAAAAAGCGATTTATTTAACCTCACATGAAAACCCGCGCTCCGCACGCAGGCAGCTGACTTTTCGATTTGACGCGATTGTGCGCGATTGATAAAGTTCAAAACGATCGTTCGTCGAGAGACTGAGACAGGATTATCGTACCTACGCTAAAATCGGAATGAATGTCTTCTTCTTCTTCTTCTTTTCCTTGTGGCAATTCCACGCAGCTAGGGTGCTGGTGATTTTGTGCCAGTTTGTATGTATTGTTGACGGGAGGATGACTACTGTTAATTTTAGTACCTACAAAAAAAAAACAAAAAGGAAGGGACATCACAATTGCATATACAGAAGACAACATAGAGACTAAAAACATAACAGAATATTAGGGGAATATTTTGGAGGAAGGAAAAGGAGAAGGGTCAGGGTAATAGAAAAGTGCTTCTGGGGGCAGCGCCGCTCCCCACCGCCCCCCGAGAGCAGGCCCCTCCCCCGGCGTCGGCCGCACCGAGAATGTGTCGTCCATTGACCGCAAGTTACTGCCAAAAACCCGCCCTATTCAGCGTCTTTTTCCACAGCCAACCTCGACAACGGGGCCACATTTCCATCGGCCTGACGTCACAAGGCGGGTCCGATCCCGGAGCAGCGAACGGAAGTGGCCACCCCCAAAAGGCATTTCGGAATATGGGTTAAATGGCTAAATGATTTAGGTTAATGAATTTAGCGATGACTCGATAAATTTTAATGGAATTGGACGCCAGAAGGATATCGATTTTGGTAGGGAGTTCGATTTTCAATTGAATGAGATTAGGAATGAACGAAGGAAAGTTGTTAAGGAGAGGGCAATTAAAGAAGAGGTGATCCACGGTGCAGATATCAAATCCACAATCACACTGTGGGGACGGAATTACGTTTATACGATATAGGTGTGCGGGCGTTGAGCAGTGGCCTATGCGCATTCTGCAAATTGTGGAGATCTCCTTCCGCCTGAAAGGTTTTTTATAATACCAAGGTTTGTTGTGAAGGTGGGGATTTATAAGAAAATAATGTTGACCTTTAGACTTGCAAGAAGAAAGATAACTCTTCTTCCAGCAGTCCTTCGTTTCTTCTTCTATTTGGGGGAGGATGGATACGGAGGAGGGCTCCCCTGGAGCGGGCCTCATTAGCCAACATATCCGCCGATTCGTTACCGGCTATTCCTGAGTGGCCTGGAATCCACGTGAGTACTACTTCATCCCCTCTCTCTCTGACAGTGCGGAACAGGGATCGGATCTGGTTTTCCAGGTGAGAAGGGCGATGTGAGATGGCCGGATTGTTTAATTTCTCTACCAGACTTAGGGAGTCGCTAAAAATGGCACATGGGGAAATTTGGTTAGTCAGGATGTACTCGAGGGCTTTCAGGAGGGCAACACTTTCAGCGGTGTAGATTGATGCTTTGCTGTGTAATTTATAAGCGATGGGAACTCTGCGGTTGTGGTGAAAAATTCCCACCCCCACGTACCCCCCAGCTTCTGTCTTGGAGCCGTCTGTAAATATGAGGTCCCAGCCAGGGAACCTGGATGCTACGAGGTCCAAAAATACGGCATTGTTTAAAGGTGATGGGGGCTGCCCTATTGGACATTTCGACAAGACGGTTTGAGAGAAGATGTCCGGGATGGTAAGTCTGTCTCCGAAGGGGAGATGGAAGTCTGGGAGGAGAGCATTCCTGTGAATGATGTCCTTGAGGCGGTATAGTTTCCTATGACTAACGCAGAGGGCGGGGGCTTTGTTATTTGGAGTGTTTCTCAGCAATTCGGAGAGAAGGGTGATTTTAGGAATAAGAGGGTGATTGATGAGCTGAAGGGGTTTAATATAAAATCTATCTGCTAGTAGTTGACATCGGAGGTTGACTGAAGGTTCACAAGACTCGGCTAGTAGGGCATTAGTGGGAGAGCTACCCATGGCGCCAATGGTGCATCGGAGGCCTTTAAATTGAAGGGTGCTTAGTTTCATTTGCATTTTCAAGCTCATAGGGTAGCAGATAAAGGCAGCATAGTCGATGTGAGAACGAATGAGACAGTTGTGGAGGAGCTTAACTGTGAAGGGATGTGACCCCCACCACACTCCACTGACTGCTCGAAGAACATTCAGTGACTTTTCACCGCTGGAAACGACCTGCTCGATGTATCCCCTCCATAGTAGTTTGGTGTCTAGGATAACCCCAAGGAATTTGGCTTGCGCCTTGATGGGAATTAGGGAATTATTGAATGTTATATTCACTACTGGGGGAATATTTCTCCGAGTGAAGATAACGGCGCTACTCTTGGAGGGGGAGATAGCTAGTCCTGAGTTGTGAAGGTATATGTTTAGTGCCTCAAGCGCTTCTGATATCCTCTGCAAGGAGGCCGAGAGGTTGGGTGAGGAGTGGTATAATACAACGTCATCTGCGTATTGCAATATCCTGCAGTGATCCAGAACAGCATTCTCCAACCCCCTTGTATAAAGATTGTATAGGATGGGGGACAGCACGCTACCCTGGGGCAGACCCTTAAAGACTGACCTTGAAATGCAATCAGACAGGGAGGGAATGTTTATAGTACGGTCCGATAGGAGACGGCAGATGAAGGAGCAAAGTTTTTGAGGAACCCCTAGACTGACAAGTCTCCTCCCGAGGAGGGGGATCAAGACATTGTCATACGCCGCCTGGACATCCAGGAATGCTGCGACAAGAAATTCCCTCCTATGGAAGGAGAGCCGTATGTCCGTTGTGAGGATGGAGATGTTGTCGAGGGTACCAAGGCCCCTACGGAAACCGAACTGAGTCTTGGACAGCTGGAATCTTGATTCGAAGAACCATTCTAGCCTGTTTTTTATTAAATGTTCCGCAATTTTACAAAGGGATGAGGATAACGCAATGGGGCGAAAATTTTTAGGGTTATCATTGTCTCGACCGGATTTTGGGATCGGTATGACAATCTGCGATCTCCAAGCGGTGGGGGGAGTTCCTGTCTCAAGGAACCCGTTTAGTAAATTTAGGAAGTAGGATAGGATCGGGGGGGGGGGGGGGGGAGAAGAACTGATAAAGGAGTAAGGGATAAAGTCCTCCCCTGGTGAGGAATCCTTCAAGCGGTGGAGAACCGCTAATAGTTCTGCCGAGCCGAATGGTGAGATTAGCCACTGGTGGGCACTTGGGGAACGAAGCTGATCGAACTGCGTGATATTGATTTCATCACGGTTGGGACAGGTGGAAGGTGCCAAGTTGTCAGCGAATTGGATGAGGACCTCCTCCTTTAAAGGAGATAAGTTCGAGGAGTTCAAACTACGGCGGAATCTCTTCAACATATTCCAAACCAAAGTGCTGGGAGTGTCTGGGGAAAGGTTCGTACAGAACTTTTTCCATCCAGCTCTTTTTTTGGTCTTGAGGATTTTCCTAGTCTCTTTCGCAGCTTTGTGGTAGGAGTCGTAGTTCTCTGGTGACATATCTGTAAGATAGGTAGAGAGGGATGCCTTGCGTTTTAGTATTGACTGGCTGCACTCGTTATCCCACCAGGGGGGAGAGGAGCGGAAGGATGCTCTTTCAGATTGCCTTCTGAAGCAGCTACCAGCCGCTGTTGAAAGGCAAAAAATAAGTGATGAGTAGCACTCTTCCAGCGGGGTGGATGCTATTGGCGGAAGGTCTATCGCTGCGGCCTCTAGGGATGAAGTGAATTTAGACAAACTGTCAGGAGTGTACACTGGTTTAAAAAGGGGCCGACGTTTACGTGTACTTCTCGTTACCAGTGTACCAAGCACGTCTATTAAGATGGGGAAATGGTCGCTCCCGGTTGAGTCACCGAGGACACGCCAGGTGCTATCAATAGCGATAGAAGATGAGCACAATGAAAGGTCTGGAGCTGACGGACGATCTGAGGGAAGAGGTACTAAAGTGGGGGAGCCATCATTGAGGATACAGAGGGACATTTTGTCCACGCAGTTCAGTAATGTCTCACCCTGTCGGTCTGAGAAGGCACAGCCCCATGCTGGCGAGTGTGCGTTAAGGTCCCCCAAAATGAAGATCTTCCCTGTAATATTGCCTACTGCTTGGAACCAGCGGGCCTCCGAGATAGCTGATCTGAGGGGAGTATATATGAAGAGGAAAGAGAAACTTTGTATATGGGCCGCTACCATCTGTGGGTTTTCTGAGAGAGAAGGAATGGAAAGAGTAGAGAAGCTAAGAGAGCTATTGATAAGGAGCATAACACCTTCGTTGCCATCCGGACGGTCGTCCCGCAGGCAAGAATTACCTGGAATATGAAAGGAAGTGCACGGAAGCAGCCAGGTTTCCGAGATAGCTGCCACATCGATCCGGTTGTTTAAAAGAAGCTCAATCAATTCTGTCTTTTTTGGTGAAATGCTGCGACAGTTCCACTGAAGAATTCGAAGCATCTTGAAAATTAAGTTTTTTTTTTTTTTTTTTAATAAAAAAAAAGGAAAAGGAATAAAAAAGAAAGGAGGGCGAGTGAAAGAGCGTTGAAACTCTTATATACGTTAAGAGGCGGATGACAATCCGCCAGCCACGGATTTTAAAGAGGGAAGATCAGTTACCGTTCTAAAGGAGGAGGTATCGCTGCAGGATGATCCTGCAGAATTTCCCTTATTTTGGGCGATTAGTAGCCGCAAGAGGGACGCAATCTCTTCCAGGGTCGTGGACTTAGGCTGTCTGTTAAGGCAGCTGCCATTCTCGACCCTGTCGGGGAAGTAGTCCCATCTCAGATCTAAGGTGGGGGCGGCTTGGGGACGAGGGTTGGAAGTGGGAGGAGAAGAGAGTTTTCTCTTCTTGCCTTTCCCTTTTGACTTACCCGACCTCAAAGGGTCTACGGTTATTATTCTAGGACGATAGCTGTTATTAGGGGTTAAGTTGAAAAAAGATGGAGGCTGGGGGGGGGGGGTTGATTGCAGTAACCGTTGCATACGAATTTCTAGAAATTTTGGGGAAGCGAGAGGACGCTTCATTAAAAGAGATGCCCTCTTTGGCCATGAGCTGTTTAATAGCCTTTTGTCTCATGAACTCTGTGCAGGAAGGGTCGTTTGCACTATGGTTGCCGCGGCAATTGACACAAACCAAGGTTGCGGTATTTGTACAAGTTTCGCCCGAGTGGGCTTCTCCGAACCGGAAGCATCGTGGGGAATTAGCCCTGCAGGTTTTTATAAGGTGTCCAAAATGGAGGCATTTGCGACATTGTGTGACGGGGAGGGCGTAACTTTCCACTGAAAGAGAATTGTAAAAAATCATTATTCTTTCTGGTAACTTTTGGCCCTCGAAGGTTATAACCACCGTCCTGGATGGTTTCCAGACGGTGTTACCCTGGGGGTCGGAGGAGCGGAAGTTAAGACGGCGGATGCTTTTTGCTATACAACTATTGCTGTTGTTGATGGCCTCGATTATCTCCTCATCGCTGAGGTCGTTATCTAAGCCCTTAGCGAGTCCGAGCCGCACTGTGGAGAAAGAGGGGATGAACGCGTTAAAGTTCTTTTTTGTTAGGAAGTCAGCGGTCGCCAGCATATTGGCCGATTTGCCCGTCTTCAGGGTAACCTCGATACGGTTTCGTCCTGTTTTTTTTAGTAAAAGAACGTCGGCTACTTTATTTTTCTGGATTAGTTTGCCTACTGAGAGGGGAAAAATGTTTAGGCTGGAGGGGTCACTCTCAGCCGATTGAATCGGTTTATACTGGATAAACACTAAGAAGGGTCCTTGGGAACCCTCCCCGTACAAATTAGGGCTTGTATTTGATTCACGTTCGACTGAGGAAGCCACCTCTACGTTGGCTCACACAGAGGCCCTAGAATCAATTTCCCCATCGGAAATAGCACTGAGGTTTGATGGGGTCAACGGGTGTGCTCCCGTTGACCCCCCTGCGGCTAATTCCATGTCAATACAATCACGGATAACTCATCATAAACGTGGTTAAAAAATAGAAAAAAAATGTATACCCTACAAAAATTTAATTTGTGAAATAATGTTATAATTACTCACCAAAATAGGCGGGCAACGCTAGAAAACACGCTCAGCAGGAGCACAGAATGAACACTGGACAGAACAAACACTAGGAAGAACAAGGAGAACACCGGAGACGGACACGAAATACACACGCAAAACGCGACCACCACCGTTAGTAATCCCTAATAGAATCGAATGAATGTCGTAACTGGCGAAGCAAGCAGAGGGCCTATTTGTTGAAAAATGTCGCTCGCCAAATTTGTCTTTGACCCAGTAAATCAAATATACCATAGACAAATTTGGCATGCTAAATTTTTAATGCCGGCTCCACACATTGGAAAGCGTTTGCCGCATCGTCTATGTCCCTCTCGCTCTTTCCCATACATTTTTCCCATGGTATTTTTTCTTTTGAATAGCAACATTTTTTTCGACATGGACATAAATTTTCAATTGCCGCTCTCTTGTCATGTTGAGTAAGTGTCGCTGGTTGTGCGAAGAAAAAGTTATTTGCATTTTGGTTAAATTTGGTATTTTTTTTATAATTATTTACGTAACAATTTTATAAATGCGATAGGTAGGACCGATTACTAGTTTTGTGATAGAGTCATTTACTAAACTTGAAAGCTCTTTATTGTGCTTTGTTTAAATCGTTTGTTAGTAATCTAACCTCAAAATATCAGACACAGCAAACGTTAATTTTTCAAACGAGTACCTGAGGCAAAACCACCTAGAAGCACAACTGCATAGGATGTGGTTATGCCCCCAAAATATTTTTGTATACTATTTTTGTTTAATGCTTGACGTTTTGAATTTCTAGGTACAAAGGCGATAGTTTTTGAGAATGGTACTGAACTACGTGCGCTGTACAACGCGGCAGTCGTGGGCCGAACGTGCCATAAAAAGTGCTGTTGAGTCTGTAAAGAAATGGGCTTCAAAAAACCGTCCAAGAATTTTAATGTGCCTACTAGTACTCTTAGAGACAGAGTAAGAAAAACAAGGATGAGTTGAAGGATAATGAAAACAGAGGAGCTAAAGGGCTCGGGAACTTCAAAACTGTCTTCAAAAAAGATCAAGAAAAGAAATGGTGGATCACATTCTGCAGCTGGAAAGCCGTCTGTTTCCCATTGCTGTGGAGGATTTGAGGGAGATTGCTTTCAATTTAGCAAACAAAATATTATAAAACATTATTTTGATAAAGAAACTGGGATGGCTGGGTACACGTGGGTCGAAAATTTTCTGAAAAGGAATCCAATCATAACCATAACTGTAGCATCCGTAGCCACGTTGACACCGGTTCTCCTCGTTGATACCGAAGTTAAGCGAGCTGGGCGCGGTAAATACTGGGATGGGTGACCACCTGAGTGTTTGACTGCGTGATGCTACAAATGCCAATCTAAAAGATGGTGCCAATAGGCAATAAGGCGGGTTCCACAAAAGAGCATATGCCTTGTGGGAAAAAAACCAAAGGAAGTTTAGGAGCTCGGGCCATGGGTTTCAACAGGGTATCAATAGGTATTTTTTTGCTTTGCTTACTGAAACAATGGACAAACATGATATCCCCTGAGCAAATTTATAACGCTGATGAAACAGGAATTTCAACCGTATCAAAGAAAGTATCAAAAGTCCTGACCAGAAAAGAAAAAGCCCAGGTTGGCCCTCTAACATCGACTGAACGTGGTAAGACAATCACAATTGAAATTTGTATGAGTTCATCAGGTCACTATATCCCACCTCTATTCGTTTTTCCAAGGATCAGAGCACCCAAAAATCTCAACATTTTGGATAGGGCTCTACCAGGTTCAGTTGCAACTTATCATGCAAGTGGCTGGATGCAAACGGATATATTTTTGACGTGGTTTGATCACTTTATGTCTCACACAAAACCAACAAAGGAAAAGCCGATATTATTATTATTAGATGGCTGCTCTACGCATACCAAAATGTTGTCTTTCATCAACAAGGCTCGAGAAAACCACGTCATTGTCGTTTGTTTTCCGCCCCACTGTCCCCACGTTGACGTTGGCTTTATGTCACCACTAAATCAATATTATTCAACAGAAGTGAAGAAATGGTTACGCAAAAATTATCCAAGGACGGTGACTGAGCTTCAGGTCCCAGAATTATTTGGAATGGCTTACATGCAAGCGGCTGTAATGTTGACGACTGTTAACAGTTTCAGAGCGACAGGAATTTATCCTTTGAACGCTGACGTGTTTGATGATTGGAGGTTTGACACCGCAGAAACCACGAATAGGCCAGATGCTCCGCAGCTACAAGCAACAGTAGAAAATGCTGCTGTCACTGAAACTTCTGGACTTCCCCAGGTAGAAGATAATCATGACAGTGATTTCCAGGAATCAAATGCGTCAGATTCGATCCTGCCACCTTTCATTTTGGATAATTTGGAAGCCATTTCACAAAATGATGAAATAACATGCGCATCTCTTCCACATTCAATGCACCAGGCGGAACCAATCCCACCCGAGCATTATATTACAACATCACTCATCAGTTCAATGCCATATTCGGCAATGACAGTTACGGATCAATTTATAGCAAACCAGTTCCACAATCAACCAATCAACCAATCGAGATGCTGTTAGGCCACCCTTTCTATAATCTGACCGAATTTGAGGGCCATGATTTTTCAAATATTGTACCCATTTAAATTACTTAAAAAGTAGAGGCTTATTGTCTGATTATTTTATATGGTCTTATATCTGTACTTTTAGTTCAAAATGCATAACGTAGATTTAATTTGATTATTTAACATTTTACTGACAATTTGAATATTACGATGAATAATTTTAATACGTACTTTTCGAATTACTAACTACTTCAAATATTAGGATTCTATTTTGATTATTTATATTTATAGTTTGACAATCTAGTAGTTAATTCTTGACTACCTATGTATGTTCAGTAAAGAGTAGTAACGAGACTTACTACCTAACACAATTATTTTGACACGTCCAAAAGCGGTCTTTAGCCGTCAATTGGACACGACGAAAATGTAAATGTAAATGCAAGCACAATCTTCCAACCAAGCACATTCACCACAACCATCAACATCCACATTTGTTTATCATAAACCAGTTCCACAATCAACCAATCAAGCACAGTCTTCCAACCATTTCAACCAAGCACATTCACCATAACCATCAACATCCACATTTAAATTACCGCTTAATTACGAGACCGGTAACGTCTCGCCAAACAAAAAGAAAAGGAAAGAATGCCATTTTTACAGGTTCTCCGTACAAATCTGAACTGGAAACTGCTTTTTCAGGCAAAGAATTTAAAACAAAGACCCCACGTGTTTCAAAAGGCAAAGGTAAAGGCAAGAAGACCCCCACTAACAACAAAGGAATTTAAAGAAAAGAAGACGACTGAAACTACTACAAATAAAAAATTAAAGCGGAAGAAAACACAAGCAGTGAAAAATCGATCAAGAAAGCTAAACGCCATAGCGAAGATGAAGATAAAGATAATGAATGCATATTTTGCTTAGATATGTACCTACTCGAAACCTAAGTCAACAGATGGTTGGATTAAATGTACAAAATGTCTTGGTTGGGCTCATGATGCCAGTGCAGGCATAGATGAAGAAGACGATTTCGAGTATTCCGTGAGTTTTGCCAATAACGGCAAAAATTGGTTGTGCCCCCAATGAAAATTGCTGGGTCGGTTGTGCTCCACTGTAGGGGCTAAACCGTTTTTTGTATTAATAAAGTTTTGAGGTTATAACTACTTAGTATAATGTTTTTGTAAGTAAAAACTATTTCAAATGTGTGAACTAATAGTACCGTCACTTAATAAAGCCGTGAAAATGACTAAATTGCTTTTATTTCTCTATATTTTAATCGACTCATTGTTATTGGGGCGGTTTTGACCCCACCTCCCCTACATATAATTTCCAGCTATGTGCTGCACTAAAAAGTAATGGTATCGGGGTTATAATTGACGATATTGCAACCACATATTGAAGTACACTATAGCCCGTTTAGTAGCATCATAAGAATACAATAATATCAGATTAAAAAATACTACGGAGAAGAAAAAAATACATATGGATATATCCTTTTTTACCGTTATTTTTTTAGACCAATAGTCTCCGAGTTGTTATTGTATATGCATTACACGATATGACAATTTGATTGTATTCTTAACCATTACTTTTGGACTATTTTAATTAAACATTTCATTACCTACTTAATTAAATTAAATTTGAATGTTAATAGATTGACTATTTTATTAAGTTTAAATACGTACCTACATATTGAAATATCGCTTTGTATTTGGCATGGTTTCAAATGTAAATATCATTGGTGTTTAAACCTAGATGTGAGATACCTATCTAATTAGTTAAAACCAAATTTATTTAATATAAATGAACTTTTTCTATTTACATAACATTATTTATGCAGTTAAATAATTGACATTATTTCTTTCTATGGTATAGACTTATATACTTTCTGGGATTCTTTTTACTAAAACTATAATGATTGTGCAAAACAATACAAGGGCGAGAGTGAGCGTGAAAACGCTGTCAATTATTTATCAGCTCTAACTTAATCAAGGGCGGTCCTAGCCTTACATTTTGGGGGGGGGTCACAGTTAAGGGCTTAAGGTTTGGGGGGGGGGGTTGCCGTTATGGGCGATGAGATTGGTTTAACGGTTTGTAAATAAAACAAAGTTCCCCTATATTATACAATAATTTATTTATGGAAACAAGTGTATTTATATAAGGAGCTTATTATAAGCCATATATTCAAGATTGGGGGGGGGGGGGGGGGGGGTCATGACCCCCTTGACCCCCCCCCTGGGACCGCCCTTGAACTTAATAACTGTTAAAAGCAAAACTACCCAGCCTTTCGCAAAGCATGCCGTCTTCGGATTTTTATGATTGGATTATAAATGTAATTTTCTTCTTCGTTTGTTGCCACATCCTAACGACAATTTATGATGGCGTGGCGTCTCATTTACTAACTTCGTGAACAAAACATTCGAGGATACCTACTTACTTAATATTTCGTTTGTTTAACGATCACCCAAACCTTTGCGTTTTTTTATAAAAAACATAATATCGTATACAATATTGTTAATTGATGGACATAGAAGCCCTCACTAATTCTTGAGCTTTACACGGAATGTGCGAACTTCACTTCGATGTTAAAATGGCGCCAGCGGTCTTTTTAAAATGTATACGAAATACGAAAACCCAGCAGCATTATCAATTTTCAGTTTAAATTCATTAACATTAGCGAAATATTAATATCATCAGTGATATAACGCATTTGTAAAGTTTCCCTATTTAAATATGTTTAGTTTTTTTTCTTCCAGACAGTGCTTTGACAGCTGTCACATGGGCTAGTTTATAAATAAACTGTTTTTTGTGTCCGAAAGTGTAATATTTTGCTGTTTATAGATGCGATTAACGTACGGCCGAGTTCGTGACCCGGCGAGGTCACAATTCGCCGTTCTCCGATGACGCAACCCCGAAAAAAAGCTTTTAAGGTCTTTTAGGTTGGTGCGTGCGGTATGTGCGATCCGTCGACCGGAAAAACGGTGCGCGCGGTTTCCCACGAATAATCCGACGTGATTGTTCGTCTATTTTAAGTACAAGATCGCATCAGTGACGCGTCCCCTATCTAATATAAGTTACTCGATCCAGTTGTATCTAATCTCAAGAGGGCCGAAATCACATAAATAAAAAACGATTTTTTGAGAAGATGGATAGAAGATGGCGAAATGTTTCAACGTGTGCTGTGACGATCTCGAAGGGGTAACCAAATCGGACTTGGACCGGTTCACCGATAGGATCGAGCACCTACTCAGCAATGAGCACGGGAGGCGGTTATTCAGGAATTTCATGATCACCACTAAGATGCAAGACGGGAAGAAAAGCCTTGCGTTTTGGGAGCGGTGTGAAACGATGCTCACATCGCCTCCGCTGTCATCGGAGAACGCGAGGATGGACGACCGATTTCTCGAGCGGTTCAACAGCTTAATTGACGACGCCGACAGAGTCGAAGAAGTAGACTTTGTAGCCATCGAACGGCTGATGACGGTGCGCGACGAAATGCCCGCCGGCAACAAAGAAGCCGTTAGAACAGCAGTGAAGACGCTGCAAAACGAGCTGAAAAAAACGTTAGCGCAAGAATACGATGCATTTAAAAAGCACTATGTTAATAAATTCACATGAGGCTTCTAGTGTATTATATTTAAGAGTGTGTTTATTTTTGCAATTGTTTGGTTTTTCGAAATAAACACAATAGATCTTAATTTATCCATACTAATTTGGGACATTATAATAGCTACAAGTCAGCCTTAGATCAAGGTTGGTACACACACTTGAGTTATCGCTGTTATCCGCATGGTTTTAACATTTCATCCCAAGCTATGGCCAAATAAAGAATTGAGAAATCTCTCGTCCAATTCGACGACCCGCTGAAACATTTTTTCCACTTTTTTAACCATTTCTTAAATGACGACCGTCCTAGGGCGACCCGAGCGTGGGTCATCGTTAGTTGAAGCTCTTCCACGTTTAAACTTAGCACACCAGTCTGCGATGTAGATTATGAGGGAGCAGCATCATCCACTAATGTGTCTTGTAAGTCTTGAAATACTCACTTTGTACAAAAATGTTTCAAGCAAAGGTATTTAATTACCAAGCAAAGGTATTTAGTATTATATTGTCCTTTGGAAATTTAAAAACCGAAAGAAACATTTTCAGTTATGATCTTTTCAAGAATAAATCAAGATTAAACACTGTACTTAAAATACCTAATTGTTGATGTGAATCAGAGCTTACAGCGGTATTCTGCATTTATTTATTTACATATACTTGTCAACTGGTATACCGCATACCTATACTTGTTACCACACTTTACTGGAATAAATGTGTTGTATTAATACTGCATTATTTTATTGATTTTTACCTTTAAAATATGGCAGAATTGTGTATTTGTGTATTTATCTATAATAATAATAAAGCAGAAGCTTGTTTTTTTGTTTAAACGCGCTAATCTCTGAAACTACCAGTTTGAAACATTCTTATTAAATTTGATAGCCGAATTCTTGAGGAAGGTGACTATTTAATATCGCGTTATGTCCCTTAGGGGCTGAGCAACAAGAACATTAAGCGAAAACGAAGTAATTGGGCACGGTGGGTTGGGGGTCGAGTTCGGCCGCCCGACGAGAACCGAGCATAACTGAGAAAAAGCCGAACTGTTCATGCCTTATCCAGATCAGGTTGTAACGAAAACCAACGAATACCTAACGAAAATATGACTAAAAATATTGTCTATGCCGAAGTACTCTAAATTATTTGAAAATAATCCAATTTCATTTAAATTAAACGGGTGAAACCGCTAAGCACAGCTAGTGTAATATAATGTAAATACACATGCAAAATAACGACGCTATGAAGTTTGCTGGTGAGGGAACATTGTCACAGATTGATTGTCATGGCGCCCCGGATGAAAGATATCACACAGGTCAGTAGGTACTTAATGCCTAAACTTTCGTGAAACTCGCTAACGCTAAGAGGAGTCTTCTTGTATGCATGTCCAGGAGCTGCCTTTCATACAGGATACTGCTGATCTTGCTGTTTAAGATCTTGATCTTGCTGTTTAAGATCCGCGACCCCATTTCAGGTGGATACAGTAATGTATGTGAAACCACTCGGGGAGTCTTGGGTTTTGAAATGAGTGCCAAAATTAGGTTTTCAGTGGAGATCCTGGCTAGAATGTGAGATAGTGTCAGAGGTATTGCGAAGCAAAATCTTGCGCACGTATTCTGCAACCTCCGGATACGGTTGCTGTCTATTTTGCGGAAGTATGGCACATAGACAATCCCTATAGTCGAGCACAGACAATATCAACATTGAGAAAATCAAGATCAGGGTTTATCACCACACCGAAGCCTGTCACCGAACCATTATTATTATTATGTATTGTGGACAGGCAGCTATGTTGATACGTCCAGATCAGATCTTGCAAAGCTAGTCATAGTCTGTTTTTAAATTGATTGACAGAGCTTGCACTAATCACTTCGAATAGTAATTTATTTCACCTGTCCACCGCGCTTATTTTGCAGATCATTCTTAGGATTAGATTTCCCATTTGACATCACTAATTGTTATTCCAACATCTTTTTGTTGCTTAACTGCTTCTAATTGGGCGTTTGTGACATGAAGCACTCAGCGCCGGCTCGAGGAAACTTGGCGCCCTAGGCAAAAGACTAGTATGGCGCCCATTTAAAAAAATCACAAAACATTAATTGTGTAATTTTTAATCAAATAATTAGAGCACAGATATGACTTACCTACTTATATATAATTATAACACAAACTTTTTTAAAAAAAATACAACCGGCTTCAAATAATTTTTGCACCTATTTTCCAGTTATTTTGATTTTAAAACCAAACTACCAAACCAATTTTGATCAAATTTCTATGGGAAATCTGAAAGTCCAATCCAATCTGAAAGTATATTCTTTGAAATACAAAAAGAATTTTCCAAATCGCTTCATGAATGACGGAGATCTGAGGTAACAAAAAAAAAAAAAAAAAAAAACATTCAACCGAATTGAGAACCTCCTCCTTTCATTGATGTCGGTTAAAAAGAGAATATATCCACCTTCTTTAGCTGTATGGAGTGAAATATAAGAATTTTTTAAAAGACTAATTAGAGATTAAATCAAGCAAGTTTTATTTTCCTTGCCTTTATTTTAGCAAAAGTGGAAACAATCTCATTTAAATCTATTTTTTGAGCTATTTCTTGTTCTATAGATAAAGTCGACAACCCCACAAGTCTTTCTTAGGTCATTGTGGAGCGCAGATACGTTTTAATTAGTTTTAATTTATAAAAACTGCGCTCACCACTGGCCAGACACGGGAAGTGTCAGCAACACCCTTATTGCAGTTACTAAATTAGGTAAGATATCTAGTAACCCATTTTCACAAATATAATTTAAAAGTTCTTGTGGTGCAGTGTTATTTGGTAC
Organism: Micropterix aruncella; assembly: GCA_944548615.1. Taxonomy (NCBI): domain Eukaryota; kingdom Metazoa; phylum Arthropoda; class Insecta; order Lepidoptera; family Micropterigidae; genus Micropterix; species Micropterix aruncella. The sequence goes on from OX155964.1 coordinate 1,340,872, forward strand.
TCTTCTTGCAATAGCTTGTAATTCGCTGCATAACTCAGTTGCATCAACATCTTTAGAGTCTCCATGACTAAGAGATTCTTCCAACTTCACACAGTGTTCCAGAACATCTTTGGAAGTTTTATTCTGCATCTCATGATCGTTATAGAGAAATCCAAAGACATGATTAATGTTATTGCTCTGATACATACGCTACCAGATCGCCTCGCCGCGCCCCAAAATACGAGCGCCCTAGGCAATTGCCTAGTTTGCCTATATGGACGGGCCGGCCCTGGAAGCACTACACATTTACGGTATTCAAAGTAAGCAACCAATCTTTCGTCCACGCTCGGACCTTGTCAAGATCTTCCTGAATCTGCCCACTACTTAGAACAGGATTTGCATTTTTTTACCAAAACAAAAACCTCACATTGTACAGCCTCCAAAATTATATGGCTTATCAAAAATCCACAATGATAATGCCTACTTGAGGCCGAATGTACCTACTCCACCTATCTTCAGGTAAAACACTTAGCTCGTATCCTCTAACTGCTCGTGGGCAAAACGACGTCTGATCTATATGACTGTCATTTCGTAAGCATTGTTATTAACCCCTCGCGTACCAGACGGCCCGAAACGTCCAGAATTGATATTTACCGTCGAACCCCAGACGGCCCGAAATGGCCAGGCGAGGCCGACCGCTAATTATGGATTATTTAATCGACTAATAATTATGAATAATCTTTATTGCTTTACATAACGACGTTACAAATATCTAATAGCAAATTTCAATAGGAACATAAAACAGGTCTTTTTTAGACGATCGGTGTGACAGTTTCGGAGTAATCGTTTTTTTTCTGAAACGCCATCTTTTTTTTGAGACTCGCGAATTTCTTACGGGCCGTAAGGCACACATTAAAATTCAAACCGCGGGCCGCGAGGGGTTAACTTAAAACTGTTTCAATATGAAATCATGGTGAGTTTTGATGTCAATTCTCTTTTCTAGAATATGCCGATTTTGGTGTACAATAGAACTTTAATTAACCGTATCAATTGGAACCGGACCCTATTCGGATAATCTAAAATTCGGATAATTGTTTTTTTTTTCTGAAAAAAGGGTCTATTTTAATTAATTACTGTATGTACGCTGAAAATGGGAGAAAAAAACTATTTTAAAGAAAATGAGCTTTTAAATACTTAAATTAAAAGGCAATACTGCGTACATACTTAAAGTGCTGTACGTACCCTACTGTAAATGAAAGTCACTGCTTGCTGAACATCTTGGTCATAGTAAGCTGTTTGACTGTCTTCATCCGTTTTCGGGCAGCCAAGCGCATCCGCGCATCAGCCAGTGAGAAGTTGCATGTGGTCACACTTGGGCTGTTGCACCATCCACTTCAACGCAGTTTTAAGGCCGACAAATGCTTTACTAGCTGATGGTACGGTACCGCAGCACGTTTCCGTCTTTATTTCGGATAATCAACGATTCGGATAGTCTGAATTCGGATAATTGGAGTTCTTCGTACCTTAAAATGGTGAGAGGCAAACTGAGTTCTGAGATGATCACCCGATCAGCTACACTGACATGTTTCAACATTGCCTGTGTAGCAATGGGATGCCCCATGTCGCCGTTAGTTAGCGACTTCATGGAATATTTTTAAGAACAAGCCTTTAAATCCTTAAAAACAAAACCCATTCCCTGGGTTTTGTTTTTAAGGATTTGCTACTTCAATGACATAATCTGTACTAATTAATGGGTTATCTAAACTCCATAAACCTAAAAATGAAATTCGCCTATGAAATACAAAAGGACGGGCTCTGGCTTTCTTGGATGTCAAGGTCCCGAGGAGAAGTGAAAATACTCTCTGACCCTGAGCATTTTCCGCAGAAGATGGAACATGTCAATGATGTCTCTAGGAAAAATGATCGCATGCCTTCGATCCGGGAAGCCATAGAAATAAGAACCCTGATGAACAATAGATGAAGGTTTAAAACTACTACGCGGACCCTCTTCTGAATGTTTTCTAGCCCAATCGTCAAATGGTGTTTGCAACAATGCCAAAACATTGGGTGCCACCAACTTCAAGCAGTAAAATCCATTTTTAGTTATTGATTGATATATGGAATGATTAACGCTGGTGTTTCAGCTGATGCGCTTGCATGTGTCTGCGTGGCATCGGCAGGTGTCTAAGATAGTCTGTAACCCAGGAACGTCAGACAATGCAGTCAGGACCTCGTGCCCAGCGTTGCTTCAAAGTGGTCAAACCGAGAGCCGCCAATCTTTCCTCGTATGTTAGATGCTTGAAGTTTAAAACCATTTTACTCTCTCTTTGCTGGACCTTCTCCAGAAGATCGACATCCTTCCTAAAGTTTAATTAAAAAATTACAACATGGCTTACCCCATTTTTGTTCTTGCCACTTTTCGCTACGAGGCATTTCTAAAGTAAAACTCTTTTGTTTCTTCATATACACTTTAATAAATTACACTATTAGAGTACTTTACAGTAAATATAATATTTTCAACTTTGATTTGTATTTTATATACAATAGTCCTTCAGAGATCAAAATCAGCTCGACGCATTTCTTGTCATTAATGTAATAAACTTATTAAATACACCCGCCATTAGCACCTATGGAATTGCGAGTTTTGTCCACATATTATTATGCAAAGCGACAGATCAAAATATAAGATGGTCTTTCCAGGTGATGGTGGCCAAGTAAACAGGTACTATTTGCCTGAATAATTATTTATTCAGGCTGATTGCATTGGCAATAAGGGAGAAGTAAGCATGAACGAGTTCTATGGCTGTTTTGAAAGGCATGAACCAGGAAATGGAAGGGACAAAATATACTCGATGAAGTATAGAAATTGAAGTTAAGATTGTAAGAATAGTGAATGATAATAGAAATGCAAACTAGTCTTAAAATATCGACAGTATACTGGAAAAAGAGATTCGCGGTCCGGCCCTAGCTTCAGTATATCAGTTCTCTGCTGTTTTGTATAAGGTTGGCGATAGTGTTTTCTGGTAGAAATAAACACATTGAATAGCAATTTTAATGTTGCCGTGGTTTTAAAGAAGTACCATTTTATCTGTCTTGTTTACTTATTCATCTTGTACTGTATAATGATGAAGCCAATGCTGAATGATAGGCGAAAAAACTATTCAAAATCGCAACTCCGAACGAGTCTCTTTAAGGAAGTCACTATTTTCTGACTCCTTTACGACACCCTCGTGCGAATCACTCTAGAAGTAAATGCACCCATACGGTCTTCACATGAATTGGGTTTATTAACCGGTCAAAAACCAGCCTTCGCTTGTAAAAAACTGCGCCACAACTTTTTGGTCGATTTTGTAAATAAATACAACAATATCGTTTTTTCATTAATTCCCTCTAGTTACCTAGTAATCTTGTATATTATATATTTATAAAATATATAAGGGGGCTGGCCGAAATGGTTACGTGTAGATCTGTCAAACGATGCAAAGTGCCTATAGGCACTTTTGGCGTCCGACGGGTTAAAGCACTAAAAATGGTGCAAAAAAGATTCCTTAGATTCTTGCCCCTAAGGTAATGTGGGTATAATCAATTTGGTGTCTGACAGCATTCATTCTTGGAATGGTCAGCTACAACTCCCTTCAGATGAGAAGAGGTTAGGAGGCAGTACAGCACGGTTTCAAACCTTTAAGAGGGAGGGTGGATGATCCCAATACCTCCCTCATTAACGCACAAGTCTACATTGGCAACAGTAAGTAAACATCAGGAACGAGTGCATTTATAGTCCCCAAAGAAATAAAGAGGTCTAATATTTTTCCTTCGAAAGGTTTAAAATGCTTAGGATGTAGTCTTATCGGACATTGTAATTCTTATTGAGTGTATGTATTTCCATCCGTGAATATTATCGTTATCTTTATATAATATTAGAGTAAATCATTGAAATACTGGAAAATGTGTCCAAGTGCAAGTTATTGGTAAATCGACCTAATGCGACCGAATTCCTTAAAATATGCTATTTTGTACAAGACAAAATGATCAAATCATGAAAATCAACTTCATCTACATAAATAAAAAAAATATATTTTTTCTATGTTCATTCATAATTACACTTATTTCTGGTAATAAGTGATAGAGCGCATACTTGATTATGTTCGCTCGAATCGTAATGTATGGGCTAGTTATTTATCTTAAACAAGATTGGATCGTGTCGTCAATGCCAATTACGGAAATTGGACACGGAAGATAGTAAAGAAGCTGAGGTTTTATAGATAAAAATAGTTAATTCGATGTTTACAATGGAAAATAATATTAATTAGTTTCGTATTTTTTTCTTTGATTTAATTTATATACTCGCTTAATTCTTTCCATTCTTCGAAGACGAAGCTCCGTAATTAGTATTGTGTTTTTCGCGCTTATTATTTATTTAAATATTTGTTTTTCTATCGCGGCGTTTGAACGATATTACGGATGAAGATTTTAAACATTGTTTAAAGGAAAACCGAGGAAGCCGAAAGATTTATCGGAGGAAATTTGAGTTTAACCGCAACAATTTCGGAATGTCCTAGATTAGATGTTGTAATTTTTCCAGCATACTTACGATACGCTCGCGGGAATTCGTCAAATGAACAATTATAAATTTGTTTGAAAAATATTGAAAACGGACCGGTGCGTTAGCTTATTTCATAAGGATATTGGCAACGCCGTAAAACTAAAGGTCGAGAGCTAACGAGACAGAAGCGTAGAGCGGGGTGGATCGCAGGAGAGAGGGGGTCAGTTGCGGTGCTTCTTGAAGCAGCGCTTGTCGGCCTGGCGCGTGAGGATGTCCTGCACGAGGGCGCGGTGGCGGAACACGGCCAGCGCGTCGCGCTCCGCGTCGGCCAGCCCGTCGCGCGCGGCGCGGCCCCGCTGCAGCGCGCCGCGCGCCAGCTCCAGCAGGCGGCGCGCGTCGCAGGGCGCCGGCCGCGGCGGCACGCGCGGCGGCGACGCGGGCGGCAGCCGCCGCGCCAGCCGCTCCAGCGACGCGGCCGCGCGCTCCAGCCGCCGCGCCGCCGACGACTCCAGGTCCATCTGCAACCGAGTTCCCATAAAACGGCTTTTACACAAGTTGGAACATTTCGGCCTCCGAGGAAACCTCCTCCTGTGGTTTCGAGATTTTCTAATGGATAGAAAGTTCAGGGTGCGTGTCGGAGAGGAAACGTCCGTACCTCATCGAGTACTCAGCGGTGTGCCACGAGGATCCGTCGTCGGGCTGGTAGCCTTCGGAATATTTCTAACAGATTTGGGAGAAATAACGCACCTCACCTTCTCTCTTTTTGCCGATGATACAAAGTTTTTCGCTATTCCCGTTATCGCCAGGCAAACAATTCAGGACACTCTTGACAAGATTACCGGTCGGACAAAGGAGTGGTTGCTGTCGCTTAATGCCGGAAAATGCACTGTACTCCACCTCGGGCCTAAAAATCCCCAGCACGCTTACCTTATTGATGGAAAGCTTATACAGGCAGTGAAAACGCAGCGCGACCTCGGTGTTACAATATCCGATGATCTGAAGTGGGAGACGCACATTATAGAGGTTGCCAAGAAAGCCAACTCCCTGCTCTACATGATTAGGAAGGCATTCTCTTACATAAATGCAGAGCTATTCCTTAAACTGTATAAAACATATGTTCGCCCTTTATTGGAATATAAATAAATACAAACGGAGCTGCCATGGAATTCACCGACCGGAGTCGGGCCCATCATAATACTATTTTTTACACTTCTGGGGGGTGAGCAGTGGATTCCGGACTTACGAACCGGCTGTGGTAGGTTTAGGACAGCTGTCTTGCCACATGTGAGCGTTCACCTTGCCACCCATTCACTCCCCCTTCGAAGCCATAGAATTTGAGATGCGCAAATCGCAGTTTTAGATAATTTTTCTAAGAAAGAGTTGATTATTTTTCTGGAAAGGCCAAGATCTTTAAAGAGGTGAAATAGAGATTTAGCTGGCAGGCCACGAGCGCCAACTTCCACCGCGTGAAGGTGAACAGTGAAGCCGTTCCGGGTTACGGCATTTGCAAGATCATGGTATTTATTTAATTTGTACTCGTGGTCTTTTGGGATATTTGATTCCCATGGAACAGTTAATTCTACAATAAGAGCCACCTTCCGAGATAGAGAGTAAAGAGTTATATCTGGACGGAGGGCTGTGCATCCGAGACTTTCAGGGAATTTATACTGCTTAGAGACCGAATCAACCTCCAGAGTCCAATCTGTAGCTTTCTCGATTATTGAGAAAGGTTTTGTAGTTAAATGTTTTTTGCCTTTAGAGCCATCCCGCACAAACTGTATTGGGGGTTTGGAGGATACTGTCAAACCCTTGTTGGCACGAGCCACTGAGAGACTAATTACCTCGCGAATAACAGCGAGAACTTTGTCATGGCGGTAAGTGTACCGTCCTTGATCTAAGGCCACCTTGCAGCCAGCTAGAATGTGTCTAGCTGTGCAAGGGGTATTGCTACAGAGGGGACAAGAACTATCCTCGGCAAAGCTCCAACGAGCGAGGTTACTGGGGTCTGGAAGTGTATGCTTTTCTGATTTGGAATCCGTACTTTAGGAAGGATGTAGAACTTTTGGAGCGTGTGCAAAGGCGGGCCAAAAAATGGTCCCACAACTCAAACAACAAGACTACGAACGCCGACTTGAAGCACTCGGACTCAGCAGCCTAGAGGAGCGTCGACAATGAGGAGATCTTATTGAGACATATAAGATCCTCAATGATTACTACGACGTACCAAAGCTCAAGGAAATATTTATAAGGAATACCAATACACAACTTAGAGGGCACTGCTTAAAGTTGAATCGTTCAGGATTTAATTCTAACCCGAGGAAACATTTCTTGGTGAACAGAGTTGTGGACTCTTGGAATGAACTACCGCAGGAGGTTATTTGTGCTAAAAGTGTGAACGGATTTAAAAACCAATTGGACAAATATTTAAAAAATAAGAAAAAAAAGTGAAATGCATGCATCAGCTTAAGCTGCTAATGCTATAAATAATAATAATAATAATAATAAAACCGACCGCCGCATCAGCCCGTCCCTATCCCCTCTCGCGGCCGCGGCGCGCTATAGCGACCAACGAATCGAGAGGGTCGGCCGATTCAGTGCCCCGTTCCTCGAGATGACCCATCGAATCCGGCGGACTTAGAGTACTTAGTTCGTCTCGATTCGCACAATAGAGAACCTCGAACAGTTCATTAGTATAAACCGCATGGCTTATGGCTTTCGTTGTATACTGTTAGATAATAATTTAAGAGTTATCGCATAACGAGAAAAGTAATTGCGCTTTCGGTAAACAGTTTCACAATTTCCTCATTATTTAGAGGTCAAAATGTGTAAACATTTTCCCGGCGGAGCTCGCTCGGGTCTGCGTGACCTTTGAGTTGTCATTTCGAAACTAAACATCGATTACTAACTGAAAAGCCAAATTCCTTACAAAGTGTCCTAGGAGATAAAGCAATTAGCAAATATGAAATATTAATATGACATAAACAAATCCTGGTCGGATTTGTTTAGGTTAATGATCGATAGCCGCCATTGTCCACCTGGAGATGTGAATTTATGTGTATTTTTACAACAAACATTTCATCTAAAATTCAATGTAATATGGGCCAAATATGGATTAAGAACCGATTGAAATTCTTTCCTCGTAAAATAAGCAGCAACAACTGAAAAAAAACAGCTTTCAAAGTGCCAACACCCATCACACACCCTCTTACTATGTGAAAAGTTCATGCAACTGAATAAAAATAATAAGACATTGGACAGCGTCTGTTTTTCACTGCAAAATTCGCTGCCCTTATTATATTATGTCTTTACTGACCTAAAAACTTATCTCTAGTGAAATAATTCCTTTTAATTGTCATTTTAGTAAACGTTGTATGAATTATCTCCAGAGAGTTGTCCATAATCAAGGCACATTTTATAAAAACTTGTCAGAGTAGTCCACATCTCAGCGGTTAGGTTAAGTTTCAAGTAAAACTATAATATCGTCTTCGTTTTGCTTTGCCTGAAATTGCAGCTTTCCAAAATTAATACTTCTGGCAAAAGTTTATCCAGTTTCACCATTTTCCAGTCTTCTGATAATTTCAGGTTTAGTTTCAATACAGTGTGAGATTTTAATCAGTGACACCCTTGAAATGGGTGAATCAGTAGGAGCAAATAAGCAACTTTTAACAACAAATTGTTGAATCAAATAACATAATACAATTACATTTTATTCCAAATGATTTACAACAGTTTGAGAATCAATCAGCTGTTTTGTTTGACCTTGCTTATGTGCCTAAGTCGTTGAACTCGGTGGCATTGAATGGCGTTTAATAACACAATAGTCCGGAGGCAAGGCTTTCAAAAATAAATACAAAAAGTGTGCAGTATGATAAAAATCCTACTTAGAGTGATATTCCTTGAGTAAAAAAAATAAGCATGGTGAATTTCAATCGCCAACTCAATGACAAGATCTATATCAATTGATTATTTTTTAGTTATCAGTCTCTATCCAATTGTATTGTCTAGATTACTGTGTCAAGTAGGTATTTGAATTAGGATACTGCAAATTGTACGTGACATACATACATACACTCAAGAAGAAGAAGAAAGGTGTGTAAATGCTTTTCGTCTCTTTCTTTCCTGTGTGGCGAGAAAGTAAAAAGATTTATTATTCCATCTTTAATGCACTGGCTGTTTTAATCATATGAACAAAAGATATTGTATTTTAGGCAATAATTCCGCCTTTGTATGTTTTACAATGCCTTAAAATGTGCAATAAAGAATCTCTATCTATCTATCTATCTAACAAAAAAGGTACAGAAGGTTAGTTTTGAATACAATATCTACTGAATCAGACGAGAGATACCTACTGTTCTAAAATGGCTATAAAAAGGAAATAATTGACTAGGGGCTGATTTTGTCGGGTCGTTGAATATTGATATTCAAGGCAGCCATCGCACGAAATAGACAGTGGGCCCTGAACTAAAATCGAAATTAGTTCATGCGAGCGAGCCAGGCCAATAAGTTAGAGCGGAATATGAAATTAATGATTGTCACTTTCCAGCATAAAACTACCAATCGGATATAAAAAGGCATGCATAATCTAGAATTAGATGAAATGTTTTCAAATTAATTCAGATGATTTTATGTTTGGCAGGTAGCGTTTGTGAGGGAAAAGGTACAATCGTTCATTTTACATTCCGCCCTAACATACTATTTTGTCTCATTCTCATGAACTATTTTCTGATATTAGTTCACAAAGCAACGCAAAGCTCTTCACAGAGGCGTGTGTAATTTTTATTGACGATTTTCCCAGATTATATATCAACCTATTGATTGTTGTAGATACCTAGTCTTTTTTTGAAAAATAAAAATAATTAAGATTATGTCTATTTTGTGCGATGGTCTTCGTTTTATTTTTATACAGTGAGCTGAATTTTCGATTATCGATTATCGGGGCGCATATCGGTTGTACGTGTCAATTTAGAAGCTGACGTTGACGGTTTTAGCAGTTTATTTTATGAAAAAAATAAGTAAAACCGTTGCTATTTCGTATTTACTGCACTTTACGTTGATTTTTCTATGAAATAAATCTGTTTTGTAGTAAATTATGAAAATGCGTTGGAATTACATTTGTCTTGGAATTACATTTACAAAAAGTCTTGAAATTACATTTCGAAATTCTGGCTCTTCGAAAGCGAGGATTTTTTTTATTTATTTCAAAATGGACGAGTGGGAAATCGACGATGTGTTCGTATCCGAAGTGGAAAGTTTAATCGGTAGTGGTCGGTGGCGTTTCTGTCGGTGGGTAAATGTCTCTGTTAATTTTCAATTACACAATTTTCCATAAAGTTATTAAAGTCATGGATGCATTGTTTTCTAGAAAAGGTCGTTCTGGATAATGGATACCGTAACAATGCCGAGTTAACTGGTGTGATATAAATCACTTTTTGTGCATTTTGAATGTTATTTATGTAGGTTAATCAGATTTTGACGGTAATTTCTTTTTTTTGTGTCCTAAAAATAATATTTTCTCAATTGTCATCATTGAGTTTTTCAACAAACATATATGAGTATATAGGTATTGCAATAAAAATATAAAAATTTACAAAGTCATTCGTAGTTTTGCGTTGCAATGTCAGAATGAAAAATTAAAAATAAAAATAATGAATAAATAAAAATTTATATATATACTTATAATAAATATTACAATCTACAATAGAGAATTCGTTTAGACCGAAGTTTACGTCTCGAGTATAAAATAGAATTTCGACAAAGGAAATACATTTTTTACTTCATGCCATAAAAAAAAATCTGCATTTATGCATCGTTCCGTTAAATATATGAATTAATTTTATATAATGGTTATTTTTCAATGTTATTTTTTCATTGTAACATTGGAACTTAGACATAGTCATATATGTTTTCAGCGAGTCTCACCAGGTCGCGGAAGGTGGCGGCGATGTGGTGCAGCTTCCAGCCGTCGGCGCGGCGCGCGGCGCGGCGGCGCGCGGGCGGGTCGGGCAGCGCGGGCCGCGGGGCCGGCGCCGCGCGCACGTCGCCCGGCCGCCAGAAGTGGCGCGCCGTGGCCCGCCAGGCGCCGCCCCCCGCCGCGCCCCCGCGGCGCCAGTTCGCCAGCATCGCTCCTGCGACAAAAACCACTACAGGATGATCTCTGGCTCCGTTTTTCCAATAAACTCCCGTAAAAACACTCAGCGAGATTAAAAAAATACATTTTATTCCAGGACGAGGTACAGAATTGTCCCTTTAAATAGAGAATTCAAATTGCCAACGTCCGGCGTACCGATAATATACACCGAGTCGTACCGATAATATACGCATGTTATTTTTGCAGATTTCGGCAAATGATTCCTTCACCGATAAAGAACGAGAAAATTTAAATCCGTTTTAGAATCTAGAATCGAATCGAAGACCGTCCCGGAATGCACCCGAGCGCTAAAAAAACTCAGTTAAAGGAACGGAGCGACTTCGGACGCTCGGCCGCTCGAAGATGCGAAGATATCGAGGAGCCGACCCTCGAGATACGAAGTTATGAACCCGAGTGAAACCGAATAAATTGTTTCCTGGAGAATACTGGGGTTTATGAAAAGCTCAGAACTGGAAATATTTCCCTTTTTGTGATTGTAAACTTGTTCGAAAAAAGCTGAGCAAGCTGTATGTTCCAGATGGCATCAACGAAAGGTTTGAGAAATCCCTCGAAGAATCCCTGAAAAGAACAGCGATCGAACATTTCGAAGATGACCTCCAATCGAAATACAACCGTTTTACAAAGATCCTGACGGATACAGCAAAAGAACAGTTCAAGCGAGTAACAAAACCATCATCTGGGTTTCCAGAAAGCGTGGCGAACATGATGAAGGAACGCCGTAAGTTCGCAGCCGATGACTTCAATAGCAATGCACACCGGGAGCTAAACAGAAAAATTCACAAGACTCTCAAGCGTGAAATTCGTAAAAAGAATACACTAAAAATCCAGGAGCTCATAGAGAAAAATCGGGGTCTAAAAGTGTTCCAGCGAAATAACGGAGGAAACGACTTAAACACCCTGAGAGTTAACAGCGGCAACCCGACAAGTAACATCTGTGAGATCAAGAAAATCACAGAGAAATTCTACAGTGATCTATACTCAACCACCACACAACAGCCCACTGCCCTTGATTTAAGCGACAGGCGTGCGCCTATCAAGCGACACTACACGGAAGATATTCCTGAAATTAGTATGTATGAAGTGAAGCAAGCACTGAAGCGCACCAAGAAGTTCAAGGCTCCGGGTGAGGACGGCATTACTGTGGAATTACTAAAAGCTGGAGGCAGAGCTATCGTAAAGGAGCTAAGTCTGAAAAAATGCTCTTCCATAAGAAAGGCGATAAGACCCTTCTGAAAAATTATCGTCCTATTTCACTTTTAAGTCAGGTGTACAAAGTAAAGGAGCTAAGTATGCTGTTCAACGAGGTCTTGTTCACTGGTGAAGTACCCAAGGATTGGACTAACAGCATCGTTGTGCTCTTCCATAAGAAAGGCGATAAGACCCTTCTGAAAAATTATCGTCCTATTTCACTTTTAAGTCAGGTGTACAAAGTATTCTCCAAAAAAAAATACTCTATATTCAGTATAAGTATTTTTAAATGATAAATATCTCTTTTTTCGCACAAATTCAATAGCAAACAGTATACTTTATGATGACAATACCACGTATTATTGGATTACGTAGTTTTGTAATTATAATATTAGAGTTTATTTTATTATTTATGGATATTAAAGCCTGTGTAGTCAATGGAAAAAAATCTTAGGTGTCTTTAGATTACTTAATATATATACATATATATAATTCTCATATAAATTCTTTTAAAGAGTTTTTTATATTACCAAATATAAAAAATAAGCAGACAGGCAATAAAATTAAGTAAAATTGCATAAAAACACTTAAAAAGGTATGTGAAATATAAATTGTTTTTATTAAGTATAATAAATTATACAGTCATTTATAATAGTATTACTTACTATTACTTACTTACTATGCAGTTACAAGTTACAGATTTATTTATTTATTTATTTTATTTATTTATTTATAACGTACAAGAACAAAAAAATACAAGGACATGCATACTGTTGTACATGAGGAATAATTAAGAACAAACATTATAATAGCGAAAAACATAGCTCTATGGATATAAATATGCTAGCATATCCGAATGAGGCGAAATCGCACAACCAACTAGACCTAGAAGGTCTGTCTCTGGCTGTGCTGTGTTATACCAACTGTATTTTTGTAACTCGCGAACTGACGAAGGTGATCAATTTTAAATATTTCTAAATCTAACAAATGTGTTGTTTACACAAATTAAAGTAAAATTTAAAGTAGAAAAAAATAAATATATATGTATGCAATTAAGGGCTAAAAATAAAGTAAACTTTACATTATATACAATAAATTTAAGTGGAAAATAAGTAATAATATATACAAATATATGAATAAACACTACATTCTAGTATATATGTTTAAGAAAATGATATGTAATATTGCACAATTTTACAAATACATATTTTTTTAAATATTCACCCTACAGTATTAATAAGGTCTTTAGTTTTTGAACGCCCAATATCTAGAAGCCAGTTTTTTACTTCACCTTTAAAAGTTACATAATTTTTCACGTTTTTCGTGGTTTCACATAGTGAGTTATAAACTTTCGGGGCGATAAAAAAACATTGTCTTCGGGCAAATGTGCTTTTAACCTTTGGAATTGTGAAAAATTCCTTACCAGCATTTCTCGTTAAGTACAATTGTTGACTTCTTGCTCTGTACTCTTTAGTTTTGTGAAAGCTTACAAGGCACTGCTTAATAAATAGCTGGCAGATATCCAAAACCTTAAACTCCGCAAAGAGCTGGTTTGAACTGTACCGAGGAGGCTTTTTGTTTATGACTCTTATTAGTAACTTTTGTGCTTTTAATAGTCGGTCCATTGTTGTTTTTGTACATGAGCCCCACGCTATAATTCCATGCACCCATATACTTTGACCAAGAGCCATATACACCATTCGCAGTGTTTCTTTACTCAGTACATTCCTAAGTTCGCGGAACACGTACAGTAATTTCCTTGTTCGCGCCGTAAGCGATTTTATTTGGAATTCCCAATTTAGTTTGGAATCTATTTCTATGCCTAAATATCTATTTTTTTTTTCAATGTTTATATGCTCACATTTGCAATTATTCTGGGTTGAAGATACACTGCAGTTAAATTGGTGAATTTTTAAGGGTAATACGTTGGAGGTTAGGTTGGGTCTGAGTGAAAATGCTAGGTACTTCGTCTTCGAGATATTGAGTGTCAATATATGTCGATCTTAAGCTTGTAGATCATCCCAGCAGTAAGATTAGATTTAGTTTATTTTTTTTTACTTCTATAACGACCTCCTTCCAAACTATAATCACCTGGAAGGTTTTCATTAACTTCGAGGTTTTCAAAAAACTCCCTACGTGAAGCGGGCATACATTTAGCCAACTTTAGGAGGTCTTCTTTTTTTTCTTATTTATCCCTGAACACGAGTCCTGGTGATCTAGATCTGTTAAAGTGTGAACACTGATATCATTGCCTTTGGAGATTGCGTTCTGAAGTTTAATCTAAAGAGATTTTTTGTATACATTTAACTCTAAAAACTCTGCTTGCTCGTAAGCGTTCTTAGCGAATAGTTTTGTAGAACCTCTTCTAAATTCAACCACTTTTAGGTTTGAAATGTTGTATGACTTAGGGAACTTGACTGTCATCTCATCTTCAAATTTCACGAAGTCTTTATATCGGAGACTTTGCACCTCCAAATTGCGCCTAGAAGTTTTTATTTTCATCTGAAAATCTTCGTAGTGATACAGATCACCAGCAGTGTTGATTTTTCGCGCAATACACGCATGAACGCTGTCGGCAGCCATAAAAGTATGACCTGGTTCCAAGTATGTAATTTTGATGGTTTCTACCTCAACGAGTCATTGACTATTCTTAGTAATGCTGAGTACAGCGTTTTGTTTTTATTTTGCGAGGTACAACTGTCCATGTAAAATATAACCTTAGTTAGGTTATATTCCAATTAGCCTGACTAACAGTGGGAATATTCAAAGTAATTGAATTGCCTCGGCGGGCTGCTGAGGCCCGCGCTGCGACCGAGCCGCGGCACGTGGTTTAGTCGTAATACGCTAGTACTATGGGCTGCGATAATTATTGCGATAAAACCCTATAATAGTGGTTTACGTATTTTAGTCATAATATTTTTTTTTAAATTGGGTTACGTGGTTTGTCCACCACGTATATCTCGGGAATGAAACGTCATAATGAAAAAGTAATAATACAGTTATATAGTATTCGAAGAATAGAGTTGAATAAGCCTTATTCCGACAAAACCACGTAACCCGGGTTGCGTGGTTTTGTTGGAACACGGCAGAGGAGTACACATACCTAGGACAGGTGATAAAGCTCGGCCGGGACTCGATGATGGCAGAGATAAAGCGAAGGAAACAATTGGGATGGGCAGCCTTCGGGAAGCTGAGCTTCGTGCTGAAGTCCAGAATTCCCCAATCGCTCAAGACAAAGGTGTATAATCAGTGTGTGTTACCGGCTATGACGTATGCTTGTGAGACATGGACACTGACTGCTGGGATGATCTACAAGCTTAAGGTGGTGCAGCGTAACATGGAGCGAGTCATGCTTGGCATATCGTTGCGCGATCGAGTCCGAAACGAGCTTATCAGACAGCGCACGAAGGTGGTCGACGTGGGTCAGAGTGGCCAAGCTGAAGTGGGCTTGGGCCGGCCATGTGGCCCGACAACACGACGAACGGTGGAGCAAGCGCGTTTTGGAGTGGAGACCCCGGCTAGGCAGAAGAAGTGTGGGCAGACCACCGGCCCGATGGTCAGATGACATCAAGGAGATAGCTGGACCAGTTGTAGCGTTGATTTTTACTACTACTTCTCACCTCTATTTCTATCTGTGAGTTATGATTTTATATTCTCTATGTTATGTTAAGATACTTTCAAAGTCTATTGGCCCACCACATTGGGACGTCATTTGTAGAGAAGATTTTTATATATTATTTCCACAATTGTAAGCTTTATATTTATTTTTATGAATCAATCTTCAAACAGCCCCACTAGTTGGGACGACATTGTAGAGAGTTGATTTTTTCTATATCTCTATCTTTAAAATTGTAAGTTATACTTTTGATCCACTTACTTCACTACCATATCAGCGACAGTGATAATATTACCTTCCAGTGGGATAGGCTTCCAACACCTTGTCTAATAATTTCCCTCTGTATTTACTTCCTCAATGAAACAAATCTTCTCCAATTAATAATCCATATATTAACCCAAATGCATATATTAACAATTAAATTTATAAATTCTTCTATTTAGTTTAAGTACTACTATCGTGAATTATATTTATTATAATGAGCGCCTAATTCACCACAAATATTTACAATTTCTTCTTGAGTTATTTCGATCGATCATTTGTCGATGACAACAATGGCTGCGTTCAGTCGATTGTTAATAAAATAATATTAATAATGATAATGCATGAGTTTAAATCTCCGCCGTGAAATTCGACAATTAGATTCTAATCCCTTATTTACTTAAATATGTTCAATGTCAAATTATATTGAAACATGAATCGTAATGTTACATACAACAATAAAATTACTTATAACTAACATACTGTCAACTAGTCGATGGCGTTCCAGTGATATAATGAATTTAAATGACCGCAGTCGCTAATGCCCGATATAAACTACGACCTGGTTACCATTCAGTCCACTGAATGTCCATATGGTTTTCGTTCTATTATTTCTATTAATACTATTCCCTCCCCGTTATCCGTGAAACCCCATCGATCAGTCAAAACAAAAAAAAACCTTAATATAATCTACAATTTTCCTTATCTTTAAATTTAATCTAACATTCAGTATAATTCGAATGTTTCCTTAACTAGTTTCCAAATTAAGAGCACTTTTATATAATGCTGGTGTCTGAATCAATGGAGTTAGAAAGGCTAACTCTCTTCCAAATTAAATGAGAGTCTGTCTAGAGGTTTACCTCGTAGAATTATCAACGACTCTTCCTGTCAATCGATGTTAAATGCCTCATTTTTAGTTAACGTGCAAATATGTAGAAATCACGCTTTTACGTTACTACTACTTATCATTTCTAATAATTTCCAACAAACCCCCCAAAACTCTAATATTTATAACCCCAAAAAATATACAACAATGACAATATTGGTTGCTAGCTTCGGCCCAAATAATTAAATAACGCCAGCTTCGGCAAAATAAACTTACATATTTTTAGTACATCTTTGCCGACAATGACTCTCGGATATACTTCCCGTATTTACAGCTGCATTGCACAATTATGCACTTATAACTAAATGTCAATCTTCGATGTGTTGTTGCATTCCTAGAAATCTGCCATACCACGACGAATGCCTTTTTAGAAACCCCAACCTCTTCGCTATCGTACTGCAATTCCAAGCCGTTACTGCGTTCTCGTCAATGTTAATTGTATTTCACCGCCATGTTATGCACCTCCGAAGAACGCTCGCAATGTTGTGACATATTGATCTGACTTTGCCTCGTCGCCATCTTTGATATAATTTCCGTATTGCAACCCGACGAAATCTCGTACTTCTATTTTATTTGAAATGTTGGATTTTTACATGCCAACTCGCGTAGCTCTCTCGATTCACATTTTTAGCACTGGATTTTCAATTATTTGTTCGTTTTAGTGTCTTTGTAAAAAGCGCCTCAATGACGAGTGCGATAAAGCGTTTCTGTGATGTACGATCTGCACACTTTATACGAATTTAAATGAAACTGGGCACTAAGATGCTTCACAGCATCTCAGTGCCCTTATTTTAAACTGTTTTATCCTCACATCTGAGCCCCAAGATATACTTTTCTTTCCCAAACTTTCGCAGCTTTAGTGCGTGCAACTAAAATTTCTTAATAGATGCCGGAAGCAACACGTCCATCCCTTTTATAACACCCCTATCGATATGACCTTTTTTCAATAATTTAACCCACAACTATTGACTAATCAATCACAAAACGATCTGATTTATCTATTTTTTCGTTAATTAATGCTCTGCTACATTGCTAACAAGCGAATTTCTTAACGATAATTCGTGCTTCTACTTCTACACATGATTTTAAGTATTTAATTTACGTATTATGAGAAATTGATGTTTCATATTCGGCGGGAAATCTTCATACTTTGACTTGATCTTGCCGCCTCTTCCGCGCGTCGTTTCCGCTTTCACATTTGAAAGCGAAATAATATAACTATTTTATTTCAATTTTATTTATTGATAGTATTTTTATCTAGTAATTCCTCTATTTTAATTAAGTGTTTCTAAATTTCCTCATTTTAACTACTAAATTTTATTTTGACTGGCAATTATTTGGTGAAAAATTCTTTTAATTTCATTAATTCGGCTTTCTGCCATCGATGTCGATTATGTTTTCCAATTTCTCTTAATAATAAATCAAATGTTCTTCAAATGACTTTATCAATATTGCTATTAATTCTCCCATAATTCCTACTATTTAATGAACCCCTTTTTATATTTCTTTGAAAAACCAATCGGTCGACTTTTTAAGACCATAAACATGCTTCTATTGTCTATTTGTCAATTATTGATATTTACGTAAATTTTTCGTAAAAATCTCAAAATATGCTAATTTCTTGCCAAATATTCCTGATTATCTATTTTTAAACCCCTAATAATGTCCTTAACTCTCAAAACTATTCAAAACCCTTTATTTATGTAACGTTGACACTGCGCTCTATAGTTTAGCAAGTGACATTCTTCATCTGTCCGTTTTAGTTCCTAATTAAATCACTAGATGTCACTATGATCATTTTTTAAGTACAATTTAATTTTAAAATTTCGAATAATCTATTTTGCGTTTAGCTTAGAGCTGCTAAGCGATCATGTGATGATTTTCAGATCATTACAATACCCCCTCCCAAAATCTCTGCTTGCCCTCAAGCAATCATATCACATATCTTTCTTGTTATCTGTTCAATCTCCAACTGCTTATTCATGATGTTTGTAATATAATATTAATGTTAATAATTTTATGGAAATAACTATGTAACTCCTACGATATGTTTGTACTATAATGTCAATGATAATAGTTTATGTTTAATTCACGTACCTTTACGATATGTTTTGTGCTATATGTTAATTATAATATTTTACGTTTAATTCACGTGCCTTTACGATATGTTTTGTACTATAATGTTATGATAATATTTTACTTTTAATTCTCGTACCCTTACGATATGTTTTGTACTATAATGTTATGATAATATTTTACTTTTAATTCTCGTACCTTTACGATATGTTTTGTACTATAATGTTATGATAATATTTTACTTTTAATTCACGTACCCTTATGATATGTTTTGTGCTATATGTTAATTATAATATTTTACGTTTAATTCACGTACCTTTACGATATGTTTTGTACTATAATGTTATGATAATATTTTACTTTTAATTCACGTACCCTTACGATATGTTTTGTACTATAATGTTATGATAATATTTTACTTTTAATTCTCGTACCCTTACGATATGTTTTGTACTATAATGTTATGATAATATTTTACTTTTAATTCTCGTACCCTTACGATATGTTTTGTACTATAATGTTATGATAATATTTTACTTTTAATTCTCGTACCCTTACGATATGTTTTGTGGCTTGCCTTCCCTCTTCAAGTCTATAATTTCTATCTTGTTTCCATATAATACCAATCTCCTAACCCAGATCTTTTAATGATAATACTTTTAATATAACTTCTAACTTTCTCCTCTATATCTCACCTCAATAATATCATACCTATAATAACAATAATGACGAAGATTCCAAACACTCCTGTTGCAAATTTTAAAATTTATATAATATATTCCAACTTCTCCTCCTCTCTTTCGCTTCAACATGCGTCCGCTCAATTAGGAAATAAACCCGAGTCCTCGACCATGTCTCCACCTACTTATTCTGTTCTATCG
Source organism: Micropterix aruncella (assembly GCA_944548615.1). Lineage (NCBI taxonomy): Eukaryota > Metazoa > Arthropoda > Insecta > Lepidoptera > Micropterigidae > Micropterix > Micropterix aruncella. Next base: position 1,360,450 of record OX155964.1, read on the forward strand.
ACCAATCTATAAATACTCTCAATACATTAATATAATAATTATAATATTTCTCTCCGTTGCAAAATTTAAATTGTATCCGTTTATTTCTTCTCCGTTCACCCACTCCGCTCAATTAGGATTTAACCCGAGTCCTCGATGGTGAACATTTTAACTGTCTAACTCTTCAAAAAATTAGTTTGAATATGCCTAAGTCAGAACAATGCACTTGAACAGGCTCTGGTCGTCCCTTAATGTTCTAGATTTAAAAAAATCGTGACATTGTCCCAACCAGTCGCATAGTAAGTTTTTATTTAATATAGTATGCTATTTCACGCTGGGCTTGTCCTTCTGCTATTTACTTAGACACAATCTCAAGTTAGATAACCTGACGATTGTTAATAGGTTCTTCACTAGTCTATTGTTTATGATTTTAACGTACACTGTAAATGGTTTCTAACTCTCATTCGTTATTTCAGAAATTGGAAACTGAATTTATCCTTACACCCCTTACTTACTTCTTCCTTTCACATGGTTCCTTTCATCCTATCTTTCATGCCAAATCAATCCCCTCCTTCATCACAACTTATGTTGGTTTACTAATTAACAAATGTATTTATTGTCCTTCTACTCTCACCCTCCTGGATCGCTACTATTTATCTCCTTCATAACATAAACTAAATCAATATCCGGCCTATTCTAATTTCGCAACCCCATAATAACCCCCTTGGTGCATGTAACCATAATGCCACCTTAATAATAATAATCCCATTGGGTATCTGAGCTCCTCCCTGTCGAATCTAGACCATATCCGACTCTGGGTGTCAACTCGTCCAAAAGCGTAGACCTGATCAGGGTCACGCGTTGAGGTGCGACCTCAACCTTGCCGAGACCTCGATATATACTCCCTCGCAAGTTACCAAATACAAAACAAACATGGACCCGAGCAGTGGCTCCAACTCCGAAGACCGCCCACTTCAGATAAAAATTCCCATAATATTATAGTCGCTCTAAAAATTAGCGCTATTTTTCGATTCTAACTTCTTCATCCCGCTCTAAAATAGCGAGACGTCGACAATACCACCAAATATTCTATACCAAATAACAATATTAATATGACTCTTCATTCATCTTATAGTCGCTTCCTATATAGCACTATAACTCAATTCCAAAAATATATTATATTTTATAATAATTATAATAATGATTTTAATCTGGCCCTATACAGTCTCAATAATATAACGATCAACCAACTTTATCAATAACAATAATCCATCGACTTTACTAATAATACTTTGGAATCTTCTCTCCAATATAATAATCGTATCCCGATACTGCTTTGCCATTTAGTTCAACAACAAAAACTTATTACACTAATGAGATTCCTAATCGTGTTCGCTTGTATTTCTTCGCTTTAGGTAGGAATGATTGGACAACAAGTTGTAGGTGATTAGGATAGGATTTAGGATAAGATAGGATAGGATAGGAAAGGAATACTTGTTGCTTAAAACGAAGAGATTCAAACAACACAACGCTCTCCTTGTTATAACTCTTTTCCCAATTTTTGCAAAACAATATCACTCCCCTAGATACCCAAATGAAAAAAAACTGTCAGCTTATTAACAATATTTTACAACCCAACGATTTCACGAGGTGCATTCTTCCATACATATACGTATCAAATGGATAATATGTTTAGTAAAATGTAACTGTATGCTATATATATACGCAAAATAATGTGTGATTCTAATGTGAAAAAATTAAACTATACTGCTCAACTAAATGTGTAAGCTAATATGTATTGTAATTAAAATATTCTGATTTATTGTATACTGCTTTTGGTGTATGGCATTAATGATTTGTTGCTATTAAGACTTTGGTAATGGAATAGAAATAAGGAATGTGATAGGATAGGTAGTGTATGATAGAATGGTAGGATAGGAATGGTGATAGGATGATGGATAGGATGGTAGGATAGGAATGGTGATAGGATGATGGATAGGATAATATATATTACTAGTAAGGAACAGGAAAATGATATTATCTGTAATGTAATTTATAACTTGTAAATGATGAAATCTAATGTTTAATATATCGTTTTAAAATAATTATTATGTTGGTATAATAATAATACAATACATATACAAGAACACACACCCCGCTACAATCAATAACTCTGATATTCAAAATAATCTGCTGGTTATTCTCTCAATAAAATAATAATAACTGTAATGACAGCCAATATAATAATATAATAATGCTATGACAACCACAAAACATACCATCAAAAAAACCGTGAGTTTTTTAATACTCCCTATAATTTATTGAGCTTCTACAACTAATCACTCAACCGGTAGAATCGTAAGGTTCTTTAATCACCCCTTACTAATTTTTTTACCATATCTTTTATGTGGCATCGCCCTATGGCTTTACCTTCCGATTTTATATATAAGTAAGTATTTTAAGTATGTATTTACTAAGTATGTATTTTAAACGTCGACAAATGTTCTCATATTTGGTATCTATATCCAATTCTCCTATAATATTCTGTATCGTACCATCCGCCGACATCAATTGTATATTATTGCATTTGTTATCAAACGCACAACCCTGAAATAATGTTATATATTTTCTCCCTATTATATTAACAGAAGATCCTGTATCTACTAATGCTTTTAATTTAAAATTATTTAACCTTACATAAATATAAGGTCTCTGATCCATATCATTACTATTTAGGGTATTATTAAAAATGCGAACCGACGACCCCCTCCCAGTCATCGAGTTCTCTATTCGTTTTAATTAATTTATTTTATTTTTTATTTAAACGAATTTATTTTATTTTATTTTATTATTGATTAAACGAATTTAATTAATTTATTTTATTTTGATCCAAAACTAATTCAATTTATTTTATTTTTAATTAAACGAATTTAATTTATTATATTTTATTCAAAGCAAAAGGTTGACGATTGCTATCGTGCCAAAGGTTATTATCCGCGGCGTCCTGATTACAATTATTTTAATTTATTTTAATTCCAGCCTAATTCTTAATAAAATCTATTTCCTATCAAATTTGTTTATTTTATTTTTAAACTATTCTTATTCCCGAGGTACTATTTTAATCACCGATTCAATTACGACGATTGCAGTCAATATGTATACATAATGTACAATAACATTAAATTATGTAAATAGGCAGATTTCCAGAAACAACACACATATACAATATATCAACAATTCGCAATGCTAAATATACAGTTATATCACACGATTCATGTTTCTATATTTTTTATTTATTAAATGCCCAAATTACGATCGATCGAATAATTTACTATTTATTTTATTTAGAATCTATCAAGGCCCCACACGTTGGGACGCCATATGTAGCGTTGATTTTTACTACTACTTCTCACCTCTATTTCTATCTGTGAGTTATGATTTTATATTCTCTATGTTATGTTAAGATACTTTCAAAGTCTATTGGCCCACCACATTGGGACGTCATTTGTAGAGAAGATTTTTATATATTATTTCCACAATTGTAAGCTTTATATTTATTTTTATGAATCAATCTTCAAACAGCCCCACTAGTTGGGACGACATTGTAGAGAGTTGATTTTTTCTATATCTCTATCTTTAAAATTGTAAGTTATACTTTTGATCCACTTACTTCACTACCATATCAGCGACAGTGATAATATTACCTTCCAGTGGGATAGGCTTCCAACACCTTGTCTAATAATTTCCCTCTGTATTTACTTCCTCAATGAAACAAATCTTCTCCAATTAATAATCCATATATTAACCCAAATGCATATATTAACAATTAAATTTATAAATTCTTCTATTTAGTTTAAGTACTACTATCGTGAATTATATTTATTATAATGAGCGCCTAATTCACCACAAATATTTACAATTTCTTCTTGAGTTATTTCGATCGATCATTTGTCGATGACAACAATGGCTGCGTTCAGTCGATTGTTAATAAAATAATATTAATAATGATAATGCATGAGTTTAAATCTCCGCCGTGAAATTCGACAATTAGATTCTAATCCCTTATTTACTTAAATATGTTCAATGTCAAATTATATTGAAACATGAATCGTAATGTTACATACAACAATAAAATTACTTATAACTAACATACTGTCAACTAGTCGATGGCGTTCCAGTGATATAATGAATTTAAATGACCGCAGTCGCTAATGCCCGATATAAACTACGACCTGGTTACCATTCAGTCCACTGAATGTCCATATGGTTTTCGTTCTATTATTTCTATTAATACTATTCCCTCCCCGTTATCCGTGAAACCCCATCGATCAGTCAAAACAAAAAAAACCTTAATATAATCTACAATTTTCCTTATCTTTAAATTTAATCTAACATTCAGTATAATTCGAATGTTTCCTTAACTAGTTTCCAAATTAAGAGCACATTTATATAATGCTGGTGTCTGAATCAATGGAGTTAGAAAGGCTAACTCTCTTCCAAATTAAATGAGAGTCTGTCTAGAGGTTTACCTCGTAGAATTATCAACGACTCTTCCTGTCAATCGATGTTAAATGCCTCATTTTTAGTTAACGTGCAAATATGTAGAAATCACGCTTTTACGTTACTACTACTTATCATTTCTAATAATTTCCAACAAACCCCCCAAAACTCTAATATTTATAACCCCAAAAAATATACAACAATGACAATATTGGTTGCTAGCTTCGGCCCAAATAATTAAATAACGCCAGCTTCGGCAAAATAAACTTACATATTTTTAGTACATCTTTGCCGACAATGACTCTCGGATATACTTCCCGTATTTACAGCTGCATTGCACAATTATGCACTTATAACTAAATGTCAATCTTCGATGTGTTGTTGCATTCCTAGAAATCTGCCATACCACGACGAATGCCTTTTTAGAAACCCCAACCTCTTCGCTATCGTACTGCAATTCCAAGCCGTTACTGCGTTCTCGTCAATGTTAATTGTATTTCACCGCCATGTTATGCACCTCCGAAGAACGCTCGCAATGTTGTGACATATTGATCTGACTTTGCCTCGTCGCCATCTTTGATATAATTTCCGTATTGCAACCCGACGAAATCTCGTACTTCTATTTTATTTGAAATGTTGGATTTTTACATGCCAACTCGCGTAGCTCTCTCGATTCACATTTTTAGCACTGGATTTTCAATTATTTGTTCGTTTTAGTGTCTTTGTAAAAAGCGCCTCAATGACGAGTGCGATAAAGCGTTTCTGTGATGTACGATCTGCACACTTTATACGAATTTAAATGAAACTGGGCACTAAGATGCTTCACAGCATCTCAGTGCCCTTATTTTAAACTGTTTTATCCTCACATCTGAGCCCCAAGATATACTTTTCTTTCCCAAACTTTCGCAGCTTTAGTGCGTGCAACTAAAATTTCTTAATGGATGCCGGAAGCAACACGTCCATCCCTTTTATAACACCCCTATCGATATGACCTTTTTTCAATAATTTAACCCACAACTATTGACTAATCAATCACAAAACGATCTGATTTATCTATTTTTTCGTTAATTAATGCTCTGCTACATTGCTAACAAGCGAATTTCTTAACGATAATTCGTGCTTCTACTTCTACACATGATTTTAAGTATTTAATTTACGTATTATGAGAAATTGATGTTTCATATTCGGCGGGAAATCTTCATACTTTGACTTGATCTTGCCGCCTCTTCCGCGCGTCGTTTCCGCTTTCACATTTGAAAGCGAAATAATATAACTATTTTATTTCAATTTTATTTATTGATAGTATTTTTATCTAGTAATTCCTCTATTTTAATTAAGTGTTTCTAAATTTCCTCATTTTAACTATTAAATTTTATTTTGACTGGCAATTATTTGGTGAAAAATTCTTTTAATTTCATTAATTCGGCTTTCTGCCATCGATGTCGATTATGTTTTCCAATTTCTCTTAATAATAAATCAAATGTTCTTCAAATGACTTTATCAATATTGCTATTAATTCTCCCATAATTCCTACTATTTAATGAACCCCTTTTTATATTTCTTTGAAAAACCAATCGGTCGACTTTTTAAGACCATAAACATGCTTCTATTGTCTATTTGTCAATTATTGATATTTACGTAAATTTTTCGTAAAAATCTCAAAATATGCTAATTTCTTGCCAAATATTCCTGATTATCTATTTTTAAACCCCTAATAATGTCCTTAACTCTCAAAACTATTCAAAACCCTTTATTTATGTAACGTTGACACTGCGCTCTATAGTTTAGCAAGTGACATTCTTCATCTGTCCGTTTTAGTTCCTAATTAAATCACTAGATGTCACTATGATCATTTTTTAAGTACAATTTAATTTTAAAATTTCGAATAATCTATTTTGCGTTTAGCTTAGAGCTGCTAAGCGATCATGTGATGATTTTCAGATCATTACACAGTCTGGATGAGGGAAACGGACAACCGATCCGGGTGGAGAGTGATTGGAGAGGCGTATGCCCAACGGTGGGCGAATACGCGCTGATGAAGAAGATTGTAAATTTTATGCTTTACTGATTTGGAATAACGTTATATTGCTTTAAAAACATTTTTGACATTTCGATTTAAAAACTCAAAAAAAATTATATATCTTCAAAACAATCATAATGCGAGAGCTAATATGCTATCACCGCAGCCTGTCACTTTAGCGATACAAATTGTTGACGACGATACAAAGTAACGAATCTCAGCAACTCCCACTCCCACACATAGGGGTAACAAAAAACGGGTGATCCATAATACTTAATGAATCGATCGCGAGAGCTTTCGTATAAATGTTGCTGGGCTCAGAAACCCAGACTCCAACAGATCTAATCTACTCTATTCTACTAAAAACAGTTCTACCCTATTGCTCACACTTAAACATACTTGTATGATTACATAAACGATTGGCCCAATTGCGTTTCTTTGTGAACTAGAACTGCAATTAGTTCAAGCGAACGAGATAGAGCAATACATTAGACAGAATATGAAAAGAATGATCGTCGATAACTACCAGTCGAATTTATACTCGTCTGAATAAATTTGAACACATTTCGAGCGGTGTTAGATTCAGATGCTTTATCTTTTGTGAGTAGTTTTAATGCGAAACAGTGACAGCCATTCATTTCACATTCTGCTCTAGTGTATTGCCCTGTCTCGTTCACACGGACTAATTTCCGATTTTAAGTCACGAAGAAACGCAATTGAGCCTAATGACAATAAACTAAATTTTAAACTTACGTCGATGAGGAGCTGGCATCCTCTGCGTGACTTGCGCTGGATGAGAAGGAACGGGAGGTAGCGTGTGGCTACTCGACATAATAATTGGAGCGGTAGGTGATGACACCCGATCGCATTGGCGGACGTCCACACTGCTAAGCCTGAGATTTAAAAATAAAAATGTTTTCATTCACACATACAAAATTCAGTTAAGATTTAGAAACATGTTTACAGCAATTATTTACATAGAAATTCAATGAAGTGAATTTGTTTTCTACAAATCAAAGACGGTTGTATCATCGATTACACTGGCCTAAACACATTTTAGACCTGATTTTTAGTAGGTCTGATAAAATGATCTAAAATGCAACTGATTTATTTGTATCAGCTCAGTTTATGAGATAGAAAAGAATGCATTCTTATAGAAATATCGATTTATTTTCACATTATACATCAAGAAATGGTCTTTTAAGTGATTTTCTCGAGTGATTTCTCCAGAATCTTCGTGGACAATTGCGCATAATCCACCAACAATAATCGGCCATCATATGAACGTCCCATCTGCCTTGATACCTATACTCTATTGTCTTTATATCTTGATGGAAGCGTTCTCCTTGTTTTTCGCTAAGATCTCCTAAATTGCAACTGCCTAAACTCAAGGATTGTCGGATCAGGGGTGGAAATAGATTAGACGTACATTTAAAAAACACTGTGATCAAATTTCAGACATATAAGAGTAAATTGAGACATATCAGTTGACTATGCTATATACATAATAATAATAAAATAGGCTCACATCTGTTTGCGCGGTTTCTTCCGTGGCGATACGGGCTGGTTGGCAGCGGAAGCATCGAACGGCCGATGCGAGCTGCCAATGCCGAGGGCCTGCGGCGGGGGGGCGGCGCGGGGCGGGCGGGGGGGCGGGGAGGGGGCGGGGGAGCTGTCGGCCGACACCGTGGTGGACCCCGACCCCAGCGAGCCGGCGGGCGACGGGGGGCACGCGGGGGGCGACGAGGGGCGCGCGGGGGGCGACGGGGGGCGCGCGGGGGGCCGATGGGCCGACAGAGAGAGGCCGCCGCCGCCCATCGGGCCGCTGCACTGCTGCTGCGCCGCAGCGCTCCTTGCACTCAATAAGGTTGTGTTGTTCGCTGGAACATGGGAAAATAAATATTACAAAATATGTACAAATACGTCACTAAAGTCATATTTAACCGGGATAAGATGCAACTGCATTCGTGCATCCTGGAAAAAGAGTGTAGACAGCTACGTTGAAGCTATGCCGAAAATGCACAAAAATCACAGATTTGCGTGGCATGTTATGCTTCAGGAACCTGGTGCACGCCTTGCAATATGCTTCGCGTGTTTTTCTCGTGTTTTTTTTATATTGGTATTACTCAGGTTTTGAGTTGTTTCATAATCATGGTTCCAAATCTACGAGCATTTCTCTAAAAAATCGCCTAACAGCTATGACGTTTTGAGCTGTCAGGTGAGAAATAGCCGTATTGCACGACCCAATAAAAAATGACCTTCTTGGTGTAACAATAAAAAACAAGAGATTTAATTAAAAATCAAGTTTGAAAGAACATTTTAATAAATGTAATAAATATTACAAAAATATTACTATTTTATTGTAAACATGAGTTGTCATGAGTTTTTTTTTTATCTCCTAAAGTTGGTTTAACGACAGGCATTTCCGGTCTGTCAAACCTAGCCACGGCCATTGAAGTGAACTTCGGTTCCAAGATGGCGTGAGCGGCACTACTGACTCGCGCTGGGTGACAGAAAACTCGCTAAAAGCCAAGTGATCCGCAGTTCAGTGTGCACTAGAGGTGCGGCGTTTTGAAGTTATGTGAACAAGGTCTCATTTTTTGGTAAGCGTTTAATTCTTATGGGGTTTAAATCAGCTAAACGAGTTTTGTAAAAGTAATGGTGGTTTTTTGTTCTTTTCGTCACAGCGGGGTTTGCTGTGTCACCTTTTTATTTCTCAATGTAAATAAACTACACAAATCAGCCAACCGTGCCTGGATTTTTTAAACCTGGATATCAAATTGAACATTGAAAACGTACATGTCACATGTCTTATTGAGACATATAAGATCCTCAATGATTACTACGACGTACCAAAGCTCAAGGACATATTTATAAGGAATACCAATACACAGCTTAGAGGGCACTGCTTAAAGTTGAATCGTTCAGGATTTAATTCTAACCCGAGGAAACATTTCTTGGTGAACAGAGTTGTGGATTCTTGGAATGAACTACCGCAGGAGGTCATTTGTACTAAAAGTGTGAACGGATTTAAAAACCAATTGGACAAATATTTAAAAAATAAGAAAAAAAGTGAAATGCATGCATCAGCTTAAACTGCTAATGCTATAAAATAATAATAATGTCAGAAGAAGAGATTGACGGAAGTAACTACCTAGCAAATAAAGGACCTGTGTTTCATAACTCATAAATTTGTAGTTTTATTTTAAAATTGCAAAGGTTTATTCTCCGTTTGCCAAATTTAGTGCCAAACTGTGGTTGTTTTTTTATTTTTCGGTCATCACCTAACCTAACCTATGGTATTTTTAACTTTTTCGCGTTTTGGATAAACGCGATGGCGCTCTTGTTTTTTGTGTTGGTATAAAGCGATAGGATCCCTAATCCCACGTTATAGTATTACGATTTTTAATTGCGCACTACGATGTTAAAAAGCAGGACTGGGGGGGCATCACTGTGTCGTAACAGATAATACCGCAAATACTGTTACTATACCAGCGGGCCTGCAGAATAGGAATAATGAAGATCGCTCAGAATTACTCGGACTGACTAGTCTGAAACGAAGAAGGCAAAAGGAGACCCAATTGAGACATAAAATTCTCAAAAATTATTAAGACTGATCTCAGCAAAATAATATTTACACATTCAACGTCGACCCGAATCTTCGAGGTCATAGCCAGAAAGTCAACCGTGCAAAATTTAAATCTAATCCTTTTAAGAATGTTCTTCAAAATAGACTGATGAACGTATGGAATAAACTATCATTCGAAGTGATTAGTGCCAGCTCTGTCAATTACTTTAAAAACAGACTCGATTGTACCTAAAAACTTAATATTGTTTATGACTAGCTTTACATGATCTGATATGGACGTATCAGCAAAGATAATAACATCAAGTATGAGTGTATAATTATTTAATTTTCAGGACAGATTTAAAAAACGAAAAAAGGGATAAAAAAGGTCCTTTTTTCAGGAATACCGAATAGTTGATTAAAAACACAGTTGTCCTTTTTCCCTCTCTTAAATGACTGTGTTAATCGTTTAAATTCTGATTTTAATTCCGCAAAAGCCAGTTTTTAAACACCTTATTTTATTTACGAATAAAATTCAAGGATTTCACAAGCAGTGGGCGCACCCCCCTTGGGGGTGTGAAGCAAGATAGAAGCAAAGTTGTTATTGAAAATTCCTACTATTGTGAACGCATATTTGTGTCTGTGTGTGTGTTCCTCCGATTAAGCTGAAATTTGGCATGCATACATCATTTGGTCATGGCAAGAGTTGAAAGGATTGTGGTTGAAATCTGTCCACCAAGGGGCGCACTAGTCTTCTACCACTACTTCAATCTCAAAATATTTGACTTAAACACTTAAGGTTCGGTACACAGATGCCTTGTTGGGTCGAAACCACATTGTGAAATTTTGGTTGGAATATCTCATATATAAACAACACAAAAAAATGTAACTGCCATATTTAAGAAAATACTCCATAATATTGGAAAAATACCATTTTAATACCACGGAAAATACTTTAACTATAGTACAAAAATACTACAAAAATAGTGGCGTTGGGGGTTGGCGCGGTGGTGGCGGGGGTGGCAGGGAAGGGTTCAAGGGGACTGGCTTTGGGAAGGGAGGGAAGAGGATGCAAGTAGGTTGGCGCAATAAGGGGGGGGGGGCGGTCTACTTGCCAGGAAAGTCTTGAGGTGACCCGAGCGTTTTTTTTTATTTTGCCTGTGGCATTATTTATATTATGGTGAGATGTTTTAGATACCATAAAAAACCTAATTATTTGTATGGGACTCCCTCCCCCACCATTACAAGGTTGGACCGTTCCAAACTAAAGTGAAATCAAAGCTAGGTGCCTGATTATAATAATAATAATATTTCATTCATTTGTGCAATCAATATATGTTTTCCTTGTTAAATAAATAAATAAATATTACTAAGAATAATAAAGCGTTAAAAAAATAATAAGTGTTTTATTTTGGTGAAGGAAGGCATCAAAAATCTGATAAGCATTAGGGGAGGGAGGGGGGGGGAGAGGGCTGAACCGTGAAAAAGGTTAAGAAAAAAATCAGTCGCATCATCTATTAACCCAACCCCTCGCGAATTAAAAGTTTACCCTCGCGAAGTAAAAATTTAGCAGTCACTTCTGCGCAGAACAGTTTCGCGCGTGTATTCGATGGCCTTGAGAAAAACGACCATAACTTTTAAACTACTATACGGATAGTAAAAAGAATAAACTTCATAATGATCGCATTGAAATTTGAAATATAAAACATTATAACCTTATCTCGTAAAACAATTAAGATAATAACGAATAAATATTACAAAGTTGGCGAACTGAAAGAACTCGCCTATAAAATCATTTCGATGTTTTTATCACAAAATACGGAAAATGTACAAAAATTGTAAATACAGTTATGTTCTTTATTAAATGCTTTACCAAAACTATTATTTTGTTTTACTTATTTGCATACAAAAATATTTAGTAATTCAGCCAAGAAAAATTTGATGTATTCTCGTAAAAAAATGTTTTTTTAATTTTATATTTGTGTCTACTAAGGGTCTTTTTTTATATGAATTTCTTTCAAAATAACTTTACCACTAAATCACACTTCTTAGTAAATCACACCAGAACTTTCAGCTTTGTCTGATATTACAGAAAAATCTAAACTTTTGTGAGTTAGCGATGTAAACTTGGTAACTTTGACGGAAACTTTGATAATACAAAAATGGTTAAGGATTTTCAAATAATATGTCTCATTATATATCCAGTAACTAATTATAATTATTATACTCCAAAGAGTCACATTTCATAGAAAAACAATAGAAAATAGCACTCAAAATATTGTAATACTTTTATACTAATTGTCAAAACAAACTCCAAAGTGCGACCGCATTTTATGAAACTACTCGTAATGAAAAAAATATGGCTTATTATGTAATTACTTACGATGTAAATGAAAGAATAACTATTTTATCATATTTCGCGATATTTCGGGAGATTTCATAAAAATTACAGAACAAATTGCGGCCACGTATTCTGACGTATTATGTTTTCGCCGAAGCAATTTGCTTAAAAATACACGAAAAACAGCAAATGGACAATCTCAAATGACAAATGCTCATTCATAAACTCTTTTTAAATGCAAATTACTCACGTTTTTGAAGTATAACACGCACTAAAACACATTTATGTTCACTACACAGCGGAACAAGTACGGGACGCACGAATGGCATCCGCATGACGGCGAACTCGGCAATTTACTGACCGATAGTAAATAAATTGCATGACCGACCATTCATCGAATGAAACGTTCGAATAGAGATGGGCATTGCGCCGTTATGTAACGCTCTCGGAAGCAAAAATAACCGTTTTTGGAGTTTTAATGAATTTTTTCGCAAACGGTGAGAGTTGCATCCATTATTGGACGGCTCTCATTCCGAAGTATTTAGGCTTGCATCCAATGATGGACGGCTCACATCAGTCGGGTTAATCTGCAAATCAATTTTCGATTTTAAAATGTTGTTCTCCATCGAATATTCAGCTCTTGCATGCCTTAGATGCATTGCAATGCATTAGAAGTTATGCATATCATCTGCAACCTCACGGCACGCAGAGCCAGTATATTTGATGGAAAACTACATTTAACACACGAAAAATGATTTGCAGATTACCAAATGATGCGACTGAATTTTTGTTTTTCTAATGTAAGACAAATAACAAATATATCTCAGGTTCTCAACCTTTTTCAGTTTCCGCTCCCCTAATGCTTATCAGAATTTTAGATGCCCCCACTTCATATTTTTTTAACACTTTATTATTCAGTAATAATATTGATTGCACACATAAATCAAATTTAATTATTATAATCCGGCACCTAGCCTGAATTTTGCTTTGGTTTAGGAGGGGTCCCACCTTGTAACGGTTAGGGTGGGGGCTCCATATAACTATTTTGCTTTTTTGATGTATCTAAAACATACTACAGTAAATTATTTCTTATATCGTGCATGTCTATATGCGATTGCGTTAAACATGTTTGCTTTTTCTTATAGAATACACATTCATGAACAAACAATAAAATAAAATAAAATACAAACGGAGCTGCCATGGAATTCACCGACCGGAGTCGGGCCCATGATGATACTATTTTTTACACTTCTGGAGGGTAAGCGGTGGATTCCAGACTAACGACCGGCTGTGGTAGGTTTAGGACAGCTGTCTTGCCACATGTGAGCGTTCACCTTACCACCCATTCACTCCCCCTTCGAAGTCATAGTATTTGAGATGCGCAAATCGCGGTTTTAGATATTTTTTCTAGGAAAGAGTTGATTATTTTTCTGGAAAGACCAAGATCTTTAAAGAGGTGAAACAGAGATTTAGCTGGCGGGCCACGAGCGTTAACTTCCACCGCGTGAATGTGAACAGTGAAGCCGTTCCGGGTGACGGCATTTGCGAGATCATGGTATTTATTTAATTTGTACTCGTGGCCTTTTGGGATATTTGATTCCCATGGAACAGTTAATAAATACAAACGGAGCTGCCATGGAATTCACCGACCGGAGTCGGGCCCATCATAATACTATTTTTTTTACACTTCTGGGGGGTGAGCAGTGGATTCCGGACTTACGAACCGGCTGTGGTAGGTTTAGGACAGCTGTCTTGCCACATGTGAGCGTTCAACTTACCACCCATTCACTCCCCCTTCGAAGCCATAGAATTTGAGATGCGCAAATTGCAGTTTTAGATATTTTTTCTAAGAAAGAGTTGATTATTTTTCTGAAAAGGCCAAGATCTTTAAAGAGGTGAAATAGAGATTTAGCTGGCAGGCCACGAGCGCCAACTTTCACCGCGTGAAGGTGAACAGTGAAGCCGTTCCGGGTTACGGCATTTGCAAGATCATGGTATTTATTTAATTTGTACTCGTGGTCTTTTGGGATATTTGATTCCCATGGAACAGTTAATTCTACAATAAGAGCCACCTTCCGAGATAGAGAGTAAAGAGTTATATCTGGACGGAGGGCTGTGCATCCGATGCATCCAATATCACATATCGTGGAAATACGTAGTTCTATAAATAATATCCGAATGGGGGTCCGGTCACAATTAATTCGGTTAATTAAGATTTTTTAAAGATTATTTTACTTTAACAATTTTGTAGCCATTATGAAACCGAATAGATTACAAAAAATGTTATCATAAAATTACATATTAAATTGCTATTTTATAAAATTGTTGTCTTCCTTGGAACAGCAGCTGCTTAGTTAGGAGTGACGTGACACAGAATCATTGTGTTTTTAAATAATTCTTATATATTTTCGTGAATAAATAAATAGCATGAGATGGTAGCTAATGGATACATAAGTAGGGTTAAGCCACAATGAACCTAAAATTAGGGTAGCAGTGTGATCCGCTAACCCCCATTTCTCCATCATCTCGCAAACAAATACAGCGAACAGTAAATTACAAACCTAGAACATTTGCTGGATTCCGATGGTCGGTGCTATTGGCAATATTGGCTAGATTCCGCAGATTTGAATTGAAAACATTTGACAGGTTGGCAGCTGCGCTTAGGTTTGTCGGGTGAACCGTGTGGTGCAACGACTGCCCTAAAGATGGCGCCGCAGTTAAAGTATTGATGGCTGTTGCTAGGGCGGTTATGGCATTCGGGGTGTGATTCTTCAATGGAGATCTGAAAGAAAACATTATTTTTGCAATGTGCATTTACACATTTCGCAGTGCACACTTTTCAGAGTGCTTTTTTCCTATCAAATATTCCCCGAGAGCTAATGTCGAAAATGTGACTTAATTTTTATTCCTGGATACAAAACCTTAGGGAGTGGTATGGTCAAACTACAACATCTATTTTGCGCAGCAGCTGTGAGTGAAGATAGTTATAATGATCGCCAGCCTTCTATAGAAGACAGCACAACAAGAAGATTCTAAATTAAGTATACTAGAAAACATTCAATCATACCCTTCGATATCCCTCTTCCTGAGGATGGATGGTCTGGCTGGACTTGTGGGCGTATAATGCCCTGGTAACGGAGGTACTTGCGGTAATTGTGATGGCATCGTAGATGTTGGAGCGAGCGCTGACGATGATGATGAACGGATCATTTCCAGACCACTCAGACCAGGGCCTGCTATGCCTGATGATACTACTGTGAAAAAAGGACAGGAAGCTTGTACCTGATATCTTAATACTGCTCGAACAGTCAGGAGTCAACATTACATCAAAATTATGTTGCGTTTCCTATTGAAATTGTGCTCGAATGCACCAGATGTATACCTTTCAACAATTGCTTGAAAGAAAGTTTATACTTCCATGAGAAAAAGATGCATGTTTTTGTTTTCTTAATTCCTATCTGTGTACATAGTGTAAAGGTGGGTATCCATTAGGTTCGCGCATCAACTCTGCTCCGCACATCAGCAACTGCTCAAATGGAGAGTTGCGTGCATCAACTCAAGAACGAGTGCTCCGCAGTTTTCATTCGAGCGTTAGCGAACATTTCGTCGCCAGAATTTGTTTTTAAATTTCTCATCCTTCGGATCCCACAGCACTGCATAATTTCTCTGCGAGACTTTTGTTTGTAACTGTACTGGGTGTAGTCCTCAGTTTGTACAAAATTCTCGGTAACCTTATTTGCCAGGTTATATCTGACGTCTTCTTTAACTTCAGCTTCACCGTTTGCACCATTCTCTCTGCTTGTACATTTATAGCTGGGCTGTAAGGAGGTGCCCTTATATGTTCGATTCCATTGCCTCTCAGGAACTCTTAAAATTCTCCGGATGTAAAAGCCGTTCCATTATCGCTCACTAACGTATCTATGTAGTATGCCTTGTTCTGCAAAAATGTCTCGCAGCACGTTGATGACTGCCGTACTGCTCTGGTTATTCATTATTCTTACTTCAGGCCATTTGGAAAATGCATCGATTAAAATTAAAAATACTTTTCCTTGAAATGGTCCTGCAAAGTCAATATGTACTCTTGATCATGGTTTGCCTGGTGTTATCCATTTATACGTTACTTTAGCTGGCATATTTCTTTGCATTTGACATCGGTTACATGCTATTGCTATTTCCTCTATCTCTTTGTCTATTCCTGGCCACCATAAGTAACTTCGAGCTAACGCTTTTGTTACCACTATGCCATTGTGATTCTCATGCAGTAATTTCAGCATGTGGTTTTGCATTATTTTGGGTTTTACCACTCGATTTCCCCAAAGGATACAATCCTTTAAAATTGACATCTCATTCCGTTTCAACAAATAATCTTTATATTCCTTACTCCACTTTGTCGGCCAACCATTTCCTATTCAATATAAAACTTTTGCTAATAAAATGTCTTTATGCGTAAACTTTGCTATGTCATTTTCTGTCCATTTTAATTCATCGGGAGTCTCCTGCATTAGCAAAACACCTATCACTTCTTCTTCTTCATTCACTTCATCATCCTGCGCCGGCCACCGACTCAGCGAGTCTGCATTTTGAATCTGAGGCCCTGGTATATATTGCAAGTCATAATTGTACGAGTTCAGCAATAATGCCCATCTTAACATTCTGGGTGGTAACACCTGTGGAATCGGTTTTCTTTAATCGAAAATTCCTAATAACGGTTTATGATCTGTTCGGCGGCCTACATGGCGGCCATATATATATTGGTGAAATTTCTTTATCCAAAAATGATGGCAGCTGCTTCCTTATCGATCTGTGCATAATTTCTCTCCTGTTTACTTTGGCTTTAAGCATCCTCTCTTTCATGATCAAGGACCGCGCCTAAACCATACTGAAACGCATCGCATGTCATTATAATTGTTTATCGAATCGAAGGCTTCTTGGTGGATCCGTTTCCATTCCCACTTTATAATTTTCTCTAGCAATTTGTATAATGGTTCTACAATGGTCGCTTTATTTAGCATTAATCTGTCATAAAAAAATACCAATTCCAAAAATGCCTGTAATTCTTGAACATTTCTCGGTGCTGGTGTATTGTGAATTGCTTGTACTTTATTGTCAGACACAGACCACAGTCGTCTCTTCGAAATCCATGCCGATGAATGCGGAAAAAAATACGAAAAAGTTGCGTTGCTGTCGCTCCCGTGTGCGCAATGTCCAAATCTCGGCACGGAGACAGCAACAGAGACAAAAAAGTTACTGGGCAACTAAGTTGCCCGTGGGCGCCCGCTCTAAGGACTTACTATATTTACCTTGAATCTGTATAGTCTGCGGTTGACCAGATGAATCTGTACATTCTAGTGCGGCGACTGCCGGATGGGTGCTTAACGATAAAGGCACCGGAGATGGCTGGGACACCGGTAATGATGCAGATGGCGGGATCGACGGAGGGTTCGCCACCGATATAATTGTCGAAGGTGCGGATATTGGTATAGATGGTGGATTGCCCAGTATCGCCGTTCGCACTCCAAGAATCTATAGCAGGGGGAAAAACATTTAAAAAAAAAAATAAAATTGAAGAAGCTCTGGAACCCCCACTTATGCAAAGATGTAGATGTCCTGGAAAAGGTGCAGGGAAGGGCAACCAAAGTTCCAGTGGGTCTGAAGAAAAGGAATTATGAAGATCGCTCGGAATTTCTTGGACTACTCTCAAACAAAGAAGACAAAGAGGGGACCCGATTGTGACATATAAAATTCTCACAAATTATTACGATCTACTTGAGCTAGAGAATATTTACAAATTCAACGTCAACAAAAATCTTTGGTCCCAGCAAAAAACTCAATTGTGCAAAATTTAAGTCTAATCTTTTTAAGAACGTTCTGCAAATTAGAGTGGTATAAGAGTACATGCGGATCAAACTACAATTTGAAGTGATTAATGCAAGCTCTGTCAATCAATTTAAAAACAGGCTCCAATTGTACCAAAATTTTGTTAATATTATTTAGAATAAATAATAATAACAAAATAGAAATTGAAAAAAAAAACAGTATTAGGTTATTAAAATAGTCAAATTAATTGTAAGAGAAATATGAAATATACTATAACCAAAGAGGTAAAATGATTACAAGATAACAACTCCTTATAGCCTGATGTCTAATTACGTTAACCAAGAGGCCACTGGCTTGGATGCCCGATGCAGCTCTTGGATTGTGGCCGATAAGTGTTACAATAATTGTAGGGGCGGCCACAATTCCAGTTGATATTCGAAAACCCCCATTTTTGAAGAATGTGGCAGTTGCTCGTGATCCACGGTAAGCCTATTTAATGCCACCCATAAGTTTCTGTCTAGGCCAAAACCTGGCACGCTCCAGGATGGATCGGGAATTAGGCCGTTGCGGTTTGGGTTTGATTTTTGGGTTGATTATATTATATAAACGGTTATATCGACCGAGGCGGTCTAAAAGGGGAGCTTCCCGTCCGTTCGTATCCGCCGGTATACGGGGAGACATAAAGCGAAGCGACTTTGACGGAGAACGGGCGGCGAGGCGAACGTTCGCATGCGGCGAGACGGCCGTCCAAATCGTACCGCAGTCGGGAACTGTAATAATCGTATTAGGACAGAACGAACTCCGGTTGGCGAATTCCACGGTGGCTCCGTTCGCATTTATTCTCCTATATATCCTGAAATGCGTCGAAACAGGTAGGCGCAAACTTTCATCGAAAGTACATAAAGGCAGAGGAAGGACTCACCTTGGAGGGTCGGTAGTGGGAGGGCGGGGGCCGGAGGGCGCGCGGGCGGGGCGCGAAGGCCAGCGCCTGCCCCCAGCCCTGGGGCGGCGCAGGGCGCGGCGCGGCCAGCGAGGCCACGGCGGCCGCCCCCCGCGGCACGTGGCTCACGGGGGGCAGCGCGGCCGCGGCCCCCGGCGCCGACCCCCCGCGCGCCACCGCGCCCCCGCCCGACAGCTGCGACACCGACGTCACCGTCACTCCCAGGGCTGCAAGCACAAGCCACACCTCCGTTTGCGCTGCGCCCCTCCACACCGCGCACCGGGAAGAGAGCTAAGAGCGTCCT
Organism: Micropterix aruncella; assembly: GCA_944548615.1. NCBI lineage: Eukaryota > Metazoa > Arthropoda > Insecta > Lepidoptera > Micropterigidae > Micropterix > Micropterix aruncella. Next base: position 1,379,919 of record OX155964.1, read on the forward strand.
CTGGAACTCTCTCCGCCGGCTCGCTCCTCCTCTTCTAACGGATTCATCGAGAGGGCGCAAAGAAGAGCCGCCGAAACGATAAGAGGATTCCGACTATACGGCTACAAAAAAAGACTCAAACGGCTATATCCGCCCGCGCCGCACGAGAGATGCGTGCGAGGACATCTCGTCAAACCCTGTAAAATTCTAAATGGCCGTTACGGCCCCGCGTCGCTATCGTCTATAGTTCTCTTTGACCAAAATCATAATCTGCACGAACTTCGCTTTGAACTCGACTAATTAGCGATTAATTAGTAATATCGATCGATTCAAAGATCATCTCGAGATCTACCTAACCGAAGATCCACTAATATAAATGGCTATAATAAAATTAACCGCAAAATAATCGCGACGAAAACCGAACCAAACTTATTTTTATGTACGCGATCAAAAGAAAAATACGAGTAAACATCACAAAAGCAATTATCGATAATAATTTTTTAATCACTTACACATTTTAAACCACTCATCCATTTTAATGAAATCAACAGTGAAACACTTCTCTCTGATAAAAATAAATTCAAAAACTACCCGCCGAAATGTTACAAAATGACATTTCAATACCAATGTAGCAAAAACTAAAAAGAAAAACAACATTATTACCATTTACATCCGGTCATGAGAAACAACAGTCGAAATTATACTTTTTTCTTCTTTTTTAAATCCTAATACAGTGAAGCCTTTATCTATCGTTTTTGATTAGAATAACAAAAATAAAACAAAAAATGCGGTAAAAATAATATATGCGGGAAACGGATGAGAACTCAAAATTATAGTAATTCCAGTACCTACATATTTAAATGTTGACATTCATATGAAAAATTTCAGAAAGGTTTATTTAAAAAACATCCATCATTTGCTTTATTTATAAACAATATTTTTTCTGTGGTACAAAACGACATTCATTTCAGCCTCACTAATCTTAAGCGAATACAGAAACGCTTTTATTGTTTCAAACACATATGCTTCAGAAAAGATTGATTCAGGCAGCAAACCCTCCTTATCTTTAGCCGCTACAACTGTCAACTTCAACACTGTATGTTGTCATGGAAAATTCCTTGACGCTTGACCACTTCAACAGGTCAACTGTTCCACTGGTCTACAGTCCGGTTGGCTAGGAAGCGTTTCCTGGGATTGGTGTGAAATTGTGTTTCTTCAGTTGAAAGTCGGGTCCTCGCAGGTGATGCATGCGGTTCTTAAAGATTAGCTTAAAGACTGAAGACAACTCGGGGCAATTATAGCATCCGTTGAGAATCTTGTACATCTCAATGAGATCACCCCTGATCCAACGATCCTCGAATGTAGGCAGTTGCAATTTGCGGAGTCTCTCTTAGTATTCCATTTTCTTGAGAACCCATTGGCATTTAGCTCGCTCTGCGCTGGACTTTATCGAGGGGATCCTCATCTTTCACAAAGTAAGGATTCCCAATCTGGAATTCAAACTCTAACATTGGTCTGATGTAGGTTTTGTATAATGACAAAAATAAGGCTGGTGTGATATAGTAGAATAATATGCGGATGAGGTATATAAATGAGTTGGCCTTTTTCACAATATGTGTAATATGCTCACCCCTTTTCAGATCGCTCACAATATGCCCACATTATTTTAATTCTTCACACTTTGTAACGCTACTGGCCCTAGATATTACTGTTTGGGGTTGTTCTTGCCGATGTGAAGGACCTAGCATTTGCCTGCGTTTATCTTCATCAACCATGTTGTGGACCATTCAAGAATTTGATGTAGGTCTTTCTCGTGCACTTGTTTTAAACTTGCAAATACATATAAAACCTGCACTTGTTTTTTATCTTGTGAATGTTTTGCTCTAAGAAACACTTCCCTTTACTTTATTCCTAAAGCTGTTGACAGATGCAGCACTTGTCAGTTCCTCTGGCAATGTATTTCAAGAATACACTGAGCAAATTGTTAAAAAGTGATTCCTGGGGTTCGATGTTGCGATTGCTTTATTTAATTTCAACGAGTATCCACACAGTTGTTTATTGGTGTTCATGGTATACATGTCCTGAATGTTATGCACACTACCGTGAGGCATTTTGTGTGTCTCTATTAGATCTCCTCGCTACCTACATTCCTCTAAATGTCATTAGACGGAGTTGGTTCAGTCATAATTCTTACGGTTTTATAAATAGGATAGAAAACGAATTTACCGCGTGAAATTTGTAGCACCCGACGTTTCGGTGACGTTGCAGCCGCCGTTGTCAGTCTACCCTGGACAACGGCGGCTGCAACGTCACCGAAACGTCGGGTGCTACAAATTTCACGCGGTCAATTCGTTTTCTATCCTATTTATAATGTCAAACAACCGCGATAGTCTTCGATTTTATTCTTACGGTTTGTTCCTGAGTACGGTTTGTTCCTGAGTACCAACTTTGTTGCTCTTCTCTGAACTCTATCAAGATGCTCTATATCTTTCTAATTCAGTACTACACTAAATTATTAATTTGAGACTACACTAAATAAACAATATATGTGGAAGATTCGGGGAACGATCAATCTTGAATCTTGCATTATTCTTCAATTCAGTAAATTCTTCCACTTCTGGTAAAATATCAAAATTTTCTTTGTTTTACGATTCTAAACACTTACTAGGTCGCGGAGTTCCTCCCCCTCCCGAAGAGTGAGACAACGGCGCCAAGACACGGACTCCCGTCGCCACTGTTCGCAGACCTCCACTGCTGCTGATCAGGGAAGTTCCAGTACTTCCACCAGAATTGAGGCTTCCACCGACTGATACTCCTTGACTACCCTGTAGATCAGATTATAGAATACTTATGATTTATTATCTTTCCGACATAATGTCGGCTTTTTTGTTTATTAATTTGTCTCTGAGAGCTAGCTAGTTGTATTAAATTTACCTGCGATGCCATCAGTGTTGTCGCCTGATTAATTATCTGAGTCCCTTGAGCAGAGAGTTGTAGCTGTGTACCCTGGCTGATGATGTGGGCACCTTGGAGCAGAGGACCCACATGCTCTCGACTTACAATCATCTGCGGAAAAACATCCAAATTTAATATACTTATACGAAGCAGCGGCGAGTGAGCTTGATAGTTGGGAGGACATTATACAGCCGGCCGTTCCCCATAGGGTATACAGCGCCGGCGTTACTAGTAGTTTACCGTACCCAATAGGGTTGTATCTAACGGTTCCATGCAGCTTGGGCCTTTGTAACCTGCTCGTTATCTTGGGTCGGCTCAACTCACAATTTAACTCCCATCCGGTAGCCTCCTTGGAGAGACAAAACTGGAAAGAACTCGGTTTCCTCTGCCTCGGCTGTGTCGTGTCATGGGATTAAATCCTCTGAGGAAAAGACCTCGGGTGCTGGCTGGGCGGGTTGCGCATCGAGTGGAGTTAGCCAAATGACTGCATTCCATCGAGGAGTCTGAAAATGATCTTATACGTCGTTTCCTAAGCAGCGGGGGGTGGTTGTTAGCCTGATGTTCGCTACTCTTGAAACGACTCATTGGTCAGGCAAAAAGATAAATTCGAACTAAATCACCGCTAACATCAGGTAGAGTAAGTACGCCCAAGTGACCTTGAATCTGTGACCGGACTATAGGATGGAGAAATCTGACCAAATTCGGTAGTAAGAGTGCGACGTCGGCCATCTGGGTGCACTTACCAGCGTCTCAAGGTAAGGCGTTGGACTCTCACAGGCATGTTGCTGTAGTTAGTGGACGTAGTAGGTGGAATGTGTTATCCCTAAGTCTCTGCGTTCACTCCATAGGAGAAAGAATGATCTAAAATCGTTATAATTTCCTGGGGTGGCGGATCTGCCAATAGTAGTTCACGATACTGAAGTACCCTATGGGGACACAGCACATAAGTGGGCCACTTTGTGATAATCTTTACATAAAACGATACGAAATTAGAAAATACAATAGAAACTTTATTTTTAATCAACATTAAATCGTCATTTATGAAGTAATCATAACATTTATTATCATCATTACAAAAAAACCTTTAGCTCAAAAACAACAATTTGTTAGATGATACACTCACCACAATTGTTTTTGCACCGACATGATGGCTTTACAAATGTCCAATCCTGTGCCATCTGAGCTAAAACATATGCAATATGTGAAGTTTATAAAGGCCCGTAAGGTACAGTAAACCTATCAAGGCTTTCATATCAATCAGATTTTTTAAAGTAAAATTTTCTCTCTTAAGGAAAGGATTTTTTAGGAACCTCGCATCTAAGTGCCTTGCTTTTACAGCAGTATTTGCTCGTCTGTATATGGAATAAACGAAAATGAAATGAAATAAAGATTGATTGATAGATTCATTCATAAAATACAATAATTTTGCTGCTTATGTAAGACTAGCTGACCCGTGCCCACTTCGTTGGGAGGTAAAAATTTTTACTTGTGATGAAATTATGAGTGTGGTTCGGTTAGTACTGAGTGCTATGATTTATTTCCTGACTGCCAAAAGAAGGGTTATATTTTTACTGCATATGTATGTATGTATTTGCTATTTTTTTAAATATAAAAAACTACTTTTTGTGACTAAAATATAAAATTTAGACATATGCTGTCGCCGACTTTTTTGTAGGCATTACCAAGCTGTACAACTGATCTCTAGAACTCAATCATATATCTCTCATCATTAAGGCAGCGTTAGTTAGTTTGTTCGCCTGTTTTTTCTCCGACTAACTTTGCAAATCCGACTACCACGAAAAAGTCTTTTCATTTTTCGGGTTTATATTTAGCCTTTTCAAAATCGGTTCAGTAGATCCAGAGATTACTTCCTACAACCTCACAAACTTTATCTCTTTATAATACTAGTATAGATAAATCCCTACAAATTTAGATGAAAACGTGTATTGTTTGAATGAACAACTTGCAGATTATTCCCCTGATTTAATTTTGACTACTTTACTAATTAAGTTTCTAAGAATAATATCTAATAACTAAACAAGTTAAAACTATCTTTTCTAATTTTATTGAGATAGGACTATACGACTTTTTGTACATTATATATAACCTTTAAAAATATAATAAGTACTTATCATGTAAAAACACTTTTCGTACAAATACATAAATACTTATTTCATCAGTATTTATGCAGTTTAGCAAAATGTTTTACACTGAAGCTGTTTTGACACTTCTTCTTCTCCGTCGTTCCCTCATTACTGAGGATCGTGGCCACTAGACAACAGTTTGCCTACGAGGCTCCTCCACTTTGACCCGTCTTCTGCATGGCGGGTCGCAGATTGTATAGACCCTTTTGTTACTTCTTTTATGAGGTTGTTCCATCTGGCCGGTGATCTGCCTCTGCTTCTTCTTCCTTCCACTTGACCCCCGGAAAGCACTTAAGAGCTCGCTAATGGGTCCGGCGGACCTAGTCCTTCGATTTTGCTTATTAACTTATCAAGTTCGACGTTTGCGATGTTGCCACTCTTTGTACCTTCCAACGATCGTGTAGCACAGCAAATGATGACCTTGGTCAGCAGTTAGTGTGCTGTTAAAAGGTGTGTATGGATACGATTAGCCTACATGGTGTCATGTTACTTTGGAGAAATATCATATATTTTTGTAATGGCTTTTGGTTTAAATAAAAACAATAAAAAATAGTATTTGATTCAATAATGTCTTTCTTTGTACGTATATAATTCTTATTAGTAAGTAAACAATTAATTTTATTATGCAGTTTTGGAATAAACTTATGATATTATACTTGGTCGGTCCAGTGGACCCAGTACCGAGTACTTATGATAGAAATTAGGGTGCGACTACCTAAGTGTTAATGTCACTCTCTATATTCATGATAATGATTCCGAATTTGTAAAAATCTTTGCTCTATGATACGAAATAAGCGAGATATAGGTGTTTAAAGATGCGTCAAACACATATACGATGGTAGGTTTTTTATTTTATATACATAAACACCTATTTGGCGGTAGGCTAAGTTAGTTTGTTTTGTAAAAATATAAGGCAGAGTTAGCTAAACTGCATAAATTTCATTTCATCAATACATACAAAACTAATTTTAGTATGAGGGTTTGAAGCCAAAATATGAGATTTCTTGCCATGCGGAAAGAGGACAAGCCACATATATCTGGCAACCTTGAGAGGGCCCCAAGCAATAGAACGCTAGTCGGCGGTTGGGCTTCACGATGGCTTTCTTTGCCTAGCTGCATTTTGCTGTTCTTAAATGTAGGCACATTCAAACAGTTGTAACTCATGTACGCCTGAGCCATTCTCCACGATTCCTTCACCAAAACGTGCGTAGCTTTCGTGAGATTGTATATACCTGCGAAGTGACTCCCTGCGACACCATTTGCGACGTAGGCCGCATCAGACTCAGTGGAACGGCGTGAGTGGTAATCTGGCCGCCGCCCAGGCCCTTCGTCTGCGTGATCACCTTGGGTCCGTCGTTTCCAACGCCGCTCTTCACGATCGTAATCTTCGGAGCTAAATCCATCGGATACAGCTTGCCCGCAGCCTGCTGCGAGCGATCGTTGTCTACGTTACCGCTCATTTTTTCACTGTAAAATATATATACTCGTTAAAAACCACGCGTAACGGCTCACGACGCGATATTAGAAGCGATAAACGACTTTTTAAAGCGAAATCCAGGTCTCACAAAAACATATGGTTTTAGGCGACAAAGCCACTGGATAACGCCCGCATTTGCAGGATAATTTAATACCGCGAACGGCACATACATACCATTTGTAATGCCTAAAGATTCGTCACAGAATTTTCATTATTTTAAAGTCGTTTATCGGTTACAAATCGCATTGAAAACTCGCAGAACTCCAGTGACGCTTACAAATGTCAAACAAAAACAACGCTGCCATACAACACTCAAAACACAATAAACATTTACCTAAAATTCTTCAGACTTTTTAAAAATCACATTTCTATTTCATAACTTCATTTTTAAATAAAATTTACATAATTTAAAATCAATTACGAATAAATTTTCTGTTGTAATAACGCCTTCTCAATTGCTTGTAATAAGATGAGCTGGCAACTTTAGTTACGCTTGAAATAGGGTCCCATCAAACTTGCAGAAGGCAGATTTGCAGACGGCAATCTTGCAGACGACATTCTTGCAGGCGGCAGTTTTGCAGAAGGCAATCTTGCAGAAGGCAGTTTTGCAAATGTCAAACTGACGTTTCGAGGGTCGGCATTTTGCAGACGGCATTTTTGCAGAAAATGAAGTTAGAAGCAAAACATCGTATTTAAAATTTAGTGTTACCAGAGTAGAAATCGACAAAAGCCGCGTTTTCATATGTCAGGGTAGGGAAACCAGTCCACTTCTTTGAGTGTCCTCTCCATCGCGGATCTCAGCAATCAACTTTCGATTTTAGGGAAAGAAAAACCTAACCTAACCTAACCTAACAGAAAAACTTAAAACATTTTTTTTAATGTTTAGTTTGATGTACTGAATCATCCACTACAAGGATGCCGGTAATTAATGTCACTTCGATTTTAGGGAAAGAAAAACCTAACCTAACCTAACCTAACAGAAAAACTTAAAACATTTTTTTGTTTAGTTTGATGTACTGAATCATCCACTACAAGGATGCCGGTAATTAAATGTGGAGAGGTAAAAATATTCACCACTTTAATTTACCCTGACATGATAATTTGCTACTTCTTTTTCTAAATTTAAAATTAATAACCTATGACCGCTTACTGCTTTATTTTTGGTTTGTAAAATAATATAAAATTATTTTATTCATGTAATCATGTCCTAATGCGCCATTCTCAAACGTTGCTAACTTCGGGTTTGTATGCAAGTTTGCTTTCTGCAAGAATGCCGTCTGCAAAAATGCCGCCTGCAAGGTTGCCGCCTGCAAGGTTGCCGCCTGCAAGGTTGCCTCCTGCAAATCTGCCCTCAACAGATTTGGAACTGTCAAAAGTGACATTTGTGCAAGACTGCCGCATGCAAAACTGGCGCCCCCCTTGAAATAGAATGACGATGTTGCAACTGCAGAATCATTTACTCTCACAAAAAAAATCATTTGCTTATTATACTTCTCGTTGAAAACATTTTATTATAGTGTCAATACGTTGAATTTAATATTTTATTAATTAATTCCTATTGAATTGTGCAATAATGCATTCCCCGCGCTTATTGCGCATCGTTATGGGGGGCGGCAGTTTTGCATGCGGCAAATTTGCACAAATGTCACTTTGACAGCTCCAAATTTGTTGAGGGCAGATTTGCAGGAGGCAACCTTGCAGGCGGCATTTTTGCAGACAGCATTCTTGCAGAAAGCAAACTTGCATACAAACCCGAAGTTAGCAACGTTTGAGAATGGCGCATTAGGACATGATTACACGAATAAAATAATTTTATATTATTTTACAAACCAAAAATAAAGCAGTAAAGCGGTCATATGTTATTAATTTTAAATTTAGAAAAAGAAGTAGCAAATTATCATGTCAGGGTAAATTAAAGTGGTGAATATTTTTACCTCTCCACAATGTTATCGTATTAATTATTTTTTGACTGTCAACATTGCCTTTTGCGACACCACTTACTAACTACCACTAACACCACTTATCTATCACCACCACTAACACCACTTATCTAATATTATCGATACATTAAATCGACTTTATATTAGATGTCATTACATTGTTTACAGGATAGTCCTTTAATTACCGGCATCCTTGTAGTGGATGATTCAGTACATCAAACTAAACATTAAAAAAAATGTTTTAAGTTTTTCTGAAAAAAATATGTTTTATTTATTAGACTTCCATTCTTTGCTTTAGCAAAAAAAAAGAGGTCCTATAGTCTGATGCTTGCTGTCTGTCCGGGGATATGCAAAACGTTACCGACACCGAAAATCGCGATTCAAAATTTGAAATGAATTTATCTGCAGGGTGAATTTAAAACTATCGTTCGCTATCGCGCTGATTCAGCAAAATATAACTGGCGGCCGATTTTATAACCTTTTTCGTATCGAAATGACGTCATAACATTCTTCTAAACCGAAACAAAGCTAACAAGCGAAACGTCTTTATTTATGAACGAGCTCATTTAGAATAAATCGAACGTTCTGATTAGAAGTGTGTCCTTTTCTAATTCAAAACCAAGTATGGTGTTGCGCTACTAGAAGTCTACCTACAGAATCACTAGTGATTCTTTGCTCATTTGTTTATATTAAGTCACATTTGTGGTGGAGAGTAATAGCCTTCCATCAACCTCTCAGGTTTCTTAGCGTTTGGCGTGGGGGCAGCTTTAACTTTGTAAAAAAAACTTAACCCGTCCCAACTACTTTCAAAAATCTTAAAATTTATTTGCTACTAATTAAACAACTGTTTTACCACGGTCAGTCTAAAAAATGTTGCAATCAAATGTTGTCCGCAGCGCGTTAATCTCATAAAAAATCTACAAAACGTGAAGTGCTTTCTAAAATACGAAATTCGGTATACCTACCAGTGGGGAATATTATTAATATTTATAAAAACATAATCAGTCAGAGTTTTACCACAACAACGCGTTGCCAACGCCAAATTTCATCCAAATCTTCACATCGCTCTGTCTTCTATCGGCTGCTGACGGCGTTTGTTGCGTTACAATTCGGACTGATGATGTTTTCTTCAATTATAATAATATTCCCCAATTGTATACCAAATGTCATATTTTAGAAAGCACTTTTACGATGTTGTGTCGATTTTTTACGAGATTAACGCGCTGCTGACAAGCCCGGTCGTAACATTGTTTAGACTGACCATGGTAAAAGAGTTGTTTAATTAGTATACTGCTCGCAGATACATTTTCAGATTTTAGAAAGTACTTGGGAAGTAGGTATATAGCTCGTCAGCCCACGGGTTGAGAAAGAGACAACGTTGTTTTTCCTACTGGCGAAAAACCACTAATACGACGGTACCACTTATTAGTATAATACCTGCTACTCAGTCCTGCGACCATATTTTTAAATCACCTATCCTCTGTACAAACTCGTGGATTTAATTCACAAAAAACACGGAGTAATTAGCGGAATGCACGACAAAGTGAGCTTCAATTAAGCTCTAGACCACACAAATTCAACGACAGTTTAAAACAATAAAATGTTATAATAAAAAACGACCGCCGCGTGGAATTAACATGACAGGTTAATAATGCATTGCCTCGAAATAAATAATACCCACTTTTCACCCTTTCATTAATTTCTTTCCCTAAAATCGAAAGTTGATTGCTGAGATCCGCGATGGAGAGGACACTCAAAGAAGTGGACTGGTTTCCCTACCCTGACATATGAAAACGCGGCTTTTGTCGATTTCTACTCTGGTAACACTAAATTTTAAATACGATGTTTTGCTTCTAACTTCATTTTCTGCAAAAATGCCGTCTGCAAAAATGCCGACCCTCGAAACGTCAGTTTGACATTTGCAAAACTGCCTTCTGCAAGATTGCCTTTTGCTGGGTCCCATCAAACTTGCAGAAGGCAGATTTGCAGACGGCAATCTTGCAGACGGCATTCTTGCAGGCGGCAGTTTTGCAGAAGGCAATCTTGCAGAAGGCAGTTTTGCAAATGTCAAACTGACGTTTCGAGGGTCGGCATTCTTGCAGACGGCATTTTTGCAGAAAATGAAGTTAGAAGCAAAACATCGTATTTAAAATTTAGTGTTACCAGAGTAGAAATCGACAAAAGCCGCGTTTTCATATGTCAGGGTAGGGAAACCAGTCCACTTCTTTGAGTGTCCTCTCCATCGCGGATCTCAGCAATCAACTTTCGATTTTAGGGAAAGAAAAACCTAACCTAACCTAACTTAACAGAAAAACTTAAAACATTTTTTTTAATGTTTAGTTTGATGTACTGAATCATCCACTACAAGGATGCCAGTAATTAATGTTACTTCGATTTTAGGGAAAGAAAAACCTAACCTAACCTAACCTAACAGAAAAACTTAAAACATTTTTTTGTTTTCTTTTTTTTCTTTTTAATTTAACAATTCATTTACAAGTGCACAAGTATCACTAATAATCATATCAATAAAAAAATATATATAATTAAAATTAAAATTAAAATTAAATACGGCCGATATGAGCATTAGCGTTTGATGTACTGAATCATCCCTGGATGTACCCTGACATGATAATTTGCTACTACTTTTTCTAAATTTAAAATAATAACATATGACCGCTTTACTGCTTTATTTTTGGTTTGTAAAATAATATAAAATTATTTTATTCGTGTAATCATGTCCTAATGCGCCATTCTCAAACGTTGCTAACTTCGGGTTTGTATGCAAGTTTGTTTTCTGCAAGAATGCCGTCTGCAAAAATGCCGCCTGCAAGGTTGCCGCCTGCAAGGTTGCCGCCTGCAAGGTTGCCTCCTGCAAATCTGCCCTCAACAAATTTGAGCTGTCAAAAGTGACATTTGTGCAAGATTGCCGCATGCAAAACTAGCGCCCCCCTTCTGCAAAACTGCCGCCTGCAAGAATGCCGTCTGCAAGATTGCCGTCTGCAAATCTGCCTTCTGCAAGTTTGATGGGAACCCATCGTTATCGCCAATATTTCAGCACTGGCAATTGTAAAAGTGACAGCTTGACGTGTGTGTAAATTTTGAAAGTTAACCTCACTGTTTATATTTTACGTTAAAATGGGAATCTTGGAGAAAATATCGGAAATAGAAAAGGAAATAGCGCGTACACAGAAGAATAAAGGTTTGTTTTGTAGTTTCCATAGCGTTCGGCGCACGAAATTTGCTTATTTGTGCGTTTTTTCAGCAACTGAATACCATCTCGGCTTGCTGAAGGCGAAGCTAGCGAAGTATCGGTCGCAGCTGCTCGAGCCGTCCAAAAAAGGCGGAGAGAAGGGCGAAGGGTTCGACGTGCTGAAATCCGGCGATGCGAGAGTCGCTTTAATCGGGTTTCCTTCAGTCGGAAAGGTGAGCTTTTTTGTAGAATCTTATTAATCCTTTAACTGCTGTTTTGCGTTTTGACAGACCGCACGCAGTTGGAAAATTTTGATCTGTAGCCCTGCAAGTTGTAGCTTCAAGTTTAGTTGTGCTTGCCCCGATATCCGAAGATATCACTCCCATATGAGAGCAATTGATCTGGGTTAGCACCATTGATTCAAACCTTCGGATCGGCCTTTAATGCCGCACGTCAGAAGTTGCGTTATTCTTATGGGTAATCCTGGGTCTACAACTCATTTATCAAGAAATACCAAAGAGAAAGACTGCCATATCTGTCCATTAACCCATTTATGCCCAGAACATTTTATTTATAATGTCTCAACCGCTAGTCTTCTTGTCGTTAAAATGGTGTATTATGATTTTATATATTACTAGTGGTATAACGCGGCGTTGCCAGTGTTTATACGGACTCAAATACCTTTGTATACCAATTTTCATGGCGATCGGTTGAACGGTATTGAAGTTAGTGTGTTGCAGCGTCATCTAATGGCGAGTTACAAAAAGTTGATAACGTGAAAATATTATCCGTACTCAAATACTTATGTATACCAATGTCCAGGGCGCTCGGGTGAATGGTATATAATTTAATGTGCTGCAGTGCTCTCTAGTGGTGAGTTTCAACAAAGTGGATAGCTCGAAATATTAATACCTATGTATACTAATTTTCCTGGCGATCGGTTGAACGGTATAGAAGTTCATGTGCTGCAGCGCCATCTAGTGGTAAGTTACAACAAAGCGAATATCACAAAAACCCTCTCTATAAAAAAATACATATATGTGCCAACTTTCATGGTGATCGGTCAAACGGTGTCGGTCTTATTAACCCGTTGAGTATGAGTCAACCAAATCTGGTCGCGAAACAATTATCCGTTGAGTACGAGTCGACCAAATCTGGTTGCGCGTTTTTTTCACTTCTTTGACGTTCTCATATTTATTCATAATTATCTAATTGTTTTACAAAATGATATTTCAATATTCTATATTCGAAATTTCAATGCAATCATTGTGCAGTTGTTCTTTTTATGATTGGTGTAGTAGTTTCGTAGTTATAGTACTTTAAGGTCGATGTCGCCGAAAATCCTGCAAAAGAGACAGATGCATCCATGAAAATACCCATTTACTCCAAGGGTTAAGCTCGGACAGGCAAGACAGACGGACAGATATACCAACATCCATTTTTATGTACAGTACTGTGAATAAGTCTTCCAACACATTATTCTTCTTTGAATAAATGTTGATAACTACTCATTAAAACATTATATTTTTTGTGTCCTATACTGTTTTACTGAAGAATAAACTACTCTTAATCAAGCAGCGTCCAAATGGAATTGCATAATGCCCTAATATTTTCATGTAACCATCTCCATTCAGTCTCACACACACTCGAAGATTATTTTGCAGTAGGACTTTTCGAACCGCCAATGGAGTCACCGAAACGCCACACTACTAATTACTATACTGGGCCAGATCACAGCTTGGCTTCTTATTTGACCTCAAAGATTAGACCACTAAATAGCACGGGGGAGGCTCTACAACGGTAAGAAGGTGTTTTTCGGCAATGGGGTAGTACCCTTGGTCAGAATTCATTAGAGACTGAATGCAGATGCTTACATGAAAATATTAGGGCATTATGCAATTCCATCTGGACGCTGCTTGATTAAGAATAATTTTATGCTGCAGAAAGACAACAACACCAATGATTTTAAAAAAATGATCAAAGAAACGTGCTAGGGTGCTTGATTTGTTTGATTGGCCTTCCCGATTTGTTTGATTGGAGTCCCGATTATAATTTAATTGAGCCATTTTGGTAATCTTTGGACAATAAACAAAAAGAAAGACTCCCAACCAATAAAGAAGATCTGCAGAAAGTGAAAAAAAACTGGGCAAAAATACCAAAAGAATTCATTAAAAAACAATTTGCAAATGCGCTGACTCGCATGGCAGAAATGGATCGTGATATCGGGGCACACATTAGGTTAAAATTTAATTTATTATGTAATTACTTATAAGTAAATGGATTTTAATTAACCTTAAATTTGGCCAAATAATGTTTTTTAAAATTTTTATGTAATGTTTTAATGAGTAGTTATCAATATTTATTCAAAGAGGAATAAAGCGTTCAAATACTTATTCACAGTAGTGTATATAGATTGATCTGTTTCACGAGTAATAGCTGGGCATGTTAAAACAAAAGGGATTAATTGTTTTGAATTTTTGCTTACTTCCTATGGGTTGATTAATTTTAAAATGAGACGAATGAAATGAAATACAAACGGAGCTGCCATGGAATTCACCGACCAAAAATCGGGCCCATCATATATATTTTTTTTATTTTTTTTTATTTTTACACTTCTGGGAGGTCAAGGGTGGATTCCAGACTAACGACCGGCGGTGGTAGGTTTAGGACAGCTGTTTTGCCACATGTGAGCGGTCACCTTACCACCCATTTACTCCCCCTTCGATATTTTTTTTTTCATATACGAGACAAATGTTAATCCTTCTACCCGAACTCCATATGCCGTAATAGATTTGATTAAAGCACCATAGATCGATCTTTTATTATGATAAGAAAGTATTTTCTGTGGAATAAGATTTCTAGAAAATTCCCTAACTTTTCGCGTAGGTATACTGTTTGTATGTTTGTGTTTGTATTGTCTTCCATACCGCTTTTAAAACCATTCCTTTCCATGTCAGTCCACTTATTAGCTTTGCTTAAGGACTGTTTATTTTTAGTCTACATTGCTCTCTACACTGACAAAGACGTCTTCCGAAGCGGCCAACTATGAATTCACAACACTCACTTGCATTCCCGGCGTAATTGATTACCGCGGTGCCAGTATCCAGCTGCTCGATTTGCCCGGAATCATTGAAGGTGCCGCTCAGGGCAAAGGTAGAGGACGACAGGTGCGTACTATTTTTCCTTAATTATTACTGTTATTTATTCTGGCAGCTTACATACTATACACAGCTTTTTTGATACTAAACCAAGAGAGGCAGCGACAAATAGTGCAAGAGTTTTGTAAAAGCTAATATTATTATTATTATTATTATTATTATTTTATAGCATTAGCAGCTTAAGCTGATGCATGCATTTCACTTTTTTTTCTTATTTTTTAAATATTTGTCCAATTGGTTTTTAAATCCGTAACACAAATGACCTCCTGCAGTAGTTCATTCCAAGAGTCCACAACTCTGTTCACCAAGAAATGTTTCCTCGGGTTAGAATTAAATCCTGAACGATTCAACTTTAAGCAGTGCCCTCTAAGCTGTGTATTGGTATTCCTTATAAATATTTCCTTGAGCTTTGGTACGTCGTAGTAATCATTGAGGATCTTATATGTCTCAATAAGATCTCCTCGTTGTCGACGCTCCTCTAGGCTGCTGAGTCCGAGTGCTTCAAGTCGGCGTTCGTAGTCTTGTTGTTTGAGCTGTGGGACCATTTTTGTGGCCCGCCTTTGCACACGCTCCAAAAGTTCTACATCCTTCCTAAAGTACGGATTCCAAATCAGAAAAGCATACTCCAATAAAGGGCGAACATATGTTTTATACAGTTTAAGGAATAGCTCTGCATTTATGTAAGAGAATGCCTTCCTAATCATGTAGAGCAGGGAGTTGGCTTTTTTGACAACCTCTATAATGTGTGTCTCCCACTTCAGATCATCGGATATTGTAACACCGAGGTCGCGCTGCGTTTTCACTGCCTGTATAAGTTTTCCATCAATAAGGTAAGCGTGCTGGGGATTTTTAGGCCCGAGGTGGAGTACAGTGCATTTTCCGGCATTGAGCGACAGCAACCACTCCTTTGTCCAACCAGTAATCTTGTCAAGAGTGTCCTGAATTGTTTGCCTGGCGATAACGGGGTTAGCAAAAAACTTTGTATCATCGGCAAAAAGAGAGAAGGTGAGTGCGTTATTTCTCCCAAATCTGTTAGAAATAGATTTGGGAGAAATAACGCACCTCACCTTCTCTCTTTTTGCCGATGATAATTATTTCAGATCGGGCAGTAGTGTGGCCATAGAATGCTGGGGTAGAGTCAGCAGGCCAGACTCCGGGACAACTGGCGCTGGCGTACTAGGAAAGGCGTAATTTTAATTAGTACCCCCAAAAAGTTTTAGAAAAGCTGACCCACTATGTAAAATAGGGTTTTTATCGTTGCTTCCGAATGGCACTTGTTAATTTGTGATAGAAAATAATATTTATTTTTACAGGTAATAGCCGTGGCAAGAACAGCTGATCTGGTTCTGATGATGCTCGATGCGACAAAACCAAACGTCCATCGAGAACTGCTCGAGAAGGAGTTGGAGAGTGTTGGCATAAGGCTGAATAAACGAAAGCCTAATATTTATTTTAGGGTAAGTTATGAAGTTTTCTTACTAGTATTTTTTATATAAAATCGAAGACCGAGCAAGACCTCTGTTTATTAAATATAATGTCTTTATGCTCGGTGCCCGGCCACACGGGGATTGATGCCAATGAAAAAGCCGACCTATTAGTCAAAAAAAGAGTATTGTGGCCAAAGAGAAGCCCACTGGTTCGAAATTTTAATGAATAGAGAAAATGTTGTATTGGAGATACGTCACTTTCTATTCTTCCCAATTATTCAAAAATTTGAATGTAAGCCTTATGGATTACAAAGCGGTGGTCTTCGGTGCCTGCTCTTGGTGAATTATGCTTGGTTTGACAATTAAACCATGTCAAATTTGCGAATAATTCAAGTAGCAATTAAAAATAGCTTCGGTGGATAAGGTAGAGAGTCCGCTGCCTGCTGACAATGTAAGCCTCTTCTTTTGAATCCCGGACCCAGGGACAAAGCTCCTTTCTCCTCAGTGGTGACTATAAGACTGCAACTCGTGGAGGGTAGAGTTGGACGATGACAAAGGAAATATATAGGGATAGGCAACAATCAGCGACTCCTAATCGCGGCTTGACGACTCAACAATATCCACACTGATCAATTGCCTTAATTTTAGCCAATTAACCATTTATGTATGTTGTGACAATTAATCCACATCCAAACAAATATGGCGTCATCTTGTATACGAAATTATCAAAAGCCACAACAACCCAGAGGTTAAAAGAATGGGGGGAGACAACACTCACCAATACTGGCCAAATATACCAGGACAAAAAGTTGCAAAACAGTTAATAAAACAGCACTGGCTTAAAAAAATATCCAAGCTACTAAAACTAAACAGGAACCCGCATGCATACTTATAGACTCCTCACGAGTCGTCTTAAGTTGAAAAACATTTATTAGGACCTTGCATTGAAAACTTTGATTTCCTAAGAAATACCGTAACTTATATTTTTAGTCATTTACCACATTGCAAAATACTTCATTCCAAAGCGTCATCATTAGGCTTCAATTATCAGTCTGTGACATTTCGTTGAAGTGTCAACAACGGTAATTCTGTTAGCTTCGAAGATGTCGAAATTTGAGCCAACAAAACGTCATTTGCGGAAAGGAATGCTTTTCTGCTTTCATCTTAAGAAAACTGCCGCAGAATGTCATAGATTGCTGCTGGAGGCTTACGGGGAATTTACTCCGACAGAAAGGACTGTTAAGACTTGGTTTCTTCGATTCAAAACTGGTGTTTTTAACGTGCAAGACAAAGAGCGCCCAGGCCAGGAGCAAACATTTGAAGAAGCCAAATTGGAGTCCATATTCCATGAAGATTCGAGTCTGACGCTGGCAAAGATAAGTGAAGTGCTTAATGTTCATTCCTCAACCGTTTCGAGACGTTTAAAATCAATGGGAGTCTTTCAAAAGGAAGGGCATTGGGTTCCTCACGAGTTGAAGCCAAGAGACATCGAAAGACGTTTCATGACTTGTGAAATGCTCCTTCGTCGTCAAAAAAGAAAAGGTTATCTCCATCGAATAATCACCGGTGATGAAAAGTAGATCTTTTACGAGAACCCCAAATGCAAAAAATATCGCTCGTGCCCCGGTGAATCACTTCCATCGACCTCAACAGCCGCGCCGAAGAGAGATATCCAATGATCCAAGGTAATGCTTTGCATTTGGTGGGACTAAAAGGGTGTCATCTGTTAAGAGCTGCTGAAATGGGGAGAAACCATCACGAGCGATCACTATCGATATTGATTCATCCAAGGACAAAGACTTCTTCCGCCGGGGAATCTGTCTCTTGCCAGAAAGAAGGGAGAACGTCATAGCTAGCGATGGACAATACATTGAATGAAATGCACTTTCCAATTTGCTTCGAAATAAATGTTGCTTCGAAATTAAAAAAAGTAAGTTTTCAATACAAAGACCTAATACATTCTCATTCGGAGAGCTTTTCCATCGATTGTAGATTCGGGTGTAAGTGTTCTAGATCTATGGAGGAACCCCTTAGGAGTTGTAAAAATGTGATGTTTTCTTTTAAACTATAGGTAAAGAAAGGAGGTGGTGGTCTGACGTTCAATGCAACTTTGCCATTAACGAAAATTGATGAAAAAATGGTTCAAATGATACTGCACGAATACAAAATATTTAATGCGGAGGTTAGTAATGTACCATACCATCCTCGCTTTCCAACTGTGGTTCCTAAGACTGCCATTTCCATGTCTCCTCGTTTTTTTCAGGTTCTTTTCAGAGAAGACTGTAATGCCGATGAATTGATTGATGTTATATCTGCAAATAGAGTTTACCTGCCTTGTTTATACGTTTACAACAAGATTGATCAGATTTCTATCGAAGAAGTGGACCGCCTCGCGAGACAGCCGCATACGGTAGTTGTCAGGTAGGTTTCAATATTGATACATTAACCTGACCAGTGTCCCAACAAAGAGGGTAGTTTTTTAATAACACCGATCGCCATCAGCCTGGAAAATGTCAAGGTTGTTGTATACACAGAAAGAAGTATTCAAAATGTACGTTTTATTATTTTAGTTTTTAGGAATGCGACTCTTTCCTTTAATTTTTTATGATTATTTTAATACTTCTTATGTATGTATATTAATCTCATTTAAATTTGTTGTAAAATTTTAGTTTTTAGAATTATGAATTATCTTACTCTATTTTTTAGCAATTATGTTTACTTAAATACTATCTATTTGTACATCATTTTTATTTGTTATGATTGTGGTGAACAATTTTATCTTTTCAATTTTACTTTAATTGTCCAGCTAATAACGATTAACCTTTCGGAAGCCAGCCTTTAATGGCGTTGCACTGTTTTTGGTGGATTTTGTATATAAATACTAACAATATCGTTTATTTATGAATTCTGGCCAGCCAAAACGGATTTTGTATCTGTCAACCACCGTAAAATGCCGATTGGCCTTTTTGGTTCCCCAGTGGTTAATAGTGTATACATTCTTTCAAACTTATTATGTACTTTTCTATACTAAGTTTTTATACAGTTTCGTACGCATATTTATAACAATTAAAATGTCTGCCTTAGAACAAGCTATAGCCTAGTTCTTCTTCTTTTTCTTCATCAGCGCGCATTCGCCCACCGTTGGGCATACGCCTCTCCAATCACTCTCCATCCGGATCGGTTGTCCGTATCCCTCATCCAGACAGGTCCAGCTGTCTCCTTGATGTCATAAGGTTGTACTGTTCATCATGATTGGAGGTATTTAGCCCGATACCCGCCACGTCGGCCACACGTCTTGGCGAGCTCCACACTTTCAGGAAAATATTTCCATTTCCTAGGCTTGTGGCAACCTGGTCGGGTTACTTAACCGCCGAATTACACTATATTCACTAAATTTATTATTTCATTATTATTTATTGTTGCGAAAATTTCACAACACATGTTGACACTTAGAATTTAAATTTCGAATCTCCTAGTTAGGTGACATTAAAATAGGATCACTGACAACTGTTTTTGATATATTATGTTATCAGTGTTTCACTGCTGGATTGTAGTGTTCTATGACACTTTAGTTGTACATGTTCTCCATTTTACTGTAGATTATTGTGAATTACAAATTAAAGTAAATTTTACTTCTGCAAATTGCATTACACCTCTGAATAAAATATAAACATAGCTGCCATGGAATTCACGGACGGGGGCCGCCGGGCTCATCACAATACTATTATTACACTTCTGGGGGATGAGCGGTGGACTTGGGGACTAACAACCGGCTATGGTAGGTTTAGGACAGCTGTCACATGTGACTACTTTTTTTTGAGGAATGTAAAACATTCAACAGTACAATCTAGGGATGGACATCGATGTCCGATATATCGATTACATCGATGGTTTGGTGTTTGATGTTTTTTACATGGTGCCTTATCGAGGTTTTTCAACCATCGATGTTTCTCCTTCGATATTTCTCATCTATACATCATGTCTATCTCGTTATTTTAACAGCTGTAATATGAAACTAAACTTGGACTACTTACTGGAAACCTTATGGGAGTATCTCGCTCTCATCCGGGTGTACACAAAGAAACCCGGACAACCGCCAGACTTCGACGATGGACTCATCCTGAGGAAGGTGTGTTATTATAAAACAATACTTTTTTGTATCCCGATACTAAATCTCTGTAAATGTTAAAATAAACAGTAATGCTATGTATTTGTTGCACAGATGGATAGTTCTTGCTTGAGCTACATTCTAACTATATATATTAAAATAATAAGAGCTATGATTTATAAATTAGTTTCTTATTATATTATAACTTTATACAGTGCGTCACCATACTGTTATGCCACGAAAGCCGCCATATTGAACATAATAATAGAAGATTAATCAATTTTTGGAACTATCTACACGTTGCGTTTTGTGGTAATATTCAAGTTGCATATTGTAGTATGGTGTTGAGCAATCTAATTCGCTATAAAATCTGTGTCCATACTAAGGGTTGGTCACACTCACGGGTCAACACCTATCCGACGGCCTCCACGCATGAAGTGCGAGCCCGGGTAGGACTCTGGCCGTATGATCAGTTTCCCCTGGGAATCAAACTTCTGGCGCTCCTGGACGGTCTGGGCACCGTGCGGCGTAAGCCAATCGACTGTGCACTCTGACTAACAGTCGGGGGAGTCTGGAAGCAGTACTGTTTCCTATAGAGCGGGGGTGGTTGCGGACCTTACGGCGACTGCTCTTGAAACGACCATCGGCCATCCTGGGTGAACAGCCGGGCAAAGGACGCTGTGGTCCGCGATAGATTCGGTATACACCGTTTCACCGATTCGTAAGGGAGAGGACCGCGCAAGCGACCTCGAACTCGTAACCAATCGAGAGACCGGAGTAATCTGGTCACAATTGGAAGTAAGGGCGTGAGTGTCGGCCCGCCAGGTAACATTCCTGGCTATCTCGCGGTTAAGGCGTTGGCCTCTTACGGGCTCGTGACGTAGCTAAATGGTGGACTGTTTTCGTCCCCAAGTCTTCTACGTTCACTCCAGGGAGATAGAACGACTAATCGTTAAAACTTCCTGAGGTGACGGGCTCGCCCGCTGTAGTCGACAACCCAAATTGTCCATACTAAGGAATTACTGTTTTACTGCACTGATGAATATGGGAGATCCTTCTGTATATGGAGCTGGAACTTAACATCTCTCTCCGCTATATTAGCTCGTATATTCTTTCTTATCTTACGTTATAACCGTTCTAATCTACGTCTTTTTTGTATGTTGTCAGGGCGTTTCCGTGGAGCACGTCTGTCACGCTATCCATCGCACCCTGGCCGAACAGCTGAAGTATGCCCTCGTCTGGGGCACAAGTACTAAATATTCGCCGCAGCGCGTCGGCGGTGCACATATTGTCGAAGATGAAGACGTCGTCCAAGTAATCAAGAAATAATCATCGACTTCCCATCCCTAGGCCAAATAATCCGCCTTTAACTTTGCAATATAATATGCGCCTTCTCAGTAGAAAATACAAAATTAACAAATTCTGTTCCTCATAAATACGAACTGCCTACAAAATGTGGATATAATGTTGACATATTGGTACTATAGTTTCATTATTCTTACACTTTTTACTATAAATAAATATATTGAAGTATCGGATTATTTTTAATTGCCTTGTTTTGTTTCTATGTAATGATATATAGGTACAGTACTTCCTCTGTAATCCAGCCCTGCCAGTAATCCGGCGTTTTTATACAGGCAGCTACCAAGCTTAGTAATTTTGAGTGCAGAGATGAGTGTGTAGGATTAGGCCCTGTGGACCTAATGACATAAATTTATGATTGAATCGCGAGTGCCGCGCCCCGTGACCGTCGGCGGTCGGCTCAGCCGGTATTAAAACGCAGTGTGTGGTCCGTAAGAACAGCTTCTGCCTTTGCAAATGGCAACATTAATTAGCGGGCCAGTCTCTGGGATTTACAAACTGTTGTGGTGAAGACGCCGCAAGTGACTGCTTGTCGTGGGGTCAAGGACCTCTGTGTGTGATGTATGTGTCTACTTTGTCTGCCTTACGCCAGTCTGTTCCGTGTAGTTCGCTCGCTGACATGCTGTATTTCATCAGTTCAATTTTGTGTCTGAAGTGCTGTGAGTTAAAAGTGTCTACAGGGTACAAAACCACAGTAGTACTATATTCCAAGGTTATTATTTAACATAAAGTTGTAGTTTATGTTATCATATCGATCGCATGTATGTACTACTGTGTAAAACATAGCTTCTAACGTTTAAATGCGTCATTATTAGTGATTTTTCAGTAATCCGGCGTTTTCAGTAATCTGGCTATGCTCTGGTCCGATATCTGCCGGAGTAAGAGCACTGTACTTGTTTTACATGTAAGTCATCATCAGGGCAAGTTTAATCAGGGATGCGGCAACTCGGATCTTCTGATATGGAAAAGGAGAGATCTACCAAGGATTCTTCTTTCAAAATCAGCCTTTCATTTGTCTTACTGCCGTTTGATATTGCTTGAATGTTTTCGAATGCAGCGATATAAAATCATGGAAAAGTTGGAAATTCACACTATTTTCAATATAAGGTTCTGTGCCGGTATTATGCCTTATAGCTTCGAATGGTATGGCACAACGATTAACGCAAATGTAGGACTGCAGACAATGATGGAGAAGCTTGCGAATAAAACGTTTTATTATTTATTTTATTTGTTACAACTTGGTAGAGAGTTAACAGTGTGATCGTACAGATATAATTTGTAACTATTTATATAAGCAATAAGGAAATGAACACAACCCATACGATCATTCTAGACGAATGCTCAACTAGACCGAACAGCCTGTATCTGGGCATACGAAATATATAGCCTTTGTTTTTGAGTAGTGACAACGGTGCGATAAACAACGGAGCGATTGACCAGACCTATTCAATCGCTCGTCGCCACTGTTTCTGCACGACATGCAAAACCACACAATTTTCATGCAAATAGTCAAAAAATCAGGAGTTGCGACTGGAGTCTCTTCGTCACCCACCGCACTCACAAGATTATCCTCTCACAGATTTCCACTCTTTTTGAAATTAGGATATATTTTTACATGGAAAAATATTCAACTCCGGAGGCAGTGGAAAATGCCTTCAAAGCATTTATTGATTTCTGTCCACTAGATTTCTAAGCATAGACAATAATCAACACATTCAAATAGCAAAGCTGCATAGATAATAATGGTCAATATTTTGGTTAATTGAAGATATATTTTTCATGGAAAATGTATGATCTAAAATTCCCTTCGTAGAACGAAAACTTCCTGGATAAGAACCTAATATAATGAGTGATTGAACAGTAAAGCCAATCTGGGTGATAGTATTTGCAAGATCATGGTATTCATTTAGTTTGTACTCGAGGTATTTAGGGGCATTTAAATAAATAAATATATTATTTATTTGCAGTTGTCAATAGTAAAAAAAACACTAGTAATTTTTTTTTCTGAAAATAGACAAAGACTATATATATATCCTTCTAGCCGTGTTCGGCCATAGCGACTGCATTGTAGATTCTAGTGACTTCTTTAGTCTTCTCAGAGTCCATTGTTCGGAAAAAGTCAAGTGCGCAGGCTATATTATAGTGCACAGGTGGGCGCACGACCACGGGTGCACTCTCTCTTCCTCCCTCTTCTGAACCCGATGGAACGGAGACCGTTACGACCAGAGAAAAGTTTGGATGCAGATAAAATAAATTAATTAATCGCCAACACAGCAATGGCTGTCATTGTTAAATTTGTACTCAATATTGCAGCTATTTTTTTCGGATTTAGTTCGTTTTTCCACACTGTCATTTATGAATTTGGTAATAAGGCTTGTGGCGATGTTTAAGGTTTTTCTGGAGCTATTGTAGAGATGACCGGTGACTTATTGGTAGTTGTTGTAGTAGGCGGTGATGTAGAAGATGCATTATTGGATTTATCCTGGTTTTTTGATGATCTCGTGTTGTTGCTCATGGGGCTGTGTTGAATACAGCATACAGCCTCTTGTTCCGACATTATACAAAATTGTGATAGTTACCCTTTTGGCAAATCCCCGTCAGTTTTTGGACAATTTTCCGGCGGTAGACATACTCCTAAAACGCCATTTATTTCACATGACTCTTCACGGCAGTGTATATGCCAGGTCCCTTGGCACTTCCGCAAGGGCTCTTTCCAATACTGGTAACGGCGATTATTTTGAAGAGGCATTGGTTGTCAGCTATCGTCACTTGCAGAGGTCCACCACTTTCGCCTCCACAAGAGTCTCGTCTTTATATAATAAAGACTATATAATAAAACTATAAATGCTGCAAATTAGGTATATCCTCAGGATATCTCTCAACCTGGTTTTCAGAACAAATCTATCATTGGTACAGGACCCTATTTAATTATCCTCAATGAAATAAAAATAAAATAATCAAAATCAAATATTCTCAATAAAAAAATATAAATAAATGAAAAACAATAATAAAATTAACAAG
This sequence comes from Micropterix aruncella, assembly GCA_944548615.1. Classification (NCBI taxonomy): domain Eukaryota; kingdom Metazoa; phylum Arthropoda; class Insecta; order Lepidoptera; family Micropterigidae; genus Micropterix; species Micropterix aruncella. Next base: position 1,404,680 of record OX155964.1, read on the forward strand.
TAAATCTAAAAATGTTAGGCTTTTAAAAAAAATCCTTCATAATCTTGTAGTGGTCCTTAAATATTACAATTGATATCGATCGCGATGCTATTCCCAACCGATTCCATACAACCGCAGAATAATAAGACTAACTGCACTGGAAATTTGTGGTTTTGTGTTTGGAAATTTTGGCAAGTTGTTCTAGCGGTCATAAGCAAGTAAAGGTATTGCGGCTGTTGATTGCGCACTACTTTGAGTACATGCGTCGCCCTGATGGAGCTACCTTCTTTTATTCATACTTTATTCAACATCGAAGCCTTCGCAAGAAATGGTGATATATGGTGACGTAGAGGAACTGTTTGGCTAGTTACGAATGTTATACTGCCTAATTACGAATATATTTATCTGCAAACACTTCAAAATTATAAATTCGTTTCTGTGCTGATGAAAGCTTATTCACACGACTGCCCAAAAAAATGTTTTCAGGGTTCTTGTATGTAAGTTTGTCCTTTTCTTTATTGCACCATATCTTCTAAATACTTCAACCGATTTAGAAGTGTGTGGTATTAGAATCAGTACGTCATTCCGAGTGAAATAGTTACCTAATCCATCAAGTAACTGGTACCTAAATGCCAAATAAATTAAAAAATATATAAATACATTCCGTTTAGTATCAAATAAAAGATCTGATTTAGTACTTTCCGAGATTATATATCTATCTATATAGATAAATACATAAACCACAAATATTTAATAAAATACCATTCTGTAAAACATATTTTTAAAGTCTCGCAACTGCTATTGTTTCGTTTTAGTTCATTTTTTTAAGTCTTTGTTTTTGTTTTAGTTATATCTTGTTTGTTTACTATTTTATTAACATTTATTACTATCAACCAGAAAGAAAAGGCATTTTTTTCATTTACTGTCAAGAAAAATATAATTATTATTGAATTGGTCAATACAGTCACTTTCCCATTCGCCATAAAACAACACTGATTAAAAACAAATGCCTCATTTAAAAAGCGGGTAGGTTGTCGGCATTTGACCTTTTGGAATTTGCTTAGGAAAATGTCAAAAAATGGTGGACCTTATAAAGCCTCTGACAGGTATAAATTCATTTCAGTGCCCATGGAAGCTTTTTTGTTTACTATTTTCTTCACTTTTATTATCATCCAAAATAAAAATACATTTTTTTTTAAAATTTACTATCAAGAGAAATATAATTATTATTGAATTCGTCAACACTGGCACAACTGCCACTTTCTCATAGCCATAAAACAACAATGATTAAAAACCAAAACTCTTTTAAAGAGTGGGTAGGTTCATTGGCTTTTGACTTTCTAGAAGTTGCTCAGGAAAATATCGAAAAATGGTGGACGTTATAAAGCCTCTGACTGAAGCCCTGAAGTTTAAAAATCTCAACGGTATAATTACGGATAATTTTGTTTTCCGGCTTCACTACAAGCTTACGGTGATATTGCTGTTGGCTTGCGCGACGGTTGTTTCCGCTAAGCAGTTTTTCGGCGATCCTATCTACTGCTTGAATCACGGCGGGACTTACAAAGATTCGATTGCGGCGCTGAACAACTACTGCTGGATTTTCGGGACTTTCACTGTCAAGAGTCGATACGAAGGTGAGTTTTGGCTTGATATTTTATTAGAATGCTTCGTCACAAGTAGGGTTGCCAGAAGTCCCGTTTTAGTCCGGACTGTCGGGTTTGCAAATTAATAATAATATGGATGTACAGTTCTCCAGTTGTTGTTACATGCAAAAGAGCGAGATGACAAAGATACAGATTTTGCTTCTACGGATACTATTAATCAAGTAGGAGAATTAAAAAGTTCTGAATTCTTACGATGAAGAAGAACCTCAAGCGGCGTTACATACTAGCAAGAAAAGGAATAGCCCTCTAAATTTACCGCCGTAGCTTTCCTCTTGGGAATAAATAATAGACAGAATTAAGTAAATTACAATTCCTTTTAATAAATTGGCAGAGCTACATACCCGCAGTAGAGTAATCCATAATTATTTCTCGTCTGAAAGACGAATGAGTCCCAAAAACGAGTATTAAACATATTTGATATTTTGAATTCCAAAAATTTTCAAAAATGTTAACGACCACAAAAATATTGCATGCCTAAAAGGCAGGTTGTGTTGCACTGAATAGTTGTAAAACTCCATATTACTACACCACTATCACAATAAAATCAATTGAAATTTAATCATCATGAAAACGAAGACTATCACTTGTTTGTCATTTAAATAGGATAAAACCGAATTTATCTCGTGAATTTTCAGCACCCGATGTTTCGGCGATGTTGCAACCGCCGTTGTCCAGGGTAGTCTACTCAGGGTGGCACCACAAAGCTACCGAACAACTGTAGAATTTATTAAACTGTGAAGTCATAGCTTTTTAAAATGTACAACAAAGCATAGCTTTTTCCATTGTACAACTTTTATTTTATTAGTGATTTCTGCTGTTAGTCCAAGTTTATCAGCGTTGCATCATGGTTGGGAGCTAACTTCTATAGTGTTTAGAAACGCTGATCCTCTGTCTGTATACTGTTCGTTTCTTTTTCAGGCGTACAAGGAGTAGATAACATATACCCGGGAGTTGGGGAATCGAGTGGTGACGACCAAATTTATCATGTTTACTATCAATGGGTTTCGCTTGTGCTACTTATTGAAGCAGCCATGTTCTACGCACCCCATATACTCTGGAAGTTATGGGAAGGAGAGCATATCAAAAAGATCTTGGGTACAATGCGTAAGTACCTCTCATCTTTTTCTTTTTTACTATTATTATGTTTTACAGACAGCATAATTGCTGATATGTCTGAATTTAAGACTGAGTTTATTTACAATATCTTTTAAAACATGTACGTATAGTCTATTTTTAAATACGTTGACACTACATGCTTGAACCAGTTCAGTAGGTAAACTGTTCCACTGTTTACAGTTCGGTTAGCTAGGAAGCGTGTCCTGGGATTGGTGTGACCTCACAGATGATGCATGTGGTTCCGCTTAAAGATTCAACTCGAGGCAATTATAACATCTCTTGAGGATCTTATACATCCCAATGACATCAACCCTGATCCGGCGATTCTTGAATGTGGGCAGTTGCAATCTGCAGAGTCTTTCTGAATATTTCAGCATTGGCGTCTTGGTCGCTCTGCGCTGGACTTTCTCGAGGAGATCCTCTTTTCACAAAGTAAGGATTCCAGATCTAGGAATCCAAACTCTTAACATTGGTCTGATGTAGGTTTTTTATATAATTATAAAAATAAGGCTGGTTTTTATAGAGGAATGATTTGTAGATGAGGTACATAATTCAATAGGCCTTTTTCACAAATTTTCACTTTAAATCGCTCACTATCGTTATGCCCAGATTCTTTTGCTTTGTGGCACTTTGTAAAGGCACTATCCCTAGATTGTACTGATATTTGGGGTTGTTATTGCCGATGTGAAGGACCATGCATTTGTCTGCATTTAGCCATGTTGTGGATTATTCAAAAATTTGATCCAGGTTTAGCTGAGATTTTATTCTGGGATTACAAGTGGCTCTAGGCACGAGAAGTGTTGTAAATGTATTTTTTGGAATGAGGTTACAATGTCGAACAAAATTTTGTTGAAAACTTTGCCAAATCCTGACCAAAACTTTGCATACTCTAATTAAGGAACAAAAACTAAATTATTGGTTAACATATTTGGTGAGGTCATTGATTTTAATGGTGAGGTGTTGCTGTCTGAAAACATTGAGAATATTCCAATAATTAATTTGATTTTCAGCGGATTTTTTATATAATTTCTCTGTATACGAATTAGCTGCCAATGTCAACACGTAAAGTCATCTTCACGGGACACTCAAAAGGGCCACATAAAGTTGTCCATCAGTGAAACGTTTTCGAGACGCTTTATTTAGGCTCTTAGCATATCGCAGTGCAGGCTTAGCGTATTACTGCACCAGCTTTCAACACCAATAACTCCTCAACCTAGATTAGATGCCTGAGCTAAAAAAAGAATCATTTTTGTAAGGATTATTAGGTTGATATGAATAATACTTATGATTTTAGTTGTTTTTAGGAAGTCGTGGTTTTTACCCATCTCGGGAAATACCAAATATGCATCAGTTGACTCTCCAATACAGATTTTTTTAAAATATAGGGTTCATCTACATTACATTATATTTTCATCGTGTCCAAGTGACGGCTAAAAAACGCTCTTGGGCTTGTCAAAATAATTGTGTTAGGCAGTAAGTCTCGTTACTACTCTTTACTTAACATACATAGGTAATCAAGAGTTTAACAACTAGATTGGCAAAATATAAATATAAATAATTAAAATAGAAGCCTAATAATTGAAATAGTCAATAATTCGTACAGATACATAGTAAAAGTTATTCATCATAATATTCAAGTTGACAGTAGAATGTTAAATAACCAAATAAAATGTTACGCATCCATGTATTTAATAACTAAAAGTACAAATATAAAACCAAATAAAATAATCAGACAATAAGGTCTACTTATTTAAGTCATTTAAATGGGTACAATATTTGAAAAGTCAAGACCCTCAAATTCGGCCAGATCATAGGTGGCCTATCAGCATCTCCTTAATGTTTTTTAAATGTTTACGTTCTCCAGCTGTTAAACATCTATTTAGATTTAAGTTATAAAAGTTTTTCTATAGAGTCAATAATTTTAATTTGTCACTGCGCAGTTCCCTTTCTACAGATATTGATGTTCTTTACAGTTTAACCTTTCCCGAAAGACGGCATAACCAAGAGTGAAAACTAAATTAGTGTCTGTCTAGCGGTTTTTAAGTTCATCACTATCTAGAAGTCCCAAAATATCTTAAAACCGCACTCACTAATCTTTTTCATCCACTTAACATTTAACTTGGCACTCTTCAGCCTCCTTTTGAGATTTATTAATGGTAAGGACATAACCATTCGTTTATATTGATACTCTTTTCTTTTATAGATGCTGGAAATCCAAAACCGCTTTCATCCGAAATGCCAGGATTAGCCAAACCTAAAGGTAAATAATAGATAATTAATTACATTATGATGTTATGACAGTTTGCATGACATGACATGATAAGCGCGACCTTTGAGTGAGACCAAAAGGTAATTGTTATTATCCGGGCCCAAAACCTTCATGAAGCTAGACCTAACCCATTCCGGTATTATATTAATACCCGGTAATATCCGTTACACTGGATCCTGACCCAAATGAAAAACTGAGATTTTCTGTATGCTTTCCGTTTGTTTATATTTATTTAGCTGTTTTTGTTGTATTTTTACACATCTTTTCGATACCCTATTTGGGTCTGGCTTCAGGGGCAGCCTGACCTATACCAGAAAGTGCGTATCGACGCTTGAATGGCAAAACTGACTAAGCGATATTAAGTAAAGTTAATAGGAAAGTGATTTAAAGTTAAAATATTTTAAGATTGTGTTTTTAAATTCACCTAATTGTTGGATTGAAATGATTATAAACAGACATAGAAATATTATTTTTATAGCTATCCAAGATATTAAAATAAGTCACCTAAATATTTAAGGTTTTAATCACTTTTCTGTGAAGTTTACTCAATGTCGCTTAGTCAGTTTTGCCTTTCAAGCGTCGGTGTATATTCTATGTTACACTTCCGTTCACTTTTTTTTCAATAACCCATTTTGGGTCAGGCTAACTTTTAACCTCAATGGAAATTAGATGTTTTGTCGATGCCAATAATCTGTTTACATTGGTTTACCCATTGGCCATGTTTGTTTTTGCCTCTGTCAATATTATTCTAATAGTTCTCTGTAACAGAATTATATTTATTATCCGATTAAAATGTGTCAAATTTGTGGACTGTAATAAAGCATCGGAAACAGCTAAACAAATAAAGGGTCTCGGAGAAAAATGATCAATGTCATTTTTTTGTGTGAAAATGACTTACTAATGCCATTTTGTAGCTTGTTCCAAAACGGAACAAGGATTGAAAAAAAAGATTATAGTCTGCCCTTAAATGAAGGGAAAGAAAACGTGTGATAGGAAAGACTGATCAAGATCCACGCGGTGATGGTGGACCTTGATCAGTCTTTCCCATCAGGTCCAGTGGTGGAGTACCTCAATGACCCTCCAGTTGACGTTGTGGAGAAACTGTCCGTCTAACTGCCATATTTCTTTCTTCTCCCTCAGGTACATATACTAATTTATCTATGTTGGCTCTCACTCCTCACACACCGAGATTCATACGGATGCTCGCTCGTGCGAGTCATCATTCATTTCACACCTTTGAGGAATAGTCAGCACTGGAGCCACCTACCAAAAGCTTTGCACACATCCCCATAACCACCGTGATAGTTCCAATGTCTGCCACCAGTAGGCGCTGTACCTGTCACCTGTGGGAGAAGAAAGAAAACATGCTAGATTGGCTTGACGGACAGGCAAAGTTGCCAAATAGCTAGCACATTTTCTAACCACAATATTCTTAATGAGTAAATATATTAAAAAGAATAAAAAATACAACTGCTATTACAGAAAGTGAACTATTGTATTTATAATAATTTTTATTACGGTTTTCTTATGAAATATTTGAGGTTTATGTATTTATCCATATTACATGTATATTTCCGGAATGTACTCAATCAGATCTTTCATTTGACACTAAACACGATAAATTTATATTAATTTATTGACATTTGGACATTTAGACAACTACTTACTTGATATTTGGACAGTTAAGGTACACTATGACAGTTAGGATGACATAACGATTCTAACAATACCACACCCTTTTTAATCGGTTAAAGCGTTTAGAAGTTATGGTGGAATTTAGAAACGGAAAACATACATAGATGAATCCTGAACACATTACACTCCTTTTTTGTTGGGTAGTTGTGCAAAAACGTAAAAATGCCAATTTCTTAAATTTTTTTTAGAGTCCCTTTTCTAAAATTATTAGATACAATATTGAAGTTGTTTTTAACTTACCGGGTTATATATATTTTGCCAATGTTGTAGCAATGCGATAGTCTCCTTAGACCACAACGGTTTCTACATACAATGATTTGGACAGTTAAGGTACACTATGACAGTTAGGATGACATAACGATTCTAACAATACCACACCCTTTTTAATCGGTTAAAGCGTTTAGAAGTTATGGTGGAATTTAGAAACGTAAAACATACATAGATGAATCCTGAACACATTACACTCCTTTTTTGTTGGGTAGTTGTGCAAAAACGTAAAAATGCCAATTTCTTAAATTTTTTTTAGAGTCCCTTTTCTAAAATTATTAGATACAATATTGAAGTTGTTTTTAACTTACCGGGTTATATATATTTTGCCAATGTTGTAGCAATGCGATAGTCTCCTTCGACCACAACGGTTTCTACATACAATGCTTGCTCGCGCGGTGAGTTGATCACTTCACACCATTCAGGGACTAAGTCGCCGCTGCGCCTTCTAGCGAGAGAAAATAGCAGAATTCCCATTATAATGCCGCTTTTTTTTGTTTAACAGTAAATCCACTGATCGGATGGCGCGAAGACTTGACCAAGCCTCTGGCGGAGTATCTTTGTGACGAATACCGCACATCGCGCAATACGTATGCTTACAAATTTGCCATTTGCGAGATTATCAACTTATGCAATGTGGTAATATTATATTTATTTAATTTTCGCTTTCTTGGAATGCTTGGGAAAAAAATGGACATTTTGGGTCCACTTTTCCAATAGCTGTAAATCGTATACCAATGGAAAAATCTTTATGTAGAATGTTTATTACTAGAAAGACTGATCTCAATTATGAGCCATTTCTGAGATATATCCTATTAAATATGGCTAATTACCTATATCCCTAGGGCACCTAACATATCCAGGCATTGTATCGCAGAATATCCGAAATGATAAACTATATACGCTGTGTGAGTACAAACTATATATTCCTAAGAATGCTCGAGTTTGTCAGCAGTGTTTGGAGGGGAAATACTGGGATATGTTGCTTAAACTCTGTAATGTGTCTCATAATTTCATTCCCGCTGTTTCCCGATGAATGTAATATGCTAAGGTCAACTGTTCAACATAGTGACTGTACGTCGTAATATACTATCCTTCACTGCAAATAATATATTTTAAATAAATAATTGACTTGGGGTTTTCGTGTAATTAGCCATATTAACCCTTCCGGCCTCGGCCCCTCAGCCGATTGACAAGTTGCTGTCCCAAAAAATTTTAGTAAAAATTAGTAAAAAAATTGAATTACGACACTGTCTCACCAAAACATTTATTACTGCCAAACCACTGTACTCATAATTAAAATGAAACATATTAACATAATAAAACATAATAAAATAAAACAAATTAAATTAAAACGGGGCCGTCATGCTGAATCGTGTTGTGGCCGATATCGGCCAATCGGGGCCTGAGGGGTTAAGGAAGATTTCAAACTTCAAAACTCCAAAACGGCTCATGATTAAGGTAAGTTGTAGTCATAAAAATTGTAGATTAAAAGATTTTTCCAATGGTAAATATGTTATTGCTATTGGAGAGGTGGGCCCAGCGCCCATACATTTTTACTCATCGTCCTTTGTCTTGCGCAATATGAGTTGGTGACTGCGCAGATGTTGATTGGTATTAACCCTTCAAGCCCCGCGACTTCGATATCAAAGTCAATTGAACGTGTCCAGGAAAAGTGATTTGATTGGGTTTTTCGTGTCATTCCATATTCAGTTGTATTTTATTTAAATGCACGATGATATTCGTATCATTGTGCATTTAAATAAAATACAACTGCATATGGAATGACTCGAAAAACCCAATCAAATCACTTTTCCTGGACACGTTTAGTTGACTTCGATATCGAAGTCGCGGGGCTTGAAGGGTTAAGAGCTAAGATGGAACAAAGGCAGGAGCAATCTTGTATCTGTTCATTATCTAGGTCTCGATAAGATAACCTCTGCCTGGCGAGCTTCCAGCGTTGGCAGTTGCAACCGAGCAAGCCTTCCTTATAATCCAGTTGGAATGTTCGTTATGTCTTTTCTCGTTACGCGGAAATCGTTATTAAACCTTCGCAGTTGTAATACCTGGAAAGAATCTTAAAAATTTCGATAAGGTCTCCTTGTTCTCTACATTCTTTCAGGGTTGAGAGATTGAGGACTCATAGCTCATTCTTTAAAGCTCCACTGTAATCTCTCCAGCAGGTCCACATGTTTCGCAAAGTATGGGCACCTTACCTGGTAACCATATTCTAGTAACGGGCAAACATAGCTTCTGTAAATTTTTAACATGAGGTCAAGTGTCATTATAAAAAAAGCTTTTTTACCCTTATCTAGTCTAAATAATGTGGGTTACTAAGGTCCTTCTGTACAGTAATTACTAAGGTCCTTCTGCTTATTTACTGCTAAACACCCTCAAACAAGTAATACATTTTAGGATTAGTACATCCAACGTTAAGAACTGTACACCTCCCTAATCATTAAGGAAACAATCCATTTCTGGTCCATTCTGAAATATGCTGGAGATCTTCATTGAGTGGGCCATAGCTCACAAGTGGATTGGTGAAGAATTTAGTATCATCCGCATAGAAGCTCAGCGTGGATTAGACTTGTTAATGAAATAAAATGAAAAATGTATTTTTTGCACAATAAAAACATTTTACGTACAATGGCGGATTTATTGCTAATTAAACAATATCTTCCAGTCGTCCACCATATTGACGTGGTAAGAAGTGACGTCATAATTAGAATACTAAAACACACGATAAACTTTAAAATTAAATTTTAAATTATAAGGAATGGTATGTATTTTATATGCACCTAAATCAAAAAGTAGATAGTTCATGTCCACTTTTTAGCAATACCCCTTGCACAGCCAGACATATTCTAGCTGGCTGCAAGGTGGCCTTATATCAAGGACGGTACACTTACCGCCACGACAAAGTCCTTGCTGTTATTCGCGAGGTAATTAGCCTCTCAGTGGCTCGTGCCAACAAGGGTTTGTCAGTACCCTCCAAACCCCCTAATACAGTTTATGCGGGATGGCTCTAAAGGTAAAAAGCATTTCACTACAAAACCTTTCTCAATAATTGAGAAAACTTCAAATTGGATTCTGGAGGTCGATTTGGTCTCTAAGCAGTATAAATTCCCTGAAAGTCTCGGTTGCACAGCCCTGCGCTCAGATATAACTCTTTACTCTCTATCTCGGAAGATGGCCCTCATCGTAAAATTAACTGTTCCATGGGAATCAAATATCCCAAAAGACCACGAGTACAAATTAAATAAATACCATGATCTCGCAAATGCCGTCACCCGGAACGGCTTCACTGTTCACCTTCACGCGATGGAAGTTGGCACTCGTGGCCTGCCAGCTAAATTTCTGTTTCACCTTTTTAAAGATTTTGGTCTCTTCAGGAAAATAATCAACTCCTTAGAAAAATCATCTAAAACTACGATTTCCGCATCTCAAATTCTATGGCTTCGAAGGGGGAGTGAATGGGTGGTAAGGTGAACGATCACATGTGGCAAGACATCTGTCCTAAACCTACCACAACCGGTCGTTAGTTCGGAATCCACTGCTCACCCCCCAGAAGTGTAATAATACTATATGATGGGCCCGACTTCAGTCGGTGAATTCAATGGCAGCTCCGTTTGTATTTTATTTTATTAATTAATATTCGAATAGGACATAAATACATATACATATACAGATATATTATTATATAAATGAATTAGGTTCAAAATAAGGCAAGGAAAGAAAAGAGATAAGGGAAGATTAGGATTTTTCATGATTACTTAAATGTGCTGAAGAAAGTTGATTCTATAGCAGAGTTGTTGTACGGAGACTGAGTAAAATAAAAATGTGGTTTTTTATTAGGGGATACGTCGAGTATTATTCTGACTTGAACGAAGTGGGAAACCATAACTTCCTATCACGGTAAAAGTCTTGTTGAGGTAGGATCGTGTAGAAAATTGTATAGTAGTGAAGGATGTGCAAATATCTCCGGTCCGGTGTCCGAAGCCTTGCAATTTTGCTCGATACTCCAAGGCATGTTCTTACTTCCCCAGATCGAATATGTATTTTATATGCAAACGTTCCGTAGGCGATCGAGCTTATCCAGATTGGTCTCGGTAATGTCCAGATATGCGACATCAGCATAGTCTAGCAGCGGCAGTAGCAGACTTTGAGCTATGGTCTGCTTAGTGCATAAGTGGAAAAATCTCTGCAACCATCGAAGGCTATAAAAGCCATTATATATTTATTTTGTGCTTGCCAAGAAATAGTCTTGTTTGCGAGTGCGCCTTATAAATGTACAGTTAATAAATATTAATAAATGTACAGCGTAAAAAGTGTGGGTCCAAGGATGCTTCTCAACGAAGACGTTAAAACGTTGACTTTAATGTTTAGGTGGCTATTTAAGTTTGCGTGTTATTTTGTTATTATGTTGCAAGGCTCGTTTCAATAAAAGTCTTTAATACACCGCATTTAAATACTTATATTTTATTACTAGGTACTGCAAATGTTCCTGTTGAACCGCCTCTTCAACGACAACTTCTACAGTTACGGAGCGGCTGTTGCGGCGTTCAACCACCAACCGGCGCGAGACATCGACCCGACGGCCTGGCTGTTCCCCAAGATCACAAAGTGCGCCTTCAACTCCTATGGCAAGACGGGCAGCGGCCAGAAGCACGACTTCCTCTGCATCCTGCCGCTGAACGTCATCAACGAGAAGATCTTCGTCCTCGTCTGGTTCTGGTTCATATTCTTGGCCGTCGTGTCCTTTCTCGCGGTCGTGTACCGCTTTGTCATTTACGGTATTAGAATACTGCGAGTCAATTTGCTGCTGGGTCAAGTTAGGTCTTTGCCGAGACGCTGCGCCGAGACCGTCGTGAGGGCTTTCTCGATTAGCGACTGGTTGTTCTTACATCAGTTAGGATTGAATATGAACCCGCTAGCGTTTAGAGACTTGATTCTTACGCTCAGTAATGAATTAGACCCGAAAAGCGCAGATTTATAGTTATATTATCCATTTGTAGAGCTTACAATCGCTTACTCGCTATACAAAACTACAATCTAAATATCTCCTGAATCTGAAAATTATGAAATCGAATGAAAATTTGATTGATGTGAAATTGTAGTGGCGTTATACAGAGATGCCCTACACATGTATTGTGTAAAATAAACCTATCTTATTTTAACCCTTTGTAGTCCAAGATCTTCAAACAAAAAATAAGTTTGATAATGAGATAGGTTTAGGCAAATAAAAAAACAGGTATTTCTCAGAAATTCAAAAATATTTATTATTAATCATTTATTTGACATTTAAGGGAATGTGACATTACTGTAACATTGAGTTGAATGTATAAAAAAACATTTATTTTGTGTGGAAAAATTTGAAACAATTATTTTGTTTATTATAGCATAATGCTACACTGCATTTTTCGCAAATTGTTTGTGAAACGCCAGTGCACTTGGGAATCTTGCAACGTATTCTTTTTTCAACCCAAATCGGCCAATGACCGACCTAGTTCTGCCTTACTGCCGATGGAGGAACATGTTGCGCCGCTTCGACTCTTGATGTTAGGCTTCAGGCCAAGCTCGCATAAGGTCTCGCCTATCTCAAGTCTAAATTCTGCTGAAGACATTTGTTTGCCGTTGAGATATTTTGCCTCCTTACTCTTCGGTATAATAACCAAGAATTTGCCATAGTCAGTTCCAGTAAATGTTAGAAGATCCTAACTTGTCATCTTTTGCTTCGAAATTTTGAATGGATAAAATTATATTCTTACCTACAGGTTTCCACGAAAACCACACAATTGTATACACTTTTTATATTTTTTTATCAGTCATTCAACACCTGCCTTAGTTCTAATTTATCACTTTCATCAACGCGCAACATTTAAACTCACATAAGTCGCTGAGTTACGCTATCTATGATTTTTACTCGATACTAAGTGGTAGGATACAGTAGTGCTAGACGGATTCAAATGAACTAAATGAATTTAGTGTCTTATTTAGGGGGATTTTAGGGGGATTAGTAGTTTGTTACAGAAATGTCACATGAAGCTATAAAGGGTTAATCTATAGAGGTAACTCTTATTTCAAAATAGGCGGAAAAGTAAATATATAGGTAAACCCACAAATATTAAAAGTATCAATAAGTAACTACATAATTAATTAACTTTAAATGAGGGATGTCTAAAAAGAATCCGACCATAGGCAGAGAAATATATTTTACTTATATGTAGAGATTGGGACCTAATACCCTTCCAAGTAGGCCCTTGCACCTCCACACACTTAGCCCACCGTTCTTTCTACTGCCGAAAACTATTCTGGATGGCTTCTTTTGAAATAGTGTTTAATTCCATCGTCGCATTATGCATTATCTCAACTGTACTCTGAAAACGGGATCCTTTCAATGGTGTTTTCAATTTCGGAAATAGCCATAAGTCGCAAGGAGTCATGTCTAGACAGTAGGGAGGTTGGCGAACAACTGGAATTCCATGTTTCACCAAGATAGCCTGAATCAGCTGCGATGAATGAGATGGAGCATTGTCATGATGCAAATGCCAATTTTTTACCATCCAAAGGTCTCGCCATTTTCGCCAAACTACATCACGGAGTCGGCGGAGAACGTCTTGATAGTAATATTTAGTCATTGTTTGTACTTCCGTTGGTAACTCGTCATGCAAATTTCCACAGATATTGCTATAAATACTTATAGGTCAAATCAATTTATTTGAAGTATGTCTGACAGATCAGACAGGTCAACATCATCAGAATGATGTGACAACACTGTCACCTTTTCAGTGCAAGCAACGTATCGAATCATACACCGAATATCCGCCATAGAGTAAGTCGACATCTATGAAAATCGGGCAGGAACTTATGCAATCACCGGATAGGTACTATCTGCTTCAGGACATCTTCGTCTATTGCCGTCATTTAAACACTTATTCACTAGATTTCATTTTGGAGATATTCAAATTCTTGTTTTGTATGGGAAGTAAGCGATTGAAGGTGGGCTTTTCAAGGGTACAAACATGTCGTTGCAATTGTACGACAAGCCGAATAAAACACTGATTTACGCCATTATGGCAAGCACTTTGACAGCATAATGACAGCATTCTATGTGTTTCTAGCCTTAGTGTACCTCACATAAAAAACTCATTCCAAGCTCTCTAAACGCCATGTTTATACTTCTGTACTCTGCTCAATAGGCTTTAACAATCTTCTGTTGTGTGCCGGTTCACAGCCTATATGTTTGGACTTACTATGAAGTTGTGTAAGTAGTTACACTACAATATTATTATTAGATATTAGCGAAATATTATTTTGAAGCCTAACCTTCAATTAATTATGTATTTGTGAATTATTTCATTACGTTTTCTATAATATTAAATAGGAATATCTTACACAAGTTTTTTCCTTATATGGTTTTTTTTTCTTTTCCTTCCAAATTACTTTCTTCATATTCAAACTTACAATAATCAAAAACCTACTAGGTAGCCGCATTTGAGAAATCCCTTAGAAATCTTATTTAACCCTTCAGGCCTCGGCCCCTCAGCCGATTGACAATATGCTGTCGCAAAAAATTTTAGTAAAAATTAGTAAAAAAATTGAAATACGATACTGTCTTCACCAAAACATTTATTACTGCCAAACCACTGTACCCACAATTAAAATGAAACATATTAACATAATAAAACATAATAAAATCAAACAAATTAAATTAAAATAAATTTAAAACGGGGCCCTCACGCTGAATCGTGTTGTGGCCGATATCGGCCAATCGGAGCTTAAGGGGTTAATTGTAATAAAATTACCTACATCAAATTCAAAACATAAATGGCAGAAACAATCAAAACACTATCAATAATGGTAATTTAAAATAAAAATCATAAAGAATAGTAAAATATAATTACAAGTATAATATAATATTTAAAGAAATTGTCAATAATAATCCAGAATATAATCAAAATAATAAATTGCAATAAAATAATAATGAGAAAAAAATATATATTCAAAATACACACGGGGATAATATTATAATACATAGCCACTAAATTATTCCAGTTATTTAATATTGTACTTATTTAAAATTCTTATTTCTGTTTGTATGTATGTTTTTGTTATATTTTAATATTTAATTATCTAATAAGATATTCAATGTCTGCAGTCATACAATTAAGAAGGTTACGTTTTGGAACTCTTGTTAAATAAAGGAACCCTTGTTAAATTTTATTTATTTTAAAGTCACTAACAAATACTATTGTCATTACTACATTATACAGACGATAACCAAAGGCGAAACATTAACTGAGTGAACTCTTTGTAGCTATACCTGTTCAACGCCGCACAACTGGGATAAACCTGTTCCAGGGCTAGCGTAATCAATAATATATCAATAATAAATATTTATGAAATTTCGATATCTTTAATGTTCAGCGGTAGGTTGATGTGAAATTTTGGGGGCAAGTTAAGAGTAGCTGGATTGACTCAAAGCGGTACTCTTAAGAGGTATTGCAAAATTAGTTCCGTTAGATCTTCTCGTCACATGAGTATGAAGTGAGCGGCGCACTGCGCATAGCATAACACTCACTTGCGCAGTGCGTCGCTCTCTTCGCACCTCCTTGGTTAATCGACGCTAGCGCCACCTATAAGAAGTTTTGCGCACACATCTATTAAACTGGACTTTCGAAACGCTCGCTGTTACCCTTATAAGTTTAAGGTTACCCTTATAAGTCTCAGAAACAAAATTAAAATCGATTTAAAAATGTAGGTTTTATTTTTTCTGTAATTTTCTATTAGATCTAGTACTTCTCTATTAGTTTCAAGTAGATCCCTTGTTGGTCTGGACTTTTTACAAGATCGCTCGTTAATCCACAAGTCTCAAACTGTAAAGTAAAGGTTGATGAGACTAAAGTATAGACCGTACTAACCGTACTACGGGCAAACCCGTCACTTTTTCCCATGGAGTGAAAGTAAAGACTTAATGGACAACATGACCACAGTCAAACTCCTCCGGCAGCCCGTAAGAGTTGCTGCGAGACACTGGGAAGTGCATCCAGCGGGCAACCTCGCACCCTTACTACCAGATTTGGACATATTTCTCCATCCTCCAGTCTGGTCACAGATTCGAGGTCACTTGTGTGGCCTCTACCTAATGTTAGCGGTAACTCAAAGTTAAATTCATCGTGGTCCGTGGCGTCCTTTGCCCATCTTTAATGAGTAATCAGATGACCAACGGGTCATTTCAAGAGTGGCTAACATCAGGTTAACATCCATGCCCGCTGCGGAACATATAAGATTGTTTCCAGACCCCTCCCATTATTCGCCGGAGTGCACAGTTGATTGGCTACAAGTTTCAAAAACCGCCCAGCAGTGCCCGAAGGCCATCCCCCAGAGGAACTGATCCACCTGCCTTGGCAGGGAGAACAGAGTCCTTTCCAGGTTTGACCCTCTTCGAAGAGAATACTGGATTTGAACTGTGAGTTGAGCCGACCAGAGATAACGAGCAGGTCTTAATGTCCTAAGTGCACAGAAACCGTTAGCTACTGTATGGGCTAACTACAATTCCTACCAAGGCGACCAATAACCCCACCCCCTCTTTACATATATTGGCCAATGTCAAGGGCCTTCAGCGACACTCTTATACTATCCGCATTACAAAGTGGCGAGTCAGGTAATTTATCAGCGAAATCGTGCCATCTCTTTCGCACTTGCACGGCCTTATGGAGCGATACCTGTAACCGTAGTGTAGGTAGTTTACGCATACAAAAGGAATGTCGATAAAGTAATGAAACGAGGGAAATAAATATTATTTCAGTATTATAAAATCGAAGACTATCGCGGTTTTTTGACATTATAAATAGGATAGAAAACGAATTTACCGCATCATTTTCTATCCTATTTATATTTCAGTATTGTTTCATTACGATAAATATTAAATAAGTTAAACATATAAATATTGATATTGAATTATTAAAATAAAAATATAAAAGTATCAAATTTATAATAGTTGACAATAAAATAATTGTTATACAAAAAAAAAATAAAACTGAACAAAGAAAGTCAGCAAGGTATTCATATTTGTGTTCACTGTCACTATCGTCTTATAGATTAATAACATGAGAATGGGTGTCAATTATATTATGTGCTTTGGCCAGGTCTTCGTTCTGGAGATTTTTGAATCGATTCCGAATTCGATCTAGAGTTCGTTCGCTCGTTCCACAAACTAATGCTGCCAACTTTCTTGGTTGTTGAAAATCAATTTTCCTTATGACATCAGGGTCTTCTTTCAACTTATGAAACCACTTGTAAATGTTGAGAATGACATGCCGGCTTTGCTGGTTAACATCACTTCTTAACTTGGTCAAATTAGTTTTGCAAAAATCTTCCATCATGATGTAGATTCACAAATAGAGTTCGTATAACGAATGAGTTATGCTCTTTGACATTAAGCCTTTTATAGCAGAATATTTTGTTATTAATAATGCCTAATGACCTACACAGTACACACAATAATTAAAGTAGACGAAAACTAATTTGGCAAAAGCGTCGTTAAAATGTCATAAAATGTCGAAATCGAACTGTTACGGTTACTACAATTAATAGTCCTAATCGGTTAGCTACTTACCACCTATTACGGTATTTACTCACCGTTTTTGGCTAAATCTAGGAATTTTATCTATCTAATTTTAGCAGGTAAAAGTCTTTTCAATTTTCGGATTAATATATAGCCTATGACACTCACAAATAATGTGGCTTTCTATTGGTAAAAGAATTTTCAAAATCGATTCAGTAGATCCAGAGATTACTTCCTACAACGTCACAAACTTTACCTCTTTATAATATTAGTATAGAAGTACAGATTACGATACGGTTCCATACCTATGTCGTATTATCTCTTTCATTATTTATGCAGTAAAAGGGAAAAGTCTTTTGTTTTAAACACAGAGACGATAAATTTACTCTTTTTGATAAGAATTCATAATTAATATAATATAAAAGTTAGACATATGCTGTCGCTGACTTTTTTGTAGGCATTATCAAGCTCTACAACTTTTCTCTAGAACTTAATCATATATCTCTCATCGTTGAGGCAGTGTTAGTTAGAAACGTTTTTGTTCGACCGCTTATTCTCCGACTTACTTTGCAAATCCGACTACCACGAAAAGGTCTTTTCATTTTTCAGATTAATATATAACTTATGACACTCACAAATAATGTGGCTTTCTATTGGTAAAAGAATTTTCAAAATCGGTTTAGTAGATCCAGAGATTACTTCCTACAACATCACAAACTTTACCTCTTTATAATATTAGTATAGATAAATATTTTATCGACATGGTAACATTCCTATGTTAACTGTCTCTAATTGCCCCAGTCGCCAGTTTGTACTGCGGATACTATAGCACATGGAGGGTCAAGTGCTGGTACCACCCCGCATGGAGGGCCAAGTGCTGGTACCATGAACTTAACAAAAACAAGCTAAAATGTTCCGACTCTAATTTTCCAGGAAAAAAATGTTTCATTTTTAAAAACATGGCGCGTATTTTGACAGTCGATTGGTGGTCGATTGACATCTCGACGCGCGGTCACTTCGAAAACGCAATCGGCTAACTTCGGTAACTATTATCTTTGCCTTCAGCAAAATCCGTTGCATTCCGCAATGACGTCGTGTGTCTATATGTATGTGTGTCAAATATTCAGCGAAAATATTCGATGTCGACAACTGTATAAGTTGTATAACGGGTTCATGTTAATTTTTATCCAAGCCGATAGGCGGGGCGGCGTCCGTCCCGCTTCCGCCGTCTTGCCAATCCGCACGCGAGACAGAGACGGCATATTTGTCAATTAGAACGGCGCTGCCAACCGCTGCAAATGGCGCGTGTATAAAAAGTTTTCTAGTCACGTCGGACCGTTCATAGGCGTTTTTCAGACGTCTCATATAATAGATCTCTTGGCTCGGATTTATATGTTGACCGCAAACGTATGTAATTACGACGACTAGAAACCTTCACCACAATTTTTATGTTTAAAATTCGCCATTCCCTATCGTCACCGTCATTTAACCTTGACACCGTCACTACAGGTAAGTAAACGTACCAGTGTGCCAACTAACGTGCCCACTTAGAGTAATCCCCACAGTAAGCGCTCAGCGATTTCACGTGTTTTGTAGAGCATTTAAATTTTTGTATGCATTTTAACTGACGTGTGCCAAATCAGACGACTTCTTAATGTTTCGAACCTGTTTACTTAGAACTCACGGAGCGGTTTCCCCTTGCACCAGCCGCGGTTGTGGGAAAACTATTTTGTTTCAAAACTCACTACACCGCAGGTTTGCCTGGTCACGTAGTCGCACGAGCAAGTGTGCCCGCCACGGGCGTAAATTGCGTCGTGAAATGTACGACTCAAGTTTACACACATATCTGCTTTCTACGGAGTTGGCTGGCCCGCAACCGCAACGGGCGCAGGCGAAACCTGACTGTGCCTCGCGCGGTTCTACCAGTAACCCGCAGACTCTGCTGCCGCCGCGAGCAACCGCGCCAGCCACTGGCGTAAATCGCGTCGTAAAATATTCGACTCAATTTTACATATGTACATATCTGCATTTTACGGAGGCTGTGGGCCCTCAACCGCGGGTGTAAACCACTCCGTGAGTTCTAAGCCCTATAGGATCGATATGATTGTCAATAGCCTGCACCGCGTCGCCCGCGAACCGACCGAAAAGAACGCGAGCGACGGCCGCCCAGCTTGCGGGTGACCGCGTCCCATGCGGTTCTACTAGTACCCCGCAGACGCTGCGGCCACCGCGAGCAACCGCGCCCGCCACGGGCGTAAGTCGCGTCGTGAAATAGTTGTATGCTACTCAATTTTACATACATTTCTGCATCTACGGAGGCCGCGGGCCCGCAACTGCTCCGTGGGTCCTAAGCCGTAATGGGCTCGATTGCGTTTCTTCGTGAACTAATATCGGAAAATACTTTATGCGAACGAAACAGAGCGGTGCGTTAGAGTGGAATATAAAATTAACGGTCGCATCTTTCTCGCACAAAAAATTACCTGCCGAACATAAAACCATCTGAATTAGTTTGAAAACATTTCGCCCGGTTATAGATTATTCCGCTTTATGTTCGATTGGTAGTTTTATGCTGGAAAAGCGACAATCATTCGTGTCATTCCTCTTTTACGTATTGGTCTGTCTCGCTCGCATGAACTAACGCCAATTTTAGTTCGCGGAGAAACGCAATTGGGCCCTGTCCGTAGCCGCGTTGAAAGTACTGCTACCTATTGAACAGCGAATTTAAGCAGCGTTGGACGCGGTCGCTACTGATGGGTGACCGCATGATACTGCCGCGTGAGGTTATAAAAACCGACTGCTTAGAAGATAATTGCCAGTAAGCAATAAGGTCGGCCGTTGCCGCAAGGAATAAAATTAAAATAATAATGAAAAAAAATATTACCTTCTGCCTGCAGAAAGGGAACAGGCCTGACTCGACGGTTGGCAGTGGCGGCATTTCCGATAGATGAAATGTGTGGTCTCACTAGTAGGTATATTTACACTGTGCCGTCATAGTTACCAAAGTCATTTTCTTCCGTTCTGCAGTTATTATCCCAGAAGAAGATGTAAAAACTATAAATACGTATATAGATTTATCATAACAGTAGTAGCATGGGAACCAGATCGGCGCCTCGATCGCGGTTCTTTTCATCGGATTGTATCTCTTCTTATTTAAAAGGTCATATTTTAAGCTAGTTTTCTTCTTATTCTTAAAGTGCCTCTCCTACAGGAGGTTTTCTGTCAGCTCTATGATTTTTTACCTGTCCTGGGCCAAGCGAAATTGTAAATTTAGAATTACCAAAATGTTTAAAAAGTTGACATACACAACATTCTCCTCCGTAACCCTTCATACAGGTTGAGTTTTAATTAACCGGCATCCTTGAAGTGGGTGAATCAGTACGACCTAGTAAACAAGTTTTGATAAAAAAATGTGGGAAAAAAAGAAATTAAAATTTTGCAATATATAATTATAAAACTGCAAAGCTTTGAGCGCGCTGCGCTATCTAGCAGTAGGTAAAATATTGGAGAGAACTATATTCGTGATATTTTTCCTACTGTTAAATGACACAGCGCACTCGCCGCTTTGTATACTAACTTCCAAAAAAAATAATTAAGTTTTTTTAATGAAATATGTTTTTAAGCTATTGCATAGCTTTTATCGCGGGCCTAGGCCAGCGCGGCGACCGAATGAAGAAATTTCTTAACGAAAATTAATGATTTTAAACTGAGAATTACGTCTAAACGAGTAATTCTTACGATTCCAAAAAAATATATGTTAAACAAGAACATTTTCCTAATATTCTTAGCTTTGAATATTTTAGATTTTGTTTATATTACATAGTGTAATTAATTTGTGAAATTAGGTCTAACCGAACACAAAAACGACTACTACGCAAATACTATCTGGCGTATTATTATGAAACCTGCACCATTTTAAAGATTATTTAATTGTCTATCTTTTTATCTACGATTTTTTTCGAATAATCCGGTTTTTTTGCTATATCGAATAAAAAAATCGTGCGCGGCGCTCTATCGGAAGACGTTGAAATTATTTCGAATCATTTGCTACCGCAGCCGCAAATGATTCGGAATAATTTCAACGTTTTCCGATAGAGCGCAGTTATCTGATATCAGAAAAAATAAAATAAATACTTATAATTGCATAAGTTGTTAAAAATGCTATGCAATAGCTTTACCGCGGCAGTCCCCGAGTGCCACACGTTTTTTTTTTTAATACATTAAAATTCAATTTTCCCACAGTTTATTAGCTTGCACTGATTCACCCACTATAAGGATGCAGGTAAAACTCACCTGTATAAACACTAGTATGTAGAACCATGTAGAACTGTTTAGTCTCGCTCAAATTAATAAAGATCTGGCAACTTTGTTTCACCTGTGGAATGTTGGTTGAAGCAGGGCGGCACACGGGCGGCGTCGAACAGGTCGCCAGCCAGCAAACCAAAATCTCGACAACACGCCGAGCAAGGCGGTTGCCGCCGCGTCGCCGGACACGTACAAATGTTTACAGTTTCGCGTTATTTACGTGTCATGTTCCGCTCGCGATCGTAAATAAACCCAGTTCAGTGCGTTCTCCAATTGATTCTGACATGAAATTGTCGATTTGTTGATTGAGTGGTGCCACCGTTAGTGTGAAGTGTCAATTTTCCCGAACGGATTCTGCTGGGCAATCGAACAAGGTAGGAATTGTTTTTTTTTACAGTTTTGTCGATTGTTGATGTGTTTACCGTGTGAGGGAGGGGCGGAGAAGCTTGCTTGGTGCTGGAAGAACAAGAAAACTTTAAAAATTACATTTCTTGAAATAGATTAATCAAAGTTACTTTACAATCCGGAGCGAATATGGGTGTGGAAATATGCAAATTAAAGTAGATACACAAATCGGATGGTGCGGATGATTTTATTTGAATATTCAAATTTTGCGCCGATTTCTAAGGATAAGATAATGACACATTAGAATGCGCATGCGCATGCGCCAGACTGACCGCCATATTTTTTATTTATTTTCCCGCTTTTTTCCGATTTTCCATCACGATTGTTGTTACTCATACATTTTTTTTGGGAAAATAGGGGTAGGCATGTTTGTTTGTTTTTAGTTTTAATGTGAAATTTCACAATGGGCGGGTTTATGATCATGCGACAATCTCTTACAACCAACTCTTATTGCAATACATAGGAGAAAACGCGTGTATTGCTAGGTTTACACGGGCTTAGTAACTTGTCTCTTAGTACCTACTTGTCAGTAGTACTTGTCGCTAACCTGCTTAGTGATCGCGACAAGTTACCGTTTACAAGTTGGTATTAGTAAAGGGTTATTAGTGGCACGACATCCGTTCGAAATGGAACACCATCGCCACCCTTTTTTGAGCAGTGTGTTCAAAAACTATTCAAACATGATTTTAGTGAGTGTAAAATTAATTTGAGTATTATAAAATGTAATATGGAGATACCTATTATGGGGATATTAAATTTTAAGATAATAAAGAGGATTTTAATAACTGGATATTTTCTTTATTTTTTTTCGGAATTACATATTTTTGCAGCCATAATCACAATATACACGTAACCAGAGAAACGCGAGTGTTCACTTGTCATTTCAACTTGTCACTAACCCTTGACGCGGCTGTTCACACCAGTCAGCAAGCGACAATTGCTTAGTAATTTGTGGTGGGGGAAGTCACTTATCGCTCAGTAAATAGGATCGATTTCCATTTACTATAAAAATGGAATATAGCACTGGCAGTTTCACTAATATGTACTAAGCGCTAACATGCTGAATCAGCATGTTTACACTAACAGTGTTATTAAATAGATTTCCTTAATCCGCAGACTATCCTCGGAATACTAAGTCCGTGTATTATCTCTTAATTCGGCTGTTAAAGCAATGGTATTAATAAACCAGGTTTAAACCTAGACTAGTTAGTCGGCGGATTAGAGTGAAAACATTTTTTTCCATATAGTTACACTGTCATATTCGGTTCGTTATGTTGTCAACTTGGCTAGACTTAGGTCTCAGCTGTCATTCGAACTGCGACATAACCTCAATTCGCAATACCTCTGTTGCGTCGGCTGCTTGGTTTTTATAAGTAAAATGAAAGAATATTTATGCACTTACTAATTATTTATTTATTATTAAGGGCAACCATAACCTTGTTGATCAAAAAGTAGTTTTATCGATTGTCATAGTTTTGTCCAGCTTCTCCGGGATGCTTGGATGCAAAGATGGGTACAGTCGATAACCTAGGTCTGCGCATTAAGCTTGAATCTGAAAGTAAAACGCAATAACATATTACTAAGTATAAAAATATATAGAAAGAAACAAATTACAGAGACACTAACCTTATTACAACCAACTGATTGCCGCGGCGACTTGCAGCTCGGGCTTCACGTATCCACCTTTTTTGTCGCCTCGAACATCAGGACGTACCATATTCAAAATTTTTAGAATACTCACCTTCCAGAAACGATAATTTTTGCGAAATTCCTAATCCGGCAATTTGACATATTATGGGTCGAAGCGCCTTTTGTAAAATTTCGGCATTCGGAGCCTTAAAACGCGCAAACGTTCGCGGTACGAAAATAATTCACTTCATCCATTTTCTCACGGAATATCACGAATAACGAACGCAAAATCTGAACAAATCGCTGGTATGTCGCAAAACACGCAACTGTTCACCGCTATTCCTGCACTATTCCACCTCACACCACGGACTAAACTGA
Organism: Micropterix aruncella; assembly: GCA_944548615.1. Taxonomy (NCBI): domain Eukaryota; kingdom Metazoa; phylum Arthropoda; class Insecta; order Lepidoptera; family Micropterigidae; genus Micropterix; species Micropterix aruncella. Next base: position 1,428,951 of record OX155964.1, read on the forward strand.
CAGTAGATAGTCTAGTAGTAATAGTGCTATTCCACGGACGACGGAATAGTGCTATTCCAGGTTTATTAATGGCACTTTTGTTTATTCCGAGGATTACGCGCGGAATAGGAATTATTCTGGGTTTATTAATAACACTGTAAATGTATTAGTGCAAGTGATAAGCAGGCCCGGACTAGCCAGGTCCGCTAGTCGGCGATCGCCGAGGGCCCCCGACACGAGACTTTTTTCGGGGCCCCGAAAAAGTGATTTATATATTTTATTACATTGTTTTTTTTTTAACTACAAGAAATTTTATCAGTCGATGGTCTAAATTAGAAAACCTTTTTATATCTATTGTTTTACTAGATTTATTCTTGATTATATATTGTTTTAAAATATTTACAAATAAAACAAATGACTATTCTACGCATGGAAAATGGCTAAAAGTCGACTTAGGTTTACTTGAAGCCAAGACCTTATGTCTTATCTCATTTTTATGAATGTAGAAAGAGACTTATTTTATAGCTTGGCTAAAAAATGTATGTGAAATAGCCAGGACTAGTGAAGGTTGGGTTTCATCTTGATTTAAATTGTAAATAATTATTTTGACCATTTTTCTTTTTAAAATAAAAACGTAATCGTAATAAAAGACTGTCATTTGCTTTAAGGTTTTATATTATTCATTTATTTTTTGTACATTTAGCCCCATTGCTATCAATGTTATAAGTAACTCGGAAAAATTGAACACCGAAATGCAGCGAATGCTCAGTGCCCATCTAACTAGGACTAAACTCTCCCGTATCTAGGCGGGTCAGAGTAAATAATTAAAATAAGTAATACAACTTATGTAACAATTAGCATAATTAACGTAAAAAACTTTTTATTTTTGTAATTAATGATTGTACCTAATTAAGATTGAATAATATATAATAATAAATAACACTATAATACAAATCAAAATACTAAATTTGTGAAAATAATACAATGTAGGTAATACAATATGGCAAATACACATATACGTAAATACGATTTCAATAAATAATGAATGGTATATGGTATAAACATGTTTATAAATTAATAAAATATATAAATACAACAGTGCTAAAAAATATGAAATTATATATATATAAAAATATGATATGATATACTATTAATATATGCTTAATAATTTATATAAATATACAATATTATTTTTAAATTAACCGGTATACATATGCTTTACAACGGTTTACATATGATTTGCTTGCTAATTAGCGTTTTCCCTAATTATGTATTTTTTATTGGTGTTTTTTTTTATTGAGGCAGTAGGACATAGATTATGGCTTTAGCACAGGTTGTAATTGATTACTATTTTTTCTAATGTATACGAAGTTTAGATATAATTTAAAAAAATCAAAACGTATTGTAAACGCAAGTAAACTACAACAGAATAGCCTAATTTTTGATACATATCTTGCCTTTACTCAATTAGTTTTCAAGTGCTAAGATGAAGTTTCCAATTACCGGAAAATGTATTTGTCAGGCATGTATTTTTTTTAAATTTCCCCGGCCCCCCCCCTCTTGGTAAGGGGGCCCCTTTTAGTCTAGCCGAGGGCCTCCAAAGGAGCCAGTCCGGGTCTGGTGACAAGTACTTGTCATCAGCTACTAAGCCCATGTCTTTCATACAATATCTTTTCATAAAGAGGAAATATTTTTTTCTCTTGTAAATACTACAATTGCTCGCGCTATTTCTATCGATCGGATGAGTTCAATTTACTACTTTTAAAGACGTAATTGTTTTGAACGCATGTGGTATATTTCTATATTTATTTTTAAAATACAGTAGCAATTCGATATATTATATAATTTTATTAGGGAAGCAAGTATACAGTGGGTGGCCATATTATTAGCTACACTGTGAATTTTGGTACTAATTTGCACATTTCAAATATCTTAACTTTCTAAACCATGACTTTTTTGCTGGTAAAGGTTATTTATTGAATTATGTTGTTATATATAATACATAAATCATAAAATCATTTTACCTATCAAAATTACAATAAAAGAATCTTACCCTATAGAATATTACATTTGCCATTTTTTCTTTGAAATTTTGTTTTTCGACATCCTGAGAAGATCCGTCTCGACATCCTGGCTGGCAATAACACAATTCATTAAATAACCTTAAACTGCAAAAAAACATGGTTTAGGACAGAGGTTCCCAAACTATTTTTTCTCGAAGACCAATTTTAAAATTTTACTGGTTTCGGTGGACCCCTGCTGCTACATTTCTACCATATTCCCATACATTTCTACAATATTTTTCACGCCAACGTAGACCCCCGTCGAGTCTCCCGTGGACTCCTGGGGGTCCAACTGGAGCACTTTGGGAATCACTGATTTAGGAGGTTAAGCTTTAGTGAATAACACACCGATTAATTTCGAAGCCGGCATCAAGAGTCGTATCATCACATATTTTTTTCTCTAAACCTAAGGTTTTTAATTTCCTTTGAGTGATAATTATTATTAAAATTACATGTATTTTTGTAATTCTTTATTGATTCGTGATTTATTAAGTAAAAATAAAATTTGGGAAATGAAAGTGACGATTTTTACACGACTGCCCATCTTAAAAGGAGTGTAATGTATTCAGGGTTTATCTATGTATGTTTTCCGTTTCTTTATTCCACCGTAACTTTTAAATGCTTGAATCGATTTAGAAGTGTGTGGTATTGTCAGAATCGTCATGTCATCCCGAGTGTCATATGATACAATAACTGTCCGAATATCAAGTCAGTAGTTGTCTAAATGTCCAAATGTACAAATGTCAATAAATTAACATAAATGTATCGTGTTTAGTATCAAATGAATAGTCTGATTCATTACAATCCGGAAATATAATACATGTATCTATTTAGACGCATACATAAACCACACATATTTCATAGAAGAACCGTAATAAAAATAATTATAAATGCAACGTTCAGTTTCTGTAACCGCAGTCGTGTTTTTTATTATAATATTTATTTTTTCTTCTTTCTTATGCACATCGATACAATTTATCGATTCTCATTATTTTTACTATAATTACATTTGTAATAAATTGAAACTAATGCATTTTCATATATTTAAACTGGATTAAATACGCAATAGAATGATTTCATTCTAGAGCAGGGATTCCCAAAGTTATTTTTATCCCCTCTCCCTGCTGGCAAAAGAATACGCCCACGCCCCCCTGTTATATTGTAAATTAATAATATAAGTGTAAAAAATCACAATAATTGTATCACAATGATTGTATTTATTGCTTATAGAATTACACACCAATGGTAAACAAAATATGCATATTTTACAATTCAAAATTTACAGTTCTTGGTTGAATTGAATGAAGAAAGCGCGCAACGTCAATTATCGGCAATATCGATTTTGTTTCTGTACTTCGTTTTAATTGTTACAACTGATGAAAATGCCTTTTCGCACTAGTAAGTGCTTGAAAAGGGTATATACGTATACAAACGCAGCGCTTGTTCTGCTATAGAGGGATACACTTTGAAATACTTGATTTAAAACAATATTTGATCAAAATCTTACTTGGCAGCAGAATCATTTTTAATTTGCAAAGCTTTTGCTCTCAAATCGTTTTTGGCAGCTCGTCTATGTCAACATGAAATAGATCCGTCGATAATCAATAAATATTATAAAACATATAATGAGTTAGGGAAGTTACACTCATCAATAATGTGCTGCAAATGGTTAAATATGTTTCTCTTAATATCTGTATCATCAAAAACCTATATAGAGCGCGTTTCTTCTGAGATTGCCAATAATTTAGGAAAACGAGTAATCACACTCTGCTAAAATTTTGCCTTTTCACAGTTGCAACTTTTCAGTATACGCCGTGATGGCATGGCATTGCCCCCATTGGAATGTCTTCCCACCCCCCTTGGGAGGCGCGCCCCCCACTTTCAAAATCAATGTTCTAGAGTAAAATCTCCTTTTGTTTTTTTCCTTTCCCAGCACACCAAGAGGTGGGAAAGTATTGTGAACGCGCATTTTTTTTCGAGATGACTGAAATATCTATTTTGACGACGGACGCGACGGACGTTTAGGACTATTTCGAGGTGGAAATCAGTCTGTCTGTGTGCGTGCCACCATAACGCCCAGTCACTTATTCCGATTAAGCTGAAATTTGGTATGTAGGCATAATTTGGTCATGGCAAGAGTTGAACATTTTGTGGTTGAAATCGGTCCACCAGAGGGCACACTAGTCATATTTTAGACCCCCGGAGACGGACGTTTAGGATCATTCCCAGATGGAAATCTGTCTGTCTGTCTGTGTGTGTGCCATGATAGCGCATAAACAATTATTCCGATTAAGCTGAAACTTGGTATGCAGACATCATTTGATCATGGCAAGAGTTGAAAAGGTTGTGGTTGAAATGCCACGATAGCGCCCAAACGCTTATTCCAAATGAGCTGAAACTTTGTATGCAGGCATCATTTGGTCATGTCAAGAGTTGAAAAGGTTGTGGTGGAAATCGGTCCACCAGGGGACGCACTAGTCATATTTTAATCTCGAAATATTGGACTTAGATACTTGAAATTCGGTACTTGAAATTCGGTACACAGATGCCTCGTTGGACCAAAATCACATGATTTTGGCCCAACGAGGTCGGTCAGTGTATTTGCGAAAACGATTGACTCGATTGAGTGTTTATTATACACGCTTGTCGCCTGCTATCTATTTAAATCAGGTCAACGTCCTTCTCGAAGGGACTTCACGCTTCTAAATCCTTCCATAAGTCCTTGGCTACTTGCCGGGAAAGTTTTGTGGTGACAACCGATTTTTTTATGGATGTCACGGTTGATAAATATTACATGAAGTATAAAAGGAAGTCTGTAATTATTACACTGTTTAAGAAGTTATACTTAGGAACCCTCAGCGCGCGAGCTATAAAATAGCTCTCGATCGTTTTTTCACTAATGCCACATGTTGAAAATATGCGCCAAAACGGGCGCGAACCGTTGTTATGGCTCAACTGAATTAATTCTACGTCGATAACGCGAGCCAATAAAGCTAAATTTGTGACGATCAACAGTATATTTAGGCCTCTGGGCCGTTTGAAAAACGGTACATTTTGGAAAATGCCGATGCGCGAGAAGACCGTTTAGCGATACGTCGGAAGCTAAACCCAGTTCATAACCGTTAACAGGCTGCGTGTTAACGCGCCAATCTCAGGATATTATAACCATCCTTGTGGTCTTTATGCCATGAGATGAGCTTTGAATTAAAATTTATTTGAATTTGAATTTCCAATTCAAATCGAAGTTATCCAAGTTCAAATTGACCAGTGAAAAAAAACCGCAATTACTTACATATAGGTAAGAATCTAATCGTTCAATGGACAGTGACTGTAAGATTTACTGAAAAAAAGTAATATCACTAAATATTTATGATTTTTTCAATTTTAATTTACCGGTTGACCACCCGACGAGAAGGAAAAGTATTGTGAACGAAAGTATTTTTAAAAAAAAAGAATTTAGCACAAATAATTTAAATTCCGCCAAACAAGTGCATGGGGCACTCAGATATTTAAATTTGCGACGTCGCGCGTTTGATATCGCGTGATGCACGTTCAAAATTAAATCCTCATTGGGGATGTTTCGAACTTCAAATGTTTAACGGAGAATTTTACGGCGACGCGCGTTTGCAATTTGATTTTTAATGATTTCCCTGTCTGATTGTCGGGAAAGTCTTAGGGTGACAACCAATGTTTTGTTTTCCTCTTGGTGCTTGCTTATTTGTGTACAAAATTTACACTTTTTAAAAAAAATAAATTTATTAAATTTTCACGTGATTACACAATTTCCTTTATTGAACGAGAGCCAATAATCGATAACTCCATTAGCTGTAATAATTATTTCGATATAGGATATTAATTGTATTCGGAAACGATTTCAATAATAACGTTAGCTTTGAAGGCGATTAATGAGGTGAATGATTTTGAAATGTTGTTTAATTTTGTTGAAACTACGTAATTAATTTAACTTCCGTTGATGTTATGTATATATAACTGTAAGTGTTATGTTTGGCGGCGTGATTCTTTGAATTTATCTGCTTTCGAATGTGTGGCACGGCCCATAGATGCGAATCTTTAATTCAGTATCTCAAATTAATGCAGATACAACAATAAAGGTATGAAGTAGTGTTTTTTACACAAAAAAATGAGATTAAACAATAACGTATAGGGCTTGAGCCTATATTCAATAGTATTAAAATAATATCGCTATTAATATTATTAAAAAAAAACGGCGTTTGCTCTAAAGAAAGACCCTGCTTCCCGCCGTCAACTAATAAATAACATTTCGAACTCTAATTGTCGAACTCTTTTAACTTACCTTTGGGAAATCGATATCAGTGAGTCGACTGGTGTATATTTCGAAGTGGTACGTTGGATATTTCAGCGCGTTATCGAATACGAATAATCTATAATATATATTTTCCATGTTATCAAAACATCAGAATATTAATATTAGCAAAAAAGGTATTGTTTAAAAATATACCGCATTTTTATTTAAATATCGCAAATGACCAACGAACTCTGGGGATTTTAAATAAATAAAAACAATATTTATGACAACTTTTTGAATTTGATTTTATTATGTTTTTTAGTACAATACAATTATAAAATATTAAAATTTAGGAAAAAAGCTGTAACTGCGTTTTTATGGACCACAGGGACAAATATGTCCTATCAATTTTTACAAAATCTATTGAACCAATTTCCACAAAACTTGACATACATCGCCCTTTAACAGTTTTATGTATCGAAAATTTCCATACTCAACCGCAAAGCCTCAAGTCCTCAAAGGGTTAGTCCCTACAATTTAGTTGGCTTAAGTCTCTAATGTATATAGAATATGTCTTTAACATCATTGTTTGATGAGTTGTTGGCGTCAGGGGGGTAAAACAACCATTGTAGTATATAGAGAAATGTTACTAAATATCCACTAGTAAATCGATGAAATTTTCCTATTATTGCCAACATTAGGAAAACGATACCTCACAAAATAAATCAAGAAGTAAATTTGTTCGTGTTAGTTAATGCAAAGTTTTGACTGAAATTTCGTTAAACATTTTAGCTTCCTCCCAAAACAATAAATTTAAAATTCTTCCCGTGCGAAGCCGGGGACGGCAGTTGTAATACTAATAATGGAAATATTTCTGTTTTCTTTTATTCATCCAAAGCCGCCTTCGAAGTTTATAGAGTAGGTGGTACATATTGTTATTACATTCATGCGTGCTGCTAGTAGCAACGTACGGCATAGAAACAGTGCCTCTAACGCAGAGTAGTGCCAATCGTCTTAGAATATGCCAATGGGCCATGGAGATAGCAATGCTGGACACTAGTCTGCGACAGAGCGCGCAATGAAGAATTACGAAGGCGCATATTGAGATGTCAACCACAACGGGCGAACCCGTCACCGCAGGACGTTTTAACGATTCATCGTTCTATCGACCGTGCAGTGAGCGTAGAAGACTTTGGACATAACAAATCCGACGTCTAGCTACGCCACAACCCGTTAGAGACCAACGCCTTACCGCGAGTAGCTAGGTATGTTACCTGGCGGGTGGCACTCGCGCCCTAACTACCAATTGTGACCAGATTTCTCCGGTCTCTCGATTGGTTCCGAGTTCGAGGTCGCTTGCGCGGTCCTCTCCCTTACGAAGCGGTGAAACGGAGTGCACCGAATCTATCGCGGACCAAGGCGTCCTTTGCCCGACTCTGAACCGGGATCGGATGGCCAATGGTCATTTGAAGAGCAGTCGCCGTAAGGTAGACGACTACCCCCGCTCTATAGGAAACAATACAGTTTCCAGACTCCCCCGATTGTTAGTCGGAGAGCACAATCGATTGGCTTGCGCCGCTCGGTGCGCAGACCGTCCAGGAGCGCCAGAGGATTGATTCCCAGGGGAGACTGGTTGACCCAGTGTCCTACCCAGGCTCGCACCCCATGCGTGGAGGCCATCGGATGGGTGTTGACCCGTGAGTGTGGCCGACCCTGAAACAGAATGGGTCTTCGTGGCCAACTCAGCAAGGGCCCATTAGCTCCCGCACGGGGGTGACAGACGTCATTTAACGCATCGCCAGCCGGAGGTGGAGCTGCGCAGGTCAAGTCGCAAGGCAGGATGACGTGAGGTGGCCGAAGAGGCTTGTCCAGTGGAAATCGAGAACCACAGCGTGAGGCGTAGGGAGACAACTACGATGGCTGGACGACCTCAGGAAAGCAGCAGGGACCAACTGGCCGAGGGCAGCAGCTGACATGGAAGAAGGAAACCAGGCTGAGGAAGAAGAAGAAAAAATATATACGTCATTGATATTTATAATGGTTCTAATTACCGGTGGTAGAGGATAAATTGTAAGTAATTACTGCCATAGCTGTTTCTGTGTCGTCGCCAAGCTGTCTACTATTTAAATGTCATTTATTCCGAAAACAGTCATATTACGGATATAAATTATAGGCATTCATTTAGAAAGTTTAGGGCGGATGTTACGCAATCGGGATCTGTGTATGGACAGTTAATTGTGTGTATCATTAACCGCCGACTAAAAGGTTATTTACCTTTGATTGTACAGGTGTTAGATTACTCAGTGCCATAGTATGTTTTAACAACTCTTCTACGCCGGCGACATGCTGGAGGCGCTGATATCATTGTCCGGCGAAACTAATAGAATTTATTTGGCCATCTATAATAACATTCATAATAAATGTTTGTTTTATAAAGGACAGATTGATTATAAAAACCCTATAATTTAATCGATAATAATAATAAAAATCAATTCAACCATTTATCGCATTTTTTTATAGGCTGATTAAACCACAGGAATAATACGAAGAGATAGAATGCCGTCTATTAGTCTATCTGACCTTTAAAGTGCATACTTATTACGTTATGAAACCTGCGTACTAAATTAAAATTTGACATCTTTATGTAAATAATATTAAAATAATAAGAACTATGATTTAAAAATTCGTTTGTTATTATATTCTTATTTTATTTCGTGATTGGATATTTTATAGGCGTGTTTTAAAGCGCCATTTATAGTGCGCCACGATACTGTCATATTGCTAACGCCGCCACATTAAAGATAAGAGAAAATTAATCAATGTTTAGAACTATGGGTCCCGCCCTCTACACGTTGCGTTTTGGTAGTAAAATCCTAGCTGCAAAAACGTAGTACGGCATTGATCATTCTAATACCCCATATAATCTTTACTACGTTATTAGACAATGAATATATGTGATAGCTTGATGTCACTGAAAATCACAGGTCAAAGTCGAGTAACGTATTCAAAATAGGTATATTCGCTACGTTTTTAATTTACGAAAGTTTGATTACACATCTGAATATAGGAAGCGGCTGAAATTTCTTTGGATACGCGACCGTAGGAACCTCCACATCGCGTAAAATATCCTTTACAATACATTTGCGCTTTCTTCCCTAACCGTACAAAATACCCCTTGGGAAATTATGGTCTTACACTTCGCGCCAGTCAGAGCCAGTAATGTAGCGATCCCGCCAAATAGCCAGTAATATAGTAATCCCGACAAATATTTATTTATTTATTTTTTTATCGGAGCCAGCTTGTATTCAACATTCGAAACGAATATGTTATTTTAAAAATCGTATTCTTTTAATGTAAAGACATTTTGGCGCATTTAGAAATCATTATTATTTAAAAATATATATTCCCATTGAAATTTAGACATTTGTGTATATAATCGTATTTGATTTATAGTTCAAACATTTGTAATTAGACCTTTTGTTTTGGTTATGTGATAAACAAGTCGTTTTGTCTCTTTCGCATGTATCCCCCGCCCTCCCTCCCTCCCCCTCCCCCAAAGTCTGAATATCTTTCATTCATTCTTTGTTTATGTAAACTCCACAACAGTGCCTGGTCGATTAATAATTGTGAAATACCATATTGTGACAAATATAATATTTGTGGTTTAGATCTGATTTATTTAGTAAGATCAGGTTTGCTTCTATACATACTTATGAAGAGCTGCGGTGAATTAAAAATGACGTTTTAATAAGGGTTTAAGTGAGTTGTTTTTATCTGTTAACTAAACATATTTGAGTTTCTATATTTTACTTAAATTACAAATATATTTAAATTACAAAAGATATTTTACTTAAATTACACCTAAGAAAAAAGCAAACTGTAATATAAAAATAATATAATAATAAGTATAATTGAGTTTCTAAAAACGATTATATTTTACTTAAATCATACCTCAGTAAAAAAGTGAAAACGTGGGAAAATCATTGGCCTTTATCAGTATTTCCCATCACAGCTCCTCCTCAGCGTCAACCGGAGGGTCATCGAGGTAACCCACCTTTGGTCCTGACGGGAAAGAATAATCAAGGTTCACCGTCACTCCGTCGTGCCGTGGAACTTGATCGTTCCTTCCCGACACACGTTTTTTAACACGCTTTTATTAGGTCGACCTGTATGTAACTATGTAATGGAATCTACGTAACTAATTTAACCATCTTCCAAGGATCGTAGCGTCATGAAAATTGGCAGCTGTATGTAGTTCTGATGACAATACAATAATATGGTACTGTCGAACTGATCTGATGATGGAGTCGGAAGATATGAACTGGAACTTCATGATGGAACATCGTATCATAGCTGTGTTTGAGGTTGTTAGAAAAGCCTTGGAATGAACTCCACGATTAGGTTTCAAGGTCTGATGATGAAGCCGGAAGATAGGCACTGGCATTCCATGATGGAATATCGTATCATAGCCGTGTTTGGACTTGTTAGAAAGGTCTTGTAATGAACTTTGACCACGATTGAAGCGTGGTTTTAGTGTTTTTTGAAACTATTAATTTTTATACGCATTCAATTATGATAGCCCGTTCAAAATTTCATCGTGACGTGGTTGCTGCACCCAGGGTTGGCTCCCGACGAGAGGACTCCTCAACGGTCAACAGCACAAAAACGAAATTTCTACGATTCACCGCAACAGGGCTGCTGCACATAGGGTTGGCTTCCAACGAGGTGACTCCTCAATGGTGGACAGCGCAGCAATAAAATTGTGTATACGCATTCAATTATGATAGCTCGTTTTAACTTCTACTATGACATGGCTGCTGCACCCGGGGTTGGCTCGTGACAGAGCATTTTAATAAAAGCTTGTTTTTAAAAATGTGTTTCTACTATTAAGTTATTTCTCCCTCATTTAAAGGCAGACTATGATCTTTCTTTTGAAAATCGAATCATACTTCGATTCGTTTAAAAACAAGCCACAAAATAACATTAGTATCTCATTTTTACGAAAAAAATACATTGATCGTTTTTCCCCGTAATTACCCATTGTATCACAAAATATCAACAGCTACTGTTTTTACAAAGCTACTAGAAAGCTTGTCTATTCAGTCGGGCACAATAATTCGTCGTGTTTAGAAAGCTAAATCATTTTTTATTCACCTTTGCATAAACTGTAGTAGACGTTTCGATCTGTCGTTAAATAACAGAGCAATGACATGCGCTAAAACTAGTTATAATGTCACAGTTCAACTCGTATGCAAACCGTATTGAATTTTATTATAATATTATACCTTTCTAGATAGATGAGATGTTTGAAAACAATGGAGGACATGAATGGCGAGATAAAACAAAGCATGTATCTATAATATATTCACAAGATGGTCGCCGATAATTCAAGATGGCGACGGTCGTAATGTCAATTGTGAATTGTAGTCACGAACTCGGGATTCATAAAGATCGGCAGTCGTGTCTTCGTCAACACGCACTTATACGACGAGCAATAATGTGTCTTTTGTTAAGTAATACTTTTATGTTTCCGGATAAATATTTGAGTTTTGTGATTGAAAATGAAAACTACTTTCGTTTCACCGATAATGCAGCTTTCAAAATTATGAAAAACGAATCAAATTAAGGTACTTTTACATTCGTGTTTAAAAAGTCAAAATAAAATCCGACGAAATACGCGAAAGCTCGACGTTCCTTTTAACGGGTAGTTCTATATTATTATTTTTTAATTTTTTATTAGCTAAATGTACAGCATATGCATTATATAAAAAAAACATTTTATAAATTAACATTAATATAGCCATTAATACATTTCAAATTAGCAAATAATATAAAGCACCTATTTAAAAGATAATAATTTTATAACCTTTTTTTAAGAAAAAAGGAAAAAAGGAAAAAGAAGCATTTCTAAATTTAAATGTATATGTACAATAGGGAATGGAAATGGAAGGAAGGGATTGTTATAACACTATGTGTAATATACGTTTATAAATGGCCATACATACGTATACTATTGACATATATATACATATAGACATACATCCACACATAAATACATTGTATATAATAAAGTAATAAGTAGTGCGTATTTTATAAATATTTAAATTAATTATCGTTGTGTGCAACTAAACGAGAAAAAAGTAATTTTTATGTTGACTTTATTTTCTTAAAAAACATGTTCTTGGATGAGATTTTTTTGTTCATGGTATTCTACATGAAAAACTGAGTTAAAAGTCATTTACGACTTACTTTATTTAGGTCTTTGTTGAACATCAATAACGTATTTTCTAGGTAGCCAAGGCATAAATCACAAATAGTTGCATTTTTTTAAACCTTATTTTTCATGTAAAAACATTGCCGTAAAAACGAAAGAAAGCTAATTGTCTTGTAATTTCGAATACAGAGTTAGAAGGAATGTCGAGCTGGATTGAACATGCGTATAATAATTATCGCAAGAGTAGGTTATTTAAAAAAAATAAAATATTTAACCATTCCTTGTAAGTTATTTTTTCCACATTTTTGTCGTTTGAGCCTTGTTGTCATTTCACATATTCACACAGCCTTAGTCTATTCGTCTGAACTGCTTTAAATAGTAATTAGATGGTAATAAGACAGTTTTAGTAAAATAAGCTATAGTTGCTAATTTAAATTCCCTAAAATCACATAAAAATAAATACATTTTGCGTGGTTCTTCTGCTTTAATTTAGCCTATTCAGCATGGTTAATGACCGTTAATGACGGTTAATGACCAGCATACCCACTTGATAGAGATGTGCGTGAATAAGCAACACGGCTGCTTGAAGCAGTCGTGTTGCGGTCGTACCCGACTGCTTGGAGCAGTCGTGTTGCGGTCTAACTCGACCGCAACACGACTGCTCTCGAGCAGTTGACCACGACTGCTTGAAGCTGTCCGTCTATGGAGGCCCTTAGTTAATGACAAACTACTATCTAACTCCGCCAACTAGCCCGCGAGAGTCTAACCCTTGCCGATCGGCACCGGGTAGTTAATCTAGCGGACAGACCAAGCGCCCTCGTTACCAGTTATGGCCAGATTCGCTTTGAATCTATCGCGGACCATGGCATCTTTTGCCCGACTCTGAACTCAGGATCAGGTAGCCAAATGGTCATTTCAAGGGTGGAAAACGACAGGTCAACGTCTATCCCCGCTGTTTAGGAAACAAACCTATTTCCAGACTCTTTTGATTATCAGTCGGAATGTGCAGTCGATTGGCTGATGCCGCAAGAATGAAAAATCGCGCCCGAAGAAATGATTCCCGAGGGAAACTGACACTTGCATATCAGTTGCAGTCCTACCCGGGCTCGAAACTTCTGCGTGTAGTCTATCGGAGTGAGCTGGGCCGACCCAAAAATGAACGGGTCTTAGTGGGATCAGCTGCACGCACAGGGCCCATTAGGCCGGCAATACACGTCAATTTTTTCTATACGATAGTGGGATCCGATAGTCTGATCAGACTATCGGAAGGTACTCTTGCTATATATTTGTTTGAACATTCAATAGATGTCCGCTCCGACTATCGGGTCGTATGTGTGTTGAGTGTTCAAACAAATATATGCCAAGAGTGCCCTCCGATAGTCTGATCAGACTCTCGGATACGACTATCGTATAAAAAATCTCACGATCGTTTCGTCGATCGAATCTCCGACAGAGAGGATATCCGCATACCTTTCACAACAACCGCCTATTCAGTGTTTGCTCATTTTCCTCAAAATATTATTTTTCATATGCGGTAGCCTCCGTGACAACAGGCCATCTTTCTCGAACACCGGCTCGCGGTTGTCCATCATCATATATCTGTCACGATACGTCAGTGTTGCCTCCTAACTGTACCTAATGACACATCGACATAAATTGCACCTTACATTACAGCATGCAAGCCTTAACACGTACACACACACACACACGCGCGCTAAAATGCAGTAAGGCCACTCAAGCAGATCGGATATCTTGTCAAACATGCAAGAGTTTTCAGAAATTCTGAACACAGAAACTGATAGGTCAGTAGAGACGATTTTTTTGGTAAGAAAAGGTGACACTGCGCCGTTTAATGCATACAAGGTATTGTGATTTATTCTCAAAATAATATTTCTTAATTATGACTTGAGTAATGGAGTTAATAAAATTTTAGGTAATATGATAACTAGTTCTATAGTTCTGGCAGTTGTGATTTTTTAAAAATTTATTTCATAAACATATATAGCAGTACAGTTCAAATCAGCTCTTTGCGGAATTTAAGGTTTTGGATATCTGCCAGCTATTTATTAAGCAGTGCCTTGTAAGCTTTCACAAAACTAAAGAGTACAGAGCAAGAAGTCAACAAATTTACTTAACGAGAAATGCTGAAAAGGATTTTTTTACAATTCCAAAGGTAAAAAGCACATTTGCCCGAAGACAATGTTTTTTTATCGCCCCGAAAGTTTACAACTCACTATGTGAAACCACGAAAAACGTGAAAAATTATGTATTAAATATAATGTAAAGTTTACTTTATTTAAGTCCTTAAATGCATACATATTTTTTTTCTACTTTAAAATTTACTTTAATTTGTGTAAACAACACATTTGTTAGATTTAGAAATATTTTTGAAAATTGATCACCTTCATCAGTTCGCGAGTTACAAAAATACAGTTGGTATAACACAGCACAGCCAGAGACAGACCTTCTAGGTCTAGTTGGTTGTGCGATTTCGCCTCATTCGGATATGCTAGCATTTTATATGCATAGAGCTATGTTTTTTGCTATAATAAGCTATGTTTTTCGCTATAATAATGTTTGTTCTTAATTATTCCTCATGTACAACAGTATAATGCATGTCCTTGTATCTTTTTTTTCTTGTACGTTATAAATAAATAAATAAATAAATAAATAGCATACACCCACATATTTATCCACAGGTAAACAAACCATTTATCACATATCGTCGTTATACACATATTACTTCTATTATTACTTCTATTCTACACACATTAGAACACATACATTTCGCATATATTCCCAGGCAAAAATAATATCCTCGTAATACATACATATTGTCGCTTTATATGTGAGACCTCCTACACGCCAACGCGCAAACTTTTCAGGGCATGGAAAACTGAATAACCGTTCACGAGAGGTTTTATTTACTTGTGTAAATAGGGCTAATTTAAAAAATATTTAGTTTACCGTACGAACGAGTAAACCTTTTAAAGAGTTAGGGTTGTTTGGGAGAAATTATTTCTAAGCACGTAAGAGGTATCACTGGATAAAATCATCAACATGCCTACGAGATGGCACTGCAATGAGAATTACAAGAAAACTAAGCAATTTGTGCCCTCGAGACCTGGACAGAATTAACCGGAGCGTGAGTTTACACCGATAACTATAAAAACGCAAATTCGTTTTTTGTGGCACATAGGAGGTCTTAACTAGAGCTGTCAACTACAACGGGCGAACCCGTCACATCAAGAAGATTTAACGAAATTTCATCGTTGTGTCTCCCGTGAGGTGATCGCAGAAGTTTTAGGACAAAACAGTCCACCTCCGCCACATGCCCGTAAGAGGCCAACGCCTTATCCGCGAGATAGCCAGGTATGTTACCCAGCGGGCCGACACTCGCGCCCTTACTTCCAGTTGCGACCCGATTACACCGGTCTCCCGACTGGTTACGAGTTCGTGATCTCTTACGCGGTCCTCTCTCTTACGTAGCGGTGAAACGGTGTCAACCGAATCTATCGTGAACCACGGCATCCTTTGCTTGGCTGTTCACCCGGAATCGGGTAGCCGCTGGTCGTTTCAAGAGCAGTCGCCGTAAGGTCAACAACTACCCCCGCTCTATAGGAGACAGTACTGTTTCCAGACTCCCCCGACTGTTAGTCAGAATGCACAATCGATTGGCTTGCGCCGCACGGTGCGCAAACCGTCCAGGAGCGCCAGAAGATTGACTCCTGGGGGAAACTAGCCCTCAGGCCAGAGTCCTACGCGGGCTCGCACTTTGTACGTGAAAGCCGGATGGGTGTTGATCCGTGACTGTGACCGACCCCGAACAAATGGGTCTTCGTGGTCAACTCAACAATTGCCCATTAGCTCCCGAACAACTA
Organism: Micropterix aruncella; assembly: GCA_944548615.1. Taxonomy (NCBI): domain Eukaryota; kingdom Metazoa; phylum Arthropoda; class Insecta; order Lepidoptera; family Micropterigidae; genus Micropterix; species Micropterix aruncella. The sequence goes on from OX155964.1 coordinate 1,445,355, forward strand.
ACTATACGAGGTCTCACATATAGATCGACAATTTAGTTTAAAATGATGCGTAATGACAATAAAAAAATACTTTGTGCAGAGGTGCACGCGCCAATAGAGGCCGCCTAATAATACTGGTGCACGAGAACACCTCCGCAAACAGATGGTGAGTACGAGCACGATTATAAATATTGTGCACAAACAGTCCTACCTTAGCTTACAAGGAGGGTTGCCGGATTTTCCACAGATTTATGTAAACATATATGCTACATATGGCCATAAATTCCCTTTTGAGTGAGAATGAATTTTACCTTACGATGCCTATATAAAATACCGTAGGATTTAATTGATTTTGTAACAATACAAAATAAGCTAAATGTTTGCAATACATTTACAAATTTAGCTTTAAGGGTGTATCTACTAATGTATCTATATTAAAATCCCCACAAAAGACTACCTTCTCTTTATTATTTCAAAGCTAGATGCTTAAGCCCGAAGCTTCCTCCTTAGCTATTTATAATCAACTGCAGCAATTCTGTATATCGACATATTTAATTATATATTAATTCAGCTCTACACACGATAGTTCGTTTATAATATCTCTATGTTAAAGTTCTTTGAACTACGTACTATTTTTGATCAAAATCTAAGATCCATCGCGATCTAATTTGGTTGATTTTCTGCTTGATAACAGATTTCCGGCTGATAGCAGGTATTTTTTTATAGTAATTTAACATAATTTTAGAGTCACTATGCCAATGCTCGGTTAGACATAGTATGTTGACATTAAATGTCTTCAAAAAGTTATAATTTTAGTAATTTGCAAAAACAGCTTTCAATATTTTGGCTACGTCATTATTTTAATTTTAATTTGATTAAAAAATATGTAATGATAAAAATTAAAAACATATTTTAAAATTCTGATTTTTTCTAACAGGGTCAAATATATAGGTACTGCTGTTTCTTTGTGAAATTTACGTACGGATAAGGCTACAATAAACATCGTTACAATAAACTTAATGTTTATATAAACATCGAATATTTTTTGCGTCAAAATAAAATAAACCATCTCTATGACCAAAAGTCATATTCAAATTCTATTGAAGGGTTACGGTGAATGACGATCAATATCAACTTTTTGAAAATGTCGGTAATTCCATTTTAAAATTTCACAAGAAAGATCATAGTCTCCTAATTGATTCATGCTTTCATGTTTCATGCTTCCTCATGCGATTCATGCTTCATGCTAGATCATTTAAGGGTAGACTATGATCTTTCTTTCGAAAATCGATTCATGCTTCGATAGTTTGAGAACAAGCCACTAGATGGCATTAGTACCTATCTCATTTTCACAAAAAAAAAATGACATTGATCGTTTTTCCCGTAACTCTTCAATTTATAAAGTTCTCTATTTTGCCTCACTGACTTTCTATCACAGAGTATGGAAATGCACAAATTATATTTTTTCTAACTACCAAAGTTAATAGTGAATCATATAAATAATCATATAATAATCAATTAATATAATAACCATCCAAATAAATGAATAAATAAATAAATTAGTTTCTTATGTCCGTCTCTTTTACGTCTATCACAACATAATTGTTGATGTATCGTTATTGTATTTTTTGATCAAAAAGCAAGTTTTATTTTCATGTCGGTGTTGATTAATGTACAGATTTTGTAATGTGCATGTCATTTTCAGGTTTGTTGGAAAATATTCAGTCGCCTTGTCTTCAGTTTATTTTGTATTTCTTTTAAATTGATTTCTGTTAGCGAACAAACCTTCTCCAAACCTTCATACTTGTTAATTTTATACTTGTTATGTTCTATTTTTCTCCTGAAAGTTCCTCAGGGGGGTGGAGGGTCTGCCTGATTTTCGCATGTTTCCATCGACTCCGGGTCACTTCAGGATCATCTCAGAGTCACGTGTTATTTTGTCGCTGGGTCTCAATTTAAAATCAGCAACAGTTACAGCAAGTTCTTGTAAGACGCGTAGTTTTCAGGGCGATGATTTCAAGATGGCCGCTGCTGTAACGGCGCCCGCCGAAATGAACGAAAAGCGGACGCTGATTCCAGTTACGTGCCGCATGAACCGGCAACTGGTCGACGCTTGCGCAACGCGACTTGCATTATAAATTCAAAGTTCTCGACCGAGATTTTTTTATGAACCGGCCTCTCCGTGCACAACTGGGACGACGAGGCGCTGGGCTCGCGCGGAGTGAAAAGAAAGAAAACTATGAAAAAGTGCGCGATTGTATTCAAATTCGCAGGAGTTGCGATATGAAATAAGGGCCAAACTATCTGTAACTGATGGAATACATACTGTTCAATAAATACTGGGAATTGTTCGTTCAAAAAGCTATGTAAAAAATGGTGTCAGATGGTAGCAATGCGTTTGCAACATTGCGAGGCAACATTGCCGAATTTATACTTTTATTGAATATAGGCCACTTGACTTAGTGCCGTCTCTCCCTTATACCTATCTTTATCACTTCTATTTTTATTTGCCTAGGCCTTTTTTAAAGCAAGAACCAATTTTACACAAGTGTGTAGGTAGGTATTAAAAAGCCAAATGAATTAATGAATTATTCATAAAATAAAAGTGTAATGAAACAATAATTACACTATGAAATCGAAGACTATCGCGGTTGTTTGACATTATAAATAGGATAGAAAACGAATTTACCGCGTGAAATTTGTAGGACCCGACGTTTCGGTGACGTTGCAGCCGCCGTTGTCTAGGGTAAACTGAAGAGCTGTCAGTCCGTTGTTTTGCGGGTAGGCCGCAAACCGCTGCCGCCACTGCGTAGGTTATAACGGTAGTGGGGGGCCGGGCTCGGACGTTAATAGAGATGACGGCTACAAACTCTCTTCTACGTGGAACCCTCTTCTTAAAATGTTCCCGCCGCCGAACGCCGAACGCAAAGACGTAAAACGGGATACAGTGAGTGTTGTGTGCAAGACGGATTTTAAAAATTCCCGCGCTCCGAGCCCGGCCCCCCACCACCGTTATAACCTACGCAGTGGCGGCAGCGGTTTGCGGCCTACCCGCAAAACAACGGACTGACAGCTCTTTAGTCTACCCTAGACAACGGCGGCTGCAACGTCACCGAAACGTCGGGTCCTACAAATTTCACGCGGTAAATTCGTTTTCTATCCTATTTATAATAATTACACTTTTTTACAGTATTTTGTTACTGTCGAAATCATCTATAAAATCGTCATAGCGTATGGTATTAATTATCTCAGCCTCTATATAGGGTGAGTTTGTTTTAACCTGCATCCTTGAAGGGGGTGATTCGGTACGAGCAGGCAAACAACTTTTTAAAAAAAATGTAAAAAAAAACTTGACATTTGATTTTTCTGAAAAATACTATTAAAATCGCTGAGCACGATGCGCCATCTAGCGGTAGGTAAAATTATCGCTAGTATCGTTGATTAGCGATATTTTACCTACCTATAGATGGCGCAACGCGCTCAAACGCTTGTTCTTCAAATTTTTGAATAAAAAACAAAAATCGATTTTCTTTTTACTTTTTTTTTTCCCAAAAAAATATATCAAAAGTTGTTTAGTTGCTCGTACTGATTCACCCCTTTTAAGGATGCCGGTTAATAAAAACTCACTCTGTTATATATGAATGAAGACAACTTTAATTAATACTTTTACTCCTAAAATAATAAAAAATAGTTCAGGAAATTTTTAAACTTTACTGCAAATTCATTTTCTGAGAAATCCTGTAAAGTCACTGTATTGAAATTTATTTACAATCTCATCTCGCACGTACGATAGAATAAGAAAGTAAGCCCATTGTTAGAACAACCTTGGCGCCTTCAAGGCTTCGATACATAAATATTTGAGTCGCTCGTGACTATACTATCCGCAGTACAAAGTGGCGACTCGGGCAATAAAAGACAGTTAACGTAGGAATGGTACCATGTCGATAAAATATTTATCATTTATAATATAATTTATCTGCTAAAATTAGATAGATAGATAAAATTCCTAGATTTAGCCAAAAGCAGTGAGTAAATACCGTAATAGGTGGTAAGTAGCTAACCGATTAGGACTAATAATTGTGGTAACCGTAACAGTTCGATTTCGACATTTTATGACATTTAACGACACTTTTGTCAAATTTGTTTTCGTCTACTATAATTATTGTACGTATTATTTATGTCATTAGGTATTATTGATGTCAAAATATTCTGCTATAAAAGGTTGACTTTCTTTGTTTAGTTTTAATTTTTTTTTTGTATAACATATGTATAATATAAATTTGATACTTTTATATTTTTATGTTAATAATTCAATATCAATATTTATATTTTTAACTTATTTATTATTTATCGTAATGAAACAATACTGAAATAATATTATTTCCCTCGTTTCATTACTTTATCGATATTCCTTTTGTATGCGTAAAACTACCTGCACTACGGTGGCGAGTATCGCTCCATAAGGCCGTGCAAGTGCGAAAGAGATAGCACGATTTCGATTATAAATGACCTGACTCGCCACTTTGTAATGCGGATAGTATAGGTACCGATCGTCCACCTCCCAATCAACGATTAAGTATCACCTCCCGTCGCTCTAGAGAGGATTCACGCATGACTTAATGTTATGACACGGTGAATGGGCATAATGGAGTGCGTGGCGATAGCCACACAGCGTCAAGCAAAGCAATCCGCCGATCGCTGCTCCGCTGCCGTCGCCGCAAATAAATTACTCCGACGATAGTAAAAACACGAAAGCAGATATCCGCTCATAAGAATTGCTAAATCTCACACGGAGACGCCGGTTACGTACCTATTATAGCGCATTATGTTTTATGATTAAATGACTGCGAAATGAGGCTGTTATCGACGAATAAGCATAATACGTAACAATGATTATTATCGACCGATTGAGGATTTATTCATTTCGAGAGCTGCTACTTTTAGAACTCGTTTCACAGATAAGATTTCACTGGAATTACATAATTTCAAACACAAAAATATACTTTTTATAAAAACGTAAGTCTATCTCTTTGTCGCTCTGTCTGCTACCTGCCTGGAAGCGTATTCTATCTGCTACCATTCTGTTAGGTCAATTCGTTTAATTTAATTTAAAGCAATTCACAAATATGACAATTTGCTTTTTAACCCTTTAGAAATAGAAATAGAAATATATAATTATTGTCCGAAATTGTGGTGGTAAATTTATGGTGATAATGCGTAAAACTATTTTATTTATTTATTTATTTATTTAGGTACATAGGATTAGGTATACAGTTCATTCATAGGTCATGTAATCTTATAATATTTATATAAATTATTTAATAATTAATATAGGGAGGTTTAACACATCTTACATGACCTTTACTGCCAATAGCACATCTAACTAGGCGATAATTTGGCCCGTCTCTAGATGTGCATATTTTTATGCAATTTTAAGAAATGAAGTGTTTTTTTTCAAATAAATTATTTGGACCCACCACCTGTATATACACATAAATATACCAATTTTATAAAAAATATAGCTATGTAATAAATATATACATTTATAGTTGTAATTTAATAAAATTTAATTAAGAAAAATAGATAAGTGATACTAAATAAATTGTCGTGCGTTGCAAAGAAGTTGATCAGATTTTACATATCCCTTGTTAAGTAGCCATCTATTAAGGTTTGCTTTAAATATTTTTATGTTAGGATAATTTTTCATGTCTTCACTAAGGGAATTATATAATTTTGGGGCTATGTAGAATATATGTCTGTGGGCAAATGTTGTCCTGACTGACGGAATTATATAATTGATACTCGCGGACATTCTTGTGTTCAGATTGTTTTGAGTTCGGGCGTGGTCATCTCTAGATTTGTAGAATGCAAGAAGCGCTTGCTTAATGAATAACTGTTTAGCTGATAGCACATGGGATTGGGAAAATAACAAGGCAGATGGATGACGCCGGTTTTTCCTGTGAATTACTCTCAATAATAATTTCTGCGCTTTTGTCAATCTATCCAGATTATCATTAGTAGTAGCGCCCCATGCCGCGACTCCGTAGGACAAAATACTCTGATACCATTCTTATGGTTGTTTTGGACAGAATGTTGCGCAGCCGAAGAAATATATAAACCAACTTTCTAATTCTCGAACTCAAATTTGCAATCTGATTTTCCCAACATAGCTTCTCATCTACCGTTATACCTAAGTAGGAGACTGTTGCAGATTTGCTTAATTTAGTACATACACATCTATTCTTATCCAAGCATTTGTCGGTATGAATGGCAAGTGTTTGGTTGAGAACCTGGCTGGGATTTCCCCGCAAGCTGAAAGTGATAAATTTTGATTTCGCAGCATTTAGCGTTAAAATATGGTTGTCGATCCAAGTTTTAGCCAGTTCCAAGTTACTTTGAGCTTTGAAGAATGTATCATTCCAATTATTAGTCGCAGTAAGAAGGACAGTGTCGTCCGCGAAGGATACAATTCTACCATTAACAGGTAATTCGCACAATTCGTTGATGTAGATTAAAAAGAGAATTGGACCCAAAACACTACCTTGAGGGACACCGAATGACACGTTAGTCGCTTCGCTTATTTGTCGACCAATTACTGTGCTCTGAGTCCTCCCGTCTAGGTAACTCCGAACCCATTTTAAGGCCACCCCATCGATTCCGTAGTCAGTTAGTTTTTTTTCGAGGATTACATGGGAAACTGTGTCAAAAGCCTTTGACAGGTCAAAGAAAGTGGCAATTACCTTTTTTCCTTTGTCTATGTTTTCCACTATATATTGTATGACAGCATTGATGGCCTCACTGGTTCCCCGACCCTGTCTATATCTCACAATTATCTGGTATTATAACAGATTGACAAATTTACTTACCTGCTAAATTTACTTATCTGCTAATTATAATATCTTATTAAAAAATTTAATTATTTCACTGGTTTACCTATAATATCTAAATCAAATCAATAATAATTCGTAATGTTCATTGAATTTCCTGAAATAACATTTAAAAGAGAAATATAACGTGAAAAAAAAATCTAAACAGACCGGATATGTAGCACTAACCGTAGAAGACAATTAATAAAAATAATTCACCAATAATAAAAAAAATAAAGAAAAAACATCAAAATCAAGGAATAATCAAAAATCCGCCTATAAATACGAAATGTATATAATTTAAAATGTGTAATCTTCCTAATTGAATTATTGTAAAAAGAAAATGAAAATGCATGCCCACAATATAGTATTATGAGCAATATTCGTAAAGCTTTTATCGATAAGCCATTTTTCAACGCTACGGTAAACCCTTTCCCTTTTATTCCTTTGATATTTGCAGGTAGGGGGTTATAGATTTTTATTGAATTGTATAACATTCCTTTTTCAAATAGAGTTAAATTTAGCGGGAATGGCCACCCAGGGCTTTAACCCCTGGGTGGCCATTCCCGCTAATTGCGGCCGCCTATATCAGTATTTATGCAATTATTTAATTATATGCCGAAAAAGTCGCCTTCATTGAATAAGTCACCGTTATACATTAGTATGGGTGCACCAACACCCCCTACAAACAAATTTTCGAGGATCGAAAACATGCCGTCGTGAGTTTCATTCCCATGTCTGGCTCTCTAAGGGTTAAGGACCATTTGATATTATGTGTCCCATAATTTAAAAAATCATTTTATAAATTATAGAATACAAATAATTTATAAAATATATTTTTTCCATGTTATTGAGACATTAGAATGTTAATATGTACTAGCAATAGAAATAAAATTATTGTTTAAAAATATACATTTTTAAAAAAATATCGCATACTCGAACTCTGTGTGTATGATTTCTGACTTAAATATTAAAATATACAAGTTTTGGAGAAAATTAAAAGTCCACAGCAAGAAATTAGACTCCTTTATAATTGCCATATTTTTGCCTTAGCCACTTTGTACTTAGATATATTCAATTTGATTTGGAATTGGGGATTCAAATAAATATTATTTCAAGCCACGTTATTCCTTTTCAAAATCAGTTATTCATTTGCTTTTCTATCGTTTATTATTGCTTGGATATTTTCATGTTTGCACTCATGGAAATTTGAAAATTCGCGTTTTTTAAATAAGGTCCTGTGCCGCTGTTATTATTACATTTTCTAGGGGTCTGGCACTACAGTTAACACACATGCGTATCGTCAAGAACATAGAATACATACACTACTGTGAAAAAGTCTTCGAACAGTTACCCACAAAATAAACGAGGTGTCGTATTTTTGAAAGTAACTAAGTGAGCCCATTCCTTTTTTTTGTCGGGCTTGTCATCGGAGGAGTCATAAAACTTTATTAGACATTTCTGCAACCTACCTGGGTTGGGAAACAATTAGAAGAGAGGAAAATGGTTAAATTTTCACAAAATGCCGTTCTCGTCTTTACCTGAAGAAGGGGTTGTATTTATTACTAATATTATATTTGAGTAGTTGCATATTGAGCACGTCGCAAAACGGTTATTGTGAAATGGTTTTTGATTCTCTCTGCGAATATTAAAAAAATATATAATTCGAAATACAGTCGTTTAACCCTGCCGCGGAAAATTGTTTATATTGCTGTTGACCTGTGAACTCTTTTAACATATTTTGTTAAAATGAATAAAATTAGTGCAATGGATCGACAAAAAAATATTATTCACCATAAAGAAGGACATTCAGTGCGAAAAATCTAACAACTGTACTGCTTTAGTAATTCATGTACCCGTCTGAATACAGTCTCTCATGAATTCTGACCAAGGGTCCAACCCCATTGGACCCTTGGTCCTCCACCGAAAAACACCCCTAAACCATAACAGAACCTCCCCTGTGCTTAACTGTTGCAGCCAAATACTTGTCTTTATATTGTTCTCCGTGGCATCTGCGGACGAATTGGCGGCGATTAGATCTAAAAAAATTGAATTTGGACTTGTCTGTCTAGAGGACTCTTTTCCACTGCCCATGGTCCAAGTTTTATGTTCTTGGGCAAATTTTAATCGTCTTTGACGATTATTCTTACGAAGTAATGGTTTCCGCTTGGTCACACACCCTCGAAGATTATTTTTCAGCAGGACTTTTCGAACCGCCGATGGGGTCTCCAAAACGCCGCAAGACTCATTAAGATCCTAGGCCAGATCACGGCTTGAGTTTTTTTTTGACCTCAAGGATGAGACCACTTTATAGTGCTCTGATTATTCATCAATCTTTTTAGGTCTTCCACTCCTCGGACAGTCTTCGATTTGGCCGGTATTTTTGAATTTTTTGATCACATTATAGATTCCACAAACAGATTTTCGAAGACTTTTTCACAGTAGTGTACATACTCGTACATACATACATACATACATACAACTGAGTATAGCGTTAAAAGTGTCATTAGCTCATCGCACATTCCCTTCTTCTTAAAGACAGATACGCACCAGTCATTATTTTTATCTTAAAAAGTGCGATAAATTAATATGTGAATACTCGTGTCGAATTCCGCAAACAATCGCGACCCGCGCGCCTAATGTATTCAGGACCGGATTTTTTTGGGTCGCCATCGTGTTCAGCATGCAGCAGTGGGCAGATTTATGACTAAGCTCGCCTGTTGAAGATATTAATAGCGTCATAAAATATTGTTTACTGTGGAGACGAAATTAACATAATCCATCAGATACGACTCTAATTTAAAATGATTGAGAAGATCGGAGTGGAACTAAGCGCTTTAGGGCAATTCTTTACGACGGCTTCCATTATGCTATGCATGAAGATTACTCGTGTTATTTGACGTTAATTATATATTTTTAATTTTATTTATATAAAGAAATAACAACATTTTCAATTGCAGTACATTATTACATTGTTACTAGAGGAATCATTGTACACAGTAGCAAAATAGAGAGCACCGCAGCCAGTATTTTTTCAAATCAACTAGGACTAGGCCCGTACTAACGCAAGCGTACCAAGTAAACAATGGCTTGTGCAACAATGACTTCAAAATAAATAATTTTAGAAATAAGTCAAGTATCTAATAATATTAAACAATAACTGATAATAATAAACAAGGTAGGTGCAAAATAATCGTTAATCTAAAAACTAAGTCATTGATATATCAATGCGTCTTTCAGTCTATGTCAGTCTACGAATAATAATTATAAAATAATACCCATACCAATCACAAAATCAGTGTAGGGTTTACGTATAAGCTACGCAAGCTATAGCTTAGGGCCCCCCACTTCCTTGGGGGCCCCAAAAAATATCCGAGTGAGAAATTGTTTGTTTGTTTGTTTGTTTTTACTCTTTATTGTGAAATGTCACGATGGGCGGGTTTATATGACAATCTCTTACAACCAACCCTACGATGACGTGTTATATGTATGTGTGCGTGTAACATTGTTATTGCATTCGATCGACAGAATTGAAAATGCAATTCCGTTAATTTGATCCCAACGGAAAATGGTGACCCAGCCGGGAATCGAACCCGGGACCTTACTATTCATATATGTATAATAAATATCTCACAAAGGGCCCCATATCTAAAATAGCTTAGGGCCTTATCACGTCTAAATTAGTCTCTGCACATAATACATAAAAGAAATAGTAGAGGAATTTCAATAACACGTGAAAAAGGTAAATAATAATTATATACTTCGATCTTCTGCCTGCGTCCGTCGCATAAATAGGTATTTTTCAATAAATATAGTTTGTTATTGACTCGAAGTTTCTATTAATTTATTTTATTTGCTAATTATTAATTTCAATGATAATGATTATCAAGGGATGCTTACTAGCCATCTTTTCTATAATCTAGCGGAATTTGAGACGTAAGATTTCTTTCAAATAATTACAGAAGCTTATTTTCTGGTTGTTTTATTTCATCTTAAATTTGAAGTTTTAGTTATTTGATGTATGTTGTAGCTTTAAATTGATTAGTTAACATTTTACCGAGTACTTTGGATATTACGAAGAATGACTTTTAGTGCGTATCTATTTGAATTATTAACTATTTCAATTATTAGATTTCTATTTTGATTAAAGTTTTTACTGACTATTTTGATTATTACGATAAATACCTTTTAGTAGGTACCCTTTCGAATTATTGACAATTTTAGATAATAAGCCCTAATTTTGTTTTTTTTAAAGATTTTACGATGAATAACTTAAGTAGATTCTGAATAATTATCTATTTTAATTATTAATGTAATTTTGTTAGATAGTATTTGTTGTCAATTTTAATAGTTAATTCTAGACTACCTATGTATGTATGTTAAGTATGTAAAGAGAAGTAACGAGACTTATTACATAACACAAATATTTTGACATGTCCAAGAGCGGTTTTTAACCGTTAATTGGATACGACGAAAATTTAATGAAATTCAAAAAATCTTCAGAATGTAAAAAAATCTCACATAACTTTCATTCGACTGTAAAGTGTGATCGTATCCCGGAGTAGGCGGCGCCCAGGCGCATTCCTCGTCTCTCGCATTCCCAGCGGGCGGCGTCGTTTTCGCCAAGTCAAGGCTTCGGCTACACTTTCGTAACAGACACGAAACTGGGCGTCCGACACAATGCGCTGTTAGAAAGAGAAACGTTCACACTTACGTATGTGGGAGACAGCGTCATACCTACTATACTCATTAGCCTAGATCAGAGGAACGTTATTAAAGCCGAATGGATACATACAATAACGTAATCTTCGCAGTGACTATGTATATTTGATAAGAAAGAACTTCCTGGAAGATCGATTTGGTGCTCGGCGTGTTTAGCATTAGTGAAATTTTCACCGCCTGTATTTCAGTTGAAACGTGCCTGTTTTATGGGAACATTACTTGACTGGGACCGAAATTGTGTCCATGTTTCGTATCTACTTCCATATTTGGTTAATATACCTTTATAATACACGTACATAATAGAAGCCTACAATATGCCAACAAGGCGACATAATGATGTGGCTGAATTTTAGGGCCATGACTTTTCAAATATTGTGCACATTTAAATGACTTAAAAAGTAGAGCTTAATTGTCTGGTTATTTTATTTGGTCTTATATTTATATGTACTTTTAGTTTTTAAATGCATGGCGTAGCTTTAATTTGATTATTTAACATTTTACTGACAATTTGAATATTACGGTGAATGATTTTACTACGTATCTTTTCAAATTATTGACTATTTCAAATATTAGGCTTCTATTTTGATTATGTATATTTACAGTTTGACAATCTAGTAGTTAAACCTAACACAACTAACCTTACTACCTAAGAGCGGTTTTTAGCCGTCAGTTGGACACGACGAAAATGTAATGTAATAAATTATTCAGCGCACCAACATTCACTGTCTCCCGTGAGTAAAGCAGAGAAGACTTTGGGACTGTATAAACCTACCGTTTAGCAAAGCCACGAACCCGCCACCTCGTAAACCAGTGGGGCCACCTCGCTCTCTGTCTACCAGTTTGGAAGAATATCTCTGTATTGAATTAACCATCAGGATACCTCCTTCCTCCCTATTAAATTATGTATTACTAACTAATATCAAATGTCGTGTATTATTTGCTTATGTATATATAGGTGTAGGTATGTATATATATATATATATATATATATATATATATATATATATATATATATATATATATATATATATATATATATATATATATATATATATATATATATATATATATATATATATATATATATATATATATATATATATATATATATATATATATATATATATATATATATATTTATATTTATGTATGTGTGTATGTATATATGTATATATATATATATATATATACAGTGGCGGATCCAGGGGGGGGGGCTAAGGGGCTGAAGCCCCCCCCAAAACATAAATAAACAAAACTTTCAGATTTGTTACTGAACTGTATATTAAAAATCTGTTAGTTCAGCTCAAAATTTAGAGACAGCTACAAAAAATGCTACATATCTAAGTAAAACACCCAGAATCAGCTGATTGAATTTTGCCATACTCTAATTATGAAAAATATAATTTAAAAAAAGTGAAAGAAGCAAAATATTACGCTGTACTTGGCGACGAAAAAATAGATGCTAGTTTTACAGAGCAACTGAGTATATGCACCAGGTACTTGGATAAACAAAAGAGCACAATACATGAAGAGTTCATGTGCTTTTTATCTGCAGTTGACTTGAGTGGTGCTGCTTTGAGCGATCACATTCTTCAAGAATTAAATCGAGCCGGCCTGCAGATTGAGAACTTGAGAGGTCAAGGTTATGATGGAGGTGCCAATATGTCTGGAAAATTGAATGGTGTACAAGCCCGCCTAAAGCAGGTCCAACCGCTTCCTGTTTACATGCATTATGCAACACACAAACTAAACTTGGCTATCTTGAAATCCTGTAGCTTGCCGAGTATTCGCATTATAATGGGTGTTGTAGGTAGTGTAACTAATTTTGTGCGAGAGTGAGCAAAAAGGTCGGAACTTATCAAACGAGCTATTCTCGAAAAACACCTGGAAGAGAAAAGAGTAAAATTAAAGGGCCTCAGTGACACACGTTGGCTTGAAAGGCATGATGCACTTCTTCAATTTAAAGAGCTGTTTGACTCTATTGTACAGTTCCTTGAGGAAATGGACAGAATATCTCCATCATTATAAAGTGCAGGACTTCTCGTATCAATTCTACGATTCGATTTCGTCTTATCTCTGACAGTAACCGCTGCTGTGTTTGAAATTACTGTATCACTCTCACGACAACTACAGGCTGTCGCTTTAGACCTCCACCTATGCTACGAGATGGTAGAAACGGTAATGCGAGATGGTAGAACTTCCCTAGGGAGTTCAACGATTGGTCAATTCTGATAATAGAAAAATGCCTAGGGGAAAATTGGAAACTTTGATACGGTTTTTGGAAATAAATAAATACCGAAAGCTGTTGTCGAAGGTGTCAGATAAGACCTGGAGCGAAGGAATTAAGCTTACATAGATTCCCGTAGGTAAACTGATCAATGAGCTAAACTTAGCTATCTACAATTAGGGCGCCAGAGGCAAGCTAAGTGAGGTCAAAGAAGCTGGCAAAGGCAAACTGATCGAGAGGCAGAGGCCTATAATGTCGAAACCCAATAGACTAAGATGTTTCTTCAAGGCAATACCCTCGCCAATTTTTAAAAATTAAATTAAGCGTTTTTACTTTCCCGGCCCAAGGGAAAGTATTGTGAACGGGCTAAAAAAAATCGAAATGAAGACGGAAATATCCATTGTGACCCCCCCCCCCCCCCCTGAGACGATTAGGACCATTTCCAGACTGAAGTCTCTTTGTGAGTATGTGTGTGTGTATGTATTCCTCCACGACAGCGCCTAAACGCTTCATCCGATTGAGCTGAAGTTTGGCATGCAGGTATCATCCGGTCATAGCAAGTGTTGAATTTATTGTAATTGAAATCGGTCTACCAGAGGGCGCGCTAGTCATACTTCAATCTCGAAATATTGCAGTTACAGGCTTGAAATTCGTTACACCCATTGTGGAATTTTGGTTAAAATATCTCTTATATAAGCGACGCAAAAACAAATGAATATCGCCGTATTTAAGAATATACTAAATCATATTATTTATTTATTTATTTATTTTTAGGCAAACTAACAGCTAATTATAATTTATCAAAAAGGCGGAGTAAGATAACAGAGAGCCAATTAAAGGTTTTCACGTTTAAGTAACGTTGTAGAAACATATGCGATCTTTCAATTTAAGCTATCGATTAAAAATGGATCAAAAATTATTCAACAATTAATGCTAAATAATTCACTGTTCAGCCGCTGCCTAGCTGAGTTAATATTCGTACAGAATAGATCAAAGTCAAAGCGTTTAATCAAGTCATTGAAATCGCTTTGAAGAATTGTTTTATAATACCACGGAAATACTACAAAATACTAAAATATACTACTCTTGCTATCAGTCACGAAACAATCAATATCAGGTTGGGGGTTTGGGAATTGACGGGTTAGGCGCGTGGGGGGGGGGGGTGGGAGGGGGTCGTCTGCTTGTTGCGAAGTCTAGGGGTGACACAACCGATTTTTTATTATTATTAATAGACGCGGGGGCCATCTCTCAAGGAAAGGGGGGGGGGGGGTAACGCCCCCCTCCCTACAGTGCACCACTGATAGACATTACAGTTATTTTAATTTGCCCACATGTTCTAGGAAAAATAGTGAGGAAACATAGAAAAGTCTTCTTCAGCTTGGATTATAAGCAGCGTTTTTACTCTGGCCCGCCCGCCTGCTCGAATTTCTACAATACAATACAATACAATACAATACAATACAATACAATCAACTACTCCAGTAGATAGGCATTCCTACACTTGGATGCGTCACAACGTCACACGTACAGACCACGGAACAGCAGAGCGCGGCGACGTTTGCTGTTCTGTGCTACAGACATACGACGATAGAACACTTGAGACGCCTCCGATAAGTGTCCTCTTATTGGATTCAAGTATAGCAGCATAATAAAGCAGCAGCGGCGCGAGCTCATACGTAGATACGAGCCGTGGGAATATCTCGTCCATTTTTCCCTGCACGGTTGCGACAACGCGCGCTCCGGTAAAAGTAGGCGAAGAATTCGTCGAGTGCTTTCCGCTTACGAACGAAACAACTACTAGACTTCTAGTACACGGTGGGTATGTACCGCCTATACACCACAAACCCGCATTATGCCTATTGCCAATACGCCCGACCTGACGAGCGCTGCATTTTTTGCACCTCTGCCGTATCGGTTCAGTGCGAGTACGTCGCTGTTTGCTGTTGCAATTGCGAGCAGTGCTAGTCTTGCAAGGGGGGCTTACTACAGCGGGATGCTCAACTGTTATTGAATTATTTTTTTATTTTATTATTGGTTATATACACATTCAAATGCAAGAGCACAAAAGAAACATACTTTACAATTTAGGAATTATCGTTATATGCGCCTAAAGTTAGGCATACTGACTAGAGTTGTCGACTACAACGGGCGAACCCGTCCCCTCAGGAAGTTTCCACGATATTAGATCGTTCTGTCTCTTGTGAGGTGGGAGTAGAAGACTTTGGACAAAACAATCTACCGTCTAATTACGCCATACGCCCATAAGAAAACGCCTTACCGCAAGATAACCCGGTTAATCAGCGGGCCGATCCTTACTTCCATTTACAACCAGATTACTCCGGTCTCCCGATAGTTACAGGTCCGAGATCGCTTGCGCGGTGCTCTCCCTTACGTAGCGGTGATACGATGTCTACCGAATCTATCGCGTACCACGGCATCCTTTGTCCGGCTCTTCAACCGGTATCGGGTAGCCGATTGGTCGTTGAAGAGCAGTTGCCGTAAGGTAAACAACTACCCCGCTCTATAGGAGACAGTACTGTCTCCAGACTCCAGCGGCTGTCGGTCAGAATGCACAATGAATTGGTTGACGCCGCACGGTGCGCAAACCGTCCAGGGGCGCCCGAAGTTTGACTCCTAGGGAAAACTGGCCTGAAGTCCAGAGTCCTTCACTGGCTCGCACTTCTACTGATTCTACACAGGGTGTAGAATCCGGTCATGCTTACCATAAAAAATAACATTGTCATCGGAATTGAACAAACTCGTAAATTTTCAACTTCATATGATAATATTTGAGGAGTTCCCTCAATTCCTCATGGATTCCATCATCAGAACAGCATTTTGATAAAAATGCGACCAATCTGGAAGTATATAATAACCTCCTTCTTTTTTTGAAGTCATTTAAAAAGGAGGAGCACCTTATCACAAATATTTTTTTTCGAACACATTTGAACAGTGCAAATCTTACGTTGGATGCCAGCGTACATTTTCGCGATTTCCGATTGCAAAAAAATATTAACTAATTAGTGCAATACCAAATCTAATATCACTTGCGCGACACGCTAGTTTAATCGAAGATGCGGGCGGTCGCGTGGGCGCAGCGCACGGTTCAGCCCGTTCGCAGACGACACACCTTCCTTTCCTTTCTCATCAAAAGGTATGTCTAAATAGCAAATTTGTGCTAAAAGAAAACCTTTAAACTCAAAATAGCGTTTTAGAAGATATCTAGGAGTAACGCATGTGACCGATTTTCGTATATACGTGAATCGTAACACTTTTTAGTTGTATAAAGTTATACAATAAAATTGTGACATTAACCTATCACATAAACGTTTATTCGACCACTTTGTGTAACGTATAAAACACAGCTGTAAATTGGTACTCAGAGCAGCGATTATTGAGCAATTAGGTCTCCCAAATCACTATTATAGCGCTCATATGATAATTGGCGAAGTTGCAGTTAAACCTTGATATAGTAGATGTCATTTCAGCTGTTATACATCAAATATGTTTGAAAGAGGATTCCGCTAATGCATGCAGAAAAAAAACATAATAATACCTTCAATAACATTTAAAAGATGTAAAAACGCATTGTGTAAGACTCATTTAATACCAGTTACAAATATTTCTCTTCTGTGCCGCTAAATCCAATCTTCCGATTCCCCTTCATGCCCGATCCCCATGGCAAAATCTTCGACGAGTGCTTCATAGTGAAGCTGATTATAGCTTTTTCGGAGCTTTTTTCGCAAAAAAAGTTCAAATCGTGGGAAGATATGTACATATATATATATAGAGATATATATATATATATATATATATATATATATATATATATATATATATATATATATATATATATATATATATATATATATATATATATATATATATATATATATATATAAATAGATATATATATATATATATATATATATATATATATATATATATATATATATATATATATATATATATATATATATATATATATATATATATATATATATATATATATATATATATATATATTTATATATATATATATATATATATATATATATATATATATATATATATATATATATATATATATATATATATATATATATATATATATATATATATATATATATATATATATATATATATATATATATATATATATATATATATATATATATATATATATATATATATATATATATATATATATATATCTATATATCTATATATATATATATATATATATATATATATATATATATATATATATATATATATATATATATATATATATATATATATATATATATATATATATATATATATATATTAATATGTATGCGTATTCCTCTGTAAAACAGCGAAAAATGGCTACCTGGTGTCGTAAAATCGAGAGAAAACGAATTTATGAGGCACATCATCGACCGCAAGATTTCTAATGTTGGTGATTAAGGTAATAAATGTTGACCGCTGTTAATTGCAGTATTTGGATCACATTTCTGGCCACTCGGATTCGCTGTAGTAAGTATATGTATCAACGACTTTTGAATCATGCAAAAGAACGAAAATAATGTGTGATTTCAACCGGGTAAGGATTAAATCTTGCTTTCGCGTCAAAATAAAGCGACCATGTATAAGTTTTGTCGGTGTAATAGAAATGTGTTAACGTCCGATTTTTTTGGTAAATCGGCCTAATGTGACCAGACTCCTTATAAATCCTATTCTTTACAAGAAAAAAAGGCACAAGTCCTGAAAATTATCTCAAGCTACGTGATCAAAAATTCTTATTTTGCCTATGTGAATATACACTTATGATTATGTACAAACTTCTGGAAAACACGACGAAGTGCGAACTTGATCAAGTTTGCCCGAACGGTGTCATAATGAAGTATGGACGGAGTCATATTTACTTGGCTTGGTCATTTTTCCTTTAACAAATTAGATTGCGTCGTTGATGTGGCGTTTGACGGCTAAAGAGGCATACTTAAAACAGAACTCGGTAACTTGATATTTTGCATGAAATTAAAAATAAAATTTTGTTCGTTGTTTATTAATTTGTTTTAGTTTTTTTTCATTTAATTTACGTTGTCAATTTATCCTGTTCGTTTATGGCTATGGCCTGTATACACTTAGTCATATACATTTTTTACCATTATCATTGATGATTATATATGGTAGTATGGTTGCTCTACTCCATAGTACGATTTGACAGCCGTTTGCGCCGGGCTGTTTGCAGATTTTTCAAAGGACCCACTGGATCAATTTTCTATAGTCCTAAACTTTCGTAGAAAGTTTAATTGTTTAAGGGTAGAGCTTGTATTTGCATATTCGCACTAACATATACATTCTAAGCTAGATTAGAAATATCTTCTAGTATATATGTTTTGTGACAACCATTTATGCTCGACGGTGGCGAGCATTCTCTCTAATCCTCTCAGCTACTTGTTATCGTATACTCCTGGATACCTGCTGAGCCACTCTTTCCAATGCTGTACTCATTTTATATATTTCAGATTGGCTTTTATTTGTGTTTAGCGGACATTCTCAATTTTATTTTACTTTTACTTCCCGGTAGAGGGAAATTATTGTTATTGCGCAAATATTTTTTTTCGAGATGAACACGGATATACAGGGGGGGGGGGGGGGGGGGAGGTGGACAAAATAATATGAACACCATGCAAAATAGTACACCTTGATGCATGTGGCAATACTGCATCAGTGTATACAATGGGCAGCGTATGAATTGCGCAGTTTACGTGGCAGGTCTTGTAGATTATATTTCAGTATATTGCATGATTTGGTCTGCGACGGTTACAACAAGCGACCGGTGTAATGTATGATCTCTTAGAATTTGAAAGAGGGCAAATCGTCGGGGCCGTGTTAGTGGGAGCGTCGATGACGAAGGTAGCTGAAGTGTTAAACGTTTCGTGAGCGACACTATTCACGGTAATGATAGCATACACAACACATGGGAAAACATCATTGGTGAAGAAGAATAGTCGGCGGAACCCAAAGTCATCCGACAGGGATCGATGGACAATAAAAAGTATTGCTGCCAGACAACATAAAACAACCGCGGCAACCGTGGAAAGCAGTGGTCAACAAACATAACAACAATACTGTTTTACAGGCAAATGGTGGCGCAACACCTTATTCATAAATAAATATTTTATATTCGTTAGGTGTTCATATTATTTTGTCCAACCCCTGTATATATGTAAATTTTGACCCAAGACGATTAACCCTTCAGGCCTCGGCCCCTCGGCCGATTGACAAGTTGATGTCCCAAAAAAATTTTGTAAAAATTTGTAAAAAAATTGAATTATGACACTGTCTCACCACAACATTAATTACTGCCAAACCACTGTATCCATAATTAAAATAAAACATATTAACATAATAAAACATAATAAAATAAAACAAATTAAATTAAAATTAAATTAAAACGGGGCCATCACGCTGAATCGTGTTTTGGCCAATATCGGTCAATCGGGGCTCTAGGGGTTAAGACCATCTCCAAACTGAAGTATGTCTGTGAGTGTGTGTGTGTGTGTGTGTCTATGTGTATTCCCCCACGATAGCGCCCAAACACTCCATCCGATTTGGCACGCAGGCATCTTTTGGTCATGTCAAAAATTGAAAATATTGTGGTTAAAATCGGTCCACCATACAGGGCGCGCTATAAGTCATCTCGAAATATTGCAGTTAGAGAAATTTGGTACACAGTTCCATCAGTTTTGGAAAAATGCCATTTTAATATCACGGAAAATACTACGAATTAGTGCGCGGCGGGAGGTTGGGTTGGCGCGGGGGGGGGGGGGGGGGGCTTGTCTACTTGCCGTGAAAGTCTTGGGGTTATACAACTGATTTTACGCATTAGATTTGAAACGTATTCACGTCAATACCTCGGATGTGCGTTCCGACACATTCTCACCCGTTCTTTTCAAAGAGTGATAAGGTTCAATTTGAGACAAATCCCCTCCTCGACTGGTCAAGGTCGGAATGCCTTTGAGGAAGGTGAATTGGCCGTACAAAGCGTGTGTGGTGTACGCGCACTTTCTCCGGCGGGCGTCGGACAAAAGGTGACAATCGAGTCAAAGGCGATGCGCGTGGGAAATACTGCATAAGGGAGCGTCTCGCCTCGCCTCGCCTCGGCGTGGGAGGTCACTCATCTCATCTCCCAACGGGATATTGGCTAAGTTTTATTGTCGTGTAGTCATTTATCAGCCGATATGGCTAATCGCTGAATCATTAATCACTCGCTATTTTGGAGGTGAAAGGGGATAGGTGAGAAGTACGTGGATAATTTGTTTAGTTCTATGTAATACTTAAAAGCAAAACCTTACAAACAAACGTGAATGGTACGCCACGACTTTACAATCCACGATGTGTATTCGCCTTACAGTATACCATTTAATATTTACTCGGTGACAGGCGAGGGTTGAAAACCCCGCCCACCACCCGGGCAGTTCTAACGACGTGGGTCGTTTTATCTGCCCAGGATGTCATGCAACGACAACCTCACGCGTGCCGGAAGAGTAGCGCGTGAGGGGTGAGCGAACAGAGACCTTGAAAAGGATTCTCCGGGTTTCATCCCCCGCCGGCACCCCGTAAACCGTTTATTTGTACTTCAAAATGTTTACAAAGATTACTTAATTACTAAACTAAACTAGGCGACTAAGTGGTAACATATTTCATTATTTATATAGTTCTCATTACATAATATATTATTTTCATTACAATGATGAGGCGGTGGAAGTCATGCTCCATGCGGGGTGTCGAAAAAACGGGCAGCAAACGGCAGGGACGCCGTCGGATACCTCGACGACCGGGATCCTGTCAAAGGGCACGCACCCACAGGGGACGATACAGTTCGGGCGACTTCGGATGATGAAGCAGCCCCCGGCTCGCACCGTTAAGAGGGGGGGACCCTCCCCCGGAGGAGGATAGCCCCTCTGCCTCAGATCCTCCCAGAGGGACACCCAGTGATCCCCTGGGAGCACCCTTACAGTATACATAAGTTATGTATACTCTAAAGCAGCGGTTCCGGAACTGTGTTCCGCTAAGCCTAAGGGTTCCGCGAGATCTCCATAAAAGGTCCGCGAATTTTCTCTCGACAACATGTTAAGTAAAAAAAAACTTCCGCTGTGTTGCATTGGACTGAGAGATAATTACCCTTCAGTAGCTGGAAAAGCAAGTATCGTGTTTACATGCGAAAAAAACACATTTGTAAGTAGACTGGGTATTTCCCCTGATTTAAAAAATGAACATCCGAAATAAAGCCGAATGTCAAGGCAATTATTAACAGAATATTGAAACCATTCCATGATTCTAAATTGTGGTGTTGTTTTGTTGATAACTTTCCCGAAAAGTTTACTAGCACGTGCATCCAGTATTCATCCATTGATACAAATCTTTACTTTTCTAGTAAAATATTTTAAACAGTAGACGTATTTAAGACTATTATTGCCGACGTAATTCTTAGCAGATTTGACTTGGCTTGGATTTTGTATCATGACGTGTCATAGTTTCGATATAATAGCCCCCGATTAGGTAAAATTCCTTTATAGGTGGCATTTAAAAAATAAATATACAATGTAAATTCGGAACTCTGCGTTAGTATTAACATTGATTATATAGCGTATTAGATTGCTCAACTTTAATAATTAGGCAACTTGGGTTGTCGACTACAGCGGGCGAGCCCGTCACCTCAGGAAGTTTTAACGATTAGTCGTTCTATCTCCCTGGAAGTGAACGTAGAAGACTTGGGGACGAAACAGTCCACCGTCTAGCTACGTCACAAGCCCGTAAGAGGCCAACGCCTTAACCGCGAGATAGCCAGGAATGTTATCTGGCGGGCCGAAACTCACGCCCTTACTTCCAATTGTGACCACACAGAAAGAAACGATTTCTCAAATTGAGACTCGCGAAAGTTTTAAGTTTATAGTGTTATTTTAAGTAGATATTTTCTTAGAGGAAGTCAGTATTTTTGAATCGACAAACGTGAGTTTTTTGTATCAATGTAATATTAGTTTCAAAAATTTCGTTATTTTAAGTATATATTTTCTTAGACTAAGTCAATATACTCGAACCAACACATGCGATACGTTTGCATGAATGCAAAATTGGTTTTAATATTTTTTCTAAAACCAAGAATATATTCTCAAGTAAATTCTTTATATTACTTAATTTAATAACATATTTTTATCAAAATAACTATCATTGCAAGTCTTCGTTTGACAAATGTGTTTTTTTTATTAAATACATTTTGAGTGTTCTTCCTAGAATAACCAAATTAATTGATTTGAAAGCACATAGATTCTTAAGTCAATTCCTTACGTCACTTAATTTAATAACGTATTTTAATCGAAATAAATATCGCTGCAAGTCTTCCTTAGACAAATGTGTTTTTTTTTATTAAAGACATTTCGAGTGTTCATCCTAGAATCACCAACTGAATTGATTGGAAAGCACATTGATTCTTAAGTCAATTCCTTATGTCACTTAATTTAATAACGTATTTTAATCGAAATAAATATCGCTGCAAGTCTTCCTTAGACAAATGTGTTTTTTTTTATTAAAGACATTTCGAGTGTTCATCCTAGAATCACCAACTGAATTGATTGGAAAGCACATTGATTCTTAAGTCAATTCCTTATGTCACTTAATTTAATAACGTATTATTATCGAAATAAATATCATTACAAATCTTTGTTAGACAAATGTGTTTTTTTATTAAAGACGTTCCGAGTGTTCTTCCTAGAATCACCAACTGAATTGATTTGAAAGCATATATATTCTTAAGTCAATTCCTTGCGTCTTTAAATTTAATACCGTATTTTTATCGAAATAAATATCACTGCCAATTTTCCTTGTAAAAATGTGTTTTCTTTATTAAAGACATTTCGAGTGTTTATCCTAGAATCACCAACTGAATTGATTTGAAAGCACATATATTCTAAAGTCAATTTGTTACGTCACTTAATTTACTAAAATATTTTTATCGAAATAGATACCGCTATAAGTTTTCGGTAGACAAGTTTGCACTTTTCGAGTGTTCATCGTATAAATACTAACTGAATTGATTTGAAAGCACGTATTTAATTAAGTCAATTCGTAATGCCATATAACGTAATAACGTATTTTTATCGGAATGAATATAACTGCAAGTCTTTTAAGGACAATGTGTTTTTTTAAACATATTTCAAGTGTTAATCCTAAAAATACAAATGTAATTGTATTTCATTTATTTACAAAAATTATATTTGGACTAGGACTGACCTAAATAAACCAAGCATCGTAGTATTTAATATGACTGACCGTGGTATATATTTATAAAATAAAGTACATTTTTTTTAATCTGTTTTTATTTTAAATTGAAATTGATTTACGTATTTATCCTTTATTTGAATGTATACTTTGGACCCAGAAACACTAAGACTTCTAAATTTGAAATAAAATTAATAGTTTAATTATGCATTGCCAAAAATAAAGAACTCTTGATATAAGAAAACAGTTTTATTTTAGTCTTGCCCCAAGACACGTACATACGCTGCGAAATTTGACCCCAGAATCCAGTCTTGAGTCAAGACTAAAAGAATAAAACTCAAGACTTGTAAATTAGCAAATTTTAGGTGAAGAATTTTATTTTTTTTAGTCTTGACTCAAGACTCGTACACGTAATAGTCTTTGGTCAAGACTCACAAACGTACGAGTCTTGAGTTATGACTCGCAATTCAGATTTTCTTGGCATGCGTGATGCGTCATTTGAATGAATGTGAATACGTAATATTTGGGTAATAAATACACTTTATTTTTCACTATGTCTGTAATTGTGTATTGCCGGCCTTAGTGAGCTGCGAATGACTGTATGCGTTTGCGAATAAATACCCTGAAAACAAGCGACGGGGAATCCCCTATGCCGTTCGATTTCCGCGCGCATATGGTTTAATTGATGTCAGGGTTGCCAACTTTGTCGTAGGAATTTTTAAAAATTACAATATTGTCCATTGTCTTCAATGGAGGCTGGGGCCTTTATACCCCCGGGGCCACGGGCTGCAGACCAAAAAGTTCTTATATAGATCCGCCCCTGCTTCTACTGAGCACGTAGAGCTAGCATGATCCTTGCCAGATTGCAAACATCTAGGTTTCCGTTATACACAAAATTTAAAGGACGCGTTATGCCATGCATACCAAGAAAATCAAAATTGCCAGTCTTGACTCAAGGACTCGTATGGTTACAGGTCTTGACCCAAGATTCGTATGTTTGCGAGTCTTGACCCGAGAATTTTGTTTTTTTGTTAGTCTTGTAGGTACCAATGCTAGTTTTGTCAGTGTTACCAGATCAGTTATACAAAATCCCTCCAGATCATTCCAAAAACGCAGTGGCTAATCGCGCCCGTCCACTTATCGTATGCTTTCTGTAATTGCGAAAGGCAAAGGAACACGTTAGGTTAGGTTAGAACATATAAGAACTATTCATTTGGACGGGCGCGTAGCCACTGCCTTCCAAAAAAATCGGTGACACGCACCCATTAAATGTAGATTTCTTTGGCCAGCTATTATAAAGCTATTAAATAAATTTGAAAAAAATGTTTTTTTTTTTAATAATTAAAAATAAATTTAAAGAAAAATGTAGGGGTTAACAAGAGCTTTCCAACGATATATCATGTCAAGTTTGGACCTATGGTTGTTAAGATATGTTTTTTTTATCTTTGAGCTGCCGCCATTTTGAAACAAGATGGCGGATCTGGCTCTTCTGCGATCTCATCTAAGGTATTGGGCTAATACATTTTTGCAAATACATACAATACAATTAGCCGCGAGTAGGCTATTAAAATGTTTCCGTCTCTACCGACCTCTACAATTCGATACCCTAGTTCACAATTATATATATATTTTTTTGTGAATGAAATTGTAACTTTATGATTTATGTCCTAACGTCTTTACTACACCACATTCCCCCCGTAATTAGTATGATTGTGAGCTAGGGGATCGATGTGTCAGTTCCTTGATTATTTTTACAACCCAACGATTTAGTTAAGATTCCACAAGGAATAGTTTTTGGGTATATTTCTGAGCTAATAAAATCTCAATAATGTACTAGTACTACTAATAAGGCAGGGTAAGATATGCCTTAATACTACTTACACAATAATGTACATTGGGTAGACGTAATAAAATAATTGTTATTGCTCTTATAGTATAAAAACAATATATTCAATTATCTGGTAACAATCCGGCTGATGATGACGATGAAATTCAATTAATTAAGTTATGAAAGTTTTACAATACCTTTTTGAGCGATTTTCTATTCGCAAAATTATCAATTATATCATTGTATGAAATCTTGTTCATTAGTTCTGACTCTATGCACAAAAGAGCTAAGGCGTTTAGTTTTTCTTGGCTTAAGGTAGATGTTAGATAATTCTTCACCCGTTTTAAGCAAGAAAAGCATCCCCATCTGAACAATTTGTCACTGGTGTACATAAGGCCATGCGAACTGCTATATGCAAGTTTAGATAAACGTTTTGCAAATTATGTTTTTTCAGGAACAGGAAGACAAACCTTTCACACAGACATTCCAAACACAGAATCTGGTTTTACCTAAATTCTTTCAAAAGAAAGTCAGTCTCTAAATCATTAGGATACATTTCTTTAGAGAAAAGTTCTTTTTCCGTAAGGGTTGATGATGACAATGCACTCATTTTGGTCATAAAAATTCATTTAATTGGAAAAACATATTACATGTTGAATTGTTTGTGTGGCTCTAATCACATTTAAGTATATAAATATGAATGTTATTAATTTCTGTAAGACATAAAAAAAATTGGCCCCAAATTTGCCACCCCTAAAATCGAAAGAAGTGGAAAAAATATACAATTCAAAAATACAAGTGAAACTGCGATGATAGTTTTATTATTTATATCGAGATAACCAAAACCCTATAGGTTTTTGTCAATAAATAGTTACCAAAGTGTCATAATATCATGTCAAACGCGATTTACTGCACTTTAGCATGGAAACAGCGTAAAATTTACTACTTTGTATTAGTTATTCTGACATTTTCGCAATTTTTTAATGACCAAGCAAGATATACCCACTAATCCCAATCGGTCGAAAGAAATCGAAGCCGAATTTTAAAGCGGTCGGGCATAGCTAAGTAGTTCTTTTAATAATTCTTCTTCTTCTTAGGGTGCCTCTCAAACTAGTGAAGGTTGGCAGTCAGCTCTGCATACTTCTTTTTGTGTCCTTTGCCAGGCGAACAATTCGGCGACACTTGTAATCCCGGTCCATTCTCGAATGTTCCGCAACCAAGATTTCCGTCTACGGCCAGGTCTCCTCTTTCCTGCAACTTTTCCCATCATAATGAGTTGCAGGAGTTGGTACCTGTCGTGTCTAAACACGTGACCCAGGTATGCAACTTTGCGCTGTTTGATGGTCTGCAAAAGATTGCGTTTTTGGCCTACACGTAGTAGAACTTCCTCATTGGTGACTTTCTCAGTTCAAGATATCGACATCTCGAATGCTTCTATACGTTTTCTGAGATCTTCCTTAATAGTCGAGGCCTCACACCTACATAGAAGTGTGGACAAGACGTAGCACTGGAGAAGACGTATTCGAAGTGAGATTTTCAGGTTTCGATTGCGAAGAACCTTTTTCATTTTTCCAATGGCGCTGCGTGCAATTTCGATGCGAGTTTTGATTTCTACTTCACAGTCCCAGTTTTGTGTAAATCAGGTGCCAAGGTATTTATATTTATCAACTTGTTCTAGTTTTTGACCCGCCACAGATACGCTAGGTTGGATATTGGGATTGTTAGAAATGACCATAAACTTAGTCTTGGTGACATTCATCCTGAGACCAGCTTTGACACTACACTCGTTTACTCGATCAACAATCTCCTGTAGCTCGGCTTCCGTATATATATAGATGCTATGAGAACAGTGTCATCGGCATACCTCAAGTTGTTGATGAGGCGGCAATTTATTTTAATGCGACAGTTCAAGTCCTCCAGAGCTTCCGTCATGATGGCTTCAGAGTAGATGTTAAAAAGAGTCGGCGACATGCATGCCCTGCCGCACTCCCCTCTTAATGTCAATTTCCTTGGATCCTTCCCCTTCAACTCTGACAGTGGCGCGCTGATTCCAGTACAGATTTTGTATTATACGGATGTCTTTCTTGTCCAGTCCGATGTCGTTCAGAAGTGCAATAAGACGATTATGTTGCACTCTGTCAAATGCTTTTTCGTAATCTATGGAACATAGAAAGACATTTTGCTGCATATCCTGACATTTTTGCACCAAAACCTGTACTGCGAATAACGCTTTCCTCGTCCCCACTTGTATGTATTCTTTATTGCACACCAAATAAAAAGGTTACAAATAGGCGAGTTTAATGCCTCTTGAGCATTCTTCTCAAACTAACCTTAGGGATGTAGGAGTGAGCATATTGGAGTACTACAAAGATGTTTAATTAGATTGAATGTAGCATATATAAGAGTATATAAGAAGAATATATAAAAGAAATAATAGTGATATATAAATAATAATAATAAAAGTCAATGTATGCATGCATGCATATATAATACATATACACTTCGTCTTTTTTAATAATAAAACGATTTAATTATCTAGTTGTTTTATTTGCAACAAAGGAAAACTACTGTACCTACTAAGGGAATGAGTATATTTTTTCAAGCCAAGCATGGGGTGATATGTCTGGCAACACTGCCGGGCGAACGCAGAAGGTGAACAAGTATCACAATTCTATTGGTGTTGGCCGACGGCTATACAAATTTGTTTGTATTGGACGAAGATGGAACAGTCTGTTGCTGACACTTCATCATTGCTGCAGTGATTGCTGCTGTCTTCTTGGAGCATTCCGGAAGCCGTCGTATCGAATTTTATTGGTAAGTACTACGTATGTATATCTATATAACCTAAGTGCAATATTATTTATTTAGAACACCCTTGTTAATGAGGGGGGGGGGGAGGGGGAGTAAGGGGAATTTTAATTTCGTTTGAAAAGTTAATTTTCTATCGAAAATATGAGAGCTAAAGTGAATTCATCGATGTATATTACAAATTATATAACTTTTATGTAAAATAATTTCCAATTGTTGCAGAAAATGGAGTAATCGTAAGAAGAACAGTCGGCTTGCGAATACAATGCAATGATTTAATTTTATTTTTCTCACATTTTCTTTCAGGTGACATTCCAGCACAGATAACAACACTGGGACATCTTCTACGACATCGAGGAAGACTTTCTAAAATATTAAGTTCTCTACAATTGAAGCTATCGAGGGATTAATAGTTAAAGTTTCAGTAAGTTTTTTTTTAATTATTTTTTTTTTAATGACTTCCCGGTGCGACTGGTGATGAGTCACATCGCTGTGCAGTTCGAAGTTTCGAGTTCTTCTGTGCAGTTGTTTTTATGTATAATATGTTATTTTTTGTACTTTTTTAAATTTGTGTTTAATGTAGTTTGTCTATAATTTTTTTAAACAGTTATTCTATATTTTTCTGAAATTTGGTTCAAATAGCTTATTGTATTGTCACTTATTATTATTTTGTCGAACTTTTTTAAAATTAGCTCCTGGCTCATACTGGCCAGGTCGACGCTGTTTTTAGCTAGACCTTTTGTCTACCATATATGCACCTGTTTTATTAAAATCATAATATTGGTAAATAAAAAAGTTGACAATAAACATTTTTCTTTCATCATTTTTTTTAGAATGTGTACAGTGTATTCAGAATATTATGCGCAGGTCAAAGGACAGTCAAACATCTGTTTACTACTTATATATACACCGTTTCATGCCTGGAAAAAAAACATTCTGATAATTCTGTTCAACGTAATCTTTACTTTTTTCAGACTGCTGAGGACGTCGAAAATGTGCAGTAGTAAAGGACGGGATGTGCAGTAGTAATTGTTATTCATTGTTCATTCTACATTGTCAGTCAAGTAATTTTTTTTATTACCAAAAAAGTTGTAATACCATAACAAACATAACTACACCGGTTATGATTTTCTGGACAATGTCTTCCGCTATTTTAGTTATATTTTGTGGCCTTATATAAGTGTGTGTGTGTTTTTTTTTAATTTCCTTGATATTGTATACCTGCGTTAATGTCAAATTAATACACATTATTTTAAAGTAATACATTGTTTATTTTCATATCTCACAATCATAATTTTTACATTAACATAGCAATAATAATACCCACATTATTCTTGAAAATATTGTGAAGTCTTGTGTTAAGTTTCTTTATTTCATTTTAATAGTGGTTACAATTAAATTGTTTATTTATTAACTGAATCCTTATGTGATTTGTGATTTTTGTTTTTATACCCAATTCATTGACATTCGCTAGAAAAGCATCACAGCTAGAATAATTTTATTATATAATTTAATATTATTTTAATAATGCCAGAATGTATTTCTCCTAACCTAATATATTTTAGTATTCATTTCATTTTGCATCTTTCTTAAATCAACGTAAAAATATTGCCATTTGGAGGATTTTCAAAAAACAAAAAAAAAACAGAGTAGATTTTTCAATTTACGAATGTAAATGACTGATGACTGGAAATATTTTTTTATTGCATTTGGATCTTAACTTATTAAAAAGTATTTGTTTCACCAACTCGTAAAAAAATATCACTCGTTTTCGATTTGGTGAAACCAACACTTTAAAAAAAATCCAACCGTTATAAAAATTACTTCCGGTCATCAGTCAAATACATTTGTAAATTGCAACATCTACTCTTTGTTCAAGCAAGAGGAATATTCTTCAATTAACAATATTTTAGTGTTGATTTAAGAAAGGTATAAGATGAAATAAATTAAAAAAAGTATTAGGTCAAGAAAAATCTATTCTGACAATAAGAAAATAATATTGTCGCATCAAGATATTTTGGTAGTCTTGGATAAACACTATCATGTTATTGGATTAATAAAATCATTTTCTTAGATAAACACAATATTTTATTGAATAAACAAAACTAATTTCTGGGTTAAACAGATATATTTCTTGGGTAAATACTATAATTTTCTCGGATAAATACTATAAAGCTTTTATATAAATACTATAATTTCCTTGGACTAATGAAATAATTTTCTTGCATAAACACAATAACTTTCTTAAAAAAAACAATAATTTTCTTGAACAAACACAACAATTTCTTGAATAAATACAATCATTTACTTGGACAAACACAATAAGTATCTTGGAAAAACACAATAATTTTCTTGGTTACTATGTTTCTAAATTTCTAGGATACGCTACCATTTTCTTCGTTTTATAATTTATATTCTTGGATTGAAAAGAGCATTTGTTTTACACGGAGAATGTATGTTCTTCCTATGAGAATTTATGCTTCCTTGCAAGAAGACACGCATTTGTCTCATTTGACACTATATTTTATTGACACAAGACAAAATAATTGAAACTACAATTTACTCTTTCGAAGAAAATATTGTTTTCCTCCTATGCTCAAACTCGGGTTATCTTGACCAATAGGATATTGCTTTGATCTAAGATACCATTTCTTTCTGTGGATTACTCCGGTCTCTCGATTGGTTACGAGTTCGAGGTCGCTTGCGCGGTCCTCTCCCTTACGAAACGGTGTTTACCGAATCTAGGACTCTGGCCTTGGTCAGTTTCCCCTGGGAATCGAACCTCTGGCGCTCCTGGACGGTCTGCGCACCGTGCGGCGCAAGCCAATCGATTGTTCACTATGACTAACAGTCGGGGGAGTCTGGAAGCTGTACGGTTTCCTGTAGATGGCGCTCTAAACACGCCTCTACAGTATAACATAATAATATAATAACAAACGAATTTTGAAATCATAGCTCATATTATTATAATATTATTTACATAAAGATGTCATTTTCAAATTGGTATGCGGTTTCAATACGTAATAATTACGCACTTTATTGTTCAGATAAACTACATATAATAGATAGCATTCTATCTCTCCGTTTGATTTCTGTGATCAATCAGCCTATTTAAAATGCGATAGATGACACTAATAATTTAATGTTATTATTGTTGTCATTGGTTAAATTATTGGTTTTTTAATCAATCAGTCCTCTATAAAATTACCATTCCTTGTCATTGAACTTTCAGATGGCCAAAATAATTGCTATTAGTTTCGCCGACAATGCTATCAGAACTACCTGCATTTCGCCGACGCAGAAGTGTTGGTAAATCGTACTATGGAGTTGGACAATCTAATACCATTATATAATCAATAGTCGTATGTAATACTTAAAAGCAAAACCTAATACAAACAAACGTAGATGGTATGCCACGACACTACAATCCACAATGTTTATTTGGTCAGT
Organism: Micropterix aruncella; assembly: GCA_944548615.1. Taxonomy (NCBI): domain Eukaryota; kingdom Metazoa; phylum Arthropoda; class Insecta; order Lepidoptera; family Micropterigidae; genus Micropterix; species Micropterix aruncella. The sequence goes on from OX155964.1 coordinate 1,477,504, forward strand.
CATATCCTGTTTTATGGGTGTTTGCCAAAGCATACATATACAATGAGAAAAATGCTCGAACAAGCTAGAAACAAAAAGTTGCTAGTTTCTTGAAGGACCCACTGGATAAATTACTAATGTGACATCTTTCTTAAAAAGTCACCGCTTTTACCTAATTACAGCTGCATGGAGATACTCAACGGGTAATCGGAATGTAGAAAGACCGATACACATAGAAAGATTCTCTTAATCATGACATGGGATACTTTGAGAAAACGAAAGAGGAATGAGAAGACGACACAAGACAAAGCATAACGTGGAAAGCAGTGCTGGGAATTTATGAAATGGTTAAAGCGGGTACGGAAAGAAGTCAAGAGGAATACACGTACGGATCGCTGATCCATGATGAATGACGTCATGTAAAAGTCCATCGAACTCTGTCAAAATAGAAACCCAAGAAAACATCAAACAACACAACATGATCCAGAAAATACACAAAGACAATAAATATGATTCACTGCTTCGTAATCCTGCTTTAGGTTTACGGTGAAAAATCAATAAATAAATAAAATACAATTTAATTTTGCGATCTGTGACGATCTGTCATAATTTTTTTTATTGTGTTTCCAGAAAGCTAAAACTAAATATTCACAATAGGAAAATATTATTATGTAATGAGAGCATTTTTTATATATTTTTTCTTTTATAAATCACAATTGGGCGCAAAGTCTTGTTTTTTAATTTAATTTTGTTTTAAGGGCTCAGTAGGCTTGATTACGTATCTTCGTGAATAGCACTCTTTGTCCAGTTCATACGAACTGGACCAAGAGTGCTATAAAGCGGTATCAAAATGAACGATCGATCATTTCCCGCACAAAAACTTCTACCTGCCGAATATAAAAGCATGTGTTTTAGTTTGAAACGAATATAAAATCATGTGTTTTAGTTTGAAAATATTTCATCCGGTCTTAGATTATGCCGCTTTATGTTCGATTGGCAGTGACAACCGTTCATTATAACGCTTTTATTAGCTTGACCTGTATGTATGTAACGGAATCTTTCTGCTTAATTTTCACTAACTTCCTGACGTCTGATAATTTGAAATTTTGCACATGTATTAGGGACCGATGACAATAGAATAATATCATAATTTGAACTTAATGTCCTGACCAGGAGCATCAGGATAGGTTTGACCTCTATGTATGTACATATGTAACGGAATCTTTCTGCTTAATTTTTACTAACTTCCTGACGTCTGAATAATTTGAAATTTTGCACATGTATTAGGAACCGATGACAATAGAATAATATCATAATTTGAATTTAATGTCCTGACCAGGAGCATCAGGATAGGTTTGACCTCTATGTATGTATGTAACGGAATCTTTCTGCTTAATTTTCACTAACTTCCTGACGTCTGAATAATTTGAAATTTTGCACATGTATTAGGGACCGATGACAATAGAATAATATCATAATTTGAACCTAATGTCCTGACCAGGAGAATCAGGATAGGTTTGACCTCTATGTATGTATGTAACGGAATCTTTCTGCTTAATTTTCACTAACTTCCTGACGTCTGAATAATTTGAAATTTTGCACATCTATTAGGGACCGATGACAATAGAATAATATCATAATTTGAACTTAATGTCCTGACCAGGAGCATCAGGATAGGTTTGACCTCCATCACCAGATCAGTTAGACAGTACCATATTACAAAAATACAGTTGGTATAACACAGCACAGCCAGAGACAGACCTTCTAGGTCTAGTTGGTTGTGCGATTTCGCCTCATTCGGATATGCTAGCATATTTATATGCATAGAGCTATGTTTTTCGCTATAAATGTTTGTTCTTAATTATTCCTCATGTACAACAGTATGCATGTCCTTGTATTTTTTTGTTCTTGTACGTTATAAATAAATAAATAAATAAATAAATAAATAAATAAATAAATATTATTGTATTGTCATCAGAACTACATACAGCTGCCAATTTTCATGACGCTACGATCCTTGGAAGATGGTTAAATTAGTTACCTTAGATTATGTTTCATAGTTTCATACAGGTCGACCTAATAAAAGCGTGTTAAAAACAATTTTGCTATTAAAGCGTGATGTTTTAGGTTTTTTAAACTATAATTTTATTTTATATTACGATCAACGTTTTGCACTGTCTTGCTCACACGCAGTGCCGGATTAAGCCAGCGCGGGGCCCGTAGCAAATTCTCTCAAAAGGCCCTTGGTTTGCTTTAGGTTCTTACGTTTAGGGTGTAAAATAAAATAGAACTTTTTGATAGATCCTTTTATTCCTAAAACAAGGTAAAAAAATATATTTTTTGGAGGTACCGTGTAATCCAAAAATGTTTACAAGGAGATATAAAAAAATTCGGCGCCACAGCTACGACCAAAACTCCGCAGAAAATAAATTGAGGAAATATTCAACAATCACAGTCTCTATCATATTCGACAATATAAAAACAAAAATAAAATATATTTACAACAGTGGAACCGTTGTTTAAAAAATGTACACATATGTACAATTTTCTTTTTCAACAAACTGTGTGAAATTTTGCAATGTGGACAAAAACTACAATCTAAGTAAAATCAGACCGTTTTTTATATAATTCACACCGATCAGCAGATCAGCCATTATTGTACGACGCACCTTTATTAACGATTACTAAATAAAATACAATAAAACACTCCTACTTAATTAATTCCGAAACTGGCCCGCGCCCCGCCGATGTTTATATTTAATGGGCGAGGCAGCCGCTCAAACTTTGGTCTAGCAGGCATCGAGAATCCCACTTTAGGAAGTTCAAAGTTTTACTATGCATAGCTGATGATATTATACATCACATATAAAAAGTGCGTGAGGTCGATTTTTCTTAAATTGGAGATATTAATTCCCAAACTCGGGTCCGCGCCCCGCCGTTAATTATATTTAACGTTTCCCATTGGCCTGTCGCAGGCTGCAGCGATAATTTTACGCTCAGGCAGGCGTGGGTGCGCGGGGCCCCCCAATGCGCGGGGCCCGTAGCATTTGCTACTCTTGCTAGGTGGCTAATCCGGCACTGCTCACACGAACTAATTCCGAAATGCTATTGGGCTCAATATTGTTGATTCAATATTACAGTTCTATGGACCTCTAATTTCGAATCAATAATATAGAAAGCCTTATTATAACTGGTTGTCGTTGTCATCCACACCGCCGCTATCTCCACGATCTACAACAATGATAATCAAAAAGTATCGTTAGCCCCGACCGCAGCAGCGCGCAGGCGCACGGAGACGTGAGCGACAAGCTCGCTCTGCTGAAGGCCCCATCGATCATAATGGCGAATGGAAAGTGACGACACAGCGTTTCCGCGCCTGACGAAACGAGGGCTTTCGCCCAACAATGGCGACCGATTGGCGTCACCACTTCATCCAGCCGACGCGACGCTCCATCGAATAATATTCGCATTACCACATCGTGGAGCGATGATTACTCAGCCTAATGTTACACGCTCGATATTTATCGTAATATTTGGATCGTGATCCAGGATCATGATATTTACCGAGCATGTAGTATGACGTATTACGGGTCGTAAAACGGATGACGGGATTTCTAGAAATTTAGAAATCCAAGATCTGGATCAAGCATTGGGCGATATTTATCGAGCGTCTAGTCTGTTGTCGATATTAAATCGCGTCAGTATTAATTCTGACTGCAACGGAGGACGTGCTAAACGAGACGGGTTCTGCCGCACCTCAAACTAACGTCTAAAACTATTTAAATATGTATAAAAATACAAAAAAATATTTAATGTCAGAGCTAGTTTTTCTCTCACTCTCACACGAATTGATTTTCTCATGACTGTATCTTATTTAGTCAAGTAGGTACACTGGGGAAATGTATATATATTTCAACAATGATTACGTATATAACCCGAACTGTGGTCCATACTTATGAATTAACATGACGCTTAACGGTGTTGGCGTGACGTAATGTTAAAATATAATGTTTTTTCATTAAGTCGCGACCTTGCGATCCTGCTTCTAAAGCATGTATACGTAAGGTTATAGTTGGACCCCATGAATCATGTTGAAACTACTGTGTACTGTTATTTCCGTATTAATCGTAAGGAAAATGTTTATACATATAATCGAGAAATGGAGTTTTAACAAAATGCCTTGTAACTCAACAAAATTACGATTGAAACAATGTTATTCTGTATAAAATCGAAATAACAAAATGGTAATGTAAGAATCGATCCAATATTTTTCTCAGTGTATGGCGTAATCAATTTAAGAACATTTTGAAATCCAGAATCAGACATGCGAAAATAATTTTCATATTCATTAATTTCTTGTTATACTGGAATGCGTATATTTATTTCTGTCTTAAAGCCGATATTTTGCCCATTTTTTTTGTCTTCACTCGCTTTTTTAATACTAACGCTAATATGATAGCAACAATTGTCACTCATCGCAGGGTCACGTCCCCTTGAATGGAATTTTATTGGATATGTTTTCATAGAACTGAGGAATATTCTGGATTCCAAAACACTAAAAACTGTTTATTATATGCTTTATGTGAATCGCTTATTACTTACGGCATAATTGGATGGGGTGGATGTGGTAAAACCCAGCTAAAGCCATTGCAAGTTGCTCAGAAATTTATATTAAAAATTATTTTACGTAGACCATATCGCCATCCCACTAATGAACTTTATGAAGAAGCTAATGTCCTTGATTGTAGGCAACTTTTTCTAAAAACTTCCCTCTTAAGGCTATTTTTGGTCAATAACTCAAATCTAGGAATAATTCAGAACCGAAGACCAACGAGACAAGCTATACAAAATAGCCTTATAATACCCAGAATGTAAACATAATTTGGACAAAGAGATTACTCTTTCATTGCGCCGAGATCTTACAATCTGATCAATATGGAAATAAAAATGAATTTGACATTGAGCGAATTCAAAAATAAATTAAAGAAATGGTTATCGAATCATGACAGACTAACCATACATCAAATGTTAGAAATAATAGTTTAATAAAAGGTAGGTGCACAAATTTAAACATATTTTCAAACATGTATATTGAATATATTTTAACATTGAACTAACTACCAATAATTATTTGACTTTGTTGTTATATATTATTTTGACAATGAATTGTACCTTTTTTGACTAGATATTTTCATATTAAATCCTTTATTACTTATAACATATATTAAATATTAATGACTGTTTCTTTCTTTTCTCACATATAATTTTATTTATATTATTTAATCGAATTTTATATTATTTCCGATTATATAATGGAATTGCATTTTATTTATTATATTATCTTTTAATATTTATTATTATTATTATTATTTTATTACTTCTTTTTTTTTGAAGACCAAATTTTAGGGCAATTTAGTGTTATTAGCTTTTTACTAAAACTTGTACATCTGTAAGCAATCAAGCAAACTTGATTGTAATATTAGAGTCCTGTCCACCCTAGAACGGGCTAGTCCCAGTTGGGTGACAGAATCAAATAAGCAAAAGAAGGTTTTACCATTTGTCCAGGGTAGCCTCACCGGTGTCCAGGGTTGAGTCTATCCTGGACAACGGCGGTTGCAACAACGCCGAAACGTCGGGCGCTACAAACTTCAAGCGGTAAATTCGTTTTTATCCTATTTATAATGTCAAACAAGCGCGATAGTCTTCGATTTCATACAAATAATATAAATTAAAGCATACGTAACGAAATTATAACTTTACGTCTATACTTCTTGTTTTTCTGCAAAGATTACCTTAAATTTGGAAATTGATTTCTAAGGTCAAGTAAAGATAAAAATGTAGTTTATTTTTTCTACAAATTAGGTCTTCATTACGCGAGAAATGTCCATCTCAAGTAGAACCATACTGCTCTGCGGACTGGACCCTTTTAAAATGCAGTCGGCGTTGTTTTAGGAAGAAGTATGCCGGCACCTCGCTGCGAATTAAGATTGGTCTTGGCTATTGGCGTACGAAGTACGAATAGCTATGCGTCCGGTCGCTTGTAGACTAAGAGGTGGCGGCGAAAAACTCGAAGGCGATTGAAAAACAAACGTCACCTAATTCATGACAAATATTTGTGATTCTGTAGATTATTTAAAAGTCAGCAGGAGCGGTGGCTTTTGTCCGTAAGCTCGAGAGACCGGAGTAATCTGGTCACAATTGGAAGTAAGGGAGTGAGTGTCGGCCCGCCGGGTGACATTCCTGGCTATCTCGCGGTTAAGGCGTTGGCCTCTTACGGGCTTGTGACGTAGCTAGATGGTGGATGTTTTTGTCCCAAGTCTTCTACGTTCACTCCAGGGAGATAGAACGACTAATCGTTAAAACTTCCTGAGGGGACGGGCTCGCCCGTTGTAGTCGACAACCCAAGTTGTCCGTAAGCTGGAGTTAAAATCTGGTACAAATGTAAAAACAGTTTAAAACGACCATAGATGGGAACATAATCATGACATGTAAAGATGAGTATCTGCTCTACATTATTGTGACAAAAATTGCAATAAAAATGATAAAAGTGAACGATTAAAATAGAAGATTATTTTTTCTTTTTGCTCTAGCTTCTATAGCGGGTGACCACTATATTTTTTAAATGCTTTATTGCATTGTATGTCAGCTTCTTTTCAAGTAATGAGGACGTGTCCAACCTCCACCTCTTAGATTTACTGTATTCGTTTACTATTTTATAATAAAAAAAATATTCGCGGATGCCAAAAAAAATATTAGGAAAAAATTGTGTTTGTTATAAGTGGAATAAGAAGATGCTTTCAGCGATGTTTCTCAAATAATAGCTCGGACGCTTTAGCTAAAATTAAATGATTGTGACTTTGGTGAGCGAGATTATGATCGTGAAACTTACTGTCTATCCCTGGCCATAGCAGTGACTTCTTCTCATTCTCTTTCACCGTACATGGTGCCCCTATTTGGTTCTCTTTACCGAAACATGTGAGAACCGCGCCGAGTATAACATGTTTTCAAAAGAACATTTGAAATCTTCCACTTAAATTCCACTTCTTTTCCCATTTAAACTCCTCCTTTTTAAACCTTTTTGCCTTTGTAGGCTTTATATAGTTTATTTTGATGTGGTACAATCGGCGTCCGCAAAGAGTTTTTTTCTTTTCTTATAGTCTTTTGAATTGCAAACTCATTATATAAGTTAATTTAGTAACTATCCGCAAATAATGTTCCCAAATCAGTATAGGTCAGCTCTAGAACATTGTTACACCTGTAGGCTCTAGAACATTGTACCCATTTAGATGATAGTTTTATACAAGTACTCATGGATTAATTGTCGGATTATATTGCTTTTATATTACGTAAATCAACAGTATTAATAAAAGTAGCCAATATTAGTTATTTTGTTTTTTTTTTTAAATTATGCTTGACATTTCTGATACTATTATTTGGATTTCTTTATTAGGATTTTAGTTATTGATTTTTTAAATTATTTGAACTGTTTAGGGGGAAGTCCCCAATTCCGGACAGCACCTAGCTTCTGACACTAATAGTATATATACAAGTCGCGGCGCGATCGATACAAAGACGAGTGAAAAGGGTGCGGGGAAGCGTACGCTTTTCCTTTTCCTACGTCTTTGTATCGATCGCGCTTCGACTTGTCGAGATACTGTTAGTGTCCGAAGCTAGGTTGCCGTCCGGCGTTAGGTTATTTCCCCCTATGTGTCACGATTTTAACAGTTCACGATTAGTTTATTTTTTTTATTCAGTTACTAGCTGACCCGTGCCCACTTCGTTGGGCGGTAAAACTTTTTACTTGTGATTAAATTATGAGTGTGGTTTGGTTAGTACTGAGTGCTATGATTTATTTCCTGACTGCCAAAAGAAGGGTTACATTTTTACATACATATGTCGTATTATCTCTTTAACTATTTATGCAGTAAAAGGGAAAAGTCATTTGTTTTAACACTTGAGACGATAAATTTACTTATTTTGATAATAATTCATAATTGTTGATAATATGACCAATAAACATGACCTAACGATTTAAATTATTTTTTTAATATAAAATACTACTGTTTGTTACTTAAATATAAAAGTTAGACATATGCTGTCGCTGACTTTTTTGTAGGCATTATTAAGCTCTACAACTTTTCCCTAGAACTTGATCATATATCTCTCATCGTTAAGGCAGCGTTCGTTAGAAACGTTTTCGTTCGACCGTTTTTTCCGACTTACTTTGGAAATCCGACTACCACGAAAAAGTCTTTTCATTTTTCGGATTACTATATAGCCTATGACATTCACAAATAACGTGGCTTTCTGTTGGTAAAAGAATTTTAAAAATCGGTTCTGTAGATCCAGAGATTACTTGCTACAACGTCACAAACTTTACCTCTTTATAATATTAGTATAGATGATAATGAACTCATTACTTTCTATTTGTTTTTAAAATAGGTAAGATTGACAAATTAGTATCATGCAAAAAGTTTGTAATAACTACCTGTTGCTTAAAGTAGGTTGTATATTACTATTTACAGTATATTGTGACACGTCCGAGAGTGGTAAATTCGTCAATTGGATACGAATGTAATGTAATATAGAGGTGAAGCAGTTAACGCTTCATACGTTTTAATCGCTTCATGTACCTTTTTGTATGAATAAAGCGTTAATTATTATTATGACTCGTCTCGCTCGCAATTGCCGACTGTTTCGTTTAAAAATATCCTTAGGTTTCCGTCGCTGGCTCTTCGTTTACTATTTTGTCGCCCCGATGTCAGCGCTGCTGGCCTCTATCGGACACCGCAATATACAGTTAGCGACCGTAGTCACGTGGACGACGAGTATTGTTTGCTTCCTCATTGGCGTGGCTGTTAAGGCGATATTTGCATAACGTTTCCGGCTAGCAGGTCGCTCGGTTCTCGCAGTTTCATTTCATCTCACCGCAAACTTTCATAGGCCACGGCAAGCTAATTGTTGCTCATACGTTCATCCAAAAGTTGGCAAAAAAAATACCGCCTAAGCCAAAAATGTATTCTTCTAATGTATTCGTTTCTCGAACCGAAAATACTATTAAGTTAAGTATTTTAGCAAGTTAAGTATTTTCAACAATACAGTTGCCCTAAGTTGTTATTGTATTGTTTAAACAAATTAGTGCCCTATTGTTTATTGTATTGTTTAAACAAATAAGGGCAACTGTATTGTTTAAAAACTGCTTTAAATTTCATTCGCGCGCAAGCAGACATTTTTCCCTGCTAAGAACACAAGATCGGCGTAGGTACCACAATGCATAGTGCCCAGAGATCTACATCGTTTGGACAAGAACATTATCATAACCTTACTCAACGATTATTAAATATTTTAAGAAAACACTTTTTTAGGAAAACATTTTAGGGCTGACACAGAGGGGGGTTCGTAAGAAATGCCTCATTCAGTGGTTGAGGGAAGAACGGGAATTAAATGTATCCTCATGACATTACAAAAATAACAACGCTCTTATTAACACAACATTATCTGTATGTGTACGTGTATAGGGGAGAGTTGCTCATATCTTGAAATATACGATTAAAAAAAACAAAATATTGCAATGTTTCTATTTGTTAAGATCTAAACTTTTGATATTTTAAGTTACGTACGATTTAGAATAATGGTTTTCCTAATAAATAAAAAAAAGTAATGTTGAAGCTGTTGACTTTTATTGGACCACCGTCGCTTTCATTTGACCAATAAGTAGTAAAATCATTTAAAAAAATCACGGACGTAGATAACTCGAAATAAATGCTCACTCATAGAAACACAATAAATTTGTTCAAACTTTACACTATGCAGTACACGCTGACAGACATGACTAGAATGATACTTACATCGAATTGATCAGAATCCAATTTTTAGTTTTTGACCCGCCGTGAACAGTGACACATAATTATGTCTCTTCTCGCAGCGAGTCGCAGCGTCCCCGAGGTTAGGGGGGGGGGGGGGGACTGGGACGCGAGCGGCTTGTCTCGACTTGTTTGGGCGTTGCTAGCTGTCATAGTTTTCGAAATACTATAGTGGTCCAATGAAAGCACTGGTCCAATGATGGCTACTCTCCCCTACTAGAGTAAATTCAGATTTTTATTTTATTACGTAATATTTTGTAATTAGATGTATTTTATTATTAATTATATAAATCGGTTTTGGACCAAACATATATTTTTTTAAATCGATACGCCTTGGGCCGTTCTATCGATTGGTAAAACTATTTACTACCAAAACGACCTATAAACCTTAGAAAAATGAGGCAGAAATCACGAATTTCGTCTCAAAACGATCTATCGCTAGTTAAAAATGGTTGATTATTTGGAATTAAAATGAATTTCTTTCAGAATGATCTAGATCTCATACTAAATCATAGCCCGTAAAAATGAATTCTTTCAAAACGGTCAAAATATATACTTTTTGGCACCTTTTCTGGTTTTTGTTGTGGTATCCTTAATTTTCATATGACAACATTGACATTTGAGCATAGCTTTGGTAAACTGAGTTACTGTGCGTACCACGCTGTGTCAGCTACGCTTACGCGGTCCGACGAATAACCGGGAGTCTGAGGACGTACGTTTCCTATGAAGCGGTGGTCGCCCTGACGTCATCTTTCCTTGAAACAATCCGTGGGCAACCCGATCCCGAGTGACCTGACGGACAAAGGCGCCACGCCCGCGATACATTTGAATTGATTACCGCGTTCAGGTAGAGTTCGCGCAAGCGATCTCGAATCCGTGATCAGGCTATAGGACGGAGAAATTCGGCCAAATCTGGTAGCGAGGGCGTGAGGCTGCCCGCTGTGTTCATTTCCCAGTGCACGCGGTGAGGCGTTAGACTCTTACGGGTATGTTAGCGTCGTTAAACGGTCGACTGTGTCATCCCTAAGTCTCTGCGTTCACCCCACGATTAAAAGAATGATCAATATCGTTACACCCTCCTGGGGTAGCGGGTTCGCCCATAATAGTTGACAAGTCCAAAGTGTCTGACGCCCAACACGGAAGAGGTAGTCCGAATCGTGTCGGTCCGTTTATTTTGTTTTATGTGCACTATCAAGCCCATCCCTAAGAATGCGGTTGCAATCGCTGACAAGCAGAAGTGTGCCACTGAGCGGGCACAGGTGCGCCTGCCAAGTTATGCTTATCTTTGCAAACCGGAATCAGCCGCCTTGCACAATGAACGCGTGCATTTCAGACATATTCAGCAGGTTTTTATTTAATAACATTGGAGGAAAACTATATCCTACTAATCCTACTAATATTATAATCGCGAAAGTTTGTAAGAATGTATGTATGGATGTTTGTTACTCTTTCACGCAAAAACTACTGAATGGATTTTGATGAAACTTTACAATAATATAGCTTACACATCAGAATAACACATAGGCTATAATTTATAAAGATGTATAGTTTTCTATCATCATTATCACAATTTTCCATCACCACGCGGGTGCAACCGCGGGGCGCAGCTAGTTATTATTATAATTTCTCCGATCAGTGCTGCAAGTAGAAACATGCTATGTTCTACCTACTGATGAAATCATTCTATTAGCCACTGACACATCCCTTTTTTTGACACGACTGCACAACAAAATAGGAGTGTAATGTGTTCAGGGTTCATCTAAGTATGTTTTTCCTTTCTTTATTCCACCGTAACTTCTAAACGCTTCAACCAATTTAGAAGCGTGTAGTATTATTAGAATCGTTATTTCATCCCGAGTGTCACAAAGGAGCTTAACTGTCTAAATATCAAGTAAGTAGTTGTTTATATGTCCAAAAATATATTGTGTTTAGTATCAAATGAAAGGTCTGATAGATTACATTCCGGAAATATACATGTATCTATACTGATAAATACATAAAATGCAAATATTTCATAAGAAACAGTAATAAAAATAACTATAAATTCAATAGTGTACTTTCTGTAACAGCAGTCGTGTTTTTTGTTCTTTTTAATATCTTTACTTGTTTGCGATAAAAACAGAGAAGAGCTTGCACAAAGGATTAATGAAACAATAAATAGACGTCGTATTTGGTTCCACGTTAATAAAATCTCGTTGAAAGTTTCCAAATCAAAAGCAATGTGTTTTTCTTTGCGGCCGTCCGACTAATAATATAACCTTATTCTTTGGAACAGACGAATTGGCAAGCGTCCCTTCTACTAAATTTCTAGGTTGTAGATCGACCAAAAATTACAATGGTCCGATTACCTGCCTAAGAGAACGTAGTAAAAAGTTGTGCAGTACCATTTACGCAATAAAAAAGATTAAATATGTATGCCGATTTGGGGCTGCTAAATCAGTTTATTTTGCTTATTTCCATTCCATGATGACATCTGGTCTTATGTTCTGTGGAATGGCAGCGAACTCGATAAGAATTCTTGTCCTTCAAAAAAGGGCTGTAGAGCTTTTCCAAGAACTTTATGTAAGCCGTTTTTTATCGAGTCTGAAATTATGACGATGTACTCGTGCTACATCCACCAAAATATTATGTTCACTCGTACACATATATCGGAGGTCCAGGCGAATATTGATTTCCATCAACGCAATACTGGAAATAAATTTGATCTGCACCCTTATCCGCACCGGAGCAGCAAGGTGCGCAGGAGTTTAATTCACTAAAGCCTCTGTTTTTATGATAAGGTCCCTTTTATGATAAAAACCAATTCAAAAAATTAATAGTCCATAGCTTAGTCAACAATTTAATATATGACTTAACAGATTTGGATAACGCTGAATCCATATTCTAAGGTATCACGCTGTAAAATAAAGGAAAATATTCCGAAAGTTAATATTTGCCAAAGTGCGTATTTTTTTTTACTGAAGGTTATATTACTGGATTTGACCATTAATTTAAATTTTGTAATGTTTAGTATACCATTACCTATTTTCATAACTGACATTTTCATAATTAAACATTATTACTATGATCATTATGTTTTCAGACATTGTACTACTTATTTAATCAGCAATTTTCATTATAACATCATTTCCAATAATTGACGATGCTCATACCGATTATGAATTATTTAACTTAATTTATATAGTCACAACTATCACAATAGTTAATTTTTTATAGTTAATTATATTACTGAGAAAGCTAGACGCAATGACACATCCAAGTGTAGAAATTCTTATTTACTGGAGTAGAATGAAATTTTATTATACTGAATGGATGAATATAAAATCGAAGACTATCGCGGTTGTTTGACATTATAAATAGGATAGAAAACGAATTTACCGCGTGAAATTTGTAGGACCCGACGTTTCGGTGACGTTGCAGCCGCCGTTGTCTAGGGTAGACTGAGGAGCTGTCAGTCCGTTGTTTTGCGGGTAGGCCGCAAACCGCTGCCGCCACTGCGTAGGTTATAACGGTGGTGGGGGGCCGGGCTCGGAGCGCGGGAATTTTTAAAATCCGTCTTGCACACAACACTCACTGTATCCTGTTTTACGTCTTTGCGTTCGGCGTTCGGCGGCGGGAACATTTTAAGTGTTCACTTAAAATGTTAACACATTTTAATGTTAAAACATTTTAAGTGTTCACTTAAATTTTAAGTGTTCAATTTTAAGTGTTCACTTAAAAAGTGTATTTTGACTAAGGTCTAGAGTGTATTTTGACTAAGGTCTCTTTTGTGTCTTATTAAGGTCTCTTTTGTGAAAACTCTTAAATACATAAGATATACTTAGAGAAGGTCGGTGCAAATTTTGATAAATGCTTTTATTTGTCGTCAAACATAACCTATTTAATCTCAACGTTAATAAGTCGAAGAACGTTGAAAAAAATAAAAGTTAAAGCATAAGGAACGGAAGTATAAGAGTAGAGACACACTTGTCACACGTATGCAACTTACGCAATGCATTATGACATTTGGACTCTTGCATTTCTATGCTTAGAGACACACTTATCCTACGCAACGTTGCGTATGAGAAGTGTGTTTCTAAGCATGCGAATTTAAGGGTCCAGATGACATACTGCTTTGCGTGCATAGGATAAGTGTGGTGCTGCCGTAAAAGTTACATTTATAGCTTCTGTTACATATATTATTTATAATATACTCGTATACATGTCACGTATACATGTTTATAATATATACGTATACATGTCAGTAAATAAAAGTAAGAGTGCTTCGTAGCAAGGAGATGGGGGTTGAGAGAGTAGTCATTCTGGCTCGGATCTTTCTCAGTTTAGGCACTCCGCTATCTACTCCGTAAAGCAACCTAACCGAGGCCCAATAAAGAAATCAACAATGAGCGTACTGTCGACGAGTGAAAACTCAAGCTTGCATACGGATAAATCTACGTGTCATTTTTTGAAACGTTTTTACAATTAAAATACTTTCTATCATTTTTACGACACGTTTTTTTGCAAATTCAGGCGAGTTTCTCTTTGTATGTTTTGCTAATCGATTAATCTAATTTCTCCCGATGCTTTTTCACAAAAACGTTTAATTTATTGACTCTTCGACTCTTCGATTTCGAACTAGCCTTGAATTATAAACGTAAAAATAACACTATCGCCTTACTCATCGTCGTTTATAAGAATATGTTCAAACATAGAAACGTGTAACGATTTTGCCTTGAAACGATGAGACTCATCACGCTCTATTTTTATCTTGCGCAATGAGCTAATTTCGTTGATAATCATAAGAAAATTGGATTGTCAAGCCTGGGGCTATTATTCCTTTTTCGTGGCGCTTCCGCGGATCCGCAAGTAAATCATCAAAATGGTCGATTTTCGAAAATGAAAAACCACAATTTGTTGCCATTATAGTCTGGCAACGTCACCCAGCATCAGTACGTTCATACACTGTTGAAATTAATATGAAATAAAACAGATTCCCAGACTTTCTGTTTGCGTTCCCCTAAACCTTATCAGATGTTTTTACACCCTCCTTTATCGAAGAAACACTTTATAAATTTTAAAACCCACTTTTTATATAAGAGTAACGTTTAATGAATACGTTTAAACAAATCAAGTATTTTTCAATCAGGCACGTAGAGAGGATTTTCATTTATGACGGATCCAGCCTTATTTCCAATAAAAACATCACTTCTAGATTGCTTAATAACATAGAACGATTTAGCAATGCTTCTGAAACTCTTGGCAAATTGAACGGGATGCTGATAGCATTGCCGGCCAAAAGTTTAATAGGCTATTTATAATAACACTGATAATGCATGTTTTTTATTCATAAAGTACTGATTGATTATAAAAACCCAAGAATGTAACCAATGATAACAATAATAACATTCAATTATTAGTGCTATCTATCGCATTTTTTTGAATAGGTTGATTGCATCGCAGAAATAATACGGAGATATATAATGCCATCTATTAGTCTATCTAAACTTTAAAATACGTAATTGAAACCTGTATATCAAATTAAAAATAATGACATCGTTATGTAGCTATGATAAAAAATCGTCTGTTATATTATTATTTTATAACGCACTGGCGGTGTTTAGAGTCGCCATATTGAACATAGTAGTAGTAGATTAACCAATTTTTGGAACTATGAGTGTCATCTACACTTTGCGTTTCGTAGTAAAATCCTGGTTGCTAAATTGTAGTACGACAGCAATCTGTCCGCTATCTATATAATCAATGCTTCTACGTAACTTCACCACACCCCACCGCGCCCCACCGGTCGGGAAGTCCTGAAATAAACTATTAGCTGCGCTTCATTTAACTACAGACATATTAGACTAGACCACGCGACCAGCCTGAGAAATCGATAGAGGAATAGAGAGAGAGACTGCATATGACTCCCTCTATCCTTGTTTAGTCGCGCATGCGCGGGACACGTAAATATATTACTATGGCAACCCTTATGTATATATCATTATGGCAACGCTTCGACGCCATAATATGTCTGCTCTGCTACGGATAAACGCGCATGTGCGACTAGACAAGGAAGCTCATATGCAGCTATCTCTTTCTATTCCGATATCGCATTCACTCACAGTCTGCCTTCGTACTCCCGCAATCTATTCTAGTATGTCAATGCATTTAACCACTCCGTACATTCCTTTAGAACGCCACGAATTCGTGCGCGTAGTGTAGTTCCAGTCCAGTTAAGTCATTCGGGCGCTAATCCAAGCGTGTCACTCGCTTATCGCACCTTTTCTTCGGGTGAATTACCGGGTCGGGAAATTTGGCGTGAGCATTTCGTGCCGAGTGGTGCATGCCGACGGCCGGGCTGGCGTCCGACCGCCTTCTGCCGAGTAGAAGCCGACTAACCCAGTAATGGAGCTGTCCGATAGTAGCCGAAAGCCGCCGCCCATGTTTTTGTCTGCGGGTCACGCTTAAATCGCCGAACGGCCGTGGCGCACGCGGTGAATGACGCGGGCGTTGCCAACTGAAAGAAACTTTTATTTTAGCGATGTATTGTCCCTATTTCATTTAAACAGCAATAATGCCAGGCTCAGGCTAGTTAAGCGCCCAGCCGCCAGCACAGCGATTGGCTAGGCATCAACCGTTTTGATCACATTACAGCGTGTTCTGCTTCTATTGTCAATGTGCAATTATAGGGCGGATAGAGTTGGTACATAGGTGAGTCGCTGCCGAGCAGTTTGTATTCAAGAAAAGTCTATTTGGCCGTTATCTGTATGGAATAAAGTGGCTGGGTTGCCTGATCATACATTGTAAGGTTCTGAGTTCTATTCCCAGCTGGGACACAATTTCCCGTTAGGATAAAATTAACGGAATTACATTTTAATTATGTCGATCGAATGCAATAACAAGACACACACTTACACACATGTTACACGCACACATACATATAAACACTTCATAGTGGTTGATTGTAAGTGAAGTCGTATGATAATAACCGACCCATTGTGAAATTTCACAATAAATATTAAAAACAAACTGAAACAAACAAATTAATTCGCATGAAAATCATGTTTACATAGAATATTATCGTGGTAGAGAGGCCAGAATATAATGCAATTGAACGGCATAGGGAGTATAAAAAATAATCTCAGCGAACCCCAAAACTATGAATTCGACATTATACATATTAGGTCATCTGTGTCGGTTTTAAGTGCCGAAATAAAACAATCACTCTGTTTATTGTTGTATAGGCTACGCATTGTCTTAACCATCGACATACTACATAGAATAGACCGCGGGAGTACGAAGGTGGACTGTGAATGAATGCGATAGCGGAATAGAAACAGATAGCTGCAAATTGCCCCCTCTATCCTTGTCTAGTCGCGCATGCGCGTTTATCACTATTTAATTGAGTATAAAATAATTCGTAATTCCTTCGTTCTGAATTATTATATTATATATTTACGTGAATATCTATATAATTGCGTTGCACTCGGTATATATTTAGGGTATCCCCCATGCGCGAACTAAACAATGATAGAGGGGGCCTATATGCAGCTTTCTCTTTCTATTCCTCTATCGATTTCTCTCTCTCTATCTTTCGATTTCTCAAGATGTTCGCGCGGTGTATTCTAGTATGTGGTCTTAGGACGAAACCAATACATCCGAAACTACTTCACCCCTAACTGATTTGTTTTTGCTCTAAACACACATTATTCTAGTCGTTTTATTAGCTTTCCGTCGAATGACAATCGCTTTTGCATGACTGTCGACTCTCGACTGATTTGTTGTCCATTCTTGTGTTGTCGTTTGCACTTGGCGCTTTTCCGCGTGTGACCCGCTTCCGCCGCCATTTCTAGGGCACATGCGATGGCTAAACTAAACACTTATTTGTCTCAATTTGATAAGACCGCTCGCAGCATGCTAATGACTGTCCAGGGTCAGCATAGTCATCAATGCTGACTTTCTCCGGTTTTCTTTTTGCAGATGCAATGTATGTATTACTTACATATGTTTTGCTATTCAAATGCTGCCATCGTGACTTTGTACCTACTAACTACGTATTCGTCATTGTACTTGAAGGTATAATGACGAATACGTAGGATGCATGTATTGTCTGTGTCAGTATCAGTAGAGGGGAGGTGTTTCAATTGCTAAGTGTAAGGTTATGTCGGCTGTTGCCATCCTGTCTCCCGTGGGATGAGCGCAAGACTACACAATCCACAGTCAAAAACGCTATCTAGCGCCGTTTGCATTTTAAGCTCACACGGGATCAGGTGCCCAACGGATCGTTTCAAGGTAGCTGACATCAGGTCAATAACCACCCCAGATTTTTAGGAAACCCCCACCCTTATTCGCCGGAGAGTACAGTCGATTGGCTGACAACGCACTATGCGCAAACCGCACAGCAGCGGCTGAAGGACATCCCCCAGAGGAATCGATCTGCCTACCGTGGCACGGGAAAACGGAGTCCTTTCCGGGTTCGACCCTTATTCGAGGAGGCTACTGGATAGAAATTGAACCGTGAGTTGAACGAGCAGGTCTTAATGACCTAACTGTACAGGAACCGTTAATTACCGTTAACGTCAGTATCAGCAGTGGTGCCGACTACAACGGGCAAACCCGTCACCCCAGCGGAAGGTAATTGAAATCGACCATACGATTT
Organism: Micropterix aruncella; assembly: GCA_944548615.1. Lineage (NCBI taxonomy): Eukaryota > Metazoa > Arthropoda > Insecta > Lepidoptera > Micropterigidae > Micropterix > Micropterix aruncella. The sequence continues at coordinate 1,495,984 of OX155964.1, forward strand.
ATCCTAGCTACACTATGGCTGCGAATTAAATCAACCAAATACAACCTTCAATACATATGTTTGCTTGTGTGTGTATGTGTGTGTGCCTGTATGCGTAAGTGTGTATGTATGTATGTGTGTGTGATCGAGAGAAAGAGGTGTGTGAAGATACGCAGTCATGGTCGCCTACCTCCGATATCGGAAACAGAACCTGAAGAAGAAGAGGCTGTAAATAAAAGAAATATCCAAGTAGACATTATTGTCTAGTTATTTCTTCAAATCGTGGCCAGGGAATGCAGTCGTCGCTTAATCACCTTCGCCACTGTCAGCTTTACTTGCTCGTGCTACTATACCGACCGAGGGTATGCAATGATCTATTCACCTCGGCGTGTAATTGGCTACGCGTTTGCGATCGACGCGCTCCGGTGACGCAACGCAATAATACGCATGCGCATACCTCCAATCACCAGCGACGATCAATGTACCAGTTACGCAATGCCTTATTACTGTGAAGATTAATAGAATCTCGAGGCCGATACGATTCTTTAAGGGCCGCACTGAAATATTTCGGAATGAATTGGAAAAAATAATATGAATAGCCAAAAATCTATTTATTGCTTTTCAAAATATTCTCAGTAAGCGTTAATACACTTTTTCATACATATAAACAATTTTCATGGCATTTATTTCCCTCCTCCGTGGTGACCTTGGAAACATATTTTTCATATTCTTCGATCGCCTATTCTGGTAATGAAAATCGTTGACCGTTAATTCTTATTTTTTGGGAATAAGAAAAAGTCACAAAGTGCCGTATGGAGGATGGCTCGTGAGTTCTACGCTTTTCGCTTTCGAAAATTCGTTTGTCTGTCGGTTTGGGTGACATCTGGTGCAAGATGATGCAGGATTTACGGTCGCTTTTATGAAGTTCGCTAATAATTTCAGGCTAGTAAATGATCGTGTACCAATCAGCATTCAGGGTACGATAATTCTCCAAAGCAACAGTGACCACGTGTCCAGAGTTCCTAAAAAATAAGCGCCTCACTACACTTTCCACACACGCCACTTTGGTTGGGTTTGGCTCATCTTGAACAACCCTAGTCGACTGCTTCTTTGTTTCGGGGTCGTAGCTGTAAATCCATGCTTCGTCACCTGATACTATGTTCCACAGAATTTGACAGCCCTTCGTTGAATCTGGTATGCATTGCACCAAAAGACACGTCCGGTTTTTTAAACCCCAGGCAAATTTCATGGGATTAACCGCGAGCATAGCTTTCTCACAGCCAAATATTTGTACGTGAAATCAAATATTCCAAATATTTGATTTATTGTACGTGACTCATGCCTATGCCTAAGGATGCTCGAATCTCACGATAGGTCACATGCCTGCCTGTTTCAAACATACGGCGCACAGCTCGATATTTCTGTTGTTAACAGCGGCGGACGGGCGACGTTCACGAAGTTCATCACTGAGATTAACACGGCCGCGTTTTTAATTCTGCAAACCACCTATAAATTGTCGTCTTGCTTGGTGTTTCATCGCCAAAAGCAGTCTGAAGCCGAGCGAAGCTCTTTTGAACAGTCAAATTATACTTAAAATCGTAAAAAATACTCCAGTGAAAATTTCACGAGTTAATTTCGTCGTAATATAGCATAATTATTATGTACCTATATGAAATTATGTAAACCATGTTGATGTAAGTCAAGTCATTAAATTTACATTTTGATTTTATATTTAATAAATTGAAATTAAATCGATATGTAGCTCTGCTAGAAGATTGCAATCCGGTACTACTTTATTACTGTTGCTCAATCTTCTCGGCTCTCTCAAAAATCAACAAATAATAATTTACTGATGCATTATTGAACAGATGCAAATCGTCAGGATAGCTAGGTTAGGAACCTACTAATGTGAGGGCCATATGATAGGCGTGGCATCCTAGAATAACTATGGACTGCCTACGCGGTTGCATGGCGGCGCGTGTTCTTTTGCGCAATGCCTATTTGTACTCCTACGCGACAATTACGTTTACTTTTCTCTACTATAGTTTTTTATAATTACGGATCGCCTCTAGAGCGAATATTCTATTGTGACCCAAGACTGACACGATGATGATGATGGCGGAGATAAGCGATCACCCGTCTACTCCTATCCAATCCTACTTTAAGATGTATAACCTCTAAATTTGTGGCGGACCCCAATACTCATCAGACGGAAACGTACCTATGTACCTTGTAAACGAACGAACCGAATCGGGTAGGGACCGGAAGAAACACTCCGAAGCCATAGAAAACCACACTCACTGACGCACGGATAGAGCCAAGATAGAACCTCATCATACCCCAATAGGTCGATCGAGGGATTGTCACAGGCTAGGGCTGAACTGCAAGACACGAATCGAAAAGTAATGAGTAGGTACTAGTTATGACGATAGCCGGACGAGGAAGATGATTCCATACGGCAGCAACGGACGCATCATCGAGGTGCAATGACGATATTTTATTTATTTATTTTAAACATAACATGCAGAATTCATAAAATGGTCATACCAAGTAATGGTGCGAAGTAAACGACGACCCACATTCACACGACCATGCTCAGCGCATGCATAACTAGGCCGAATAAAGCCTGTATCTGGGCATACGATTTTCAGACTTGGGTGGAGAAGCATAACTGACGTATGTACTCATACACGTACATATACACATATATAGATACATATACTTACACACATATATAAATATATTCATAGATACACATACACATATACATATATGTATATATATATATATATATATATATATATATATATATATATATATATATATATATATATATATATATATATATATATATATATATATATATATATATATATATATATATATATATATATATATATATATATATATATATATATATATATATATATATATATATATATATATATATATATATATATATATATATATATATATATATATATATATATATATATATATATATGTATATATATATGTATATATATATATATATATATATATATATATATATATATATATATATATATATATATATATATATATATATATATATATATATATATATATATATATATATATATATATATATATATATATATATATATATATATATATATATATATATATATATATATATATATATATATATATATATATATATATATATATATATATATATATATATATATATATATATATATATATATATATATATATATATATATATATATATATATATATATATATATATATATATATATATATATATATATATATATATATATATATATATATATATATATATATATATATATATATATATATATATATATATATATATATATATATAAATATTTGATTGTAAATGTGTAAATTATTATTTTTTCAAATTGAAATTATGTTTATTACTAAATAAATGAAATGATAAAATAATGAAAGGGCACTTATCTGGTCTGTGGTGACCAGGAGTGACTCCACGCCTTATTCTTCTCTTCCTTCAGCGCTTGCTAGGTGTTTCCTGTTGTGGTATTGGAACCTGATCAAAATGGTAGCGGCAACACAACAATGCGAGACGAGAATGAATGCTGGAAAATAATAGGCGATTAGTGTTTCTTAAATATTAATGATTGTTATAAAATGTATATCAATATTTCGGCTCAGCCGTCGTCAAGATATGTGACATTTCTCATGATATGAGAAATGAATCATAATAACTAAGAACATCGTAAGTTATCAATTGCGGAAACAGGTGCCGCTGCCGTAAGTATTTAAAGAGGACATTAACTATCGTTTAAATGTTTCTGGTCCACCAGGACCCCAGATAAGTAACTTTTCATGAATCTAATTTTATATATTATTGAAAATAATTTAAAAAAATATATATATATATATATATATATATATATATATATATATATATATATATATATATATATATATATATATATATATATATATATATATATATATATATATATATATATATATATATATATATATATATATATATATATATATATATATATTGTGACCGACACGATTTCTCGGTACTTAGGATACCTAGAAATCGATGTGGTCGCTTGTTTGTAGAAACTAAAATTATAAAGAAAACATTAAATCACTTGAACGATGACATTTAATTAGTAAAAGGCAGATAACAATAAGAAAATATGAATTTTAAAGAACTCTAGAAGTGAAATCTATATTTACAACTATAATATTTGATTAAAAACTTTGAAAACAATTAAAAACTTTGGAAATTAATATTTAATACATTTCAAAAACTCTGGAATCTAGCTCAGAACAATGGGACTTTTCTCAGAGGCCGGCTGATCATGAAGGGTCAACAGTCAGACAAGTGGTAGGTAGAAAACAGCAGTAGGGTAAGTACGATAAAATTTCAGTGATAGAATGTTCTGGAAAGCGGATTCAAACTTCCCGCCTTCAGCTCTAGGTCGCGGCGACGTCACGTGGTTACGTGGCGGTGACTGGTACGATTTACGCCGTTATCGTATCGTACGGTACGGCGGCGCTGGCGATCGACCAACCCGGCTCGGGCTGATCTTCAGGAAAGCTGGAATGGGCGTATTCTTGATTTCTGGAGTTCTTCAGCTGTACCCTTGTACCCCGACCGGCTGGAACGGTTGAATTCGGGAGTACTCTTCAAAACGGCTGGAACGATTGAAGTAGGCAAGGCTCCCAGAAGTTTGCCCCGTGGAAATTCTCCCCGTGGAAGTTCTCCCCGTGGAAGTTCCGAGAAATATAATGTGGGTCCCATCAAACTTGCAGAAGGCAGATTTGCAGACGGCAATCTTGCAGACGGCATTCTTGCAGGCGGCAGTTTTGCAGAAGGCAATCTTGCAGAAGGCAGTTTTGCAAATGTCAAACTGACGTTTCGAGGGTCGGTATTTTTGCAGACGGCATTTTTGCAGAAAATGAAGTTAGAAGCAAAACATCGTATTTAAAATTTAGTGTTACCAGAGTAGAAATCGACAAAAGCCGCGTTTTCATATGTCAGGGTAGGGAAACCAGTCCACTTCTTTGAGTGTCCTCTCCATCGCGGATCTCAGCAATCAACTTTCGATTTTAGGGAAAGAAAAACCTAACCTAACCTAACCTAACAGAAAAACTTAAAACATTTTTTTTAATGTTTAGTTTGATGTACTGAATCATCCACTACAAGGATGCCGGTAATTAATGTCACTTCGATTTTAGGGAAAGAAAAACCTAACCTAACCTAACCTAACAGAAAAACTTAAAACATTTTTTTGTTTAGTTTGATGTACTGAATCATCCACTACAAGGATGCCGGTAATTAAATGTGGAGAGGTAAAAATATTCACCACTTTAATTTACCCTGACATGATAATTTGCTACTTCTTTTTCTAAATTTAAAATTAATAACCTATGACCGCTTTACTGCTTTATTTTTGGTTTGTAAAATAATATAAAATTATTTTATTCATGTAATCATGTCCTAATGCGCCATTCTCAAACGTTGCTAACTTCGGGTTTGTATGCAAGTTTGCTTTCTGCAAGAATGCCGTCTGCAAAAATGCCGCCTGCAAGGTTGCCGCCTGCAAGGTTGCCGCCTGCAAGGTTGCCTCCTGCAAATCTGCCCTCAACAGATTTGGAACTGTCAAAAGTGACATTTGTGCAAGACTGCCGCATGCAAAACTGGCGCCCCCCTATAATGTCTAACACAACAGAGAATGAAGACCAACTCGGAACTTCCACTAACTAGCGCCACGGCTCCGATTTAAAAATGCCCGGAAAACGAGTTTTTGGCGCTTCATATAGGCTCATATCAAATGTTCCAGAATTTTCTAGTTCATACTCGAACAATCGATCATATCCGGTTCACCGTTTGCTGAGTATAAATTGTGTAGCTAATTTCTAAATTTTATTAATTTAATAAAGAAGTCAAAACCGAGATTAATTTTATTATAAAAACCTTTTTGAATTTATTTATCCCCAAAATTCAATACAAGGACAGGACCACCTTGACTCTATGTCGTAAAATGGTTACTTTATTAGAAATAAGTATTTTATCAAAATAAAAATTGCTGTTTTAAAATATTCAATGTTTTATTTATTTTGCATTTTAATAACCCAATCCCATAGCAATTTATCGCATAAATTATAATAAATTATTAAATATTAAGTCGCTGATTTCGACTCTTGCGGTTGGTAGACGAAATTCGGTTGTATGGAATTGGCAAAACTGCATATATGTCAAACGATCGGTGTCAGTGTCGTGAAACAACAACAATGGCGAGGATTGGGACTCAACACGCGATAAATTATGGAAATTCTGTATTTAATTTACAGAAATCGCGTGACAATATATATATATATATATATATATATATATATATATATATATATATATATACATATATATATATATATATATATATATATATATATATATATATATATATATATATATATATATATATATATATATATATATATATATATATATATATATATATATATATATATATATATATATATATATATATATATATATATGATAAGGTTTGTAAAGAAATCCGTTTATAGGATCATGTTTTTATTTAAAATAAAATTAGTAAAAGCTACTTAAAAAGTAGCGAAGGAAATCCCAGGTTGTATTGGGAAATGCTTATGTTTGAATGAGATATACTTACGGATGTGCACGACTTTCGACAGGTGCAATGTAAGTTTAAAGGTCCTTTTGCAGTCGACTAACGATCACTATTCATCCATATATCTCATAAATAGGGCTTATCCTTATGCAACACAAAATGCCTTCAAATGAGACGAATTAAGCGAAAAAATTAAAAATTAAACTATTGATCATTTCGGCAAGGCCGTTTTATAAATGAAAGTGACATTACGAAATAATTCAAATTTCGAATGCTACTAACATTTAAAATATGATACAATTGGCTGAGTTTGTTATTAACGAGCTATTAAATCGAATTAAAAATAAATAAAAAAACTCCATATGCTCAATGAAATGAAAGAAAAAACTTAAATCTTTATTTCTGGCAGAGAAGTTTATAAAAAAGATTGTATAATGTTATCAAAATAGGGTAAACCTATATAAAATTGTATAATATTAAAAAATTGTAAAGAAACATTGTAGAAAACAGTATAATATTGTTATATTTGATAAGGTTTGTAAAGAAATCCGTTTATAGGATCATGTTTTTATTTAAAATAAAATTAGTAAAAGCTACTTAAAAAGTAGCGAAGGAAATCCCAGGTTGTATTGGGAAATGCTTATGTTTGAATGAGATATACTTACGGATGTGCACGACTTTCGACAGGTGCAATGTAAGTTTAAAGGTCCTTTTGCAGTCGACTAACGATCACTATTCATCCATATATCTCACATATATATATATATATATATATATATATATATATATATATATATATATATATATATATATATATATATATATATATATATATATATATATATATATATATATATATATATATATATATATATACACATATACACACATGTTTATTATCTTATTCCGCATTTATGCAGGTATATTATTTTTAAAAGATGATTTGCAGAAGATCATTATCTGTCCTTGAACGACCTATATCGTCAAAAAGCCTTTTTTTATTGAATAAAAAGGTACTTTATTGTTTTTTATGTCGTCATCAAGACGGTTGAATATTTTGGGTCCTATAAAATTTAATTGTATTTGGGCAAATGATGAATAAACTCGGGGAACGGCATAATTCAAGCCTGCAGATGCTCATGTAGTTCTGTGTTGCTGGCTTCGTGGTCGTTTATCTAGGGTTCGATGGAAGAACATGAGTGACTGTTTCAAAAAACAGCTGGCGTATATCTAACACCTTACTTTCTTGGAAAAGCATGTTGGAATCATATCGTGGGAGCCTTCTATTGATTACCCTCAACAGAAGCTTTTGGGCTTTCACTAGAGGATCCAAGACAGATTTTGCACATGCTCCCCACGCTATCATTCCGTGCACCCATAAACCCTGACATGAGCCATGTAAATCATTTTTAGGGAGTTCGTAGGGGATATGAAGAGAAGAACGTAATGACTGTGTGTAATGTCACCAAATAAACTTGCTAACCTCGAAACGCAACACAAGATAAAAACATTAATTCATTGTAATTACTGCTATGAAATAAATAACAACGTTTATCGCGTGTTTCAATACAAAAAAACGATGCGCTAAAATTTCGCTGGCCGCCAGTTCATTCTATATAGGTCCAGCAATCAGCATACGCAGCCAGCTTACGCGAGTCCACGATGAACGGAAACTGCAAACGTCAGCCATATCAGCCACATATGTGTCCATTGTTTTTCTGACTTACGGCTATAGCTGAACCTTACTCATCGTCTATTCCGCAACCCCTTCGCGGTTTTTAGAACAACCCCTGTTTTTAAAACATCACTTCGCAGAATCACAATTCCTTAAACAGTATGTCCTTTCCCAATATGCATAAACTACGTCAAAATCTGTGGGTCAATTTTCTTTCGTGACGAAAATACTTGCATGTAAGTACGTTTGCACTTGCGACGTTCAGACGCCCATCATTTTCGCCGTCAAAATATGTAGGTCATTAAAAAAAAACAAAAAAAAAAACTTTAAAAAGTAAATATTAACAACATAAAATTGGGTTCGCCGAAAGCTAATTTTTCGTATTTTTGTGGTAAACCAATAGCTGCTATGATTTTAATATGTTCAAACGTGCGGCAAAGCAAAAAAACTGATTCATTACAAACAGCATTAAAAAAAAAACAAAAAATATATTAACTGCAGTGTTTAAAATGCTTTTCAAGGTGTCTGAAATTAAAATATAGGGGCATAATCTTAGCCGTAGAATTAAAAAGCGCAAAACAGCGTAATTTTGTGGACTGGACGATTACACCAAATTAAATATATTTTTGGACTACCTATAAAATGAGTTTTTGACCATTTTTTCTCATTTATTTATTTATTTAATCATTTCGGAAAACATACAACCCATACAATAATCTAGCAAAGCCTTCAAATCATGCAGAGAAAAACATTCGGCCGATGTTTTTTTTTGTAGGGGCAAGTCGTGTACCTTCGGACAAATTCCAATTCTCTAAAGATTTTTATTTTTCGCGCAAAACCGGCTTCAATATTGCCAAAATTTATATGTGATTTCGAGAGCTGGTCTCATAATACAAACAATATTTTTGTTTTAAATGTTGCTTGTAAAATTTCCAGAAATTTAGAATATTAAAAAAAAATGGTTTTTGTCCACAGGTACACGTCATGATTGAACCTTCGGATAATAGGTTTGAATTTTCGGACGATACATAGACTAATGGACAATTTGATGGACTAAATTTGATTTGATGGTGATTTTTGCCCACACGAGTGATGGAAGTGTTTTTACAAATACCGCAGAAAAGATATATTTTTTGCAAGTATTGCTTATTACCACTGCATCATTGGATATAATAAGAATTTTTCTAGGTCTTTCAGAATCTTCTTGATACTTAAGGCTATATTTTCTTATGTGTTTCTTTGCTTTTGCACGCTTACTGCCTTGTTTTGTAATTGCTTTAATTGCGTCCGAAGCTACAAGTCAGATACCGTCCGATGGTACAAACTTCAACTATTTTGTTAGAATTTTAAATTATTATGTTGTGGATATAAAAAATTCACATTTCCAAATTACTAAAAGTATAAGCTTTCTTGAGCTATGCGATTATATAATAATTTTTCACCACGTTGAAATTCAATTTAAATAGCATTAAAAACTTACTTTTTATATGATAAAACTTCAACGATCTTTCCTAAAAACACATGTGACAGAAGTAAGCATTCAAGCATACATCAGTTTAGCCATATACCAAAAACAACGTTTGAAAGTGTCGACATAATTAAATAAAGGGGGGAGCCTGGTTTAAAAGGCCAAAAAAAAACAAGTTTTTAATATTTTTTTTCAACAAAGTTGAAATCTGACCATGAATCTTTTATATCAGTTTGACTAACATTTGAGAAATCGAAATATTTTTTGCAATGGTAGAAAAAATTTTTTTTTTTGAAGTGTTGAATTGCAAATGTTTCTACCGCTGCAGAAGTTACGGTATCTGTTTGCGCCGGTAATAGGAAGCGTCATTTTGCCTGAAACAAAAAAAGTCAATTAGGATATTAATTTTTACATGTGTATTTATAGATGAAGTAAAACGAACAAAAACTTAATATTGTTGTAATTTTTCAAGGATTTAAAGAAATAAAATCGATTTTCGCCCCAAAAACTAGTAAAAAATATATATTGAAACTTTTTTTTCTATTTTTTTTAGTTCATATAGAAGAGAATTAAATAATATATTTTTTTTTGTAACAACTCGATCCGTCAAGTAGTTTTTTTTAACACCGGCGCAGAACAGAAAAATATGGTTTTCAGAAAAACGCGTTTCAAGTTATATTAAAAAAACAGTAGTAAGTTTTTTTAACACGCTTTTATTAGGTCGACCTGTATGTAACTAACTATGTAATGGAATCTAAGGTAACTAATTTAACCATCTTCCAAGGATCGTAGCGTCATGAAAATTGACAGCTGTATGTAGTTCTGATGACAATACAATAATATGGTACTGTCGAATTGATCTGATGATGGAGTCGGAAGATATGAACTGGAACTTCATGATGGAACATCGTATCATAGCTGTTTTTGGACTTGTTAGAAAAGTCTTGGAATGAACTTTGACCATGATTAGGTTTCAAGGTCTGATGATGAAGCCGGAAGATAGGCACTGGCATTCCATGATGGAATATCGTATCATAGCCGTGTTTGGACTTGTTAGAAAGGTCTTGTAACAACGATAGATATAAAGAATCTTTTTATAGTTTATTATGGTTTTGCAAAGATACGTTTACAGATATGATGTCGTTGTTCTGATACAATAGTAGTTTTTTTGGTTTTTACGTGCATTTATAAAAGCGGGTTTTTAGTGGTTTTTTACACTTACAGCAATCTGCAACTATCAATGATTCTATAGGTAAAAGATTCATGAATATATTTCAACTTTGAGTAAAAAAATACATGAAAAACATGTTTTTTTGTTCTTCTAAACCAGGCTTCCCCCTTAAGTTAAGGAACATATATACTGTCCGATAGTACATGCATCCGAAGGTACACGACTTGCCCCTATGTATAACACGCAAGTATGTATAACATTATCTATGTATAAATTCTAACAGTAACTTCATATTAAGAGTGATACGATATCTTTTAGGCACTACTTTTTATATCATGTCGTAATAAAAAAAAAAATACTTTTAAAAAGAAATATATAACACATAAAAAGTGGTCTAAAGGTATCCGATTTCACAGTAGTATAATATTTACGTTAGTACATTTTTTATTGCTAAATATACTACTGATTACTGCCATCAGCGCGCATGTTTCGGACGCGCGCGCTCAACCTTTCGTAACAGTGCCGGTGCAATTATTAATAAGTATTGTGTTTTGGAATCATCATCGCCATCATCTTTGGGTGTCGTCTCCGTAACGTAATTTTATATAGGGTTATTGGTTCCTCGGTAGATTTAGCTATCTATACAGCCATATATTATATACCTCAATGCAAAATCAAAGTTTCGGAGTTATTTATTTTTTTGAGTTTATTTTTCCAAAAATATACTCTATGACATATTTTAGTTGATTTAAAAGTAATGAATTTTTTCATATTTTTCTGACTTCATCACGGACCGCGTGAAATAGCCCTAATTTAGTGAAAGAAATAAAAATAAAATTGTCGACAAAAAATAAATTCCGAGAAAACTGGTTGAACGATTGGCAAAATTAGAAAAGAAATTAAGTGATTTTGAAGTGATTTTATCTTGATTAACTTGATATCTCCCCCCTGATTATTTGCCGGTTGGGGCTTCTTCCGTTTTTTTCGCAAGTGCAGAAAGTGCTTCAACCGCCTAGTTCCGACCGAGGTATTCCCCCGAATTCACGATCTTCCGATCTCGACCGCCTACGACTGCAAGATTACAGCCGTGACAGAAGCCCAGAACGGCCCTGGCAGGGTAAGCCTCTTCGAGGAGGCTGCCAGATAGGAGTTCAAGCGTGAGTTAGGCAGGCTAGATGACAGAGAGAGTTTGGCCAACACCTTTTTTTTTCTTTTATTCAGAGAAAAAATATTTTTTTTTAAATTATAAAATCTCGCCAAACTGGTGTACAGTTTGTTGGCGAGACAAACTCTTATTTTTCTAGTCTTACACTTCTAATTTTGTGATACAAAAAGACATTAATAATATAAAAAACAATGCACAGCAGTATTACTACTGGTCTTACTACAGGCTTAAATTAGGCCAGTATTACTACAAGCTTAAATTATAGAAACGTATAACAAATTTACTTATGACCACTAATTTTACTATAAACATCCAACAGGTAGCTTTTTAATCTCTTTTTAAACATCTGTTTGCTCACGCTTACACAGTCTTCCTCAGATACAATAGTATTAAAGATTCTTGGAATGAGGTACTTTAACGTCCTTTCACCATAGTAGTTGTTCGCTCTTGGTTCTTCAAATATTTTACGGACTTTTTCTCTAACATTCCTATTGTACTGTATTGGTATTTTACATTCTGAATTTCTAAAGTGCACCATTGTTAGTAAGTATGTAATTTTTTCATGTATAGGTAATATATCGCATCGCTTAAACAACAAGTTATAGTTCTTTTTACATTGTGTTGACACATTTTTATTTACTAAAAGTTTTATTATTCTACGTTGCAAATTAAATACTTTATCTATATAAGTCCGAAAAGTACGACCAAACGAAGTGAGAGCATAGCTCAGTACTGCATCAGCGAGGGCATGATATACTAAGCATAATATTGGTTTATCTACAAGATACTGAAGGTGATTGAACTTATATAGCATCCATCTCATTTTATTACATATATTATTAACGTGCAAGCCCCAATTCATGTTACAACCTATCGTTAGACCCAGATATTTATACTCTTTTACAAATTCAATTTTTTTTACAGTCAGTACAATTTATTTTAAAATTATGCAGACATTCATATGAGGGACCATATGAATGACCTCCCAAGCTGAGTGCTGAGACCAAGCTGAGAGGTCCCAGATCCCAAGCAAGAGAGATCCCAAGCTGAGAGGTGATATGAGTGACCTCTCAAGCTGCACTGAGCCATTTCAGTAATTATGAACCAACGCCAGGGCAGTAATTAATGTTTTTCGTGTGTTTTTGTTGCAGATGGAGTGGTCGGTGGGGGCGCCCGTGTGGTTCGTGCCCGGGGGCGCCGCCGCGGGGCTGCCGGGGGCTCCGCCGCCGGTGCCGCTGCCCGGGGAGGTGCTCGAGTGGCACAGGCCCTCCAACGTCGTCGTCGTCAAGGCGGTCATCTCCGGCAAGGTAAGAAGCGTTCGATTGAAGGCTCGTTAAAACGGGAAGCGGGCTGACCGCGCGGGCAGAATGCCCGCAGTTCGCCGCGGATTAGGGTAGTCAAATAGAGTGCGGGCAAGTTAGGTGTATAATTGTACAGACTTCGCAATCAGTGAGTAACTCGTGATTTCTTCCATGTCAAACAGTTCCTCTGATGAAGACGAATTGCGTCTTCTGTTTGCTTTGAGTAAAATAAAAAGAAGAAGTTTGCTCTGCAGCAGTTTTCCAAGCTTCTACTTTTTTCACGACCTTTTTTATTTAATCTGAATATCGTAGATCATACCAAAACACTTATTACCGAACAAAATCGATGCAGTATTAAGTAGTTTAATCAGCCATTTCTAACTTTGACTAAATCTTAATTTGGCGGTAATACACAAGGTGGCCGAAATGAAAACGAAAAATCGTCTGAAACCTCGATGTCAAACCACTATCAAGAATTGAAGCTACACTTACCTGGATCAACTCACTATTTACTACTTATTTTTAAATACAAACTGGCTACTACTTAGCCATCTATTTTGGAGTTGCATTCTCTAAAACACTCTCGTTCGGGAAGCCCGCGTCAAGTACCTACCTGTCGCCAAGGCTCGCCATGTTGAAATAAATGATGTGGCAGATTTTGATTCTAACCTACCCAGCAATAAAAAACATTAATTATCAATGTTATTATAGATGACCAAATAACTTGCTATTAGTTTAACCGACAATACTATCAGCGCCGCCTGCATTTCGCCGGCCCCGAAGGGTTGTCGATTCTTACTATGGAGTTAAGCTAATGGTATGGAATGCTTCTCGTGCGCTTAGGCCTTTAAGATCCATCTCGTTCTGAAAGGTCTGCTGAACTCACTGTTCAGCTCCTATTTATTAGCGTCCTCGAAGAGGGTCTACCATGTAAGGGCTCTGTTTCTCCTGCCTCTCATTGCATGCACGGTGGATCGGTTTTCCCTGGGGGATGACTTTCGGGCGCTACGACGTTAGTCACTCGACTGCACTCCGGCGAATAACTGGAGGAGTCTGGAAAGGACATTACGGTTTCCTAATCAGCGGGGGTGGATACCGAACTGTTGTCAGCCACTCTTAAAACGACCATTTGGCCACCCGGTCCCGCGTGAACAGGCGGGCAAAGGATGCCATGGTCCGCAGTAAATTCATACCGAATCACGCAAATCTAACAACAGGTAGAGGCCGTCGGATCCGTAACCAGTCGGGAGGACAGAGAAATTCAGCCATATCTGGTAGTAATGGTGCGAGGTTGTCCCACCTGTTGCACTTCAGTGTCTCGCTGTAGGGCGTTGGCTTCTTTCGGGCATCTGCGTAGCTAGATTGAGGACTGTCATCGTCCCCAAGTCTCTACTTTCATCCCAGGTTAAAAGAAAGATGAATATCTTTATAATTTCCTGGGGTGACGGGTGGGAGCTAATGGGCCCTGGCTGAGTTGGCCACGAAAACCCATTTGTTCTGGATCGGTCACTCACGGGTCAACACCCATTCGGCGGCCTCCACGCATGAAGCGCGAGCCCGGGTAGAACCCTAGCCTTAGGGCTAGTTTCCCCTATTAATCAATCTTCTGGCGCTCCTGGACGGTCTACGCACCGTGCGGCGTAAGCCAACCGATTGTGCATTCTAACTAACAGTTAAGAGTTTCAAGGCGATAGGTGAGGGCAGCAAACCCCGCCCACCGCCCGGGCAGTTATAACGACGAGGGTCGTCTTGTCTGCCCGGGATGTCGTGCTACGACAACCCTGCGCGTACCAGAAGGGTAAAACGCGCAGGGGGTGAAATAGGGTAAACCAACCCCCCCGTACCGCCCCGAGAACCCATTTATTAGAAAAATAAAAGGTATTTACAAAAAAATAAACATTTACAAAATATTACAAATATTACAAAATATTACAATCATTCTAACTAACAGTCGGGGGAGTCTGGAAACAGTACTGTTTCCTATAGAGCGGGTGTGGTTGCTGACCTTACGGCGACTGCTTGAAACGACCATCGGCTACCCGATTTTGGGTGGACAGCCGGGCAAAAGATGCCGAGGCTTGCGATAGATTCGGTTGACACCGTTTCACCGCTTCGTAAAGGAGAGGACCGCGCAAGCGGACCGTATCCAGTTCAGGATCGGTCACTCACGGGTCAACGCCCATCCGGCGGCCTCCACGCATGAAGCGCGAGCCCGGGTAGAACTCTGGCCTTAGGGCTAGTTTCCCCCATTAGTCAACCTTCTGGCGCTCCTGGACGGTCTACGCACCGTGCGGAGTAAGCCAACCGATTGTGCATTCTGACTAACAACTATGGTTGTCGACTACAACGGGCGAGCCCGTCACCACAGGGAGTTTTAACGATTAGTCGTTCTATCTCCCTGGAGTGAGCGTAGAAGACTTTGGATAAAAACAATCCGCCGTCTAGCTACGCCACAACCCGTAAGAGACCAACGCCTTACCGCGAGATAGCCAGTAATGATTACCTGGCGGGCCCGACACTCGCGCCCTTACTTCCAATTGTGACCAGATTTCTCCGGTCTCTCGATTGGTTCCGAGTTCGAGGTCGCTTGCGCGGTCCTCTCCCTTACGAAGCGGTGAAACGGTGAATACCGAATCTATCGCGGACCATGGCGTCCTTTGCCCGTCTGTTTACCCAGGATCGGATGGCCGATGGTCATTTCAAGAGCAGTCGTAAGGTACGCAACCACCCCCGCTCTATAGGAAACAATACAGCTTCCAGACTCCCCCGAATGTTAGTCAGAGTGCACAATCGATTGGCTTGCGCCGCACGGTACGCAGACCGTCCAGGAGCGCCAGAGGTTTGATTCCCAGGGCAAACTGACCAAGGGCAGAGTCCCACCCAGGTAGGACTCTGGCCTTGGTCATTCCCCCATTCTGACTAACATCTTGCGGTGTCGACTACAACGGGTGAGCCCGTCACCACAGGACGTTTTAACGATTAGTCGTTCTGTCGCCCTGCAGTGAACGTAGAAGACTTTGGACAGTACAATCCTACGTCCAGCTACGTCACAACCCGTGAGAGTCCAACGCCTTACCGCGAGTTAGCCAGGAATAAACCCGGCGGGCTCGAGATACTCGCGCCCTCACTTCCAATTGTGACCAGATTTCTCCGGTCTCTCGATTGGTTCCGAGTTCGAGGTCGCTTGCGCGGTCCTCTCCCTTATGAAGCGGTGAAACGGAGTGCACCGAATCTATCGCGGACCAAGGCGTCCTTTGCCCGCCTCTTACCCGGGATCGGATGGCCAATGGTCAATTCAAGAGCAGTCGCCATAAGGTACGCAACCACCCCCGCTCTATAGGAAACAATACAGTTCCCAGACTCCCCCGACTGTTAGTCGGAGAGCACAATCGATTGGCTTGCGCCGCACGGTGTGCAGACCGTCCAGGGGCGCCAGAGGTTTGATTCCCAGGGGAGACTGGTTGACCCAGTGTCCTACCCAGGATTCGCACCCTATGCGGGAGGCCGTCGGATGGGTGTTGACCCGTGAGTGTGACCGACCCTGAACACATGGGTCATCGTGGCCAACTCATTGCTGACTAACAGTTAAGAGTTTCAAGGCGATAGGTGAGGGCAGCAAACCCCGCCCACCGCCCGGGCAGTTATAACGACGAGGGTCGTCTTGTCTGCCCGGGATGTCGTGCTACGACAACCCTGCGCGTACCAGAAGGGTAAAACGCGCAGGGGGTGAAATAGGGTAAACCACCCCCCCCCCCGTACCGCCCCGAGAACCCATTTATTCAAAAAATAAAACTTATTTACAAAAAACATAAAAAATTTACAAAATATTACAAATTTTAACGAGAAAAGAAACAACAATATCGTAAATTTAGGAGCCGGTAAGCGGGGTAGAGGACGCTCCAGAACAATGAACGTGAAGGCGCACTGTCCGTGGGCAGGTCTCGGAGCAGCCACGGGGGGGAGGAATCCCTGGATCCTGCAAAGAACGAAACGCCCCTCGGGGCGGTAAAGAGACGGACACAAAGACGGGCACTTCGGGCTGGAAGTAGCCGCCGAATCACGCCACCAAGGAAGAGGGTACCCCCTGGGGGGTATCCCGAAGCCTCATGCTTTCCCAAGAAGCCACCCAGTGCCCCACAAACTCGCCAAACGACTGGAAGCAGCTCCTACAACTGACCAAATCCGGGTACCAAATCGGAGAACGCCCAACGCACGCGCCCACTGCATCCATCAATTTCTCCCGTGCAGCCGCTAGAATTGGGCAAGACCAAATTACGTGTTCCGCAGTTTGGCGACCATACCCACAGGCGCACCGGGGGTCATCGGCAAGTCCAAAGTCAAATAGTTTGGCTCTGAACTCTCCGTGGCCCCCAACCAGCTGCGTGGTATGGTGGTCGAACCGCAGAAACGAATTTGCCATCCGCACTGCAACAGACGGGAAAAAGCAATGGGTGAGGCGGCCCGTACCCCCGGCGTCCCATCTAGCCTGCCAGACACGCAAGGACTCCACCCGAATCAGGCGGGCAAACTCCCCAGCTCGGTGCGCCACCGGGTCGATCGATAGGCCATGAAGGACTACCGGCTCGCCCCGGCGGTACCGCGACAACGCTGCACGCTCCAGAATTTCCAGGTCAATCGGCAAAACGCCAGCGATGACGGTTAACGCAAGAGTGGACGTCGTTCTGTACGCCCCGGTCAGGGCCACGAGAGGGATGCGCTGTCCGCGCAGCAGCGCGACACGCGTCGCCTCAGGAACAGCAGACTCCGTCCAAGCGCGTGCGGCATAAGTCGCACGCGGGACGAAGACGCCCTTATAGATAGTCATGACCGCCGGGAAACGAATTCCCCAGTCGGCCCGACTTACTCCGCGGAGCGCAAAGAATAGATCCCGGGATTTTTCGGCTGTAATCTTTGCGTGCGAAAGAAAGGAAAGGGAAGCCGTAAGCGTCACCCCCAGGTATCGAACGGTGGCCGGGAAGGATACCGGGCGACCGTTCATCCTGATAACAGGGTTCCGCTTAAGATGTCCCTTCAGGAGAAGCGCCTGAGTTTTCGTCGGAGAGAAGGTGAGTCTGTTTCGCTGACCCCATCCGAGGATCAGGTCCAGCGAGTCAGCCACCCTTCTTTCGACCTCTGCGCGACTCCTGCCGCCCACCAGGAGGAGAGCGTCGTCTGCATAAGCGCTGACGGTGCACCCCTCCGGGTAAGGTAGACCGAGGAAATCATCAAAGAGAATGTTCCAAAGGCTAGGACCCAACACTGACCCCTGTGGACAGCCCATAGTCGGGGTTTTGGTGACGCTGGTCGGGCCGTACCTCAGAGTGACAGATCTGTCTGAAAAGTAGCTCCTCACTACTTTCAACAAATTGTTCGGGCACAGGCGGGCGCGAAGCTTGCATATGAGCATCGGCCACCACGCGTTGTCGAATGCACCGGAGATATCCAAAAATACGCCTACCACGTAGCGGCCGTCATAGTTGCGGACCCAGTTCTTCGCAAACAGGATGGCGTCCTCCGTGCTTTTCCCTCGGGTAAAGCCAAACTGACGCTCGTTCTGGGGAGACAGAGTCCTTTCCAGCCGTTCGCGCACAAGCACTTCGAGCACCTTACCCATTATGGGAAGGAGCGTGATGGGCCTGTACGCTTTCGGATCCGAGCGCGGCTTGTCGTTACCTTTGGGAATCACCCGCAGGAGGCCAGCCTTCCAGCATAATGGGAAATGACCGTCCCTAATGCATTTCTGCATCAGGACAGTCACCTCCCATCTTGCGAATTCCCACACCCGCTTCACTATATCAGACGTAAGGTTGTCTATCCCCGGTGCCTTTCTGCGCGATAGCGACCCGATGATGGTGCCGACCTCGTCCGCTGTTACCTCTGACAGATCAGGTACGCGCGAGTCTACGGCAATAAGCCGCCGCAGCTGCGCGTGGTGGGGATCGTCATTGTCATTCCGATCCGATGGACACAAAGAACCGAGGAGAACTGAAAGAGTGCCTTCGGTGTCAAGCGGGGCGGAAGTACCCTCGACAATGCTAGAGAGGTAGTTCCCACCCCGCTTGGCACCTTTGTCGATGACGTTCTTCATGTCCCATGGGTTTGCATTCCCAACTTCGCTAACCCATGTACGCCAGGAATCAGTCTTGGCACGCCTAATGGCGGCATGGTAGACGCTCCGAGCCGATCTCAGGGACTCCCGAAGTACCTCCACACGCTCAGGGGGAAGAGAACCCCTGCGGACTTCCCCCATGCGGCGGTACGCTTGCCGGAAGCACCTGCGAAGGTCGGATATTTCCGGAGACCACCACGGTGCCGTAAAGCCTCCGCAGGGCCTCCTCCGACCGAGGACCGACTCGCAGGCCGACTGCTGACTAACAGTCGGGTGAGTCTGGAAACAGTATGTTTCCTATAGAGCGGCGGTGGTTGCTGACCTTACGGCGTCTGCTCTTGAAACGACCATTGGCTACCCGATTTTGGGTGGACAGTCAAAGGATGCCGTGCCTTGCGATAGATTCGGTTGACACCGTTTCACCGCTTCGTAAAGGAGAGGACCGCTCAAGCGGACCGTATCCAGTCGAGAAACCGGAGTAATCTGGTCGCAACTGGAAGTAAGGGCGTGAGTGTAAGCCCGCTGGGGTTACTCAGCGGGCTTACACTGGCTATCTCGCGAATACGGCGTTGGCCTCTTACGGGCATGTGGCGGAGCTTGACGGTGGACTGTTTTTGTCCTAAGTCTTCTGCGCTCACATCACGGGAGATTGAACGATCAAATATCGTTTAAACTTCCTGAGGTGACGGGTTCGCCCGTTGTAGTTGAAAGCTCTAGTTGGGTTGACGGCTTCGCCCACTGTAGTTGACAATCGCCTCTCTATATAGGTGAGTAATCTAATGCCATATATAATAATTGATTTTTACGTTATAATAATAATTATAACGTAAAAATAGGGATTACATTTTACATATTACATTTTACGTATTACATTTATTGTATTACATTTTACGATGTGTCAAGCGTTAGCGTGCACGCTAGCGAAGCATCGACCCAGCGGGTTACGGGCAGACGAGCAGCAATGCCGAGATTCCGGATAATCCTGTCCGCACATGAGACCTAAACTGAGTAGCCGGGTCTGTTGCAGGACGAGTTACGCCTCATCGAGGCCACTGCACCGAACACGCCTCTAACTATCGTATGGTAGGTTAGGTTAGTTTAGGTTAAGTCTGTGTTTTTAAACCTTTTTTAGACGTTAATTATACGTAATTGAATGAATGACGTGACTGGTACAAAACTACAAAATTAGGCATTTTCGATAAATATAAAAAAATATATATTTGCATATTTCCTGCGGTTTACGATACCCTCCCAGCCCGCGACGCGAAGCTTGACAAGCATGCTTGACCGTCTAGAGAGCCCTTAACAACTGATATAGTTGGTCTAAATCAGCGATCCCCAAACTTTTTTGTCTCGACCACTTACTGTTTTTTGTTTTCCGTAGACCTCCTGCCTGCCTATTATTAAATTTTCCTAAACCTATTAACTTTAAGCCTATTAATAGAAGCCAGATAACAAAAACCTATTAACAGAAGCCAGATGGCAAGATCGGCCATGAGCAAGCTAGAAAAGCTGTGGAAGAATCGGAGTATAAGCAAGCGGACTAAGGTGAGGCTGGTTCGAGCTCTGGTTTTCTCGATCTTTCTCTATGCATCGGAGACATGGAC
This sequence comes from Micropterix aruncella, assembly GCA_944548615.1. NCBI lineage: Eukaryota > Metazoa > Arthropoda > Insecta > Lepidoptera > Micropterigidae > Micropterix > Micropterix aruncella. The sequence goes on from OX155964.1 coordinate 1,517,133, forward strand.
CCTGAAGGCTCGGATACGCACCAAAATCGATGCACTGGAGATGTGGTGTTGGCGTAAAATGCTAGGAATCCCATGGACAGCACGCCGCACCAACAAATCTGTCCTGGAAGAACTCGGCATCCAAGTGAGACTCTCCACCGTATGCATGAGAAGGGTCCTGCAGTTCTTCGGTCATGTTGCCAGGAGAAACCCAGAGAATCTGGAGAAAATGCTTTCCGAGGGTCAAGTGGAGGGAAGAAGAAGCAGAGGCAGATCACCGGCCAGATGGAACGACCTCATCAAAGAAGCTACAAAAGGGTCAATACAATGTGCGACCCGCCATGCAGAAGACAGATCGAAGTGGAGGAGCCTCGTAGGCAAACTGTTGTCTAGTGGCCACGATCCTCAGTAATAAGGGAACGTCGGAGAAGGAGATTAACTTTAAATGTATTTTTAACAGATCGCACAGTACTGATCGCTTACATAGGGTTTTTGGCAGTTGTCAAAAATGAAAAACATTCACAATTTTTATTCGTAGCCTTATTGAAAAGTATGTTTGCGCGGTGCACGTTTATTTCCAAGCGACCACAACCCTTAAGTACGAGGAATTTAAGAAAGCCACACATGTAGCACTATCTCGCTTATTCATGTGACGAATCTATCCCATATGAAATTTATTCAAATATCTCACTCGCACCTTCCCTCGTTAGCCATGTGCGTTGGCCTCCCCAATCGAGCAGTATTGACCTTTGGGTTGAGTGTTGATTTCCTTACATGACGTTTGTGACGCGCGTATTTGTTTAATGCGTTTAATGTCAGTTTAAAATACTGTGTTGTACACACAATCTATTTTAGATTTAATCCGACATTTACGGAACGCCTTATTGTTTATGATGAACTGCCCTAATGGAGTCTGCTAACGTGGACTCCCGTTTACGTCTCCTACGCCCAAATTTTTTCCTCGCTGACATGGGCAGCGAGGAAAAATCCCTACAACTCTAAATCTATCCCTGAGGTCCATACAGACCACTTTGGGAACCACTGGTCTAAATCGTCTTGATCCGAATCAAATAATATTAAAAGAGAATGGGTAATTTCGCACCCACTTGCAAAGTTTGTTGTAAATTTTCTACATATACTAAACGATAGCTTATTACAAGTGTAACATTTCATGCTTATAGCAGCTAATCTGAAATACGTGGCTGAAAAAGTTAGATTGTTGAAATTGCAAAATATTTTAATCAAAATTACACAGGTTTTAGTAAAGTTTTATTTGATCAATACACTTCTTTATATTAATTATATACAAGGTATATCGATGACATATATAGAAAATATCACAAACTATAAACCTATATCAAAATCAACTATTAATAATAAAAATAACTGCATAGTAACAAGGTGAGTACTTTTATCTTATCCCAAAAGCTAAAGTAAATAAGATATGGATAGATGATCCATGTGCGGGTGTCAGGTAATATTTTTCGCCTGGGCCGGCGGCATTATTTTTGTTTTACGTTGGAGTTGTCTAAAGAGTGCACGGATGAAAGAGACACGGTAAATAATCAAGAAAGGCTTTCTGGCTGTGATACTGGACTATCTTGAGTTTTACTTAACGGTTGCATTTTGGTTGAACTCTTGATTCAAATAACGACTTTAACCCTATTTACATATTACACCCTATTTAACAAGATTTGATAACTAGTTTATTTCGCAAAATTATCCAGATATACAAACCTTTGGATGTATATAATTCTTATACGACACGGATTAATGAGTTGAACTTTTATATTATTACTTCTTTACACAAGCAAAATTAATTGTTATAAGTACCTAGTTGTTACACTCTGGGTTTTTTTCCTACAAAAATTCCTATTGACCTTTATGTGTCTCATCGAATCGATACTCCCTACGTATGCTATTGGCAAACGTGCAACTATTTACATAGGAGAAGCGTTTAAAGGTCGTTATGCTGATTAATAAAAAAAAAAATCTGTTGTGTCACCCCAAGATTTTCCTGACTAGTATCCGGGGAGGTGCGAAAAAGCGCAGCAGCTAACTATTACAGATTTATTATTAGAAAATAAGTTTGCTTTGCTGTTGAAAAAGTAGTTTACAAATATGTATGGCAGGTACCCCAAATATGTATGGCAGGTACCCCAACCGTAGATCGTACAGACCTCAAAATCAACTGGACTATTCACACTGACCATACCTATCGATTGGAGAAAGAAATTTTGAAAGCGGGGACAATATGTAATCAAGGTTCCCCAAATTTGTATGGCAGGTACCCCAAACGTTGGTCGTAAGTACCCCAAAAACTAATAGGTTCTTCCAATGGTTAACAGAAGCTTCTATGCCAAATTTTAACTTAGACAGATTAAGCGTCTGGGCGCTATCGCGGAAACAATTTTTTCGCCGGGAACCCCAAATTTGTATGGGAGGTACCACAACCGTAGGGCGTAGGGACTCCACAAACTAATGGGTTCCTCCGACGGTTAACAGAAGCTTATATACCAAATTTCAGCTCAATCCGATTAAGCGTCTGGGCGCTATCGTGGAAGAATACATACATACAGACATACAGACATACAGACATACATACAGACAGAGATCGGTCTGGAAATAGTCTCAATCGTCTCAGGGAGTCTCAAAATATATATTCCCATCTTCATCTCAAATTTTTTTTTTAGCGCGATCACAATACTTTCCTTTCCGATAGGTCGTCAGGAAAGTAATAAGAAAGTGCACAAGTAACGTAACTTTAGTTACTAAACTTGGTATGATTAGTTATATTAAAAGACAAGACAGTACTTCGTTTTTGCAATAATATATTATTTTCCATAATATTGCTATTTTCTCTCAGAATAAATAAAGTAAAAGTAATTGTACTAAGCGGCGTATAGCCGGAATTTAGAATGCGCTATCTGCAACAGCGTAGTTTATGTTGGTATACATATATTATAGAATACATATAATTAGAAATACATTTATATAGTTAGAAAAGCGCCGAAGCATGATCGACGCAGTATATCTGCATAAGGTAATTAACAATCTTGTTGATGCTAGTCAAATTTGAAGCAAATTATTTTTTTTGTCCATCTTCGACTAGCTCGCTCGCAGCGTTCCTTCCAACTGGCAATCGGCAATTCCAACTATGCACAAAATGCTTTTCTTTATAAAGCTTGTCATCATTACAATTCAGTATTTATGAATGTTGATATATTAGCCACACCCCCAGATACATTTAAAAATTTAATTATGAGTATACTACTAATTTACTTGAGAAATTTGTTTATTATGTAATTATATATCCTCCTGTTATCTTTGTATTTACATACCTATTTCTTGTTTTTTCTTTTCTTTGTCATAACGTGTTATATAACATAATTATTTAATTATTTATTAATTCATTTATTACCATAATAATTTATTTATAAATAGGATAGAATCGAATTTACCGCGTGAAATTTGTAGCACCCGACGTTTCGGTGACTTTGCAGCCGCTGTTGTCTAGGGTAGACTGAAAGAGCTGTCAATCCGTTGTTTTGCTGGTAGGCCACATACCGCTGCCACTACTGCGTAGGTTATAACGGTGGTGGGGGGCCAGGCTCGGAGCGCCCGAATTTCGAAAATCCGTCTTGCACACAACACTCACTGTATCCTGTCTTACGTCCTTGCGTTCGGCGTTCGGCAGCGGGAACATTTTAAGAAGAGGGTTCCACGTAGAAGAGAGTTTGTAACCGTCGTCTCTCTTGAAGTTCGGGGTTCTTATTATTATTTTTATTATAAATTAATTCCGTTTCAATCGTTGAAATAATGTTAAACGTAATGACTTCATTATTATACACAAATTTCGCAAAATCTGCGTCAGGTCTTATCTATATAATGTCATTATCTTGCGTCTTTCAATGTTTTATGCAATTTAATTTGGGAAATATTTAGATTCTATTTCGTATGAAGAGTAAGCGATTGACGGGCACTCAAAAGGGCGCAGATGTAAAAAATCTAAAGTTCAGCCAAAGAAAACTGACCAGCTAATTTCATCATGCGATGTATAGAGCCTGTTATCATAGATTATATAGATAACTAGATTGCTCAATACCACGTTGTGAGTCGTCGCCTACAACGGGCGAACCCGTCACCTCAGGAAGTTTTAACGATTAGTCGTTCTATCTCCCGTGAAGTGAGCGCAGAAGACTTGGACAAAACAGTCCATCGTCAAGCTTCGCCACATGCCCGTAAGAGGCTAACGCCTTAACCGCGAGATAACCGGGTGTGTTACCCAGCGGGCTCACACTCACGCCCTTGCTTCCAATTGCGACCAGATTACTCCAGTCTCTCGATTGGTTACGAGTTCGAGGTCGGCGATCGTCTCCGAGGCGAACGTCGCAAGCGCCTGAATAATAACATTTATTTAAATAACCTATAACAACTACAATTTAGTTCTACGGCAGAGTCCTGGTTGATTCGCTTGTATCCCGGATTTTATTAATCGAAATCCCGTTTTTTAAAGTTGTCTTCCCTAGTTGTCAGCTCGATTGTTTCTCATATTAAAAAGCAAATGCATCATAATCATAATAAACAAATAACGGTGGAGTTTTTCCGCATGGTTTGCTGATGTTTATAATAATTAACTATTATTTCTTTGCTTTGCGGGGCCGGTGAAACTGGTCTTTCTGCACGAGTGACCATGCGTTGATATCTCTCAGTGCGGACGTAATAATATAATTGTACTAAAAAAATAAAATTCCTCCAGGTTAGCGATGCATCACTTGTAGCCATTTTTTTAAATAAAAATTTGATTTAAATTACAAAACGCGTATTTTTACAAGCTTATATTTACCTTGCAATGTTTGTTTGTTTATTTGTTAGTTAGTTTATTAGTTTGTTAGTTTATTAGTTTGTTAGTTTGTTAAGGTCAAATCTCGCAAGCAGATTTATAACCACTTCTACTTATCCTATGAAGTTGAAATTTTACATGTTAGTTCAGTAACGATGACAATGCATTTTTATGGGGAAAATAATAATAATAATAATAATAATAATAATTTTATTCATTCAAAAACATAAATTTACAGTTGTATTAGTTGCAGAATCTGCCTAACTAGGCCATAGCCCGTACCAAGGAAAACTCTATGTATGGCAAAGATTTATTCATGTGCACATAATATTAAAATGAAAAATACAAAATATGATAAAATATAAAATAGATAAGCGAATTGAAATTAAACTTATAATTATATTTAAAATATTGATATAGCATGGTCATGGAAATAAATATTAATATAAAATGTCGTAATATGAAGTTTATATAACAAATAAATAAATAGTATTAAAATATAAAGTGTAAAATAAATAGTATTAAAATATAAAATGACCTGATCCTACGCCTAGGATCGGTTCCCGACGAGGCTACTCTTCCATGGTCGAAAGCACAGACACAATTTTGTATACGCATTTAATTATGATGGCCCGTTACAAATTTTACCATGACATGGCCGCTGCACCCAGGGTTGGCTTCCAACTAGGGCACTCCTCAACGGTCAAATGCACAGAAACGAAATTTTAAATACGCATTCAATTATGACAGCCCGTTCTAAGATCTGTTCAGGGTTGGTCACACTCACGGGTCAACACCCATCTGACGGCCTCCAGGCATGAAATGCGAGCATGGGCAGGACTCTGGCCTTAGGGTTAGTTTCCCCTAGGAATCAACCTTCTGGCGCTCCTGGATTGTCTGCGCACCGTGCGCCATAAGCCAATCGATTGCGCACTCTGACTAACAGTCGTGGGAGTCTGGAAGCAGTACTGTTTCCTATAGAGCGGGGGTGGTTGCGGGCCTTACGGCGACTGCTCTTGAAACGACCATCGGCTACCCGATCCTGGGTGAACAGCCGGGCGAAGGATGCCGTGGTCCTCGATAGATTCGGTATACACCGTTTCACCGCTTCGTAAGGGAGAGGACCGCGCAAGCGACCTCGAACTCGTAACCAATCGAGAGACTGGAGTAATCTGGCGCAATTGGAAGTAAGGGAGTGAGTGTAAGCCCGCTGGGTAACACTCCTGGCTATCTCGCGGTTAAGGCGTTGGCCTCTTACGGGTTTGTGGCGGAGCTTGACGGTGGACTGTTCTGTCCAAGTCTTCTGCGCTCACTCTAGGGAGATAGACCGACTAATCGTTAAAACTTCCTGAAGTGACGGGCTCGCCCGTTGTAGTTGACAACCCTAGCTGCCCGTTCTAAGTTGCACAAACACGAAACTCTATATAGCATTCAATTATGATAGCCTATTCTAAGTTTCAACGCGACAGGGCTGCTGCACCCAGGGTTGGCTTCCAACGAGGGGACTCCTTAACGGTCAACAGCACAAGCACGATACTCTGTATAGCATCCAATTATGATAGCCCGTTCTAAGGACCTCTATGACATGGCTGCTGCACCCAGGGTTGGCTCGTTTTAATAAAAGCTTCACTTTAAATGTTAAATTATACCTAAGAAAAAAGCGAAGACTATATTATAACAATAATAAAATAATAAGAGTATTTGAATCCCTAAAAAAATCATTTTACTGAAATTATACCTCACAAAAAAAAAAACGTGGAAAAGTCATTGGCCTTTTGATGTCATTGGCCTCAGTGTCAACCGGAGGGTCAGCGAGGTGCTCCACCTCTGGACCTGATTGGAAAGACTGATCAAGGTCCACTGTCATCGCGTTGACGTTGATCAGTCTTTCCCGTTCCTTCTCCCTCCATTTAAGGGCAGATTTTGGATCTGCCATTATGGATCTGGATTATGGATGAAATCAAGAGGCTGCTCGACTTAGATGCCAAGCGCGACGAGCTAAAGGCCCGACCACCGGCGGCCATACCGTATAATTACATCGATACGTGCGCCAAACGTGCACGCACATTCCAAGCCAAGATCGGCTACATCAGTCACCTGAGGGCGCACCAGCAAAACCCTCAACCATAACTTAATGCAAGTCCATAATGCAGTCGCTATAGCCGAACACGGCTAGGATATATATGGATCTTTCTTTCTAAAATCGGTTCATGCTTTGATTCGTTTAGGAAGAAGCCACAAGATTGCATTAGTGTCTCATTTTCGCAAAAAAAAATATAGTGATCGGTTTTCCGCGTGACACTTTATATTTTATTGTGTAGAGAAATTATCGGATAGCATCGAAAAATATAAAATTAAAGTAACTAAATTTTGTATATATTCTCTACACATTATAATGGGTGTTGTCTATCGCTTAAAAACTTTGATAGCAACTGACCAATTTCGATGTTTTTTTTCTATAGCTACCTGAGTTCTCGGGCAGGGTTATAGGTTAGCAAGATCAAAATCGGTTTAGTTGTTTTCGAATTTAAACTATTAAGGTTATAACTCAAGGAACCACTTTACGTTTTGGTTTTAAAAACAAATTCCAAGCGATTCTTCGATGTCGATTTTCAGATTTTCCATTGGGATAAAATTAACTGAATTGCGTCGGCTAAATACAATAACTAGACAAACCCTCATACATGTTACATACTCACATACATAAACATACGTCTTCATAATAGGAATGTTTGTAAGATATTGTTGTAAGGTCATAAACGCGCCCATTGTGAACTTTCACAATAAAGAGTACTAACAAACAAACAAACAACACGCATATTATAAGAAATATATAGATCGTCGCTTTGACTTTCAAGATATTCAAGTTAAAAGTGTTTTTTAATTAGCAGTGATGATGACGTGGAAGGTAAAGGAAGCCACCCCACTATGTTTGAAAATTTACACTATGGCTGCAAATTCGAGCAGGCAAGAAAGTGAGAATCCCAGTTATAATCATCTTCACAAATAAAAACATATATAAAAAAGCGTTTTGGCAATAAAACAACCCAGCAGGTGCTATTATTGCTAAATTCACAATTTTATTGTTTTATTGTTGTTATGATAGCGATTTAATTGACGATTGAACGAGCTGCTATCGCGCTAGAGAACTAGAACTCGCGCTCTTTTCCACTTAGTCGGTGAGCTTACTACCATTGCGTAATTTTGAAAACACTGTTTGATTGTGACTGTGTTCTGAATTCAAATGTGGCTCCTAAAAGCAAGAATTGTGTCTCGCTTTGGGGAGGGGGGGGGATATCAGACGGAAACTCCAATACAACAAACAAATCGCATAATGCAATAATATAAAAATAGTAACAAATATATTCCACTTTTCGCAGGCTGGCACGAATTATTCACAAAATTGTAACATTTATAGGGCAAGTAAAATTTGTAATATTAAACACGTCATCTATAACTCTCAATAAAGCAATATTTATAGACGTAGTTGACATATCATTATAATTGAATGGTAATAATAATAGTATATTTAAACAATATATGTGTATCTATATTTTTAATTTATCTATAGTTAATTTGGAAACATGTAAGTAGCTTTGTCCTTGAAATGTAATAATTTTGTATTTAGTATTGGAACAGCTTTATGTTTAAAGAAACAATCAAATGAAATGTAAAATTACCACTATAAATATTATTTAAAACAAATAAATAATAAATAAATGATAAAGTTTCAATGTCATTGAAGTTTTATTTAATAATCTTCAATATCTTGTAAACGTATAATCTTCTATATTATATCTTCTTCTTCTTCATCATCATCAGCGCGCATTCGCCCACCATTGGGCATACGCCTCTCCAATCACTCTCCATCCGGATCGGTTGTCCGTTTTCCTAATACAGACAGGTCCAGCTGTCTCCTTGATGTGGGAGCTAACGGGCCCATGATGGGTTGGCCACGATGACCCATGTGTTCAGGGTCGGTCATACTCACGGGTCAACACCCATCCGACGGCCTCCACGCACGGGGTGCGAACCTGGGCAGGACACTGGGTCAACCAGTCTCCCCTGGGAATCAACTCCGACTAACAGTCGGGGGAGTCTGGAAACTGTATTGTTTCCTAGAGAGCGGGGGTGGTTGCGTACCTTACGGCGACTGCTCTTTAAATGACCATTGGCCATCCGATCCCGGTTCAGAGCCGGGCAAATGACGCCTTGGTCCGCGATAGATTCGGTATACACCGTTTCACCGCTTTGTAAGGGAGAGGACCGCGCAAGCGACCTCGAACTCGGAACCAATCGAGAGACCGGAGAAATCTGGTCACAATTGGAAGTTAGGGCGCGAGTGTCTCGAGCCGCCGGGTGGGTATCTGCAACATACCTGGCTATCTCGCGGTAAGGCGTTGGACTCTTACGGGTTGTGGCGTAGCTAGACGTTGGATTGTTTGTCCAAAGTCTCCTACGCTCACTGCAGGTCGATAGAACGACTAATCGTTAAAACGTCCTGTGGTGACGGGCTCGCCCGTTGTAGTCGACACCTCAATATGTCTCCTTGATGTCATCGGACCATCGGGCCGGCGGTCTGCCCACACTTCTTCTGCCTAGCCGGGGTCTCCACTCCAAAACGCGCTTGCTCCACCGTTCGTCATGTCGTCGGGCCACGTGGCCGGCCCAAGCCCATTTCTGCTTGGCCACTCTTTGACCCACGTCGACCACCTTCGTGCGCTGTCTGATGAGCTCGTTTCGGACTCGATCGCGCAACGATATGCCGAGCATGACTCGCTCCATGTTACGCTGCCCTACCTTAAGCTCGTGTATCATCCCAGAAGTCAGTGTCCATGTCTCACAAGCATACGTCATAGCCGGTAACACGCACTGATTATACACCTTTGTCTTGAGCGATTGGGGAATTCTGGACTTCAGCACGAAGCTCAGCTTCCCGAAGGCTGCCCATCCCAATTGTTTTCTTCGCTTTATCTCTGCCATCATCGAGTCCCGGCTGAGCTTTATCACCTGTCCTAGGTATGTGTACTCCAGCACCTGCTCCAGCGGTTGTCCATTATATATTATATACCCTATGACAAATATTGATAAAAACTAACCAAAACAGCTTTATGATCTTTAGATTTCTGTATTTAAAATAGCAATCCCTATGTAAATTTCTTAACAAGTAGTATATAAACTCTTCAAATTAGAAAACACTTTCAGATTTCATTATTTTTTCAGTAAAATAAAAAAAAAGAAATCTGTAAAAATATTGAAATTTCGCTGAATATCAATTATGAACTTGTGTACTTTGGTAGTGCTTGAATTATTATAAAACGTTCTTCTGATTATTGACTATAAGATTAAATGGGTTATGTTCGGCGAAGACTATTATAAACGGGTGAGAACTGAAGGATTTTAAATGTACTTTAGGCTGTGAAATCCGGTTTTGTCTTTATTGCATCGAGCTCTTTGACTATCTCTATCTCATTTCCGCGAATGCCTCCTAAGGCCGTTTGTTCCGTTGGCCAATCAGATGGCTATCAATAGATGAGCAGCTGGAAAATTATATATTTTTTTAATTGCGACTGTAATCATTACGGAGAAAACGTCGCTTAATTTTATTACTAAACTAGTATAATATCTGTCCTTTGCACGAGAGCCAGATAACCTATCTAACAAATAGTCCCAATGAAACCGTAATTCTTAGCTGTGGTTCATGAATTCTGCAGCTGGAGAAAGAACGAAAGCATAGCGAAGAAGAAAGAGCGGATATGCGGGATATTAATATTATGAGAGGGCTTCTAGTAGACCACATTTGTGGACTTCCACCTCAGGTGACAAAATGCAAAGATCAGATGACGTCGACGAGACGACATCTTGTCAACGTCTTCATGAATTCTGCAGCTGAAGAAAGAACAAAAGCATAGCGAAGAAGAAAGACCGGATATGCGGAATATTTATACTATGAGGGGGCTTCTGGTAGACCAATTTGTGGACTTCCACCTCAGGTGACAAAATTTAAAGATGAGATGACATCGACGAGACGACGTCTTGTCAACGTCTTCATAAATTCTGCAGCTGGAGAAAGAACAAAAGCATAGCGAAGAAGAAAGACCGGATATGCGGAATATTTATACTATGAGGGGGCTTCTGGTAGACCAATTTGTGGACTTCCACCTCAGGTGACAAAATTTAAAGATCAGATGACATCGACGAGACGACGTCTTGTCAACGTCTTCATAAATTCTGCAGCTGGAGAAAGAACAAAAGCATAGCGAAGAAGAAAGAGCGAATATGCGGAATATTTCTATTATGAGGGGACTTCTGGTAGACCACATTTGTGGACTTCCACCTCAGGTGACAAAATGTAAAGATCAGATGACGTCGACGAGATGACATTTTGTCAATGTCTTCATGAATTCTGCAGCTGGAGAAAGAACAAAAGCATAGCGAAGAAGAAAGAGCGAATATGCGGAATATTTATTTTATGAGGGGACTTCTGGTAGACCACATTTGTGGACTTCCACCTCAGGTGTCAAAATTTAAAGATCAGATGACATCAACGATACAACATCTTGTCAACGTCGATGAGACGTATATAATGCAATTTCGTCTCCGAATTCCATCTTCGTCACCCATTCACTCCTCCTTCGAACCCGTAATTCGAGATGCAGAAATTGCGGTTTTAGATATTTTTCTAGGAAATAGTTGATTATTTTTCTGGAGACCAATATCTTTGAAGAGGTGAAACAGATAATTGACTAGCAGGCAACGAGCGCCAGCTTCCACCGCGTGAAGGTGAAAAGTGAAACCTTTCTGGGTTACGTCTTTTGCGACACCATTGTATTTATCTGATTTGTACTCGTGGTCTTTGGGAATGTTTGATTCCAGTGGAACAGTAGAAACAGGCTACAATAACCTTCCGAGATAGGAAGTAAAGGGTTATATCTGGACGGAGGACTGAGCATCTCAGACTTTTAGAGATGGAATCGACATCCAGAATCCAATCTGAAGTATTCTATATTATTAAGAAAGATGTGGTAGTAAAACGTTATTTTTTACTTTAGAGCAATCCAGCAGAAATTAAATTGGGAATTTGAAGGGTACTGTCCAACCCTTATTGGCACGAGCCACTGATACACTAATTACATCGCGAATAACAGCGAGGAACTTTGTCATGGCGGTAAGTGTACCGTCCTTGATTTAAGGCCGCCTTGCAGCCAGATAGAATATGTCTTGCTGTGCAAGGGATAGGGTAGGTAGGTAGCGAACGGTTTCGTGCAGCTTGGGATATAAGGTCAAATGTGTACTCGGGTCGACCCAAGTCACGATTCAGCTCCTAGTCAGTAGCCTCCTCGAGTGAGGGACTACTCCAGAAAGGACTCACGCGTCCCAGGCCTCACGACTGGTGGGTTGGTTTCCCCTGGGGGGTTGCCCTTCGGCGCTACTGGACGGTCTGCGCACCGTGCGGCGTCCTCCAATCGGTTGTGCTCTCTGACTAATTACTGGAGCAGTGTGGAGACTATGGAAATGTGGGATGTTGACCCGTTGCTATGCCACTCTTGAAACGATTTATTGGCCACCCAATCTCGAGTGGTATGACGGGCAAAGGACGCCCAGGTCAGTGATAAATTCATACCGATTTACCGATGTAATACGACAGGTAGAGGCCGCGCAATCGACTTCGGTCCCGTAACCAGTCGTGACGTCGGAGTTATCCTGATGGTCAATTCCATACGGAGATATCCTGCCAAAAATCTTAGTCAGGGCGCGAGGCTATCTGCTGCGTCACCTTTCCGGTGCCTCGCCGCAAGGCGTTGGCCTCTGGCGTGTATGTTGGCTTTGCTGGGCGATAGGTTTGTATCGGGTTTAAGTCTTCTACGCTCACTTCAACGAAGACAGAACGATCATTATCGTTAAAACTTCCTGGGGTGACGGTTTCGCCCGTTGTAGTCGACACCTATAAGTGTGCAAGGGGTATTGCTATAAAGGCGGCATGAGCTATCTTCACAATATCTCCAACGAAGGTAGGGGACTGAGTTCTGAAAGTGTACGCTAAAAGGCATTTAAATAAAATTTAACCATCTCTAACGTCCAATCATAAAACATTGTCTTCCAGTGCATTTATGCACTTAAGAAATAATTACCTAAAATAAGACTCGGTCTGGTAGAATAATCCTCTATAAATAAAAACTTCTTAAACCCAATAATATCTTTATTTGATAATAAAACGGTATTTAAATTTTCTTTTTAAAATAGAGGAAAAATGTATCAACAGTAAACAGTCCTAACACGGTGTATTCCTTGTGTGTTATCGGAAAGTTGGTCCGAGTAGTTTCAGCGCCCCGTCACACACTGGTCACCGCACTCTACGACCAGTAGCTACTCTTCCGTGTGTGCTAAGAATGTGGAAATGTAAGAGAGAAGAGGATGGCGAGCGATTGCACCTCTTTCTAGCAATCTATGTAAGCGCATCTTAGTAGAGAGGCATATTGTGCATTAGTGCATTGATTGTCGATAGAATTTAAAAACGTGTCTATTCAATAACTAACTAACTAACTAATAACGTGTCTAATCTAACGATACTCCCAGATTTTACAGTGCTGTGCAAAATATCGAATAGTACATGGTTCACTTAAAAAGAAGTGATATACATAAAATACCATATATTGATGATTATAAATATTAATTAATTACATCTTTTCAAAGTACTCTTTATCAGCTTCTATACCTAAACAATTAATTATATTGTATTAGCTTACTTTACTCCATTGTAGATTTTGGAAACTGCTGGGCCGGCGAAATGCAGGTGGCACTAATACAGGTGGCACTGGCATTGACGTCGAAACTAATAGAAATTTAGTTGGTTATCTATAACAACATTAGTAATGAACATTTTTTTATAAACGACGAAATATTTATAAAAACCCAGTAACTTAACCAATGATAACAATAATATCATTCATTTATTAGCGCCATCTATCTAATTTCTTTATAGGCTGATTACCTCATAGAAATAATAGGGAGAGATATGTGGAATGCCATATATCAGTCTATCTGAATGAAACGTTTTGAAACCTGTATATGAAATAAAAAATTGGCGTCTTTATGTAGAAATTATGTAGAGCTATGATTTAAAAATTCGTTTGTTATTATATTATTATTTTATTTCGAGATACGATACCTTACGGACGTGTTTTGAGCACCATCTAAAGTGCGCCGCCATACTTTTATACCACGAACGCCGTCATATTGAGCTTAAGAGAAGATTAATAATTTTTGGAACTATGAGTGCTATCTACACGTTGCGTTTCGTAATAAAATCCTAGCTGCCAAATCGTAGTACAGCATTGAGCAATCTAATACGCTATATAATCAATGCGGAAGTCTTCTTTGGAAGCGCCATCCACAGCAGACACAAACGCATTTCGGGCATCCTCAGAGCTGTCAAGACGAGTTCCACGGAATCTAAGTTTGATTCTTGGGTAGATGAAGTTCACCTGAAGTCAAATCGGGACTGTAGTAAGGTGGGTGAGGTGGCTCTGGTCTTCTGTAGTCTTATGTGGTCTGATTTCAACTCTTGCCACGATCAAATGATGTCTGCATGCCCGATTTTCGCTTAATCGGATAAAGCGTTTGGGCGCTATCGTGAATACACACACACACACACAGTCACACAGATATACTTCAGTCTGAAAATAGTCACAATCGTCTCGGGGGGTGTCAACGCGTATATATCCGTATTTCGCTCTTTTTGTTTTAGCGCGTTACAATACTTTACCTCCTCGTCGGTTGGTAGGCCGGTGGTAAAGTATAATTGTTCTTTGGATAGCACAATAGGATTTTGAAACTGCATCCAGTGGTTAGTTCCGCTATTCAATATGTGTCGCAAATCCGACGCTTTTTCTCGCTGATCGTTTTGAACAGCTTTGATGTGTTCAATCATTCGAGTGGCTGTGGGCGTTTTTTTGTTGTCTCGTAGGCTAAACCCTAGCTGCATTCGCGGCCGATCTATAATTTTATCGATGTGCAAGCGCCTTCCCTACTGCAGCATCCGAAGTGGCCGCCGTTTCGCCGGTCGACATGCGTGCAAATCATTGACAGCATTCGCGGCGATTTCTTCGCGCGCGGCCGCTTAGTGCTTAGTAATCGCACACGACTAAGTGCAGACACTAGTAAAACATAATAATCTTTTTCAGTGGAAAATGTGATAAGTGATCGATAGTGCACGAGTGACAAAAAATTGGCGAATTTTCGTAAAAATCAGTGCAGAAAGACTCGTCGAAATACGGTTATTTTTGTGTATCTTCTCTAATCGATTGCAATATTATTTTGGCCGACGACGTTAAATTATTTACTATAGTAGATTTAGTATAATATCGATGACACTAGAATGTTGCAACAAGTTATCGCGAATTTACTTATACTTATCACGCTAAGGCACTCTTTTACAGCCAGCAATAGTGTTTTTGAGAGAGTAGCCGGGTTATTCAAAGAATATACTTTGCTAATTAAGAGGCCGTACACGAAATTTTGCGTATTTCGTGAATTTACGTAATTTTGCAGACGTGAATTTAAGGTTAAAATACTGTATTTCTATAAGTTTTATTGCACAAAATAAAAGATCATTTATATTATTGTCTATTGAGTGAGCTACTTTTTTGAAAATTATTATAGAATTTTGATTAATTGACCTTAAACCGGCGACTGTTTGTGATTTTTTGCTGTAAGAGGTTTAGAATATAACATATGTATTTACGAATCGTTTTGACATCTAAACGGTATAAAAAAATTACAATGTATTGTTGTGAAAGTCCTCTATATAATAAGAGAATCACTTTTTACTACTTTCATATAAAATTGTTGATACAAAATAATATTTAACTTTGTCAATTTTTTTAGAAAATGGGCGAAGAAATGCTTTTGATTTTGGCCTTTTAGAACTCTCGTTCATAAAATAAAAACAACAGAAATAAACTTTACTTCAATATCAATCCATTTCCTCAAAAAAAATGCAAAACATTAATTAAAATTGGCAATAAAGTCTTTTAAAACAATCTAATTCTCGCGTTATGATACTCGCCTATGATACGATTCACGTCTCAAGTCAGCTAGTCCCCGCCGAGCGCTTCCAAAGGGTGGACGGATCTCTTTGGCTCCGAAATCCTAACAACGTATAGTTATATTATACCATTGATTATAGAGGTATCACGGCCCAAATCGCTTTCGTACACGGCCTCTTAATTGCTCTACCTAAAAGAAGGATTAACATTACTTATAAAAGAGGTGATGCTAAATATATCCTACTACTATATAAACGCGAAAGTTTGTAAGAATGTATGGATGTTTGTTACTCTTTCACGCAAAAACTACTGAATGGATTTTGATGAAACTTTAGAATAATATAGCTTACACATCACAGTAACACATGAGCTATAATTTATAAAGATATATAGTTTTCTATCATCATTATCACAATTTTCCATCACCACGCGGGTGAAACCGCGAGGCGCAGCTAGTGTTCAATAAAAAGTAACAAGGAAGGAAAGTGATGGGAGGGGGAATGGTTTACGTTGTAGAGAAAGATGATTTTTCAGAAGAAGTTTGAAAATATAGAGCGATTGCACGCTAAAATTATGAGGCAGCTGGTTCCGCAATCGATCTGCAAATACAGAAAAAGGATAAGATTATAACAGCTTTTATGATGGGATGCAATGAATAAAAAAGTGTTATAAATAGGATAGAAAACGAAATTACCGCGTGAAATTTGTAGGACCCGACGTTTCGGTGACGTTGCAGCCGCCGTTGTCTAGGGTAGACTAAAGAGCTGTCAGTCCGTTGTTTTGCGGGTAGGCCGCAAACCGCTGCCGCCACTGCGTAGGTTATAACGGTGGTGGGGGGCCGGGCTCGGAGCGCGGGAATTTTTAAAATCCGTCTTGCACACAACACTCACTGTATCCTGTTTTACGTCTTTGCGTTCGGCGTTCGGCGGCGGGAACATTTTAAGAAGAGGGTTCCACGTAGAAGAGAGTTTGTAGCAGTCATCTCTATTGAAGTTCGGAGTTCTTCTTATTTCAATGGCTTCCCGGATCATGCGAGGAAAGTAGAATTGTTCCTTGGATAGAACAATGGGATTTTGAAACTGCATCCAGTGGTTACTTCCGCTATCCAATATATGTTCGCAGATCGCCGATTTTTCTCGCTGAACGTTTTTAACAGCTTTGATGTGTTCTGTCAGTCGCGTGGCTATGGGCCGTTTCGTTTGTCCAACGTAGGCTAGACCGCAGCTGCATTCGACTTTATACACACCCGGGGTTTGCAGTGGTATTACATCCTTTACAGGCCTCAAAAATCGAGCTTTATTTTGGGTCGGTTTGAAGATCGTTTTTATATCGAATCTGTTTAGCATCTTACTTATTCGATCAGTCACGCCCTTGATGTATGGTAAGAATGCTCTTGATCTGCTCGGTTTTTGAGTTTCGTCCGTATTAGATCGTGTGCGTGTCTCGTGATATTTTCCGTATCCATTTTTCCTAAGGACATCATTGACATGTTCCATCTCCTTCGGAAAATGCTCAGTGTCGCATAGATCGCGTGCTCGATTCACGAGCGACGTTTGCACTGAACGTAGATGATAGGGATGATGGTGTGAGCTTGCATGCAAATATCTGTCCGTATGTGTGGGCTTCCGATATACCGTATGTCCGAGAGTATTGTCACTTCTCCTCGTCACTTTGACATCCAAAAATGGTAAGGAGCCGTCCTTCTCTAATTCATAGGTGAAACTGATTTTTGGGTGTATGGAGTTTAGATGACCCAGGACGCCGAACGCAAAGACGTAAAACAGGATACAGTGAGTGTTGTGTGCAAGACGGATTTTAAAAATTCCCGCGCTCCGAGCCCGGCCCCCCACCACCGTTATAACCTACGCAGTGGCGGCAGCGGTTTGCGGCCTACCCGCAAAACAACGGACTGACAGCTCTTTAGTCTACCCTAGACAACGGCGGCTGCAACGTCACCGAAACGTCGGGTCCTACAAATTTCACGCGGTAATTTCGTTTTCTATCCTATTTATAATGTCAGACAACCGCGATAGTCTTCGATTTTATAAAAAAGTGTTGATCATAACAATAACTAGGCCGTAATAATAATAGCAAATAGTATCAAATAATAAACATAAAAGCTTGCATACATTAGGTGTCAAGTAATAACATAAGAGCATGCTCGAATATATATACTTTACGAATGAAAATATAAAAAAATATATATTTTTTCCTTCAAATTGGACCCCGCATCCATTTTTTAAAAATGATAGGTGAAAGGGATTTGGCCGAAGACTCAATGCAGTTATAAGAAACACTCACCCTTCAGCCATCTCTAAAACTAAGCAACTATCCTTCCTGAAAGATAAAATCAATCGATTTTACATTTACATTTTTTACATTTTCGTCGTGTCCAATTGACGGCTAAAGACCGCTCTTGGACGTGTCAAAATAATTGGGTTAGGTAGTAAGTCTCGTTACTACTCTTTACTGAACATACATAGGTAGTCAAGAATTAACTACTAGATTGTCAAACTATAAATATAAATAATCAAAATAGAAGCCTAATATTGAAGTAGTTAGTAATTCGAAAAGATTATCTTATGGGATAATTAGATTGATTTTATGGGATAGTGGTATAATGTAATAATAATTCAAGGGAAATGCATATACATACGAGGGTCATCCAGAATGTAAAGTTACGAGGGCTCCTGAGGCCGATGAATTTTTATTTATTTCGAAGTTGGTGTATCTGGCGTGTAGTGGGGGTCCTAACGGTCAGTTTGCTAGGTCCTGCGTATTTATCGGCTATTTCGTTCAATCACAGTAAATTATTCCGATGGAGAGTAGTCGCGCGCTCCCGCCACCTCTCGTTCGTGCGAGATCCGTGCGGTCATTCATTTTTTACCGTCCGAATATCCATCGGATGACGGAGGATATGACGTGGGTGTCTGAGTACACCCCACAATCCAAAAGACAATGACCTCAGTGGCCTCATTCACCTTCCCCGGCCACCAAAACGTTCAAGACGACCATTTCAGTCGGAAAAGTTATGGCATCTTTTTTATGGGTCCGTACGGCTATCTTTCAGGTGGATTATACAGGGAATACTATCAATGCAGAAGCTTACTGCAGTACCCTAAAAATAGCAATTCAGAACAGCAGAAGCGGAATGCTGACCCATGGAGTCACCGCGCGAGTTTTAAAGAAACTGCTGACATCGTTTGGATGGGATATTTTCACCCATTTCCCCTATACATCCGACTTGTCACCTTCGGACTATAACCTATTCACTAAACTAAATGAGTTTTTGGGTCGGAAACGTTTTTACAACGATCAGGGGAACGAGGAAGCTGTGAAAAAGTGGCTGAAAGAGCTGGCGGCGGAGGTCAATGACACTGTCATACAAAAGCTGATGCCCCAACTACAGAAATGTCAATCTCGACGGCGATTACATTGAAAATAGTTTAATATATTTGTGAAGTCTCCTGTAAATTTCAATTAAATAAAAGCTTTTTTCGATCCTACATTAATGTTGTTGTAACCTTACTATCTGGATGACCCTCGTAAATACCTTTTTTACCTTATTACCTTAATTGATTTACATGTTACCTGTCGACGCTTTCATATAATGCGTACTTCCACTACTCAACAGTCACCAGAAACTTGTTTCGGATCATTTCTTATTATAATAATTGTGGCGGCATTCCGTTTATAAAAGTAGGTATTATTCCGGCGCACGCGCATAGAAGACTTCCTCCGAAAGTGAAACACTCGCTCTGGTTCTCCCGAATGCGAGCAATTACTTACATTATAAAATCATTCGTAGCGGACTCTCTTAATGGCAACAAGTTTCACTTGAATTGCCCGGCTGCTTTTCATTAGCATCGCCGCATTAGTGGACAGAGGAATTCCTTATCTGGTCATTGCGGAGTGGAACAGTTTTCTACTTCCGCATTGAAAGCACAAATACGGGAATTGTTAACTTAAATAGACAAAAATAATTTTTCAAAAGAGAAATATCGACTAATCGTAATGTGTGGAGTCTTTTTCCGTTCGTTGGTCTATCCGCACCTGGATTTTATAAAATACGAGGACCACATTCAACCTCTAGATCTACGATTTTTCCCAGCCGTGACATTTGCGCCCTCCTTCCCTTCCCTCCAGCATATGAGATTAATGATTTAAAAAAACTCACGAAACAAGCAGTCATTATCATCATCATCATCATTTATTCATTCCATAAAAGAGTTTCACAATACTGAGGAACATATCAAATTTTATAATCATAATTTACCGGATGATAAAACCGCTTTGATTAATTAAAAGAAAAAATAAATAATGATCAATACAATGAAAAAGAAAAATTCTGAAACATGCGTAATTAAAAACAATGTCAATAAAATCTAAAACTTACTGCGAAAGTATAGTCATAATATTTTATAATCAAGCAATTGTGGACGCAATATCATAAAAGTCGTCCAGTCCAGTATACTGGGTAGGATTTTTGTGACCGTTGAACTTATACATATAAGAAATAAGAAATAAGAACCCTTAAATAAGTGTGAAAAGCAGCCGGGCAATGCAAGAACCCTTAAGTAAGTATTACGTATTTGCAAAAATATATCCATATATGACATTAATATAGAATACCTACAACCTAACGCTATTTTACACAACATGAAATCAATGAAACAACCAGGATTCAAACAGACATTAAAGCACTGGTTCAAAAATAAATGTTATTACAGCATGAATAACTTTCTAAAGGATATGTACAAATAAATATTATAACATATTCTTATTGTAATTCTCAATAATTTTAAACTTTAAACATTTATATTTCATTCTAGCTCTTCGTTTGACAAACCGTGTATAAACTAATAATTCCACAATAACGTTTTAATTTAAACACCAACTGACATTTTACTTTACGTTTATCTCATATCCTCCGACAGCCTCTTCTGGCGATGAAATCGTTGACCGCGTAATTGGTTCTTAATTTTTGGAAACGAGAAGAAGAAGAAGGTGCTGTATGGAGGATGGCTCGTGAGTTCTACGTGCCTCGCTTAAAAAAATCGTTTATATGTCTGGCCGTGTAAGAGCTGTCGTTGTCGTTGTGTAAGACGATGCAGCGTTTGCGGTTGCTTTTACAGAGTTCGTCCATAGCTTCCGGCAAGCAAATGGTCGTGTCCCAATTATCATTCAGGATAGGATGATTCTCCAATGCAGCCACGTGTCCAGTTTACATTAAAAAAAAAGAACTGATCGTCCGATTCGCAGTACTTTGCACACGCTCCACTCTGCTTTGTTTCTGGGTCGTAGCTGTAAAATCATGTTTCGTCACCTGTTACTATGTTCCACACCAAATTTGACGCCCCTTAGTTGAATCTAGTGAGCATGGCATTGCATTAAGTGACGCGTCTCGTTTATTGAGCCTCAGTCAAATTGTGTGGGTACCACCGCGAGTGCAGCTTTTTCACCGCCAAGTGTTTGTGTATGCTTAATTGTACCTGACTCTTGCCTATGCCTAAACGGCTCTATAGACGGTCAAATTGCTTGTCAAGCACGTTAATTTTTCGTGCTTGGCAGTTTTGAAAGTCTACAACTAAGCTTGATGGCTTCACAAGCAAACTAAGTGCTGTGGAAAATGATTTATGAAAATTTATATTTTTGCAGTGCTTGCCAAGCCTCACTTGACCATCTAGAGGAATGATTATCAAGCAACTCACATCCAGTGCTCTCGTATACCTTCCGTTTTTTAGGTATTTCGTTTGATATGGGGTCTGTCCTACCGAAAAAAAGAAATTTAACCATTTTTCCACAATTTCTGATAATACAAGGAATTTTAAGATTAGATTAAAGACATTTTAAGATTAAAAATATTTAACTTCAACTCTTCTGGCCTGTCTTTTTGGAAATTGTTTTATAATGTTGTGTCGTTTCATCCCCGTACATATAGGGGTCTCATAACTTAAATTACGTCTAATTAACTTGACTCCCTGATATAACACTGTCAAATTTGTCATTTTTGGTAAATATTAAAAAATATATATATTTGCATATTTCCTGCGGGTTGCGATCCCCTCCCAGCGCGCACCGCGTCAGCGCTGCGCCGGTAAATGAAAAATACGCTTGATAAGCATGCTTACTGCACACTTACGGCTCCCTAGATGGTTAAAACTGCTTGACAAGCTCACGAATTTTTCGCAGCGCGCGACGCGTGGGCGCTGCGCCGGTAAATGAGTGCATACATGCTTGACAAGCATACTTAATAAGTTATTAAGACACGTCAAGCGTTGCTTGTCAAGCACGTAAATTCTTGACAAGCAATTTTGATCGTCTATGAAGCTCTTAAGGATTCCCGAATATGTAGGATTCCATGGTAGGTCACATGCCTGTGTTTTGATCGTACAGCGCACAGCATCGATGTTTTTGTTATTCCCAGGCGACCTTCACGAAATTCCTCACTGAGATTACATGAACGCGTATCAATTCTGCAAAACAGCAATAAATTGTCGTCTTGCTTGGAGCTTCGTCGCCCAAAGCAGTTTGAAGCCGAGCGAGGCTCTGCTGAGCTGTCAAATTACACTTAATATCGTGGAAAGTTATACAGCGTAATTTTTCACGACTTAATTCCATCTTACGAGTTAAATCCATCGTAATGCAGACACGCATTTTTTTCAAATGACGCCACAATGAAAAAACAAATAACAGTTAGATGAAACACATTTTATTCTACAGCAAAAGAGTTCCATTTCCAAATGTTATAATTTTTTTTAGAAATTTTATATATGTAAGTGGTCAGTTCCTGAAACTTTCAGTGTTACCTATGTATACATCTTTGCCTAGTTTTTATCGATATTTCTCCTCGCGTTTCTCATAGTTCAAGAGGCAACGACAAAAAACTGCAACAGTTTTGTAAAACTTTTTTGTCGCAGACTCCCCGACTATCATAGTATCTAGAAAATTTATAGTGTAAAAATAATGGATTGGAAGAATCTGGATTGTGCGTCGCAGTTGATTTATTAAATATATTTTTAAAACATAAATTTGGCTAAGTATATATTTGCGTCTTAAATACCAAGCGTGAGTCATCTTAAACACAATTAAAAAAATATTGAAATTCCGAATAAAACGGATATCTCGTGAAGCAAGGTCTAGCGAATATAATTCTTTAACATCGTTTTGCAGCTCTTCACAGTACTCCTTCGCGATAACTGTTAACCAGACCTAGCGGAACCGAGAAGCTTGAGCCTGATGGCCTGCCTGCTTGAGTTTGTTAATGCTGTTCCAACCCACTGTTCAGCTCTCATCCGGTAACTTCCTCGAAGACGTATTTAAATCTGAAAGGGCCTCTGTGAACTCTGCCTGCGGCTGTACGTCCAGTCGTGGGCAATTGGGAACTTAGGTTCGATCTGAGGGAACACTTTGGTTGTTTCCGGGCGGTTTGTGCACCGAGCGGCGTTAGATAATAGCCTGTGCACTCCAACGAACAACCGGGGGAGTCTGGAAACATATGCTTCCTAAGCAGCGAGGGTAGTTGACCTGGTGTCAACCACCAGATCAACTTTGAAGCGATACGTTTGCCACTCGATCCCGTGTGATATTGACAGGCAAAGGGCGCCACGGTCTGTAATAAATTCGAACTGAATTACCGCTTACGCCAGGTAGAGGCTGCGCAAGAGACTTCGAATCTGTGACCAGACTGGAGCATGGAGAAATCTGTCCAAATCTGGTAGTACAGGCGATAGGTTTGCCCGCTGGGTGCATTCTCAGTGTCTCGCGGTAAGGAGTTGGACTCTAACGGGATGTTAGCGTAGTGTGACTGTGGATTGTGCTGTCTACTGTCTTTTACGTTCACTTCATGGGAAATGAAATGGCACAATGTCGGGTTCGCCCTTTGTAACCAACAGACCTCAAAGTGGCGCCAGACCGGATAACTCCGCTCAAGACATCACATTCGAAAATATCGTCTGTGATGGCAGTCACGAAAATATCCGAGCAATGAAAATCGACAGAAAGACCATTTTGAAACAGGTAATACAATACAAAAGTAGACAATGAGCAGATTTATGACGCCTTTGCATCAAACAATAATGGAAATAATGATTCATCAGTAGAGTGCGGTAATTTGCCAGGTGGGATGCCACAGCGTAGGTAGTAAATTCTGTAACCCATTATGTTTTTTGTTATGCATTCTTGAATAAAAAAAGTTGTTTTTTTGATAGGGCGTTTGTTGTTAACAAACTGGTTTTAGTGCTTTAGCGGTCGTCGGGAACGAGACAGTTTATGATGACAGCTTTATGGCTTCCTTCGACTCGCTTCCCTTTTATCGTTCTGTGGGAGATTCCTGACCTGTATGGCTAATCCCGGTTGAGTTGACGCCTTGTTGGTGACGAATCTTAAATTTTAAGAGCTAGAAGTCACCACTAAAAATTAACTACCTAGTTGTAGTTGCGGAATCAGTTTAATTCCTCGGGCTACTCGTGAGTGGAAAGATGTCCTGCAATTTACATATAGAGCATGTTAAGTCCAAACTGTCCTCAGCCTATATTACGCACTGGAATTGTATAGAGAAATCTAAGGTGATATCAGCCTGTTTGAATCACATCTGCGCTATGGTATTCATCTAGGGGTACTGCATATACGGTGTAATGTATTCACGCAGAAATAAGCCATACGTGCGATAGTGGGTAATGGTACACGGCACTCATGTCGTGAACGCTTCCAAAAACTAAATATTGACCGTATATGCAATTTTTGCTTTGCGAATTTTATTGCAATAATAACTTGGCAATGTCCCACGAGGAAGTACATCGGCTGATTCTACAATTTTGATTTTATATAAGTGGAAAGTATTTGGAAGTCTTCGGTACTTGTCGTACACGTCCCCGACCTTTCCGTGAATTACAAACATGAAACAGAATGAATAAACAGGCAAAAAATAGTAAGCCAACAATAAATCTTTTAGATATTGAAGTGAATCTTAAATGCCGTCCTAGGAAAATCGTCTTAAATTAAAATAGTTAATATAGATAAATATAACCCTTAGGTTATAGATCTTATAGTACTTGAAGATACCGTTCAGAAAAAATATCAATCAATCAATCATTGTTTGTCTTAAAAACTCTTACATTTGTGCAGACATTATTGTACTGTGTAGATTACGTTAGTTACTTACTATTTTAATTAATTATACAAATAAAATATGCAAGTAAACTCCACCGAATGATGTAGATAATATTAAATTGAAGCCGCCACCCAGATATTAAAATTATACATATTTTTTCAAAGTTACAAAAGTCGAGTATAAAAAAAGAATACCGGAAACCCCAATAATCAATCACTCTTGCTTAATATCCATTTAAATTGTTACTATTGAGAAATTTTATGGATTGTCATTATAAAAAAAACGTAATGAAAATAATAAAAAGAAGAATGTTATTATAAACATGTATGAGTTCATTAATATGATCATACAAATTAGAAAAAATGTCTGTAAATGTAGTGTTAAAAATAGCATAACAAAAGTGTTAGCATTGTCAAAAGTTCAATAAAATGTCATTTGTCATTACATTACAAATAATTATAGTCATGTTATTATATACTAGCTGGGCCCAGCGGTTTCACCTGCGTGGTAATGGAAAATTGTGATAATGATGATAGAAAACCATATATCTTTATAAATTATAGCCTATGTGCTATTCTGATGTGTAAGCTATATTATTGTAAAGTTTCATCAAAATCCATTCAGTAGTTTTTGCGTGAAAGAGTAACAAACATCCATACATACATACAAACTTTCGCGTTTATAATATTAGTAGGATTATTAGTAGGATAGTAGGATATAATTTAAATATCGAATGTAAATTTCTTAGATTTTTTTCCTACTTGACAGTTATCGTTATATTTTAGATAATTCACGCTATATCTTTATAAATTATAGCCTATGTGTTATTCTGATGTGTAAGCTATATTATTGAAAAGTTTCATCAAAATCCATTTAGTAGTTTTTGCGTGAAAGTTTAACAAACATCCATACATACATACAAACTTTCGCGTTTATAATATTACTAGCTGCGCCCAGCGGTTTCACCCGCTTGGTGATGGAAAATTGTGATAATGATGATAGAAAACCATATATCTTTATAAATTATAGCCTATGTGTTATTCTGATGTGTAAGCTATATTATTTTAAAGTTTCATCAAAATCCATTCAGTAGTTTTTGCGTGAAAGAGTAACAAACATCCATACATACATACAAACTTTCTCGTTTATAATATTAGTAGGATTATTAGTAGGATAGTAGGATAGAATTTAAATTTCGAATGTCAATTTCTTAGTTTTTTCCTACTTACTTGACAGTTATCGTTATATTTTAGATACTTCACGCTATATCTTTATAAATTATAGCCTATGTGTTATTCTGATGTGTAAGCTATATTATTGTAAAGTTTCATCAAAATCCATTCAGTAGTTTTTGCGTGAAAGAGTAACAAACATCCATACATACATACAAACTTTCGCGTTTATAATATTACTAGCTACGCCCAGCGGTTTCACCCGCGTGGTGATGGAAAATTGTGATAATGATGATAGAAAACCATATATCTTTATAAATTATAGCCTATGTGTTATTCTGATGTGTAAGCTATATTATTGTAAAGTTTCATCAAAATCCATTCAGTAGTTTTTGCGTGAAAGAGTAACAAACATCCATACATACATACAAACTTTCGCGTTTATAATATTATAGTAGGATTATTAGTAGGATAGTAGGATAGAATTTAAATTTCGAATGTCAATTTCTTAGTTTTTTTCCTACTTACTTGACAGTTATCGTTATATTTTAGATAATTCACGCTATATCTTTATAAATTATAGCCTATGTGTTATTCTGATGAGTAAGCTATATTATTGTAAAGTTTCATCAAAATCCATTCAGTAGTTTTTGCGTGAAAGAGTAACAAACATCCATACATACATACAAACTTTCGCGTTTATAATATTATAGTAGGATTATTAGTAGGATAGTAGGATAGAATTTAAATTTCGAATGTCAATTTCTTAGTTTTTTTCCTACTTACTTGACAGTTATCGTTATATTTTAGATAATTCACGCTATATCTTTATAAATT
Source organism: Micropterix aruncella (assembly GCA_944548615.1). Lineage (NCBI taxonomy): Eukaryota > Metazoa > Arthropoda > Insecta > Lepidoptera > Micropterigidae > Micropterix > Micropterix aruncella. Next base: position 1,544,124 of record OX155964.1, read on the forward strand.
ATAGCCTATGTGTTATTCTGATGAGTAAGCTATATTATTGTAAAGTTTCATCAAAATCCATTCAGTAGTTTTTGCGTGAAAGAGTAACAAACATCCATACATACATACAAACTTTCGCGTTTATAATATTAGTAGGATAGGATGTATTTTAATAAGCACCAGGCACCTTTATCAGTCAAGTAATTGTGAGCTGTATTATGTGTTTGCGAACATACATTACATTTACAAAAATAAATTGAGAAGCAAGTCTGAGGATATTAATTAATTCAAAAAGTTTTTCACGGTGTGTCTAGAACCTAGACCGTATATTGACCAGTGTTCATTGTATATAGTTTATGCTGAAATAAAATAAAAACATAAAAAATATGATTTATGACTGTTAAACATACATGCTAAACATGTCGGCGACGGAAACTTTACCTCGCTACCTACGTGCTAAAAGTAGTCCGGTCTGAGCAACCTCCACCTCTACTCATTGACAAACTGGTCCCGGAACCACCACACTCACTCCGTAAGCATCTCGCCATTATCTTTAATGGCGTTTTATTATTAATGGATAATAATAATATCTAATAGTAATAATAATCTAAATTATCCTCAGAAGATACCGACAAACTATAAAGAAATGGTGGTTCCAAGGGATAATTACCGAAAAGTGAATGGGCAATTTCGTTCCCAATATCGAAGTTTGGTGTGACCCTTTGGTACATATAATACCAAACTGTAAATTACAGTGTAAAGTGAAAGCTTATTACAAGCGTAACATTTAATTCTATATCAGCTAGGCTGAAGTATGTGGCTGAAAAAAGTCATAGTGTTCAAGTATATATTGATTTCATTATATATTGATTGCATATATTGTACCTATTCAATAATTATTTTTTTTTAAAATACCCTGTTTACTTCGTTTTATTTAAACAATACAGTTGTTAATATTATTTATATACATGTTTATTTCTAGATTACATTACACGATTTCATAACTAGTTTATGTCACAAAATCATCCAGATATACAAAACTTCGGATGTGTATAATTCCAATAGATAAATGAGTTGAACTTTGATATTATTACTTCATTACACAAGCACAATTAATTGTAAGTCCCTAGTTGTTACACTCTGAGCACACTTCTCAGTGGAAGCTCATTCCCTTTTATATATAAACTAGCTGACCCGTGCCCACTTCGTTGGGCGGTAAAACTTTTTACCTGTGATGAAATTATGAGTGTGGTTCGGTTAGTACTGAGTGCTATGATTTATTTCCTGACTGCTAAAAGAAGGGTTATATTTTTACTGCATATGTATGTATGTATTTGCATGCCAATTTGACTATAATACCGTTACTTGTGAGTGTCATCTTGTGAGTGTCTTATTTGTGAGCGTATTATCTCTTTAACTATTTATGCAGTAAAAGGGTAATTATATGCAGTCAAAAGGGAAAAGTCTTTTGTTTTAAACACTTGAGACGATAAATTTACTTATTTTGATAAGAATTCATAATTATAGATAATTGACCAATAAACATGGATAATATTATTACGTGGATAGACAGCAGAAGATGCAAAAACACGGTAGAACACTCAACTCGATTTATTACAAAACTATTACAATACTCTTCAAGCGACAAAGACCCTTATACACACTTCAATGTAGGTACACTATTTAGTTCTAAAATCGTTTGCACTACTACTCAATACTTTCGCGCCGAAACAGAACCACTGGCGGTTGTTAGTGTTAACTCTTATCCTGTTGTGAAAATAAAGGGGATCTCCCCGACAACTGACAATAAGGATTTTCGGGGGAATTCCCTTCATAGTAGTGTTACCACTTTATTCAGTAGTAAATAGATTTGGACTGGGAGAAAAAAATGCAATTAAATCAAATTAAATGTAAAATATATTCATTTAAAATTCTCATTAACTCCGAAAAAAACCGAAATTCCCCGAAAAAACCCCAAATAACCCAGTGGGGAGATATTTTTTGATAAAACCCGGGTTTTTTTCCAACCCTGGTTGATGCACACTAAGTTCATTTCTTTTTGGTATTGTGTAGTAAATAAGATAAACTTCGAATGCATAAAAAACACACAGCACTGATGCAAGCGCTTGTCCACAATGAGCAATGGCAGCAGATTGGGGTCTTGCGAAATAAACGATTTACAAATGTGTGTCTGCCAGGTGCTTTACAGCTAAATACTATCTTGTATATTATCTAAACTATCCTCAAAAGATACCGAAAAACTGTACGGTTGTCTGTAAAGTCGGTTTACTGACGATAGTTGAACGTGACTACGTCATAAGAAAATACTGATGGAATGGTTGCATTTGAAGCAGTTTCATTTAAGATTCTGATATTGTTTATTACAAACACCCAAAAATATATGCTTTTATACTCACCGATTTGACTACAACATGTAAATGTATTATTGTATAGCAGTATAATTGTATAATTGTTTATTGTTTAAAGTTTATTGTTTTTTTTAATTTGAAAGTTTGAAATCTCAAACTGTTAAATAACGGTTTGAGAAGCGTTTGAGCACGCTGCGCCATCTAGCGGTAGGTAATACAATATCAGCGACATTTTACCAACTGCTAGATAGCGCATCGTAATGATAGCTTTTCATACTTTTTTATTTAAAAAAAAATAAAAGTTGCTTACTTCGTTGCACTTCGTTGTACCCACAAGAAAATTGTCCGTTCAGTAATAGTGATATTGATTCGACGGAGGATATTTTATCGAACTCATTAAATAGCGAGAAAAAAAGTACATTATCATTCCACTTCACTCCTACTGATACAAGCGAGGTTAGGAAAACAATTAGGAACTTAAAAAAATGTGCCCCCGGCTGTGATGAAATTCCTAGTGACCTGCTGAAATATACGGAGGACTGGATTGCAGAGCCTATCGTTCACATAATTAATCTAAGTTTTAAAACTGGAGTTTTTCCCCAATGCTTTAAGAGGGCAAAAGTTATACCAATCTTTAAGTCTGGTAGTAGTGATGAAATTAGCAACTATCGGCCTATCTCCTTGCTTAGCGTGTTTTCAAAAATCATCGAAAAAAAGTCACGGCTTGTTAAATTCTTTGACTCAGAGGGACTTTTCTCTGATCATCAATACGGCTTTAGACAAGGTCGAGGGACAAATGATGCCATTAATTTCGTTACTCAATCCGTAGCTAAGAGTATTGACCAAGGGAAAAAAGCCATGGCAATTTTCCTCGATCTGTCTAAAGCATTTGATACTGTTTCACATGCGATACTTAAAAAAAAGCTCTTTGGATATGGTATACAGGGATGCTCGAATAAATGGATAGAAAGTTATTTGAAGGACAGGTCACAGATTTTAGTGATTGATGGCAAAGAAAGTGACAGTGCCGAAATATCCTTTGGTGTACCTCAAGGCAGCGTACTTGGCCCTATTCTCTTTCTGATGTACGTCAATGATTTGTGTGAATTGCCTCTTGGCGATTATGCAAGAATTGTCTCCTTTGCTGATGACACGGTTATCCTCGTTGAAGCAGAAACATGGGCTGAGGTACTAGTAAAAGCACAAAATAGCCTGGACAGTGTGAAAGCATGGCTTGATAGACATGTCCTAACTCTGAATGCCTCAAAAAGCAATTTCATTGTGTTTGGATTACGTCCTGTAGTCATCACACCTCCTCCATCATTGACAATCCACTCTTACCACTGTAATAGGCAACCATCCTGCGCTTGTTACCATATCCAAGAAAAAACCGAAGTCAAGTATCTGGGTGTCCTAATAGACTCTAAATTGAGCTGGGATAACCAATTATTACAACTCTCTTCGAGGTCTCGGAAACTAGTTTTCGTCTTTAGAGAATTACGCAACGTCCTTTCTAAGAACTCCCTAAATATGGTTTATATGGCCCTGTGTCAGGGTTTATGGGTACACGGAATAATAGCTTGGGGAGCATGTGTAAAATCTGTCTTGGATCCTCTAGTGAAAGCCCAAAAGCTTTTGTTGAGGGTAATCAATAGAAGGCCCCCACGATATGACTCCAACATGCTATTCAAAGAAAGTAATGTGTTAGACATACGCCAGCTGTTTGTGAAACAGTCACTCATGTTCTTCCATCGAACCTCAGATAAACGACTACGAAGCCAGCAACACCGAACTACAAGAGCATCTGCAGGTCTGAATTATGCCGTTCCCCAAGTTAATTCTTTATTTTCCCAAAGACAATTCAACTATATAGCACCTAAAATATTCAACCGCCTTGATGACAAAATAAAGGAAATAGAAAATACCATTTTATTCAAAAAAAATATTAATAAAATGGCTTGACGACATAGGTCGTTCAAGGACAGAGAAAGAACTGCTGCAAGTCATATCTTAAAAAAAATATATATATATTTCTGCATAACTTTACTATTATCTTATATATAAAATTCTCGTGTCACAATGTTCGTTCCCGTACTCCTCCGAAACGGCTTGACCGATTCTCATGAAATTTTGTGAGCATATTGAGTAGGTCTGAGAATCGGCCAACATCTATTTTTCATACCCTTTAGTGATAAGGGTTGTCCACCCTAAACATTTTTCTTTAATTTTTAGTATTTTTTTTAATTTCTTATTTTTTTTATTATGTCGCATTAAAAAATACATACAACCCTAAATTTTTACCCTTTTATCACCAACCCTTATTTTTTAATAGCCATTTTAGTAATTTAATCATTTTTCATCCCCGGTCGATAACTGATCAATCGTCATTTAATTAGTTATCCCCGCCAGTTGTCTACAGGTGTCACTTCTCACACAGTAAACAGCACGGAGTAGGGATGAGAACGAAGCCGGTCTCCTGTTTCTCTCACACAATAAGACTTCTCTCACTCCCTACACAGTTGTCGGCCATCATTATTGTTTATGCATCAAGTGTAGTAGTAACGTTGACAATTATTATTTTGCTATCTCAGTGTAACTCTCATATTAACTATTAATCATTCCTATTTTATTAATAATAATAAAATTATCAATTTAGAGTGTATTTTGCACGATTAGTTAATCAAGTGATTTTCATAACCTCAAAAGTACTCAACACGTGGCACGAGCTTCCACCAACAACGGCTTTTGTGTTGTAAGCAGGCCCGGATCTACATTATTAAAGAGGGGGTGCAGAGTGCGAATTTGCCGCCCTCTAGGAAAAAAATTGAACAAATAAAATCCACTGACTTTTAGAAAATTATTTATTATAGTAGTAAAATTATAATTGATTCTAAAGGTTTATTTCCTCGACTTTATTTCACGAAATCGTTAATTAACATATCATAATTCAGTTTGTTGGCCATGTCGCTCTCAATTGATAATATTACCAATCCCGACAAGCGCTCTTGGGACATTGTGGAACGTACATAGTATTTGATGAGCTTCATTTTGCTGAAGCTTCTTTCACATGAAGCAGAAGTTGTAGGTAGGGTAGGGTTTCATATATTCTAAGAGCTATGCTCAAGTTAAGAAATGCATCCTGTAAATCATTTTTACATATGAGTTTTAATAAATAAAACGGTTGCAATCCAGAAATATGTTTATGTAAGAGTGGTCCGTGTTCTTTAAATACTTCAAGTTCGGAAATAGGTTCCGCTGAATTCAAGTCTATGCCCTATTTTAAGAGCCAAATCGAGTCCATATTTGTTTAAACCATTAGTGCTCATTTGCATTATTGAATCGCCAATCAAAAATGCAAAATCTGAATTCAGTTTCATCGCGCTTTCAAGTCTGTGATTGATTTCCATTAAAGTTCGATCCAATGCGAGCGCGCAATTCGCGCGCTCGCATTGTGCATACATTGGCAAACTAAGTGGACACTATTTCCAAACCGTACATCACGTGTGAGGAGAGGGTGTCTCACAGGTTTTTTTCTATTGTACTGAGTTTGTTACACGCGATGTTCGACGTACGATGGCCGCCCCCAGTTTTCGCCGCCCGGGGCAAGTGCCCCCTCCTGCCCCCCCCTAGATCCGGCCCTGGTTGTAAGTATATTTTTTTTTAATTAAATCGAAAATGTTGTTGGAAACGGTCAAAAAAGATTCGGTGGAATTTATTTTTTTTTAAATTGGGCAAACTTTTTTTTGTATTCATTTTTTTTACCATTTCTAACCATATATTTTCGATATGATTATGAAAAATAATTTTTCGCTTTTGTAAAACAGTCTAATGTTTACATGAATATGTAAATGAATGTGTGTACAACCAAATATTAAATACATTATAACTAGGGCCAAGATTTTTGCCGTGATTTCATTTTAACATTTTACAATTAATGCTCTTAAGGTGACGCTATTGGCTAAATCAAATTCAACTTTCTTTTGAGACAGGCGAGGGGTGAGATGAAGCGGGGTACGATTACGGTAGGGGTATTTTTTAGCGCCCTCTATGAGTACACGGTTATAACTACTTGATTGCGCGCGACCACCGCGTAAAATTAGCGCTGTCGTCGCTCACGGCGCCATAGCGACATGTGACGTCGCCATTGGGACATGCGCTCGCAACCTAAGGTCGCGGTCGGCGCCGCTGTGGAAGCAGTTTTAATCTATACTAATATTATAAAGAGGTAAAGTTTGTGATGTTGTAGGAAGTAATCTCTGGATTTACTGAACCAATTTTGAAAATTCTTTTACCAATAGAAAGCCACGTTATTTGTGAGTGTCATAGGCTATATATTAATCCGAAAACTGTAAATACTTTTTAGTGGTAGTAGGATTTCCAAAGTAAGTCGGAAAAAACGGTCGAACGAAAACGTTTCTAACTAACGCTGCCTTAACGATGAGAGATATATGATTAAGTTCTAGAAAAAAGGTGTAGAGCTTGATAATGCCTACAAAAAAGTCAGCGACAGCATATATGTAACTTTTATATTTAAGTCACAAAAAGTAGTTTTTCAAATTAAAAAAAAATAATTTAAATCGTTAGGTCATGTTTATTGGTCATATTATCAACAATTATGAATTATTATCAAAATAAGTAAATTTATCGTATTAAGTGTTTAAAACAAAACACTTTTTCCTTTTACTGCATAAATAGTAAGAGATAATACGACATAGGTATGGAACCGCGACCGTGTCGTCTATCTATACTAATATTATAAAGAGGTAAAGATTGTGAGGTTGTAGGAAGAAATCTCTGGATCTACTGAACCGATTTTGAAAATTCTTTTACAAATAGAAAGCCACGTTATTTCTGAGTGTCATAGCCTATATATTAATCCAAAAATGTAAAGACTTTTTCGTGGTAGTCGGATTTCCAAAGTAAGTCGGAAAAAACGGTCGAACGAAAAGGTTTCTAACTAACGCTGCCTTAACGATGAGAGATATATGATTAAGTTCTAGAAAAAAGTTGTAGAGCTTAATAATGCCTACAAAAAAGTCAGCGACAGCATATGTCAAACTTTTATATTTAAGTCACAAAAAGTAGTTTTTCACATTAAAAAAATAATTTAAATCGTTAGGTCATGTTTATTGGTCATATTATCAACAATTATGAATTATTATCAAAATAAGTAAATTTAACGTCTCAAGTGTTTAAAACAAAAGACTTTTCCCTTTTACTGCATATAATTTTACTTTTACTGCATAAATGGTTAAAGAGATAAGATACTCACAAATAAGACACTCACAAGAAGACACTCACAAATAACGGTAATATAGTCAAATTGGCATGCAAATACATACATACATATGCAGTAAAAATATAACCCGTCTTTTGGCAGTCAGGAAATAAATCATAGCACTCAGTACTAACCAAACCACACTCATAATTTCATAACAAGTAGGTAAAATGTTTTACCGCCCAACGAAGTGGGCACGGGTCAGCTAGTACTATATAATATGATATAAGATATTAAACAAAATGTACTATATTGTAATATAATGCAAAAGAATAATACTATAATATATTTAGATCGTTATATTTATATATTTGTGTATGTATGTATATGTATGTGTGTATGCGTATATGTATCTATATGAGTACCTACGTCAGTTAGGCTTCTCCACCTAAGTCAGAAAGTAAGTCGTATGCCCAGATACAGGCTATATTTGGCCTAGTTGGGTATACGCTGAGCATGGTCATGTGAATGTGGGCCGTTGTTTCTTCGCACCATTACTTGTTATGACCATTTTTATGCGTTTTATAATTATGTTTGATACAAATAAATAAATAAATAAATAATAACATTCCGTATATCAAGAATACATATAAAATTATGTCAAGAATTTAAATCAATCTAGTGATTTTCATTCGTACTATTTTAGACTGAGGTTAGTGAATAATTCTTGTCGCAACCGGTAGATGGCAGCATTTATATTGAATAATAAATATAATAAATAAAACGCCTCAGAGCGAGGTAACGCCGCATGAGTCATGTTTTTTCGTGCGTGCAGCAGGCTCCATCGATTTATAAGACGTTGTCACGTCAACAAAGTGTTTCGAAGGGATAATTTGCCGATATTTTATAAAAATATATTGGTGTCTAATACTTTTCGCCAAGGCTGTACATTCTCTGATTCCGTGCGCCCATCGCCTCTCTTCGCGTTCGGAAGAAATTTAAGAGTGTGGTGCCGCGAAAACTGCTTAAAATGTGTGTAAGTATTGCGATTTTTATTGGCGAGAGCAAGTAGGGCATGACGGCACGCACTGCAGCAAAACCGACTTCATTAGCCACCTCTTTGATATTAATTAACACCATCATTAATTATTTATCGGGATTGATCGACCATCGCCGCGTTACGATTGCTTTTATTCATTTAACACTTGTCCTTTTTATTACTTTGATTTATGACTCGGCAGAGCCGACTATTCAAATAAAATAAGGTTTATGGTCTTTAAAACCGTATAAATAGTTGTTTAAACATTGTAACACAATACGTTGGACACATGCTATTACATAATTTGATTTTTATCCGAATCTTCACGTATATTCTGACCATTCCGTTCCAATATGCACGATGGATCAGCTACGTCATCATTGTCTGAGTAGTCTAAGCCGTCATCACTATCTTCCCATTGGGCCCAGAATGTTTTTCAATTCGTCAGTCCTCAAAGTTGGAAGCCTGAAACCTAAACGTGGAAGCCTCGAACTCATAATGAGCGTGAAAGAAAAAAGATACATATTATAAACAAAGTAATGAATTATAATCGTTTAGCGCAATGATGCATCACTGTATCACAACAAAAGTGTAGCCTTTCTCTGTAAATATAGTAAAATATATTTGAATTACATCAAATTGGCAAAAACCAATAACTTAACTAATTCGTAAGTAATAATTATCTAATTCGTAAGTAGCTTTGCTGTGGAGATATACCACTGCGCGAAATGGTATTTTTTAGTTTGTTTGAAATTTTTCGGGAGTTCGAATGGTATGATGCAGAACTGCAATTCAGCGTTGTAAAGGGTTAAGAGATAATAACGATGCAACAATTCGGCGAGATTTGCTGTCAGGTTTCTTTTGTCCCGTCCTTGAAATCGTCTATACATCATCCGAGGTGATATTAATCTCGAGAACATGGATCACACCAATGGCGGTTGTGAGATTTTCCTCATTTGATTCAGGTACGCCACAAATTTCAATGTTCCTATTCCTCAGCTGCTGATCATGCCAATTAGTTTTCTCTTGCGTTAGCTGAATGCTATAATGTAATGATAATAATAAATAATTAAAAATAAATCAAAATTATCCGATTAGAGATATTCAAAAGAATCGAGCAATCATATAACAACAGTACGATAACAATACAAATATACATTATTATACAGAATTTATTGCACTATTTATCGTTACATAAGAATAAAATTTCAGCAGTAGTAGAAGAATTGCAGTAGCGGAAGTGGAAGATGAAAAAGTTATAGATAGATAGAAAATCTTTGTGCAAATCGTAAGAAAAAACATACAACAGGCGGACTTATTGTCCAAAGTGCAATCTCTTACAGCTAACCTTCATGGAAGTTTCAGAATTTAGGTGTCAGTAATGTGAAATAGACAAAAGAATATTTATATTTAACGAAAATAAATTAAATAACAAAATGCCTTTTAAAAAAATATATAATTAGGATTTAAAGAATATTTGCAAGAAGCGGAGGCTAGGAGAGGATGAAACATTCGGGATGGTGAGGGACATTTGAGATTCGATAGATGTTGCAGGTTTCTAACGATCGCATTCGCACCGTTATATTGGCAAGATAGTGACTAGTTATTTCATAGTAGATTTTACCTGATATTGCGCTTTAAGTATGTGTGTAGACTTTATATAGATTATATGCCATATCTAATTAGGCGACTGCCTCGTCTAGTGTCTCGTTATCTGCGCTCCGTGGGGTAATCGCGGGGAATCATAATCATAATCATAATTTATTTTTAAAAAAAGACTAGATATCTACAACAAAGATACCTAATCTGGTGAAATCGTCAAGTAAAAATACATATTAGATAAATTACATATTAGTTAAATTTCAAATTGTAAAACCATAGTAGAAATATAAATAGTGGCAATAGTGTCAAATTATAAGACATAACAAAATAAAAGTAAAAATAATCGCATAAAAGAAATGAAAATAATAAAATAAAACAAAACAAAAAATATATAAAAAAAGAAATGTTAAATGATCCAATAATTAAATTCCAACATAATTTGGAAATAATACCGTTTCAAAAGTCAACTTAACAACTAAAACGCCTGAAGCGTAGGTATATTTAAAAAACCCTATCAATATTGTAAAATAGCATTGCATGCGCTAAACTTTTTAAATCTAATATACAAATACTAATTAGATTACAAACGATTCAGCACTGCTGTAGAATTCGTCCAACGTATAGAAAGCATGTGTGGATGCCAATTTTCTTTTTATAAAACTCTTGAATTTTTTTAACTCCAGAAGTCTAGTTTGGAGTGGGAGGCAGTTAAATAGCTTAAAACTAACGTAATTGAAGGACTTTTGAGTCTGAGAATGGTCTTCTGAGAATGGTGAAGTGTAATGTGGAAAGTGCCAGGACCACGCGTGACGTTCGCCCCGACGCCCTCTTTGGAAGCCAGCGACGCGTCCAGCAGCGACGAGAGCGCGCCCTACCGCCGTCGCCAGGCCGGCCGCCCGCTCGCCCGCGATGACTCCGCCGCCAGCGGCGCCGTCGGAAGCGCGGCCGGCAGCGCCAAGAGGAGGGCTCCGCGCCTCGTGCCCACGCTGGCCAGTCTCTGCACTTCAGTCCTCGCAGAAAACGTAATTTATGTATAAAAGTAGTAAATGCAGGGCACGACACGGTCCACCCTTACCATCTCCAACTATTGCAATCTAGTGAGGCAGGCCAGCCGGAATGGTTAACCTTACCTTTGACTCACAGATAATAGAAGCCGACCAACAACCGACTGTGTATTTATCTATAAACCCACATATTGAAAATTTACTGCCTACACTCGGGAGCGATGAATCCGGGTCACCGACTTAAACCCTAATATCGCGGAACCTAAAAATGCTAGCTTATTCAAATAAAAAGTAATTTATAGGCTATTTAATACTACTCAAATAAAATGAATACAACTTCTTGGCTGCTGTAAAGTAATGCCATCAAAAAGGCTAAAAATAAAAAAAATATTCTTTTAAAAATCGAACTACGAATTCACTGCATTTGTTTTTGCTTTTGTTTCTGTTCTATCACAAAAAAAACCTAAAGCATTCCTAGTATTTAATATTAACTATTAATAAAGGTAATTATTGAATAAACTAGCTTTCTTGGATAGTTTCCGACCAAAGACGTATCCAAGAGGAGGGAGGGGAAGAGGGGGACGCGTCCCACCCACCCCCCGAAATATTTTGAGTGAAAAATGAAGTTTAAAAAAGAATAGAATCAGGAAGATTTCGCGACTTATGTACCTAGTGTCAGGCAAGTATCCAGGGCGCGGGGGGGGGGGGGGGTAAGTTGGGATTTAACCCCAGAAATCTGGCGTATCTGGCAAATTTAAGTTTGGTGGCTGCAGCATGCGTTGTTTCAATGAATCCCCTCCCCACGTGCCTATCTCCGAAATATTAAGGTCTATGTGGTGACCCGGATTCATTGCTCTCGAGTGTATTTATTGTGCGCAGCAATACCTAATCTCCAGTTGAGTCTTTCTTCCCGTGCGAAACGTGTAATATTTTCTCTGGCGTGGTTATCAAGATGCCCTATTGTATATATTATATGCTGCGGTTGTTGAGACATTTCTCGACCTAGATTGATTACTCATGAATACCTACAAACTGCAGCTTGTTTTGTCTTTTTCGCCCACAGCCTCAGACCTTTGCAATCCAGCTGTCGTCCCCCTCGGCCGGAGATGCTGCGGTCGAGACGGCGCCTGATGGCAGCACTATATCGCTCGCACCGCCTCCGCTCCGGCCGAGAGAGCCTCTGGGCGCATGCGGAGTGGACGACATGACACGCTTGGCTGATCTACACGAAGCCGCCTTGCTCTGGAACCTCAAGATACGCTACGACCAGGGCCTGTTCTACACGTATGCCGGGAGTGTTTTGGTGAGCGTTTATCTCGATAAAGAAAACTATCCCGAGTGTAATTTATTTTATTTCAAGTAAAACACGACATATACATACATTCCTATAGCATTACATAGTATTCCTATTTGGACCAGTAACTAAAAAGAAAGCACACTGCAGCATCTTCATCACTACGTCAACGCCGCCTAAATAGGCCTGGGCGTGTACTAAGGCGTACCAAAAAATATGTTCACTGTGCACACGTTTGGTAATAATTTAAATAAAAAACAAAAGAAACGAAATTAGTCAACTCTTTTTGCGATGTAGGTAGTAACGTGGAGTTTTACAATTATTCAGTGCGGCACAACCTGCATTTTAGGCGTACAATATTGTTTTTTAAAAACAAAGTTTAAAGTTCAAAAGTTCAAAGTTTATTTATTTTAAAAAACCCGGTAAGGGTATAGAATTTACAATTAATAAGTCTAGTTTTTATAATATTCATATTTTAAACATATCATATATCTGGCAAAAATAAAATTAAATCACGTTAGAAATCTGAAAGTCAATAAACTATACAAAATCAACCATTACATTGTCTAAATATTAAAAAGATCTTTTAGATATATCAAAAATAGAAATACCAAATCCAAAAATTAAAAAAAAAGTATAAATCTTTAAATAAAAAAAAACAATAATAATAATAATAATCAAGGAGTCCAATTTGGAAAGCATCACATAGTAATCAGAGTAAAAATATAAAAATAAAAGCAATAATTCCTAAATCATGTTACATAATCAGTAAGTAAATTGTCTATAAAATGAAGTGTTCAGAATAGGATTAAAATGGAAGTTAAAAAAAATAAAAAATAAATAAAATAAACAAGTAGTCAATTGTGAATATAAAATTTTAAAAGTCCGTGCCATATAAACATTTTTGCAACAAAAATTTCTTGGTAAGTTTTTTAAATAGTGCATATGTTTGTATTTTTTTAATTCATCTGGTAACCTGTTATAAAATGTTATGCTTCTGTATTCAGTTGTCCTTTGAAATTGTGATATTGCAGGTATAGAATTATGAGTATACATCGATTTGTGCCTTGTATTGTGGGAATGTATGTGGGCAAGAGTTTGGTGCTTTCCTTTATTTTTATAGAATTCGCACAGGCTTTCGTGAATAAGTATGGTATAAACGGTGGGGATCTTTAGTTCACGAAATAGTGGTTTGCAAGATTCTCTTCTATTTAATCCGCGACTTAAGCTGGTCTATATGGGTTTTCCATGACATATTTTCATCAATGTAAATTCCTAGAAATTTAGTCGACTTGGCAATCTCGATAGAATAATTTAACGCTAACTGTTTTTCTTTTTTATTTGAGAAGTTTACTTACACATTACTTACAAATTAGCTAATCGAATAGTAATAAAAAAAATATCCAAACAATTAAAAATAGACATATAATTATAATAAAAAATCAGAGTAACTTAGTTACTAATTACTTATCCATTATTTACAAATCACACAAAATGAAATTAAGTAGGTATTTAAAATTAAGGTTACCAGTACGCCAAAGAAGAAATGTTCATATACTTGCTCTCCTATATCGTCTTCTCTCCCAATTAACACGATCCTATATCCACTAGCTTTTTGAACCACTAAGTTCCCACGGTTTCGTACTTCGGTCAGCCTCTGACAGTTTACTAAAAACTCCGAGTTATAATAGTCATTTCTATTCCTATTCTTTCTGTGTCCATGGTACAAGACTGGAACGATCTTGAAACATACGAAACTCGCCTTCTTTACCATCGTTTAATACTCACCTTAAGGATTACTACCTTTCTAAGAAGTAACCAGTTCTTCGCTTTCTCTCCTCTTCCTCTCCCATTTTCCTCTACTCGGGCATTATTAGTTTTAAATTCTTCCACTTGTCTGTATGTTTTGCAGACGGTCTGTATGTTATGTAATAATCTTTATTTTCACAATGCGCGCATGTACCACTTTGTTTAGGTTAGTTGTAAGACATTGCCATGTGACAATAAGCTCGCCTTTTTGTATAATAATTATTAAGTGCAAATAAATAGTTTATTATTATTAAAATTATCTCAGTAATACAATTAAAATTTAAAGTGAAAATAAATAATGAAAAAAATATTGATACAAAATAAATTTATATTACGAAATAATTTAAAAATAAGAACTGTTTTAAAACAGTCGATAGTGAAAATAATTAGTAATACACTGTTTAAATAATAATAAAAACACATTAGATAATAGAATACAGTATATAATAAACACAGTAGAAAATATACCTAGAAGTTTATACATCCTGAGTACTTTATTTATTTATTTTTTTAAATAAAAGTAAATAAATAAAGTACTCAGGATCTATAAAGTTTCGGCCAAAAATGTTCTTCTTCCAATAATCTTCTTCTGTCGTGGGTTCCTATTTTGTCTTAACTAGAGTGCTTTAATAGATACCCAAGCACTCAGGATCTATAAGGTTTCGGACTAAAATGTTCTTCTTTTTCCGATATTTTTCTTCGTCCGCTGGTTTCTATCCTACCTTATCTAGAGTGCTTTAATAGACACTAAGTACTCAGGATGCATAAAGTTTCGGACAAAAACATGTTTGTTATCGGGGGAGGGGGGGAGGGGGGGTATTTAGATGAAACAGTCCTTGGCTACTTGCCGGGAAAGTCTTATGGTGACACAACCGTTTTTTTTTCTTAACGCTTTAGGCAACATATTGTAATATTTGATGCTAGAATATTCCAGGCATTGCATATACATACTACTTTTAATGAAAGGTAAACTGTACGCTATTGCATGTACATACCTATATTAGAGTGGGTCACTAATGTATGGGAAAAAATAAAAGTTGTTTGATCATATTGTAATAGTGATATTATGTTGTCTTAGGTCTTAACATATAATAATTGGCTAAAAACGCATGCGCATGTGATTCAAAGTTTCGGGAAATTTCGAAAAATAGCATTTTCCTAATTTACACTTATTAAAAAACATTTTTATATTAATAAAAAGTAAGAAATATTACACAAAATTCACAAAAAATCATCACAATACAAGATTTAATAGTAGAAAACATTAACGTAATATTTAAAAAAAAAAAAAACAAAAAAAAATACGTTTTCGCCTCAAAAACTCGTTTACTCTTCTCAAATCAGGGTATAATTTTTTGGATGCAAGTTCCGCAAGATTTTTTTGTTTTAGAGGCTTGTATTAACTCTTTTATAATTCAGTTGTAAGAATGCGGCCGATTCCACCAATCCGCCTTGCCTGTCTTTGGTCAAGCACAAACTCCTGCTCTTCTTTTGGCACCATGTCTTCTCTTAGACAAAAACAAAGTTAAATTTGTTTACATTTGTTCATGCAAATGTACTCTGCCATGTCAAAATGAACTCTGCCATGCTGTATACAACCATTTTGTTCGATCAGAAGATAATCTTCTTAAAGATTTGATAAGGTTTTTGCATTTCAAATGTTAAGCATTTTAGTTGAATTGTGTGTGAAACCGTAAGAAGGGACGAATTTCTTCAAATATCTTCTACCTTTTCAGACAAAAGCTCAGCAATATGTAAAAATTATGGTCCTTTGATAGTATTTCTCCTAATTTTAAGCTGTAATATATTCCATTCATAACATTTAATGACATCTCAGTATGTTGGCAAATATCTTCTACGCTCCCAAATATAGGGCATTGATTACTTTGTTTTTAAGTTTCCATAGTAATCTAATAGTAAATAAAATAAAATACAAATGGAGCTGCCATGGAATTCACCCATATAGTGTTCTTACACTTCTGGGGGTGAGCAGTGGATTCCGGAAATTAAAGAGAAAATAATGTAACGAATGTTAAACGCGCGCAAAATCATACTCTTATAATATTTTTGACGCACTTTACAACCAGACTTTACAACAATTACGATACTATGTGATGCGATCACTTTCGACTAGCCTCCCAAAGTTATAAAATAAAATTATTTCTAAACATTGAAAGGTTAAATAACTCTTTTCCACTAAATAGCAACACAATTAAATGGGTTTAGTTTTCAATATAATATTTCAAGTGGTTTAAGATGTTATAGCATGATGCCACTATTTTATACGTTTGAACCAAACTTAGGGATCGATGCGCGGGCTGTTACACTGAAAATAAATAAATAATATTTTACAGGTTTCTATTTGACCTAATGACGACTTCAACTCGGTATTTAATATTCAGTATTCAATTTATTCATTCAGAAAATACAATAAAAGCATGAATTATCAATTAAAGCTAATTACCGCATATTAGAATTCGTCAGTTGCTAGTAATATATTAATATATGTAGATCTAAAACTATTAAAGCATAAATATTAACTCGACAATAGCGTTGACTAAAGTCGGCTTTACTCGGCAGACAAATAAAATTTAAAAAATAGAGCTGATTCCATGTACATGAGTATACATATAAAATAGATAATTATTATAAGAATATTAATAGTCATCTTAGGCACTCTGTACAAAAAATAATCACACAATAGAAAGTATCAAAAAAAAAAATGGGAAAAAACAACGTATGTATATGGTGAGGTATGTTACGTTACACATTGTAATCTACATATTAAATATTAAATTCATAATATTATTATTAAACAATAAGAATTAAAATGAGGTGCCTGAAAGTTACATATTAATGTTATTCCCATTTGAAAGAATTGGTATGCTCTAAAAAATCACCCAGCTCATAGAAAGCATGTGTGGATTGCAGTTTTTGTTTAATAAATCTTTTAAACGCCTTTGTTTCCATTTTTCTCGTGGAGAGTGGTAGCTGGTTAATAAGCTTATAGCTCAAATATCCAAAGGACTTTTGTGTCTGCGTAAGGCGTACTTTAGGCAGCATAACATCATCACGTCTGCGTGTATTGTGGGAGTGCATATTCCCGACTTAGATGCCAAGCGCGATGAGCTAAAGGCCCGACCATCGGCGGCCATAAAGTATAATTACATCAATGGTGTTTTGACTTGCGTCAAATGTGCACGCACATTCCAAGCCAAGATCGGCTACATCAGTCACCAGCAAAACCCCCAACCATAATAAAAAAAAAAAAAATTACAATGAAGTCAGTAGAATCTATAATGCAGTAGCTATGGCCGAACACGGCTAGGAGGATATATAATAAGACAACATATTTTTACTATTACAAAAGGGTTTGGGAATTAAAAAAAAATCGACCCACCCTAATATATATTTGTTAATTATATGAAATAAACTAATATTAATAATATTATATGGATATTAATATGTAATATAAATGTCTATAAAAGTCATGTTTCTATATTTCAGGTATCTGTAAACCCACTTAGAGCCATGGGAGCATTATACGCTTTAGATGTAGCTCGAAAGTATGCTGAAGCCCCAGCATTAGCGCCTAATTTACCTCCGCATTTATTCGCTACAGCCGCTGCCGCAAGAAATGCTCTTCCAAGACCGCAGGTATAGTAAAATATCCATAGGAATCACTGAGATAAGTATTAATAGATACCGCGTCCACAGTATATAAATATAAATAATAGCTCAACTTGCGGCTACTATTACGGAGCGTCGTCCGGAAGGCTGGGGTTGTAACCGTTAAAATTAATGTGTAATTTTATATGTGCTATATTTTATACCTTACATGCAGGATGCATAGTTTTAAGACTTCAAAGCGCTTTAACGATATGCGTTTCGTAGTTTGTCCTGCGTAGTATAAAGGCAGTCTATATTACGGTTTCGATGCGCTTGCGGCGCTACAGTATAATAATGATACTAGTGTAGTAACTCGTTCGGTGTGGATAATGTACATGCTGTAAATCGTTATTATTAATTATATTAAAGAATGAATCATTAAAGCGTTTTGAGATGGGGTAGGCATCGCCTTTATGCCTATATGCAGTGCACTCATAGGGTGATATATTCTAGTAGTAAATTTAGTTAATTTTGACTCAATCAAGTGTAGAAATTCCTATCGAGTGGTTTTTTAAATAAAAAAATAAAAAGTAATGGTATTTGTCAATTTCAGGCTATCCTCGTCTCGGGAGAGTCGGGCTCCGGCAAGACGGAGGCGGCCAAGCTGGCCGTGCAGTTCCTGGCCGCCGTGGCGCCGGCGCCGGCCGGCCGCGCCCCCGTCTCCGAGCAGATCCTGGAGGCGGCGCCCCTGCTGGAGGCGCTGGGCAACGCCGCCACGCCCCGCAACGACAACTCCTCGCGCTTCGGCAAGCTGCTCGAGCTCTACTTCCGCGGCGACGCCTTGGCCGGGGCCAGGGTCAAGCATTATCTGCTCGAGAAGTCCAGGATTGTGACACAGGTGAGATTCGCAATTATCTATATATACTTATGTCTGACTACTACAGGGTGGCTGACGAAAAATGCAACAAAGTAAAACGCTATAGTTTCTTTATTTTTCGTTAAATCTTCTCGAAGCGATTCCAAATTTTAGAATCGATTTAGTTTAGTTCCATATGGCCACCTTTAGCGTAAACTATGGCCTTCGAAAGGTCAATGGAGCCATCGCTCGCTGCCCGCGAGTGGGTTTGCAGTATTTCGGCCCGTTCTCGGCGAAGCGCTCGCTCGAGGCAGTCGACGCTTCGGTATTTGATAGCGTTAACGTCGTCGTGCAAAACACTCCAGACCGCGAAATCCAACGGGTTTGAATCTAATGAACGCAGTGACCATTTTGTCGATGAAATGAAGCACGGAACGTTGTTTTTCCGCCATTTTCGGTTGACGCGTGCGTTTCGCAATGGTGCAGAGTCCTGTTGGAATTTCCAACGTCTACGGTCGAAATGTTTATCTACCCAGGGTTTTAAAACTGCCTCTAAGACAGTTTCCCGACAATTTTACGCATTGATTTTGACCCCAGGGTCGATGAACACGAGCGAAAAGCGGCCATCGGCCGTTACGGCGGCCTAAACCGTCACCATCAGTGGCGCTCGATCTCTGGGGGCCATTCAGAGGTTTAAATTTTCAGCTGACCTCTTTGGCACGTAAACTTGATCATTTTGTTTATTTACATACTATTTAATTAAGAATGGTGACTCGTCGGAAAAAACAAATTCTGCAACTAACCACTTTCTGCCAAACGAAGCAACTCTGGCTCTGTCGAGTCTAACATTTTCATAAACTGGTGTAATTTCATGCGCTTTTCAGAACTTCGTTGGATTTAAATAGATCTCATTTTTTAATATATGCTGCATTTGTTCTCGAGAGATGTACAGCTCACGAGCCATTTGTCTGCCGCTACGGGTGGATTTTGCTCAATTCGTTTCTTTACTTTACAAATAATTTCTGGTATTGTTACTGTTTTTTTACTTATTGGGCGTAGGGCAACGCTTTCAGTATCACATTAACGAGCTATGGTACGAAACACAAGTTATTTACTCATACGTAGGTTTTGGAGGGCTCAAACAATAGCCACTTGTGATTTTCTAGTCAAATATAAAGCACACTACCACGTTTGAATTCCATCATGTATAACTTTTTTATATAAAACTAAAACCAAAATGCTTTCGTACACTTGTAAACAATACAACGAGTAGTCATGGGTGAAATGTTGAGCGCTCTGCTATCGTTGGTTTGACAGCTGGATCGGTGAGAACTTTGTTGCATTTTTCATCAGCCACCCTGTACTATTAATGCCTTGGCCATTGCGCTATTTCATTACGGCTAGCATTAATAGCTATTATACTCAAGCATCTATTCAGGAACTTCTTAGATAGATTGTAGGTGATAACCGCATGTTATGTTCTCGTTGAGTCACATCTACGCTATGGTATCCTACCGTAGAGTACCGTAGCGCACATCAAAAATTAACTTAATTTACAAAAACGGACCATACGTGCAATAGCGGATGTTGGTACACGGTAGTCATGTAGAGAACTAGGAATATTGACATTTATAAATTATTTATCTAAGAAGCTCTTTCTGCAGTAAGAGCTCTGCACTATCCCATGAAGATCAGCATGATACGATGATCAAGATCCATTACCGCCAAAACGCCGTATAACTAAGTTCCAGGCCACTAGGCTGTAATTAGTTGCCTGATGAACTGAATGAGATGAACCATATTATTTTTTTTAAACGATTCATTCCAGCAGACCTGATGAAAATTCACATGTAGGCACAGGATATACGCTTGGGGGGAAAAGTACAGTCAGTTATGATCCAGAAAGACATCGGCACCCTTATATCCTGAGACCACAAATGGGAAACTCACATAATCGATATAGTTAAGAGAGAGCAAACTCACTTCTTTATCTAAAGTTTTTTCTATTATCACTCTCTCGCCCAATACTCCTACTCCAGTACTCCTACATACTCCTACCAGGTATGGAATCCGTAGGTAGCACATAGAGTTCAGAGAAGAGCATCAAAGTTGGTGCTATCTCTGAGGAACACACCGTACGAAGTACAACTAAAATAACTACGCCTGATAATATTAGAGGAACGTAGGCAGCGAGGAGATATAATAGAAACTTACAAAATGCTTCACGATTATTACAGACTGCCCAACCTCGAAAACATGTATAGCATGAACATCAACATGCAAGTGCGCGGACGCTCTTTGAAGTTGAATAAGGCAATTGCAGCATAAACCCCAGGAAACCTTTTGTGACAAATCAAGTAGTAGACGCTTGAAATGCATTGCCAGACGAATGGATAAATAAGTGCTGACTATGTCAATAGCCTTACAAATAAACTGAACTTTTTTCTTAGTGCAAAATATAATAATAATGATAATAAATCATAATAAAGACATTGAGATATAATTAAAAAAATAATAACACAAAATTAAATGTAGTTAATATTATTATGTGTTAAGTGGAATAAGTTAGTCATTCCTAAACAAACAAATGTGTTGTTCCTAAACAATGAAATATTGTAATGGAAATAAAATTATGTATTCTGTTGATACTCAACTGAATGAGACTTTAAGTTACTGGTAGAAGTGAACAATTTTTTATATTGTTTAACCCTTCGAGTAGCGGCATAATTTCATGGCAGACCGCGGCAGTTTATTGGAATTTTTTGCAATATTTCCGCGCTCGACAAAAGGTACTCTATGGAATTATTATAACAATCATAAAAAGAATAACTGCGAAATGATCGCATTAAAATTTCGTATATCATTTTGTAAAACAATTAGATAATTATGAATAAATATGAGAAAGTCGAAAAAGTGAAAAAAACTCGGCATTTCTAACTTGTACTTGTCTTACGGAAAAATATGGAACCCTGTTTAGAATTTGTAAATACTGTCGTGATCTTTATTAGAATCTCTATCATAGGTAATATTTTGTTTTGCTTATTTACATACAAAAATATTTAGATATTAGCTCATTAAAACCAATAAAATTTTTGATGATTTCTCAAAAAAAAAAATTATGATGTTGGACAATATTACCAGAAATATCCGCAAAATGACCCGCGAAATTATTTTAGCGGCCATCTATGTATCTATGGTAATAATGAGATATTTGGTATGGATTTTAGGATGCATTCGAATTAGAAAATAATATTACTGTGCGCTCCGGGAGCAAGCCGCCAATATTGGTCGTTACGTAGTCAACAGTGTTCTGATGTGCAGCCAAATTTGGTCGTTACGTAGCCGAAGGGTTAAATGGACAGATGTTCTTGTTACGATTTCATTATATAGGTTAGCTCTAAAATATTGCTGCCTGCAGGCAATAAGCTCGCCTTTTCTTAAGAATAAAGCATTTTATTATTATTATAATAATAAATAGGTAGTAACGATATGACATTTAAAATCTAATTACTACTTTC
This sequence comes from Micropterix aruncella, assembly GCA_944548615.1. Lineage (NCBI taxonomy): Eukaryota > Metazoa > Arthropoda > Insecta > Lepidoptera > Micropterigidae > Micropterix > Micropterix aruncella. The sequence goes on from OX155964.1 coordinate 1,566,421, forward strand.
TGGTATTTCATGATTTTCTAGGCAGACATAAATTTAATTTATTTATTATTAGTCAAAATGTATACAGCTTATTTTATTCTTCAGAAAAAACTTTGTAAAATATCACTAGTATATCCATTTATACATTGTAAATTACCAAAAAATATATAGAACCTACTTAAAAAGAGAATATTTTGGAAAAAAAATAATAAAAGGAAAACAAACAAACATATGTCTAAAATCAGTATAAGGGAGGGGGAAGGAAGAGAAATGGGAGAAAAAGTGGGATTGATATGGCTAAAGACATAGATGTTCACCATAAATTAATCAAAAAGTAATAGTGTGCGTGCATATCTTTATCATTATGTCAGTAAGTGATTTTAAGACTTTTCTCTGACTGCGCAAAGAAAAGTCTTTTTGCCTAACGGAAAAATGACCAGATAATTTAAACCCATTATTGAACGAACTGAGTAGCCGTATCATAGTGGAATTACTGAAGTGGCTTGTATTACATCTTAGCACATGAAAGAAATAAAATTTGTATTCTTAGAATAATCTATCCTTCTGTTTTTGCAGGCTCCTGGTGAACGCAATTACCACATATTCTATGAGCTACTGGAAGGGATGGAGGAAGAGAAAAAGAAGGAATATGGTCTTCAAGACGCTGATACTTACTTCTATCTGAACCAGGGTGGAAGCGGTGGAAGTGGAGGTTCATCGCACGATTGGAGCGCACTATGTCGAGCTATGCAGGTATACTCAAGATCTGTATTCAACCTGCATTCCTATCACAAACTCTCGCAATCTAGCTGATATTATGAAACTCTCATTTTTATTGGCCCTATCGGGACCTAACGGGACCATGCAGCCTAGGTCTGTTGGCCTGCCTGTGTTTTCAAAGATTAGCCGAAGTCATGGTTGGGCTTCTATCCGGTAGCCTCCTCGAAGGGAGACTTACCTGGAAAGGCCTTTGTGAATACTGCTTGCTGCTGTAAGTCCAGCCCCGGGCAGTTGGAAACATCAGTTTGATCTGGGGGAACACCTCGGGCGGAACTGGGCAGTTTGTGCATTATGCGGCATTAGCCAATCGACTGTGCACTCCAGCGAATAACCAGGGGATTGTGGAAATGTAAGTTTAATAAGCAGAGGAGGTTGTTGCTGGTGTCAGCCACCTTTGAAACGATCCCTTGTGCCCTTGGGGGCCCTGTTGCAGTTTGGACTCTAAAGGTGGGTATCCATTAGGTTTGCTCATCAACCCTGCTCCGCGCATCAACTGCTCAAATGGAGACGTTGCGCGCATCAACTCAAGAACAACGAGTGCTCCGCAGTTTTCATTCAAACGTTGAGTGAACATGTCGTCACCAGAATTTATTTTTAAATTTCTCATCCTTCGGTTCCCACAGCACTGTATAATTTCGGTACTCCTCGATTAGAGCTAGGCATTCCTCTTCGGCCCACTCCATAGCGATGCATTCATGGTTACTGAATGCCGAACGTGATGCGCGAGACGTACCCACCAAAGTCTCACTTTGCTCGCGTCCATGAACACACTGCGCTCCACTTTGTATTCACGGCATTTACCGCCACTTCTTGGAGCGCTCGCCGCGGAGAGTGCAACGTTGCACGCTCCAGGAGTGCTAACGTATCCACTACTGGAGTAGTTGCAGATGCGCGGAGCAGAGTTGATGCGCGAATCTAATGAATACCCACCTTAAGACCCATGTGTAGGGCTGGGCAAACGCACAAGTTCTAAGAAGCAGATAAATTGATTTTAAGAAGTTCTAAGAAGCAGATTGCTTAGATAATTTTTTTTACCGAAAAGGGGGTCGCGCTTTAAAAAAGGTTAACCCCTCAAATGAATGGCGATTAGCTCGGGTTGCCTACGGCAAAATGTATATAAATTTATATTTACATTTACATTTACATTTACATAGAGCGGGGTTTACTATAGAGCTATAGCATTACTATAGAGCGGATTACTATAAAGCGGCGCACATTTACATTTATATTTATATTTATATAAATTTATATACATTTTGTATACATTTTGCCAAGGCATCCCTTAAGGGACGCCTCACATTTGAGGGGTTAAAAAACACTGTTCTAATGTAATATTTATTGTGATGATTATTTTATTTTTTTATTTTATTTTATTTCTGGAAACATACAGCGCATACAATTGACATACGTGTGCATAAAGATAATGTAGAAAAAGAGAAAAACATTACGCCGATAATCGTTTCCTATGAAATTAACAGATTTCGGCATATTACACTTAAAAATTAATTGTAAAATAAACTAAGTACATGTTAAATAGAAAATTAAAATAGAAAACCGATGGGAAAGGTAGGAAATTGGAAGTGATTAGGAAGAAGGAGTTAGACGATGGTATGTGTATATGTATATAGATATAAATAAAGATATAAATAGGTCTTATAGTGGATATATAGATACAGATATTTATTGATGTTTATAGATATTTTTAGATATATAATAAATATTTATAAATATTTGTAGTAGCTACTGATATGTTGCATGAAAATTATATAACTAAGAAAGAATTATGTTTCCTTTTTGTCAGGTACTCGGAATAGAGGATGCAGAAAGAGAATCAGCCGTAAAAGTCTTAGCCGCTGTATTGCATCTTGGAAATATTTACTTCCATCGAAGGCAACTACGACACGGCCAAGAGGGTGTGCAACTTGGTGGAGGAGCTGAGGTATATAAATCTGATATCTTTTTTAAATGAGAATGTATTTTTAATTGCCGGTTTGGATACTTGTGGCACTTTGTATCAAAACTTATTTTTTATATGTTTCGTGCCCGATTTAAGGGTAAATTTCAACTCGTTTTAAAAATTAAAGACAGGATCTTTTTAATCCAGTATATAGTCTCTCTTTATTTGTTTTCCAACTATCAACAAGCTTGACGATTCCATTTTTGAAGAAACTGCTTGGCTTTCCTTGAAAAAAGTTTATGAGGTGGTTTGCTACAGTTTCCACAGACCTAAGATTTTTGCAATTCAAATTGTTGTGCAAAGACCGGATCAGTTATTGTACTCAATCCACTTCTTATGTTACGATTTGATCCAAAAACAGTCCAGTTTCGTGCAAAAAGAGAAACGACTACATTTATGCGATTTAGCTTATTCATTTCACTGAGGAGATTTTAAATATCGAACTTAGAAATATATCGACATAAGTAAACAAATATAACTTTAGTTGAAACGAAATGTTATTTTTATTTTAGGTGCGATGGGCTGCTCACTTACTAAAGATAGACAGTGCGGATTTGGCAAGAGCTTTGACCACCAGAGTGACGACCGCCCGAGGAGAGAGAATGCGTTCTCCGCTACCCATAGACAGAGCACTGGATGCCAGAGATGCTTTTGCTAAGGTATTATTTTATTTGTCATATTATTACGAGTTTTAACAATAAATACAAACGGAGCTGCCATGGAATTCACCGACCGGAGTCGGGCCCATCATAATACAATTTTTTACACTTCTGGGGGGTGAGCAGTGGATTCCGGACTTACGAACCGGCTGTGGTAGGTTTAGGACAGCTGTCTTGCCACATGTGAGCGTTCACCTTGCCACCCATTCACTCCCCCTTCGAAGCCATAGAATTTGAGATGCGCAAATCGCAGTTTTAGATAATTTTTCTAAGAAAGAGTTGATTATTTTTCTGGAAAGGCCAAGATCTTTAAAGAGGTGAAATAGAGATTTAGCTGGCAGGCCACGAGCGCCAACTTCCACCACGTGAAGGTGAACAGTGAAGCCGTTCCGGGTTACGGCATTTGCGAGATCATGGTATTTATTTAATTTGTACTCGTGGTCTTTTGGGATATTTGATTCCCATGGAACAGTTAATTCTACAATAAGAGCCACCTTCCGAGATAGAGAGTAAAGAGTTATATCTGGACGGAGGGCTGTGCATCCGAGACTTTCAGGGAATTTATACTGCTTAGAGACCGAATCAACCTCCAGAATCCAATCTGTAGCTTTCTCGATTATTGAGAAAGGTTTGTAGTTAAATGTTTTTTGCCTTTAGAGCCATCCCGCACAAACTGTATTGGGGGTTTGGAGGATACTGTCAAACCCTTGTTGGCACGAGCCACTGAGAGACTAATTACCTCGCGAATAACAGCGAGAACTTTGTCATGGCGGTAAGTGTACCGTCCTTGATCTAAGGCCACCTTGCAGCCAGCTAGAATGTGTCTAGCTGTGCAAGGGGTATTGCTACAGAGGGGACAAGAACTATCCTCGGCAAAGCTCCAACGAGCGAGGTTACTGGGGTCTGGAAGTGTATGCTGAAAGGCATTCAAATAAAATTTCAGCATCTCTGGCGTCCAGTCATAGAGCATTACCTTCCAGTGCATTGGAGGCGGAATGCAAAAGTCCCCAATTGTTGTCCAATCATTCTGGCATTGAAGGCCAATAGCATGAGCCATACTCTTGCTGTCGTAATCTCCCCGCAAAAGAGACTTCTTCAAGTCCACGTCGCTCGTGGTTGTACTGCCATACCCCAGACCAGTGCCATTCTGGCTGATTCCAGTAAGGAACTTTTTGTGGAAGTCTACGCGGGCTTGTAGATCATTTGAATCACTACGGCCACTTATTACGTGCTTCGATATTGCCGGATCTTTGGAATTGCACAGAATCGAATTTTTGGTTTTTCTGGAGTTGGCGTAGAGCAGAGAGGGCAGTTTAAGCGCTAGCCCAAAATTTTGTTTGGACCTGAAGAGAGTCGAGGGGTCAGCTGGTTTGGCTAAGGACAGCCAGGATTTTAAACTAGCTGTCACCAGCGCATCTAGACGGGACAGTTGGGTTTTGGTAAAATCGTAAATAAGAAAGTGCCATGACAAATGTGACGTTAGATAATTGTCATAGATCCAGGCCTTACGAGGGCCAGAAATTAGCAAGGCATCTATTTTCGCCAGGCAACTTTTGAAATGCTCTATAACATGATCGCCCGAGACGTCTTTTCCCTGATGGGTGATTTTTCTGCCGAGAAATTTGAAATGATTGTTTGGGTCTATATTGTTTTAAATTTCCCATGTAAAACCGAAAAATTTTGCAAAATATATATTTATACGATCCATCTTCGGTCTACGTAAGTACGATTGCGTATCCGAATATAGGGCACAGGTAAAATGGTTGCCAGTATACCAAAGGGCAAATGTTCATATACTTGTTCTCCTGTATCATATAATCTCCCAGTCAACACCACTCTGTCTCCTTAAGCTTTTTGAACCATTATATAAGCCCCTCCGTCTTGTACTTTGGCCAACCTCTGATAATATACTCAAAATCTGACATTATACTGATTTCTATTCCTACTCTTTCTATGTCCATGGTGCAAGACTCTGCCATGATCTCCCAGCAAATATAAGACTCGCCTCATGCATTTCTACCTTTCTTAAGAAGTAACCAGTTCTTTCCTGTCTCTCTTCTTCCTCTCCCAATTGAAAACTCTTAGTTTTCAATATAGTATGTGTTTTATGCAGATGAACTTATTAATCTTTATTTCCATAATTGTTCCATAAATGGTTGACTGTAAGATATCGCTATAGCGATAAGTCCGCCATTTGTGCATAAATTGTCTTTTTTATAAAACCAGCGTAATATTCATTAAGTTATGTTTTTATAGCACAATAAAGTTATTCTATTCTATAATTTGCACATTATTGTTATTATTTGCCCATTATTATTATTATTATATTATATTATATACATTATTTCTGCAATCTTTATTTCCACATGCAGATGAACTTATTAATCTTTATTTCCACAATTTGCGCATTATTCTTATTATTATTTGCAAATTATTATTATTATTATTATTATTATATACACTATTTTTGCAATATTTATTTCTACATGTACCACTGTGATTAGGTTAGTTGTTATTGCCATGTGGCAAGAAGCTCGTTTGTTTGTGCTTTCATTTTTAATTCAGCGCAAATAAAGAGTTTATTATTATTATTATTATTATTTAAGTTCATAGGTAAGGATCTGATATTGATATGGTGTCCACAGGCTCTATACGCTGGGCTATTCAACTGGCTGGTAGCAAGAATCAACTCGGCAGTGCACCGCTCGGGTCTGCAGGACGCCCAGCGCGTTTGCATCCTGGACATCTTCGGCTTCGAGAACCTGGACGAGAACTCTTTCGAGCAGCTCTGCATCAACTACGCCAACGAGAGCCTCCAGCACTACTTCAATCGCCACATCTTCAAACTCGAGCAGCAGGAGTATCAGAAAGAGCGGCTAGAATGGACTAACCTTACGTGGGTGGATAATTCTCCAGGTACAGAAAAACCGTTATCAACCTTCCACTTCCCATATCGACGTCTAATAGATTCTCCATACCCGAAACTGAAGATGACAATACTGAATATCAAACCCCTGCTGAACCTAAGGAAAAATCAGCAAAACCTCCACCTATTTTTGTAGACAAAGACGGCAACATACATCCATTGATCTAGCTGCTTAACCACTGGGTGGCCAAGCACGCCGATTGGCGTTTTTCATATTACCTGTATTATATCTGTATTTATTCAATTATCTGTTTTATTTCTCCTTCCACTGCGGTAAAAGCCTGCCATTGAATAAGCCACCGTTATATATTAGTATGCTTGCACACACCTTCTACAAACAAATTTTCATGGGCTTCAAAAATTTTGGGCGTGGAATGACTGGCTTCCGAAAGGTTAATGACCATGCAAATGGAAATTACGAAAATATGTAGAAGGCTGAAACATTTACTAAACACCTGGATGGACAATTCATACCGAACCCAAACGAGGAACCCAGTGAAATAGCAGAAAACTCACCTCACGAAAAATAGCTCACCAGCTGGATCCACCTATAAAAAAAATTAGAAAGAGCAAAGTTAGAGCTGCAATAAAAAAATTAAACCAACACAAATCGCCGGATTACGACATTATTACAGGAAAACTAATGATAAAACTACCCGAAGAAGGCATCACTTTCCTAACAGAAATTTGTAATGCCATTTTATGGAGGGGATACGTACCACCTCAGTAGAAAGCTGCGCAAATCATAATGATACTTAAACCTGGAAAATGCCCAGAAGATGTAAAATCCTACCGTCGAATTAGTCTATTCCCGATTCCTTCTAAGGTTCTGTAAACTCTCCTTCTAAGAAGACTATCTCCGATTATTGATCAAAATAAACTACTTCCTGATCATCAGTTCAAATTTAGAAGGCAACATGAGCAAGTCCACAGACTAGTCGAAAGAATAAATGCTACATTTGAACAAAAGAAATACTGTTCTGCAGCTTTTCTAGATATTTCGTAGGCCTTTGACCGTGTTTGGCACGATGGTCTATTACATATATACAGTACCATGGGAATTAATTGGAACAAAGTGTATTTTTCTTCGAAATGTGCTTTATTGGACATAAACATACAAAAACAGTACTGGTAGTTATAGATTGTTAGTTTTAATATAGAATGTGTCCTCTTTTTGCGGTGATAACACCTTTCACTCTTGTAGGCATATAATTTACTAGGTTTTGACAGTTTCTTTTCAGTTTATCATCGTGAAACCAGATTCGAATTACTACACTGATCATCTTGGTTTTCGTTGTACAATCCATCTTGGAGAGCCGGCAGCAAATATCTGAATCTATTTTTATTTTTATTTACAGTAATCTATCTTTTGAGCAAGAAACCGGTTGGAATTCTACACCTGCTGGATGATGAGTCTAATTTTCCAAGAGCTTCGGATACTTCATTCTTGGAAAAGTGCCATTATAATCATGCACTGAACGAACTATATTCAAGGCCAAGGATAGGCGCCAAAGAATTTGGAGTAAGAATATTATTACTTACTATCATCGGTCTAGAATAGACACAAATTTATAGTCGCCTATTCAGTACTACCCAAATTTTCAGTACTGGCCGATACTTAAGTCATACCTGAGTACCAGTTTTTGTTTTATAGTCGAGTCTAAGATGGCGAGTGATACTTAAGTAGTGTTTCGGTGCTAAGTATCGGACCACCTCTACTTGAGTATTACTTCGAAACGTCAGGTGCCATTTTCGGTCATGTTTCAGATTTCTTGTGAATTTCGATGCAATTTCACATTATTATAGACCTCTTGGATTGTTTTCGAATTTTGATTTTCTTACTATTGCATTGAGGAACTTGTTTTTGGACATTTTAATGACCTTGCCTGATAAACGATGATTAGAATTTTGCCAATTTTGTTCATGCTGTTTGTGAAACTAGAAATAGTCGCAACCATATTGTAGAACCGGAATTATTTTCTGAAGGACTTTCCCCTTTTAGTACAGGCTTCCTCCGCTAGATGAATGTACCAGCAACCCTCTTGCATCTGAATGATACTCGTTTCAGTCTCGTTCCAGGTGTTCTTTGAAAAATTGAATTGACCATGTTTAAAGACGAAATTGTACAAAGAAGAAATGCTACTTTTTGATACACTCGATAATATATCTCCTTGTCTACGGATAAGTAATGACATAACTGAGATTTAAATCCATTCAATTCTCTAGGATCTTTAGTATATTTTCCATCAAGAACGAACCTTTTGTTGAACTGCAATGATAATAATTCGAAATGTGGCCTCTTCTTACCTTTCTGCTAATTGCTATTTTCCTTCTAGGTGAGGCATTATGCTGGGCAAGTATGGTACAGTGTGGAAGGTTTCTTGGACAAAAATAGGGATGCATTGCGGCCGGAAGTGATTGAGCTCCTGGCGGAGAGCAGTCTTCCGCTGGTAAACGGCATTGCTAAGTCCCTGGCCTTCCCGGGTCAAAGCGGCGCCCCGGGCGGCTCGCAGCATCACAATCCGGACCCTCGCTTGCACACCATCAAACCTAGGACACCTACCGTTGCCGCCAGGTAATCAATCCACTTTTTATTAAACAAAAAATATTCTATTGAAAGAGATTATCACACTAAGCCTATATAAAATATTTTTTTCACTTGAAAGGTTAACCTAATAATAATTAGAGAAAGAGGGCAGTTTTTTTTATAATACAATAGGTACATCAGCTGCCTCTGATTTTAGCAAGCGTCCCGTTAGGGTAAAAGTAACAACCGTCCCGTTAGGGGATAGTTGCCCCAGGAGCCGTCGTCGAACTTTATTTTTACACAGGCGACAAGTGCAATCTTCGCGGTTGCCGCTCAAACACTAGAGGGGCAGGGGGTTGTACTTTGGTTATAAGTATTAGCTGCGACCGTATCATTTTTGCAAGTCTTAATTTTGAAGTATGGAGCGTCTATCCTCCTGGGGCAACTATCCCACTTTTACCCTACGCTTATGCACGCACCATTCAGGTTAGTTAAATTTATCTATTAGAATGTCGAAAGAAAAAAAACTGCACATTTCGGTTAGAATATGCCACTTTCAATTTAGCACAATTAAAAACTTATCAATGAAATTCGTTAGAATAGTAAAATTTTTCAGTTTTTTTAAATTTTGCAAATTTCCTAGGTTCTAGAGATAAATGTATGGTATTTATAATGTATAAAAGTATATTTAATTGATAAGTAAGCTTTTAATTGTGCTTAATATCCCTTTCTTTTCCACAAAAATGGGTTTGTGTCTATGGAGTTTCGTATATGCCAAGAAAGTCTTAATTTTATTAAGTGATTATAATTATTTAAAAACTTTATTAACCCCTCAGGCCTCGATTGGCCGATATCGGCCACAACACGATTCAGCGTGACGACCCCGTTTTAATTTTATTTTAATTTAATTTGTTTTGTTTTATTATGTTTTATTATGTTAATTTGTTTTATTTTAATTATGGATACAGTGGTTTGGCATTAATTAATGTTTTGGTGAGACAGTGTTATAATTCAATTTTTTTACTAATTTTTACTAAAAATTTTTGGGACATCAACTTTTCAATCGGCTGAGGGGCCGAGGCCTGAAGGGTTAAATTTAGGAAACCACTTTTTAAGTATAACAAAACGGCAGAATCCTAAGATTATTCATGCTCTTTTTCACAAGAGATTTTGAACAAAAAAAAAAGAAAATCAAAATTGGACCATTAGAATCTGATATTGAAAAAAAATTCTCCCATTTTGGTGTCTTGCCCAGATTTTCAAATACCTCACTGTCTGGAAATTTGCCTTTTGCTATAAACTATTACCACAGAAAGTGGCATATTCCAATTGTTTTCTTAAGTTTTCTTTGGTGTACTCAATGTACTATATCAAGAAACGAAAGAGGAAAACCTTGCCACGCTTTATCGACCATTTTGCTTTTTGTCGAGGTCCAGACTAGTGGCCAGTCAAGATGCGTGTGAGCAGAAGCGATACGTCAATGATACCCAAGGTTAAAAATGAATGGGAAAGAGCGGGATTCAATATCGTGACGACGATGCGACACCAATGAGCTGGCCACGCTAGTCTGTCTCCCTCGTTTGACGTTTGACCCAGAACATTATTTTTCAATAGTAGACAGACCGTTATAATTCACAGGTTGTTATTTTCTAGGCATTCCAGCCCTTTCAAACCGTTATGTTTTACTGCAATATAATTTATTTAAAGGGGGAGGGGGGGGGGGGTGGAGGGGAGATTGTCTAAAGCTCATTATAAATAAAATTATACGCACTGAATTTTAAATTATATGATAATTTGTGAAATTATCTAATATTTGTTTGATTATTTAGTACTATTGTCCACATGAAAATTTTACGAAATTATGTAAGAATTTTGATTGAAAATATTGGAAAATGTTGTTTCCTCTATATAACCTAGAAAATCTGCGATTGGATGTTCAACGTTCATACCTTGCAATACCGACGTTCATATCTTATACCTTAATAGGTATTTATTTAAATATTATACTTGTTATTTTTATTAGTTTTGACATAAAAGTGTAGAAACTCCTATCAACTAGTTTGAAATAAAAAATAAAATAAAAGTAAAAATAAAAGGCTTTGGGCCGCAAATCGCGCTCAAATCGTATGTGGTTAAGTTCCAAATTGAAAGTTATTACAAGCTGTAAATATCAATGGACTCTTAAAGGATATTTTCTAGTCAATGTGTAATTCCATAGCAAGAACTCCTTTCTTAATAAGGTACGGAACAGGGAGCAGCAACATAGAATCTGATAAATTGAAAACGCAATCACTCCTGCGGCACTACGAAGAACACCACTTCTGGAGCCACTGCAGCCAGAGCGAGTTTGGAAGCAGGCCAGCAACGACACATCGACGATGACGTTATCTCAATTCGAAAATTGGCTCTATTGTTCCTGAAGTTCATCGCGCACAAAATACATCCCGTGGTGTGGCTCTCCCACTGTTCAATGACGACTGGTGCAGGCGGCTGCGGAGGTGCAGCCCTGGTGATGCGAGTGAAAGGACCAATGAGAAGTCGAGCTGTAGGAGAAAGGGACAGAGGAATATGTGAGAGCGAACCGCGGAGCGACCACAGAAAAAAAAATACGACTCGTATTTAACGAATGAGATGGCGCCACATAACAAGAAATCAATTGTGAATCATCGCGACGCTTACGACTGCGCGAAGATGCCTTTGGATGCTAGAGATGGGCAGAGTGCACAATCTACTGGTGTCGCGACTTGTAGTATATAAGCACATACAAAATTTATTATACTAGACCATTTACACTTGAACAGCGATTATGTATCTTATACTAATTAAATCATGGTTTTCTCTCTGGTGAACGCTTTCAACTCAAAGGACTTCAGAGACGAATAATTACAAAAGATGCTTTTTGTAATTATGCTTTTTGTAATTATACTGAAGTTTTTCTTTCTTCGCCAGGTTTTCTGACAGTCTTCACCAGCTGCTGGAGTCCATGTCTTACTGTCAGCCGTGGTTCATCCGTTGCGTTAAGCCGAACAACGACAAAGCGCCTTCCAAATTTGACATGCCCTGTGTTTTAACTCAGCTCCGTTATCTCGGCATGCTGGACACCATCAAAATCAGACAAATGGGCTACCCCGTACGGGTCCCCTTCAAGGAATTTGTTGAAACATTCAGGTATGCATCAGTCTTTAAATATTTTGTTTCTTAGACATTTATTATATGTGGTATTTGATTGCTCAAAGTCATAGTATGTTTTGGCAACCCTTCTGCGTCGGCGACAAGCAGGTGGTGTTTATAGGATTGTCCGGCGAAACTAATATAAATTTATTTGACCATCTATAATAGCATTGATAATGAATGGATTTTTATAAAGGACTGATTGATTATAAACAATCAATAATTTAACCAATGATAACAATAACAACATTCAATTATTAGTGCCACCTATCGCATTTATACATTGGCTGATTAAAGAAATAATACGAAGAGATAGAATGTCATCTATTAGTTTATCTGAATTTTAGTGCGTAATTATTATGTATTAAAACTTGTATACCAAATTCATTTTTTAAAAAAATGTAACAGAACTCAGTACGATTGCAGCGAATTGTCGCTTTGTTGATAAGCTGTTTTGTTGCGTGGGGCGATCTGTGCCCGCTAGATAGAAATAGGCGCTCGCAAATTCATATATTAGTTTAGCGACCTTTTTAAGAAGGCTTTTAACCCATCAGGCCCCGCGACTGCGATATCGCAGTCAAACTGAGGGTTAACCGCGAGTCGCGAGGCCTGAAGGGTTAAGATATAAGGCAAGCCGGTCTTTTTGGCTTGTATGAAGGAACCGCCACTGTATATAAACAATGGTATTAAGGGATACCCATATTCAAAATAAAAGATATAATTATAAATGTTTCCGCAAACTCTCACAAAATGTTTAAAAAATCCATAAAATTCAACCAAGGATTTTTTAATCAAATTTTAGTAAAAAACTTGTTGAAATGTTTCCAGTTTGTTTGGAGTATTGTTCAACATATTGAATATAAATGTTTATTTGCTTCGTATTAAGATCCGTCAAAGTCAAAGACCTAATAATCTTTGACTACCTTCCATATATACTTGATATCAGAATCAACAAATGCAACACCCTCACTGAAGTGCCTGGCACTATTAACATTTTTTTCCAATAGCCCTCTATACTTTGAAAACTATTTTTCCCGCAATATTCCCTTATTTTCTCCCTCGGATCAGATCTATTTCAGAAGATTTGTAGTAGTCGCCACCAATAATAATTGCTGTGGAGAACAGCGATTTCGATCCTGAAAAGCCACAATAATTATGTATGCTTTCAGGTGCTTGCTACCGGCGAATGCTTCAAGAAGTGGTCCTCCAAGGGAGCTGTGTACTGAAATTCTTTGTACCGTGGAACCCACCGGAGCAGGTAAAACTAGTGACAATTCTTCTTCTTTATTTTCTTCGCATAGAATCAGTGTTGCTAGGTACATATATCTGCGAACAAAAGTCTCCATTTTTTTCAATTGGTAGCCTAAAGTAGTCATTTTACACCTCAAGTTGCCCACAAAAATTGCCCATTTTTTGCATTTGTATAGGCATAAATTGTAGGCCAGGTAGGTATTATGTATAGCTACCGTATAAAAAGAGTAATTACACTAATATAATATGTAATATTGCCTAATTTACATTTAAAATTTAAATATTGTTGAATAATAATTACACATTTTTGTAAAATGTTAAAAATGAGATAAAACTAAATAAAAATGATAATAAACTAAATAAAAGCAAATAAAATTTTCTCAATAACATTCTTCAATATTAAAATTTCAAATGGGAGCCACCTTGTTTTATAAATTAAAGTGAAAAAATACAAGGTCAAAAAATTTAATATTAAAATAAATAAATTAAGGTTACTCAATAAAATTCACTTATATCGACTAGAGTCTCCTCATTTTAATAAAACTGTCGAAAGGGAAATAAAACGATGACCAATTAAAAAGGAGTAGTAAAATTCAACACTAGCTTAGTTGAAAATAGAAACTATATCCAACAGAGAGTGTCTGAACTCTAAACCGAATGATTTTTTTATTGGTTTTTTGCATAATTTATTTTGCCAATTATTATTGATTTATTCCTGGTATTGCAATAATAATTGTAGATATTTAAATAAATACTGCAATGTAGATTTTTCTTCACTGTTAGAGGATTGATTGAAATCGACATTGAAAAGTATTTAGTTTTATTGGGTAAATTCATAAGAATTCTCACTGTAATACACAATTAATCATAATTTCAAAGTTTTTTTCAAAATCTTAGGATTTTTTTTGTGTCACACTGGCCACAAAAGGACTATTTTATTATCTAATATTTTCTGTCAGGTAGACACATTAGGATGGGCAATTTCATTACTTATTGTTATCTTCACTTTCTTCCAACTGTACCTTCTCTACATTGAGAAGATGCATATTAAGCAATTCGTCGAAACATCATCAGGCCCAATTTGAATGTAATGTAGGTATGATAGTCAACCGATTTCCTCGGTACCTAGCATTAATTTTTCGGGTTCACAATTGAATACTTTGGGATCTCCTTCCACATTGACACTGACACTTCCACACTTCCACAAGCTCGGCAAGCTTTGGTGACTTGCTCCCACTCTCACTCCCGAAACTGTCTTGCGATGTTATTATGCATACGTTCACTCTGTCTTAATGTACGGCATAGAGATTTGGCATATTGCGACAGATCGCCAACGAGCTTTCGTTCTTCAGAAACGGGCGTTTGCTGTGATGCCTATGTTCCTACTGAGACAACCGCGATAGACCTGTTCCACTCATTTAAAATTCTGCCACTTCCATGCTTCTTTACAATGAATGTGACAGGGTTCGTATTTTAAAACCCAAATGAATTCCCAAACAACGACAGTGTGAACCTAAGAGACGAAATCAGAGCAGTCAGTATGTGTACCTAATTGAGCCATCCATGTACAACAGACTGAGTGCTAATATAAAAGAGGCTAAATCCTTTAATATTAAAGTAGATTTAAAAAATGTTTATCAAGTAGGTGTTACTGCTCTATTGATGAATTCCTTGAAAAAAGTTTCTATTGATAGTTAATTGCAACAATTTTTTTTTTAATACAGGGATAATCATCTATATTTATAATAAAACTAATATCATGTAGTAGTAGTAGTAGATAGAGTGGGGGGCTTGTTTCCAGCCCTTGATGTCACCTAGATCTGTAAGGTCTTTTGTAAATACCCACTTTGTGGTTAGGTCAGTGGTCAGCTAGTAGCCCGGTACTTCTTAAGCCAAGGTTGAATAGTTGAGATCTAAGGGTCGTGTGTCCGGTGAGGAGAGCGATAGTGGTTCTAAGGTTCTTCTTGCTCATGTCAAGTAGGGCCTTGGTTTTCTTCTGTAGTGGTTGCTCCATCATGGCTTTTGCCTGGCGACATCCCTGGCTCTGTTTCCAGGAAGCCCGATGTTCCTGCTCCAAGCAGTCCCTGATGATTTTCTTACCTGTAGCGAGGGGACCCCTACAACTGGCTCTACTGGGCATTCCAGTGTGCCCAGTTTTGCCAGTCTGTTTGCCTCTTTGTTGCCGGGTATGCCAAACTAATATCATTATCATAATAATATTTTTTAAATTTTATTATGGCAATGTACACAGTTTGCAATAAGTGTAACACGAAACGTAGGTAATATCTACACTTTACAATAGAATAAAATCTAACATAAAAGTGAATAGACCCACAGCAAGTTATGTCACATTGGCATGTATTGATCGATTCCATGCCTCCCAACTGAGTGATAACTTGTTTTAGGGCAAATATTTTAAACACATTAAAAAGAATAAAATTACTTTACAAAAAGAGGATTAAAAAAAATACAAAAAAAATGGAAAATATTTAATATTTTTTTAATTATAACTAAAACTTTAAAAATATAAATATTTAAGAGAACACAAAAAGTATAAATATTAAAATTATTATAGAATAAAATACACAACCTATGCTTAATAATAATTCGTATAATCATAACATCAAATTTAAATAAAATTTCTAAAGTTTGTTCATATTGAAAATTGAAGATAATATTAATATTAACATTTTAACAGCGGAGCACACGTACTCAGTACGTGATACAAAATATTCTCTAACTTGCGACTCATGTAGTGAGGGCGTGATCGACTTTCATATAGTTTGCTTAAAAATCACTTACTCGGTTCGTAATTCGTATTATACCAGCGTTTAGCTTTGTCAAAAATAGCGTGAATTCATAGCATAAAGAAAAAAAAACGAAAGTGTCGAGAGTCTGCAAAGTTTGCGCAGACATTGGAAAGAAGCAAACTGGCAAACGAGGATGCAAGGAGACAGTCTACTATTGCCCAGATTGCAACGTACCACTATGCTACAATCCATGTTACAAAAATTTCCACTCAAAATATAGTTATTGACAATGATTACTTATGATTAATTCATGTAGAATTTTTTTTCCTCACAAAAAGGCCCTTTTTTTAATAAAAAAAATCATAACATCATAATATTTCATTCGTATATCATAATATTTTTATTTTTTATCCTGAAGGTCTAAAAGTTAGTCTAATAGATACAAAATAAATTGTTTCTATATCTCATCAGGTTATTTTTTTATAGCCGTTACAATAATGCCAAAAAACGCCTGCAGGCAACTTAACACACGCTATAAAAATTGGCCGCTGTTAAAGTGTTAATAAGGTAATAATAGTAAAACTATGTAGAATAATAATAGGTTCAAATATAGAATAATAAGCGATAATAATGCAATCAAAATAAAAAGTATATTTTAGATTAATTTTAATGTATACTGAACTATTGATGTTGCTACCTATAAAATATAATACGTGTATATGATACAAAAAAAATCATTCATATAGCCCTTGTTTTGACTGTCCATTAGCAGTAATGAAATATGTATTATCACCCATCAACATCTTAATTACATTTACAAAAAACAAATCAGAAATGTTGTTAAAATAAAATATCATGTCATTAATGATAAACCTTTATCTAATGATTTCCATCATTAGGAAATTGCATTCATCTCTGGGTATTGTTAAACGTCGTCGGTCGCGTAGAATGCCTCACATTGTGGTGATTTCCACTGCTTATCAACTTCCAGCCGGTCCCGACTACCAGCTGGGCGCGTCCAGAATATGGGTGCGGGAAACGGTGTGGAAACGCCTGGGGGCGGCTCGAGCCAATCGCAGATCGGCAGCGGCAAATACCATCACAGCAGCGGCGGCTCGCTATCTGCACAGGAAACACTTCCATGCTATGCGCAACTCTGCTGTCACCATACAGGCCTGGTGGAGAGGCGCCGCTCAGAGGAGGAAATTTGTCAAGGTTAGTGTTTGTATTTGTATCTTGGCATGAAAAAATACTCCAGTGCTAGTCCAGCCAAAGTTTTTTTTATTGAAATCCAGGCAGGGGAAGCCCTATTTTTTTCGCTTGGTGGTGCAAGATCTTCTGAATTCGCCCTCGGACTACAAATATTAGATATTCATATTTCACTTCGCTCCACGATAAAAAGTAGTAATATATGAGTCAGGGGACTAAATAAGCTCTGACGAGAGAGCCAGAGCTCTTTATATGAAACTGTTGAGCAACTATTGAGCAACATACAGACAAAATATTCATCAAATACTTTTGTAGTATTCTCAATGCGTAGCTAGAGTTCTTCCATCCATTTAAATATTCTCTGGCTTGACCTTGGACATTACAGTTTCGAAGACCAAAAGGCTGTTGTCTGTGCGCGGACTTTAGTGTCCAGTGCTTCAAGTTAGGAACAGCTATCTGTCTCTGTTGCTACCATATACAGGATGAGTTTTTAGTTACCGGCATCCTTGAAGGGGGTGAATCAGTAAGAGCAAGTAAGAAACATTTAAAATTTTTTTTGGAAAAATCGAACAAAAACATTGTTTTTTTGCATTTTTTTGTCAAATTTGTAAATTTTATCTATTGTAAAAACGTTTGAGAAGCGTTGAGCGCGCGGCTCTATCTAGCAGTATTGTTTATTGCAATATTGTTTATTAGCGATATTTTACCTACCGCTAGATGACCCATCATGCTCAACGGTTTTTATACTATAAAAAAAAAACAGTAATTTAAAAAAAAATTTTTTTTTAAATATTTTTTAATCAAAAGTTGCTTATTTACTCGTACTGATTCATCCCCTTCAAGGATGCCGGTAACTAAAAACTCACCCAGTATATTCTCAATATATTGCTCTTCTTATTCTCCTTTAAAATGCCAAAATGAAAATTCCGTTTGCCTTTTGGAGCACTGCAGTCCATATAGAATTGATCGGTGAATGCATTTCAAATCGGATGGATTTTTCTCATCGCTGTGATACTGTGAGTTTTACTGTGAGAGTGCTGTGTTTTATTAAATTAAAATATGTCATTGCCTATATTTTTACTGCAAATCGGTGGACAATATAATGAGAACTAAATATGTGACAAAAAATATTACATCACCACTTGAAATTTTGAAATAATGTATTTGTTTTACTAAAAGCAAGCAACATTTTAGAATGACTCATGCTTCCAACCTGATAACCAAAAAGTTTAACACCAAATGTAGGTTATTTTATATTAACAGAAAGCCCATTTTTGGGGCTATTAGAAAACATGACTATGGGAGAATTGGAGGCATTCATGACGAATTCATAAACGCATTTTGTTTGATGAATTATCGTTTCAGCAAATAGAGATTATATTATGTATGTTATGATAGATAATACAGTTTATGTTACCATCTATCAAAATCACTTCTTGTGTAAAATGTATTTGTATCCAAAAATATAAAAAAAGTGCATTTAACAATTTTTTTAATAATTCTGGATAAACACAAACCTAAGAATTATTTTAAAACAATGATTCTGCATCACTCCTAACTACACACCAATTTTACACCTAATGCTTTTTTTTTATTAACCTAAACCCTGAAGGAAACATCAGTTAGTTAGTTAGTTGTACTGGGCGTTCCTCCGCAAATCGACATCCAGTGTGCCTATTTTGCGTGTAACGGGGGTAGCGCTATTCCACCCACCCCAGCTCCTCGACGAAAGCCAGCAGGGCTTTCAGGTTTCCTGCTGCCTCGCGCAGGATGCCTGGAGTCCCAAGGTGTTTTGTCCTGTATACTTCTACCTGTTTACAATCTAGCAGAATGTGTTTTGTGGTTTCTTCCGCCTCCATGCATGCTCTGCACATAGGGCTATTCGTTCCGCCCATGTTGAAGAGGTGTTTGTTTAGTGTGTTGTGTCCTGTTATCAGTCCCACTAGTTTGCGTAGTTGGGGCCTTTTTGTCCTTAGAAGTGTTTTGGTAAGTTTGTGGTTGTATTCCACTACTATTTCTTTGGTTTGTCTGCAGGTGTCTATCTCTTTCCAGTGTGTTTGATGTAGTTGTTTGTAGTGGTTGTCAAGTTGGTTGTTTATGTGCGAGTAGGGTAGGGGCACGATAGGTTCGGGTCCGTATGCCGGTGTGTCTGAGCCCTTACGGGCTAGTTCATCCGCAGCATCGTTTCCTCTTGAGTTACTGTGTCCCTTGATCCATTTCAGTGTCACCTTATTGCCTTTTCCGCATACCTCGAGGAGGCTTTGGTGGCATTCATATATGAGCCCAGATGTAAATCTATCGCTTCCCAGTGCCTGTAGCACTGACCTGCTGTCCGATAGAATACATATGTTTTCGTGTTTTAGCTGCCGCTGTTTCACTGCGTTGCAAGCTTCTATTATTCCCATAGGAAGGAAACATCAGATGCGGTTTGATAACTTCTCGCAATGTAAATTTAAATTAAGATTGTCGTTTTATGGTATCATCATAATAAATAAGATGGATATTCTAATGATGATTTGTTATAATTTCTTAGGTGCGAAGAGGTGTCGTCGCTCTGCAAGCGGTCACCAGAGGTCGCCGCGCTCGTCGCCGCTACAAGGCGATGCGTCGGCGCCGCATCACTCCCGCACCGCCCAGGACGACAGCTCCACGCAATGTCAAATCCGTTGCACAACATGTCAATGTTGCCGTCAAGAATGAGACACATCAGCGGATCGACGATAGAAGGTTAGTTATTATGAATCTTCCTCTCGTTGGAATTTGTTGGAAGTCGGTTACCCTGCTGTTCGGTATAGTTAGATTTTATTCTGGAGTCCATGTTTGCATGTTTTTGCGACCGTCTCGGTACAGTTGAGGAAAAAATACCTTTTTTAAAATACATTATTTTTAATCGGTATATTCTAATGATGTTTTGGTATCAAAGCTTGCAAAAGTAATTAGGATGTAATTATTATACAAATAGAGTTTAGTGTCACCGGAAAGTGAAACCAAATAGTTTGTTTTAGGATTATTTGCTGCATCTAATAATGTAACTTTTCAGAATATCCCACGATGACTCCAACAATAATGGCCTCCAGCAGCTGGAAGTCCCTGCTGAACTGGCCTTCATATTTTCAAAACTCGATGATTGGCAGCCTCCGCACTCGGAAAGGAATTTTATAAAGGTATTTGTTTTTTAATATTGGTTCCTCACTTTTCTAAATGACCACTTCGAACTTTCGAATTCAAGTAAATTTTAATTCATATCCATCTTATTCCTTTTTTAAAATCAGTTATTTGAATAACTTTTTACTGTGGGAAAAAAATCAACTCTGAAAACGCAGTGAAAAACGCCTCTAAAGCATAAATTGATTCCTGTCGACTTTTTATTTATAGATTGACAGTTCAATATTTCGAGACTGACGAATTCTGAATTTATGTCCAACATAAACACAGCACTAGACAGATACAAAATGAACGGCTACTCGTCCCTCCTTTTCGCAACCTTTTTGGAAATAGAAGATTGAATTGGCTAATCCCTCATATATTCAGTAAAATTCCTCTTTATTTAAAAACTTATAAAAAATGTACAAAAAAAATAAAAAAAAAGAATTAAAAACAGATTTAAAATAAGTGAAAGTGAAACATAGGTACGTGTAAATGATACGAATAAGATTCATATAATAAATAAATAAATACAAACGGAGCTGCCATGGAATTCACCGACCGGAGTCGGGCCCATCATAATACTATTTTTTTTTTTACACTTCTGGGGGTGAGCAGTGGATTCCGGACTTACGAACCGGCTGTGGTAGGTTTAGGACAGCTGTCTTGCCACATGTGAGCGTTCGCCTTACCACCCATTCACTCCCCCTTCGAAGCCATAGAATTTGAGATGCGCAAATCGCAGTTTTAGATAATTTATTAGCATTAAGTACATCTCGTCTTTTTATGTAAATATTATCAAAACTCTTTTGTGCCGACTAATTTTAACTAATGTAATTGCAGCATATATATTATAATATGGTCAAGATGTCCACTAAAGTCGCACTGAAAGTCACCCTATCATAATCTTCAGCAGATAGCCTTAGGCTTGGCTGGATTTTATTCAAAACTGTATAAAAAAAAATGGTTTTAAAATAAAATAAAAAAAAGACTTTTACGGCAGATGCGTTAACTGACTCCTATTTAATTGGCAAAACTGCATCGATAACAGGGGTCAATATTTCGATTAATTAAATATATATTTCAAACAAAATTTTTAGTCCTAAATTACTTTTATAGAATGGGAACTTCATAGGTGAGGACCTAATTTAATGAGATGCAAGATGTAGATCAATCATTTAGAGACGGAGAGATGATCGAGAGAGGAATAGCCTGAGGGAGGGATGGAGAGAGTTAAAGGGCTGGAGAATGGGAGAGCGAGAGGGTCAGAGAGCGAGAGAGCGAGTGAGCGACAGAGAGAAATATAGTATACGATTTGGAGGATCTTTATTGTCTTCGATATTTCTGTGGTTTTGCTCTTAAAATCGACAAAAATCTTGAATCTAGACTCAACTCTACGAAATAATCCCCAATAGCCCCACATTTCAAATCCTTCAGTTTTCTCCGCAGTGTGTCTTTTCTCTGTGTTTTCTCAGCATAAAGTATTAGGTTTTCTAAATTGATATTATTTTCACAGGTTGTAGGTGAGGTGATGAATAATGATGAATCCCTCGAGATACCAGGAGATCTTGATCAGTTCTCCTTCTCCAAATTTTGCTCCGTCTACTGCCAAGGTGGCGCACCGAAGAATGGCCAGCCGATTACCCAACCGTTGTTGACCAAAGCCTCCGTCAGGTATGATTTATTTATTTATTTTATTTATTTATAACGTACAAGAAAAAAAAACAAGGACATGCATACTATAGTACATGAACAATAATTAAAAACAAACATAAATATAGTGAAAAACACAGCTCTATGCATATAAATATGCTAGCATATCCGATTAGAGGCGAAATCGCACAACCAACTAGAGCTAGAAGGTCCGTCTTTGACTGTACTGTGTTATACCAACTGTATGTTTGTTGACTCGCAAACTGGGAAATTTGATTAATTTTCAAAGATTTCTAAATCTAAAAAATGTGTTTTTTTACACAAATTAAAGTAAAATTTAAAGTAGAAAAAAATATGTATGCAATTAAGGACTAAAAAAAACATAAACTTTAGATTTCAATAAATTTAGGTGGAAAATAAGTAAGCTATATACAAATATATGAATAAACACTACATTGTAATATATATGTATGGGAAAATAATATGTAATATTGCACAATTTTACAAATACATATTTTTTAATATTCATCCTACAGTAGTAATAAGATCTTCAGTTTTTGAACGCCCAATATCTAGAAGCCAGTTTTTTACTTTACCTCTAAAAGTTACATTATTTTTCACGTTTTTTGTTGTTTTACATAGTGAATTGTAAACTTTCGGGGCGATAAAAAGACATTGTCTTCGGGCAAATGTGCTTTTTACCTTTGGAATTGTGAAAAATTCCTTTTCATTATTTCTCGTTAAGTACATTTATTAACTTCTTGCTCTGTCCTCTTTAGTTTGTCTTCTTGCTCTGTACTCTTTAATTGAGTGTCAATATATATCGATCAAGCCATGTTTTAATACTGTTCAGGGAGCATTGCGCATCTGTAAACGCTTGATCCCAAGTATCTGCCTCAATAAGGACAGCGGTGTCATCTGCAAATGAGACTATGTTTCCTTTGCCTTCAAGTGTCATATCACATAAATTATTGACATACATTAGAAACAGTAAAGGACCCAATACGTTGCCTTGCGGCTCCCCATATAATAAATTATGTTGTGCATAAGGCTAAATTTGGCTACTTTCTCAATCACTTTTGATACTACACTCAACAGGAAGATCGGGCGATAATTACTAATGTCTTCCCCAGATTTAAATATTGGGATGACTGGCATATTTTAAACACTCCGGGATAATTCAACTTTCAAAACTCCTGTTTATGATGTGCATAAGAGGACCAGAAATAAATCTAGACACCGTTTTAAGCATGGCCACTTGAATTCCATCTCGACTCGGAGCCGAATCGTCCTTGAGGTCACTTAATATTTGACAGACTTCTTTGATATCGACTGGAGTGAATTCAAAATTAAATGAAGTTTTTCTATTTGCTCGTACATCAAAGTTATCAGCCAGCGGACTAGGTTGTTTTAAGGTTCGACAATATATTTACGGTCAGGTTTTGTCCAATATTACTAAAAAAGTCGTTTGTGTAATTGACAATTACTGCAGGATGTTCCTTTACGTATTTTATGTCCCCGTTAATATTGATAAATGTTATTTTATGACGCTTAGTTTTACCATATGCATTTTCTTTTATAATACTCCAAGTTTTTTTTGACCGCCATTTACTTCTTTAAAAACTTCTTTATAGTAATTTGTTTTAGTTTTCTCAATTTTTTTTGCATATATTATGATACCTAGCTTTTATAATGATTTTTCAACTGAATATCATTTGGACTTTCTCTGGTTTTTTTATGAAGTCTGTCACGTTTCTTAATACGTGAAACAAGACCGTCTGTGATCCATGGTTTAACTTTTATCTGAGATCTGCTTATTTTAATGACCTTTTCAGTCATTGCACATTTTATTCCTTCAGTAATTAGGCCTAAGAAATGGCTTGTTGCCATATTTGGATCAGATTTACGGATTTTTAGGTAGTTCCCAATCAATTGATTTTATATTTTCTACGAACATATTCTTATCTGTAATATCCCCTTCACCTCCCAGAAGTGTAATAATTATATATGATGGGCCGGATTTTTGGTCGGTGAATTCCATGGCAGCTCCGTTTGTATTTTATTTATTTTGTAATATATCTAGGTGGTTTATTCCTAATTTGTTTTGATATACAGATCCCGGTGGCATAAGGATCTGTAATAGAACACTGAAGTACAAATGGTCTCATCTCATACTTAGATTTAACCATGGAGTGGTCTAAGCAACTTTGACGATCTCCGTCAACTCTCGTGGACTTGTCAATTGCTACACCTAGCTAGACCAAAATGAACCAATAAATTTAAATAATCGTCTGTTTGTTTGTCGTTTTCACTTAATCTTGAGATCCCCGGCAATTATAACATTTAAATCTCTGCTATTTTTCTCTAATAATATATCTAAAGATTGCAAAAAACCTGTAATGTTTGGTTTACTAGGGGATCTATATATTGCTAAAATATTAATGTTGTTTTTTAACAGAAGATAAAGGCAATTTGCGACATCGATATTATTTTCTGTGACTACTACCCTTTATTTAGTTTTAACATATACGACTACACCGTCGTTTATTATATTGTGATAGCTTCTGTTATACGCTGATGAAAATATTATGATGATTCTCTCAACAATTATAAATTGAAGTGTCACATAAAATTTTTGGTAATTCCATTTTTAAAATTTACTAACTTAAAAAATCGCATTTTAGCTAAAATGCCTAGGGTTGGGATGGAAAAAAATATATTTTGGCTGTAAACCAAATATATTTGACTTTCTAAAAAAATATACATTTTACTTAAATTGCACCTCAGATAAAAAGCGAAAACTATATTATAGGAAGAATATAATAATAAGAATATTTGAGTTTTGAAAAAAAACTTTTACTCAGAAAAAACCGTAATCGTGAAAGTCATTGGCCCTAATCAGTATTTTCTATCACAGTTCCTCCTTAGCATCAACTGTAGGATCTTCGAGATTTATTTATTTATTTATAACGTACAAGAACAAAAAAATACAAGGACATGCATACTGTTGTACATGAGGAATAATTAAGAACAAACATTATAATAGCGAAAAACATAGCTCTATGGATATAAATATGCTAGCATATCCGAATGAGGCGAAATCGCACAACCAACTAGACCTAGAAGGTCTGTCTCTGGCTGTGCTGTGTTATACCAACTGTATTTTTGTAACTCGCGAACTGACGAAGGTGATCAATTTTAAATATTTCTAAATCTAACAAATGTGTTGTTTACACAAATTAAAGTAAAATTTAAAGTAGAAAAAAAAAATATATGTATGCAATTAAGGGCTAAAAATAAAGTAAACATATAAAGATACTCCACCTCTGCACCTGACGGGTAAGACTGATCATGGTCCACCGTCACTGCAGGGACGTTGATCATTCTTTCTCGTCACATTTTTTCTTCTGCTTTTATTCAAGAGCAGACTATGATCTTTCTTTTAAAATCGGTACGTGCTTCTATTTGTTTAGGAACAAGCCACAAGATGTCATTGGTATCTCATTTTCACAAAAAGTTGACATTGATCGTTTTTCCCTGTAACCCTTCAATTATTTCAATTAATATAAATACGACTGTATGTATTTCATAGTTAATTTTCTATAATAATATTTTTGAGACGCAATGATGCATCCAAGGCATAGGAAGGCATACGAAGGGCATAGGAGTAGAATTAGATTGTATTTTATTATATTGTATATAGGAGAAGAGTAGAGACACACTCTTGAGGAGAGGTAGACTTTTAGCCTAAATGACTAAAACGACTCCTACTACTCCAAGAATGCTAGATCACTACTCATCACACACCTGATTATTCCTTAGCAATTTATGTCATTTGAAAAATTACTCAAATTGTGCTTTGCCTTTCAAAATAGGGAGCAGGATTACACGGATGCCCTTTCGATAAACAAGCTGATAGCCCGCTGGTGCAACGACTCCAGTCTGTGGTCCTCACCGACCAAGGAGAAAGTCCTGGCTGATTACATCGTCCAGAAAGCGCTCTCGTCCAAAGGTCTCCGCGATGAACTGTTGGTGCAGTTGTGCTGCCGCGCCGATTCCGCTTCTGACGGTGAACCCTCGGGGGAAAGAGCTTGGCTGCTCATCGCACATTGTCTCGCCGCATTCGCTCCGGGACCCGTTTTCTATAAGTAAGTATTTTAATCTTTATATACAAAAATACAGCCTGCGTTGTTTGTGCTAGCAAAACTATCAAAGTAGTCGGTCGATTGACGAAATTTTACACAACGTTGTATTGGAATGTGCGCATTTTTTTTGTAGTAAAATGAAATTTTGACACAGCGTTGCATTCGAATGAGCGCTACCAAAGTCTTCCTGCACCGTTAAAATCTTTGGTGCGCTTCGACATTAGTGCGTTTCACATTCATTTCATATCAGACGGAGCCACAATGAAGCGTGGCCGTGTTTACCTATTAGTGTATAAAATTCATAAGTTTATTTATCTTATCGTAAGGACCAATGACCAAGATCCCAGTCTATTATTATCATTGATAAATCCAACCACTTTACCACCCTCACAAATCTCTGATAACGTCATAAATTATTCTATAGTTGTCAACAATTTAGGTATACTCATCGACAAACGACTTTCTTGACAAGCACACACAACTGAGACTAGCATACGTGTTTTCACGGCTTTTATAGCCTCCAACGGTTACAGAAATTCCTACCAACTGGAGTGAAACAATCTCTTGCGCAATCCCTGTTATTATCCATCTTGGACTGATAATCTATATTACTTAGATGATGTATTATTACTTAAATGATATTACTTATTGTTATATTGTTATGTATTATTATGATACTATGTATTATATCATGTTATACTATGTGTTATATTATATATTATTGTTATTATACTATGTATTGTTACTTAGATGATATTACTTACTTATTTTATTTTATTCAGGAAACAGACAGTACAAAAAACATATTTACTTAACCAAAATATAACAAACATAAATCATTATAAATAGGATAGAAAACGAATTTACCGCGTGAAATTTATAACCCGACGTTTCGGTGACGTTGCAGCCGCCGTTGTCCAGGGTAGACTGAAGGGCTGTCAATCCGTTGTTTTGCGGGTAGGCCGCGTACCGCTTCCGCCACTGCGTAGGTTATAACGGTGGTGGGGGGCCGGGCTCGGAGCGCGGGAATTTTGAAAATCCGTCCTGCACACAACACTCACTGTATCCTGTTTTACGTCTTTGCGTTCGGCGTTCGGCGGCGGGAACATTTTAAGAAGAGGGTTCCACGTAGAACAGAGTTTGTAACCGTCGTCTCTTAAAGTTCGGGGTTCTTCTTATTTCAATGTCTTCCCGGATCATGCGAGGAAAGTAGAATTGTTCTTTGGATAGCACAATGGGATTTTGAAACTGCATCCAGTGGTTACTTCCGCTATCCAATATATGTTCGCAGATCGCCGATTTTTCTCGCTGAACGTTTTTAACAGCTTTGATGTGTTCTGACAGTCGCGTGGCTATGGGCCGTTTCGTTTGTCCAACGTAGGCTAGACCGCAACTGCATTCGACTTTATACACACCCGGGGTTTGCAGTGGTATTACATCTTTTACAGGCCTCAAAAATCGAGCTATATTTTGGGTCGGTTTGAAGATCGTTTTTATATCGAATCTGTTTAGCATCTTACTTATTCGATCTGTCACGCCCTTGACATATGGTAAGAATGCTCTTGATCTGCTCGGTTTCTGAGTTTTGTCTGTATTAGATCGTGTGCGTGTCTCGTGATCCATTTTTCGTATCCGTTACCGTATCCATTTTTCCTAAGGACATCACGCGGTAAATTCGTTTTCTATCCTATTTATAATGTCAAACAACCGCGATAGTCTTCGATTTTAAACATAAATCATTTATATGTTTCCACCAATTATACGGTCATATAGTGCATTATTCTATATAAAATAAAAGTATTTTTTTTTATTTTTTTTTATTCTGGATTTAAACTTTGAATTTACCACTCCATTGAAACCACTCTATTTTACAGGATGTTAATAAGAGGATCATATTTAAATTTTGCAGTTACAGTTGAGTTTTTGCTGTGACCTTGAAGATTTTTGTTGAAGTCGAATTTGTAAATATTCTTTAACCTAGGTACATCGTAATAATTTGTGGGAATTTTATATTGGGAGTAGTCAGTCCAAGTAATCGCAAGCGATCTTCAGAATTCCTATTCTTCAGGCCCATGAATGTATTCTAGATGCTCGTGAATCTATTTTAGATTCTAAAGCGGTCCAAATCTCTTGGTTAGATACAACACTTAAAAATCATCCGGCAACGTTTCCCGTCGGTCAAACCGTCATGTTTTCTCTTTTATACTACTTTTTGGAACTAAATACCATTCGTCCGAGCATAAGAGCAGAGTTTGATATTGGATTATTATCTCCTTTAGGTACCTGCTTCAGCTGATTCGAAGTCGCGCTCCCCAGCGTTGGAGATCGGCATTACTGGAGCTATGCGTCCGTTCTGCAGAACTGTCTGGAGCCAATGGACACGCAGTCGTGAGGAGAGCCCCTCCCACTCAGCTTGAGCTGAGGGCTTTCCGTTCCAGTTCCAGGACTGCTATGCCTCTTCATTTGCCCAATGGTAACGTTATCATTTTTTATATCGTTAGAATACTAGGAACATTGATCGAGTTCAAATTCTGATTGATCGATGATGTGATGCATAAATTTAGTCATATTTACTTGTTAATCATTTCTTGGACAAGGTTTTTCATTAAAGCTGCATTTCAAAATTGGATATAAAATACATAAAAGACTAAAGAAGACTGAGGTTTTTTAATTTTTACTGACATTGAAAATAATAGCTAAACACTAATATCATTGATTATATAGGGTATTAGATTGTTTAATGCCATATTACATTTTGGCAGTTAGGATTTCACTACAAAACGCAATGATTAGATAGTGCTCATAGTTCCAGATATTGATTAATCTTCTATTAAGTTCAATATGGCAGCGTTCGTGGTATAGCAGTATGGCAGCGCACCATAGATGGCGCTCTAAATCCGATATCCTCTCTCGAAATAAAATAAAAATATAAAAACAAACCAATTTTTAAATCACAGCTCTTATTATTTAGTATTATTTACTTAAAGATGTCAAATTTATTTTGGTATGCAGGTTTCAATATGTAATAATTACATTCTTTAAATTTCAGATAGACTAATAGATGGCATTATATCTCCGTATAATTTATGTGATGTAATCAGCCTCTAAAGAAATGCGGTAGATAACACTAATTATTGAATGTTTGTATTGTTATCATTAGTTAAATTATTGGGTTTTTATAATCAATCAGTCCACCTGCATGTCACCGGCGTAGAAAGGTTGCCAAAATGTGCTACGGCATTGAGCAATCTAATACCTAATAATAAAGTCTCGGATGCACAGCCCTGCGTCCAGATATAACTCTTTACTCTCTATCTCGGAAGATGGCCCTTATCGTAGAATTAACTGTTCCATGGGAATCAAATATACCAAAAGACCACGAGTACAAATTAAATAAATACCATGATCTCGCAAATGCCGTCACCCGGAACGGCTTCACTGTACACCTTCACGCGGTGGAAGTTGGCGCTCGTGGCTTGCCAGCTAAATCTCTGTTTCACCTTTTTAAAGATCTTGGTCTCTCCAGGAAAATAATCAACTCCTTCTTAGGAAAAAGATCTAAAACCGCGATTTCCGCATCTCAAATTCTATGGCTTCGAAGGGGGAGTGAATGGGCGGTAAGGTGAATGCTCACATGTGGCAAGACAGCTGTCCTAAACCTACCACAGCCGGTCGTTAGTCCGGAATCCACTGCTCACCCCCCAGAAGTGTGTAACACCATATGATGGGCCCGACTTCGGTCGGTGAATTCCATGGCAGCTCCGTTTATATTTTATTGTATTTTATTTTTAATCAATGACGGGGGATAGGCAGTGGGTAGATTGTACGAAGTACTTGTTGCTATACAGCGGTTTCACTATACAAATCTATATGCGGTCACCCTGTTTAATTATTCTTATATATTGAATAGGTGCCATAGTAATGGTAAGCGTGGGAGCTTGGACGAGATGTGGTACGGCCGCCGCTATTGCCTTAGCTACATCGGCCGCTTCTGCCGGCAGCCAATCTTCCAACACTGCTGGATGGACAATCGTATTGGAGCATAACGGGAGAATAACCGGTGAGAAATTCATGAATAATAAATACAAAAATGTGCAAAATTGGACATCGGAAATTACAATCTTGTTACATTCAGAATGACCTTGATAAAATCATGAGCTGGACAAATGATAGGCTGCCAAATCTGAATGCCAGGAAGTGTACAGTCCTTCATATCGGGAAGCGCATTCCTAAAAATACCTACAGACAAACCGCAAACCGCTGAGCAACTTCCGAAAGACACCCCCCAGAAGCTGATCCTTCTGCCGTGACAGGATCCTATCCGGGTTCGAAGGAAAGGACTCTTACTTAGCACATTTAAGGTGCTTCAAGGACATTATAGCTGCAGTGACCTCTCTAACATACTCCATCTTAGTGCCAATACCAATATTCATGGACACTCTTTGAAACTGGCCAAGACAGCATTTCACACCAATCTTGAAAAGCATTTTATCTTGAATCGAGTTGTGAGCGATTATAACTGCCTACTGTAGGAAGTAATTGAATCAGTGAAGGGAAATCAGTTCAAAAACCGATTGGATAAGTTTCTTGAATCCAGTGATTGACTTTTTATATATATAATTTGATATGGGCAGATCACCTTAACCCTTGGAGTAAATGGGTATTTTCATGGATGCATCTGTCTCTTTTGCAGGATTTTCGGCGACATCGACCTTAAAGTACTATAACTACGAAACTACTACACCAATCATAAAAAGAACAACTGCACAATGATTGCATTGAAATTTCGAATATAGAATATTGAAATATCATTTTGTAAAACAATTAGATAATTATGAATAAATATGAGAACGTCAAAGAAGTGAAAAAAACGCGGAACCAGATCTGGTTGTATCATACTCAACGGATAATTGTTTCAGAACCAGATTTGATCGTATCATACTCAAAGGGTTAAGCTTCTTGTCCATTTTCGCGCCACCATTTAAGGTGGGACGATCTTTAATTACGGCACCTTAAACGGTCATGATCATTACTTTAAACATTGAGTAACAAGGACATTATAGCATCAACAGCAATCTGTAAGGAATTTTCAGTTATCTGCACTTTTTCATACTAGTAAGCGTCAAATCCTGTAGTTGCTCTTTGTATGGCTTGTTTCAGAGTGGTACTACCATTTCAGTTGCATTCCTTTGAAGTTTTTCAAGCAAATCTCTATGTCTTTCTTTTGTTTTAATTAGGGCTACTGATCTGATAGAAGTACTCCAGCAAGGATCTTATAGTCGACGAAATCTTATTTGACAAAATTATTATTAAAATAAAATTAAAAAACAAAGATTCCCAACAAGTCGTAACAATCTATTTTTACTGGAGATTGATTCTACCTGTCTGGAAGACTTTAACAAACGTTTTATAGGTAAAAACTGACCGATTCACATGGTTCGATCGTAACATCTTAAACTTTATTCCAACAATGGTCAGAGGTTTTGAAGTATCTACCTATCCAACTTAATAATAAATATTTCAGTAGGTAACAATATAGTAAATATTGCAGTAGGTAACGATAATTGTAAAATGTGTATTTCAGAGAATTTAATTAAAACACATACTGTCGTACACTTACTGTCATACACATACTGTCGTATACGTACTGTTGTACTCGTGCTGTTTGTAATCGAACTTTTACAGTTACACTAATTAATGGTCCTAATCCGTTAGCTACTTACCAAGTTAAGTACTACTACTTACCAACTTTATGAACCGCTGTATTTCATTTGAACAGAATCGACGGGCAGCGATTACATCTTGGATTTGATCGGAGAATTGGAAGTGTGTCCTGCTCTGCCGGTGCTTCGGCCGTCCCGAGTGGCCCCAGTTCCGCCGGGCCATTCGGCTCACTCGGGCCCTTCGCTGAGCGTGGCCAGGAATTCTCCATCGGCGAGGAGCTCTCCGGCGCCGGTTCCCGTTCCGCCGCCCGCGCCGGTCGCGCCGCAGGCCCACCACTCTCCTAAGAGGCCACAGGTATGCATACTACGTGCTCTATCTTCGCCGTTCTGTAGTTTGCAGATGCTGCTTTTATGAGTAGTAGTCCAGGCCGATCGTATGGTTAGGAAAGGATATTTAATTTTGAATAGAGTTTTTTTTTGGCAAATCAAATAGTTAAATAATCTATCTGCTGTCATTTGTTTTCTTTTACTAGATTTTTCATCTTGCATGCTAATGCGATTCTGCAAAATGGACACTATTGAACAAAGAGCAGTCATCAGTTACCTTCACAAAAAGGGGGTTAATGCCGAAGCAGATCCATAGCGATATGCAAGATATATTAGGGGAATTGTGTCTATTCTATACTGTGCTCGTGTTGGCAAAGCGTTGAAGATGACCGGCGCAGTGGGAGGCTTCAACGTTCACAAGGCAGAAAAACATTAAAAGAAATTGTGATCTGAAAATCGAAGATTGAAGATTCAGGAGATCTAGATTCAGCACATTTCATATGAGCGAGTACAAAATATTATCCCCAAAGAATTGGGGTTTTTCTAAGGTGTCTGCCAACGCTTCTATTGAACGAAAGCATATTCGTCAATAGAAAGCATATTCGTCATATTCGGCTTTCAAGAGAGTGTTTAGCCCTTTTTAAGTTGGATCCTCCAGGGTTTCTGATCAGATTTGAAACCTGGGCTTATGGCAGTACTCCAGAGACCAAACAGTCTAAACAATGGAGACAACGCGGTTGCCCCCAAAGAAGGCTAAGGTGATTGTGTCAGCAAATAAAATGATGGCATCCGTGATTTGGGATTCAAAGGAAGTAATCATGATAGACTACCTAAAGAAGGTTTAACAATAAATTCTGAAAATTACGATGTCTTCTTGTGTCATTTGCGAGAACAAAGAGGGGTATGAAATACTGGGTATGCTCCCAAAAATAGTGTTGTTCCATCAGGACAATGCTTGTGCTCACACATCGGCACAAACGAGACTGAAGTTCTCAAATGTGGCTTCAAATTACTGTTGCATCCTCCATATTCACCTGATTTGGCTCTATCGGACTTTCATCTCTTCAAATCTTAAGAAACACTTTTTTTCTTTTTTGTTATTGCCATCTGCCTTCTAGGTATGGCATTCAGCGATTGTTGTGGCTCTTGAGCATTTTCATCTCTGCTGTTCCTTTGATGGACCTGAATGGTATGTGTCCAATGGTACTTCCATAATCATGGGTGCTTGTACATTATTATACTAACAAGTCTTGGGGCGCTTTCCTCTTTAATCTGCGGAAAGCTCGGTTTTCCATCATAAGAAACACTAGATCGGCAAAGATTTTTAATAAATTAAAGGGTGGAATCTGCTGTCGACACCTATTTTGAGGGCCTCGATAAATATTTTTTAAGTATGTATTCCTTCTTTGGTTAAGCCGCAAACTTCTAATCCACTGTGGCTGTCCTAATGTGGCTAAATCAAATCTACCGTGGAACGTATTGTAATAATTCATATTATAAGCAGCCTGGATGGCCTTGTCGTTTGTTTCTTATAGGTCTCGGTGGGTGATAGGGATTAAGAACTGCGAGCAGGAAGGACGTGGTCTTCCATCTTGCAGCATTCCACAGTCGCATATTAAATTCTCTGTAGTCCCAGTGGACGAGATCGGCTCAGCATCTTGTCACACCCACCCCTCATTCTGTTAAGACTACGCCAAGTGGTATAGGGCAGATGGAACCCCTGCGCTATCTGTTCCTTAACATCCTCGCCAAGTGAATCCCTCCATTGAGTGATGCAGTTCGAAGACTGACTGCTTTGAAACGTTTGTGTGCAGCTCAATATTAACTTTCCTGATTTGAGGCGATTGTGGTGTGTGGTTATTTTGGGTCGTGTATTTTGTATTAAACTGCAGGTTATTAGATATATTATTGGCGATCGTCCTCCCAAACCTCCTCTACTCTTCAGAGACATGGTGCCCATACCGAAAGCACATTCGCGCACTTGACAAATTCCACCTTCGATGCCTACGCGACTTAATGAACATCAAGTGGTCGGACCGTGTGAGGAACACGGAAGTTCTTCGACGTGCTAAAGTCAGCGGAATAGAAGCATACATGATGCGACGATGACAGCTGAGATGGTGCGGACATGTCTCCCGTATGCCTAATGAGAGAGTGGCAAAGCGTATCTTTTACTCTGAACTAACGAACGGCAAGCGGAAACAATGCGGCCAGCTCCTCAGATACAAGGATGCTCAGAAGAGGCATATGAAAAGGTGCAACACTGAGCCCTCTCAGTGGGAGAGTAAAGCGAAAGATCGCCCAGGATGGAGACTGCTAGTGCAGGGCAATGTAGATGATTTTGAAAAGAAAAGGCTGCTGACACAATGAAGTAACTAGAATCTACAATGCAGTCGCTATGGCCGAACACGGCTAGAAGGATATATATATATTAGATGATAATTGCACGATCGTATTTCGTTCAGGTACCACCTCCGGAGCCACCAAAGCACACCCCGGCCAGCAGAACGCCACCCATACCTTCGGCGAGGAACGAATCTTTGCCTTCTTCCTCTGCGCCCGTCAAAAAGACCAGCACATCAGAGACGCCTAAGTGGAAGTCTTCACCAGTGACATCCAAATTGCAGAGAACCGGACACGAGAGATTGGAGAGGTCAGACTTGTCGTTAATCGGATTATCGATGCCTTTCTTCGAAAACTTGACATTCATTTAAATTTCGATTTTCTTTTAGGGTCTCTGAAAATTTAATTTCAAACGTCAGCCACTCCAGAAAGATTTCCCACGACGTCCTATCAAGGGATTCCGCTCTCAACGAGAGGTACTTTGATCCTGAAGCTGCTGAGAAAATGAGGAGTCGCTCTTTGGATAACTTATTAGGTAAGTTTTCAAGATTGTATCGTTTACAAGTCGCAAGAACGTACATTTATTATTTATTTTTATTTTCTTTTGGAAACAGACAGTACAACAAAATGTATTTACTAAATCAAAATTAAACAAACAAACTATTTACATGTTTTCACCTATTGAACGATCATACCTGTATAATGCGCTATTCGATTTAAATAAAAAGATATATTAGCAAGTGAAATATTGAAGTTTTTGTAAAAAAAATATGCTGAATAAAGTGCTAAGTTACTAAATAACTTACAGGGTATCATTTTCTTGGACCAGTAAGTATTGATAATAAAAGCAGCCATGACTGCAATGCAAGATAGACAGTGTTATCTTAATTTTATTACCATTTTTCACAGAATAATAAATCATATAAATATTCAAATAAATATTCCCAAACCCTTTATCATATATATTTGTATTAATATGTGTACTATTTTATGTCATTATCTTAGTGTTAGTATTGAAAATAGTCTATTAGTCAGTACTACTTAAACGTCAGTACTACTCAAAAACAAAGGCTATAATTATTATATTTCGTATGCCCAGATACAGGCTGTTCGGTCTAGTTGGGCATTTGTCTAGAATGATCGTATGGGTTGAGTTCATTTCCTTATTGCTTATTTAACCCGTTGAGTATGATACGACCAAATCTGGTTGTGAAACAATTATCCGTTGAGTATGATACGACCAGATCTGGTCGCGCGTTTTTTCACTTCTTTGACGTTCTCATATTTATTCATAATTATCTAATTGTTTTACAAAATGATATTTCAATATTCTATATTCGAAATGTCAATGCAATCATTTGTGCAGTTGTTCTTTTTATGATTGGTGTAGTAGTTTCGTAGTTATAGTACTTTAAGTC
Organism: Micropterix aruncella; assembly: GCA_944548615.1. Classification (NCBI taxonomy): domain Eukaryota; kingdom Metazoa; phylum Arthropoda; class Insecta; order Lepidoptera; family Micropterigidae; genus Micropterix; species Micropterix aruncella. The sequence continues at coordinate 1,602,323 of OX155964.1, forward strand.
GATGTCGCCGAAAATCCTGCAAAAGAGACAGATGCATCCATGAAAATACCCATTTACTCCAAGGGTTAAATAGTTACAAATTAGATCTGTACGATCACACTGTTAACTCTCTACCGGGAGCTAATGGGCCCATGATGAGGTGGCCACGATGACCCATGTGTTCAGGGTCGGTCACACTCACGGGTCAACACCCATCCGATGGCCTCCAAGCATGGGGTGCGAACCTGGGTAGGACACTGGGTCAACCAGTCTCCCCTGGGAATCAAACCTCTGGCGCTCCTGGACGGTCTGCGCACCGAGCGGCGCAAGCCAATCGACTGTGCTCTCCGACTAACAGTCGGGGGAGTCTGGGAACTGTATTGTTTCCTATAGAGCGGGGGTGGTTGCCTACCTTACGACGACTGCTCTTGAAATGACCATTGGCCATCCGATCCCGGTTCAGAGTCGGGCAAAGGACGCCGTGGTCCGCGATAGATTCGGCGTACACCGTTTCACCGCTTCGTAAGGGAGAGGACCGCGCAAGCGACCTCGAACTCGGAACCAATCGAGAGACCGGAGAAATCTGGTCACAATTGGAAGCAAGGGCGCGAGTGTCGGCCCGCCAGGTAACATTACTGGCTATCTCGCGGTAAAGGCGTTGGCTTCTTGCGGGTTGTGACGTAGCTGGACGTTGGATTGTTCTGTCCAAAGTCTTCTACGTTCACTGCAGGGCGACAGAACGAAAAAATCGTTAAAACGTCCTGTGGTGACGGGCTCGCCCGTTGTAGTTGACACCGCAAGTTGTTAACTCTCTACCGGGAGCTAACGGGCCCATGATGAGTCGGCCACGATGACCCATCTGTTCATGGTCGGTCACACTCACGGGTCAACACCCATCCGACGGCCTCCACGCACGGGGTGCGAACCTGGTAAGACTCTGGGGGGCGAAACCAGTTTCCCCTGGGAATCAAACCTCTGGCGCTCCTGGACGGTCTGCGCACCGTGCGGCGCAAGCCAATCGATTGTGCACTCCGACTAACAGTCGGGGGAGTCTGGAAACTGTATTGTTTCCTATAGAGCGGGGGTGGTTGTGTACCTTACGGCGACTGCTCTTGAAATGACCATTGGCCATCCGATCCCGGTTCAGAGCCGGGCAAAGGACGCCTTGGTCCGCGATAGATTCGGTTTTCACCGTTTCACCGCTTCGTAAGGGAGAGGCCCGCGCAAGCGACCTCGAACTCGGAACCAATCGAGAGACCGGAGAAATCTGGTCACAATTGGAAGTAAGGGCGCGAGTGTCTCGAGCCGCCGGGAAGTAATTCCTGGCTTTCTCGCGGTAAGGAGTTGGTCTCTTATGGGTTGTGGCGTAGCTAGACGTCGGATTGTTATGTCCAAAGTCTTCTTCGCTCACTGCAGGTCGATAGAACGACTAATCGTTAAAACGTCCTGTGGTGACGGGCTCGCCCGTTGTAGTTGACAACTCAATATGTTAACTCTCTACCGGGAGCTAATGGGTCCATGCTGGGTTGGCCACGAAGACCCATGTGTTCAGGGTCGGTCACACTCACGGGTCAACACCCATCCGACGGCCTCCACGCACGGGGTGCGAACCTGGGTAGGACTCTGGCCCTGGTCAGTTTCCCCTGGGAATCAAACCTCTGGCTCTCCTGGACGGTCTGCGCACGGTGCGGCGCAAGCCAATCGATTGTTTACTCTGACTAACAGTCGGGGGAGTCTGGAAGCTGTATTGTTTCCTATAGAGCGGGGGTGGTTGCGTACCTTACGGCGACTGCTCTTGAAATGACCATTGGCCATCCGATCCCGGGTAAGAGGCGGGCAAAGGACGCCATGGTCTGCGATAGATTTGGTATACACCGTTTCACCGCTTCGTAAGGGAGAGGACTGCGCAAGCGACCTAGAACTCGGAACCAATCGAGAGACCGGAGAAATCGTCACAATTGGAAGTTAGGGCGCGAGAGTCGGGCCCGCCAGGTAGCATAACTGGCTATCTCGCGGTAAGGCGTTGGTCTCTAACGGGTTGTGGCGTAGCTAGACGCTGGATTGTTTTGTCCAAAGTCTTCTACGCTCACTGCAGGTCGATAGAACGACTAATCGTTAAAACTTCCTGTGGTGACGGGCTCGCCCGTTGTAGTCGGTAGCTCAAGTTGTTAACTCTCTATCAAGTTGTAACAAATAAATAAATAAATAAATAGTTTTTATTACTAATCCAAACGCACCACAGCCCGCTGCACCCACCAAACCATTTTGCACTGCGGCTATGGCCTGTTTTTAGCTGCATGCGGCCACAGCTGGGAGGCTAACCACTTTTAGACTACTTTTATCCCTCTTTGTTTGTTTTAAATCACGATCAAGGAATTAAATGCTTTCCTTGATTTTAGAATAGCATTTGGTAGTTACTTAGGTATTATCATATGGCTATTCAATTTTCTATGATTTTATGTTGAATGTTTTCCTAACCCCTCGAGCCGCAAGATTTCGCGAGCGCATGTCTTTGAAAGACTATGTATAATTATGGAAATTGTAGATTTATTATGGCGGCCGACCAAAATTTCTCCCAAACCGTTGGTGCACTTTAGAATTGTTGCATATTAGAACTTTAGAATACTAACTTAAAAGTCCGATCAGTCCCAACGAGACGCAACTGTGCTTTTACGTTTGAGTCCGATCGGTCCCTCTGGGGCTCGAGGGGCTAAACGGGGACAGTTTTAATAATACGACACATTTATAATAATATTAATAATAACAATAGTGATTTATTTGCAATTGATAATTATAGAAATTACATTAAAAGATAAACAAAATGGTGCACCTTACAATATTGTTACAGGAAAAACTCATTAATTAATATAAAAAACAAAGCCTGCATGATCTCACTACAATCACTGCAAATAAGGTGAATCCTCAGACAAAATCATGATTTTAAGGAGTCACCTCATCAGTAAGATGAAAAATAGTAAACCAGTGGCATTCTGAGAACTTGTGAAATGGGTCGAAGAATGCTGAGATATTGCCAACAAAGATTAACTGAGCGCAGTAATAGGTCTGGAGAAGACAGTTGCGAAAAGATCGTAAATGTAGTGAGATTGATTTTCGTGAAGGACACGAAATAGCAGAGTAAGAATATGAGGATTACTACAGTCTCCGATGGAAAGCCACGCATACGGTGTTCCGTCTTAATTGTGCAACTAAACCATGTCGAAATGAAATTAATATTTCCTTTTATTTTCCTTAGGTGTAGAATCATCTGCACCGCCTCAAGCCAACTTGGCAGATCTTGGCCTATCGCAGTCGCGGTTGAACGACAGATACCACTCCCACGATCAAATCGTCGCCACATCGCAGGAGGCTTCGTCGACCGGAGACTACATCATAAAGCAAGAAATAGAGTTCGAATATCCGGATATAAATTCCAGCATCGGAAAGTCCAACAAGGGTACTCCGCGCTACATCAAATCGCAGTATGCCGGCAAGAGGGCGCCAGCAGGCTCGCACTCCAGTAAGGCTTATATCGAGAAGAATTCCGAGTTCTCTGGAATTAGGTGAGTGTCTTCTGGCTAACTACATTTTATGATAATTAGAAAAAGAAGACGGAATGTTCTTATACTTGCTCTCCTCTATTGTGTACTCTCCCAATCAACGCCATCCTATATCCACGAGCTTTTCAAACCATTCAGCTGCCACGGTCTCGTACTTCGGTCAGCCTCTAACGATTTACTCAACATGCCTTGTTATAATAGTGATTTCTACTCCTACTGTATCTGTGTCCATGGTGCAAGAGTCTGGAACGATCTACCAGCAAATATATGAAACTCGCCTTCAATAGAATAATTCAAGACTAACCTAAAAAAGTACTACTTTTTTAAGAAGTAACCAGTTCTTCCCTTTCTCTCCTTCCTCCCACAATTTCCTCTATTCGGGCATTCTTAGTTTTAAATATAGTAGTTTATATAATATTTTAAGGAGACAAACTTATCTTTATTTCCACAACGCGCGCATGGACCACTTGTTTTAGGATATTGTTTGTTTGTTTTTACCCTTTATTGCGAAATTTACAATGGACAGGTTTATCGCCATAAGACAATTTCTTACAACCAACCCTACTATGACTTTTTATATGTATGTATGCTTGTAACATGTGTGTAAGTGTGTGTTTCCGTTAATTAGATCCCAACGGAAAATGGTGACCCAGCCGGGAATCGAACCTGGGACTTTACAACGTAAGATCAGGCGACCTAATCACTATGCCACCTGGCCATGTATTTTGGCACATCTGATTTTTGGCACAAAGCTGACGAATTGGCCAATCTGAGTGTGCTGCAAAACGCCTTGATAGTAACCATAGTTAACTACTCCACCTTGAGGCAGAAACTTAAAATCCACAATTCCATTAACCGCTCGGAGGCCAACCTTCGCTCGCTTAAAACTGCGCCGCAACTTTTTGGACAATTTTGTGAATAAATACTAACAATATCGTTTTTTCATGAATTCCCTCTTCTTATCTTGTAATTAATGATATTAGTCATATATATTATATATTAATATAATACATATAGGGGCCAGCCGAGATGGTTGAGCGCGGATCTGTCAAACGACGCAAAACGCATGCATGCACTGTCGGCGGCTGACGGGTTAAAGTAAAAAAAATATGTGAGAATCACTTTGACATTGGATTGAGACTGACGTGCGTTCTTGGGGGCGTGGAGATCCTTTGCTAATTCTTTCTGATGATTGAACTTTTATCTCAATGTCGTAGCCATAGACCCAGCTTTCGTCTCCCGTCATGAATGATTCATCGTCAGCAAAAATTTTATTGTTGCATCAGTACTCTAGAAAATCTCACATTTCATAAATCGCCACTGACATTTAAACAATTTCACGAAAACTAAACGAGATATCAACAGTCCAAGAACATGTCGTTATAGAGGAGGGTATGCGCAAGCAAGTGCTGCCAACCGCATATCGCATATCACTAAATATCTCCATTGCCGCATAATTCAAAATGTTCGGTTATTTTCTGAACAGACCCGGTTCACAGAGAAAACGCATTTAAGGCAAAGCTCCGTAGGCAAAAGCGGCTACTTCGTCGCCAGTTACGTGAAGCCAAGAAAGCCGGGGATAAAGCCCTCTGCCACAACTTCTCGCGCGCGTACCGCTCTATACTAAAACTCATACAGAGCGTAGCAACGCAAAACGACAAGCGCGAGGCAGCATTTCTCAAATCCAAAGAGGAAGCCCGGTTCGACAAAAACCGTTTTAACTACAGCAAAACGGTTTTGTCTGCCGCCAAGGGAAAAATCCAAATCCCGGAAGAAATGGCCACGGAATATTTTTCGACCACGTATGAGGACCCAATGCGGCTCCATAATTACAGCCCTCCGCCGGGCATTACACCTCCGCCCCTGCCTACGGTAGCTTTTGCTTCTCAACCTCCATCTCTAGATGAGATTCTTAATCAAGTAAAGAGGAAGCCGTCGGGCTCTACTCCGGGTCCCGATGGTATTCCCTATTTAGTATACAAAAAAATGCCCCTGCCTTCTGCAATATTTAGGATCCATCTTCCGAAATATATGGAATAGCGGTGTAGTCCCACAGAATTTTGGCCGAGCGACAGTCATCTTAATTCCGAAGGTCCCAGTTTGCACCGGACCAAAGGACGCTCGGCCCATTGCTCTCACAGACACTGTGGCCAAAATATTTTTTAGCATAGTCCACACGAGGATGAGCGAATTCATGCACCGGAATGAGTACCTTGGAGTATCAGTTCAAAAAGGCTTCATGCGTGGCGTCTCGGGCTGCCTCGAGCACAATTCTCTCCTGGCTGCTGCCATCAAGGATGCGAGACAGCACGAACGCCAAATCAATGTATGCTGGCTCGACCTAGAGAATGCCTTTGGGTCAGTCCGACACAGTCTCCTCCACTTTGCACTCCGCTGGTACAACTTCCCACCAGTCGTGCGTGACATTGTAGCCTCCTACTACGACTGTCTGACTTTCCATGTTAAAACGCAAGAATGGACTACCCGCTCTATACCATATTCAATTGGACAATTTCAGGGCTGTTGCCTCTCCCCGACGATTTTTAATATAGTTTTTAATATACTGCTGGAAAGCCTGACCCAGTTTGACAGGAAGTGGGGCTACCGTTTTAAAACAGACGGCCAATACACCTCGTCGTGCCTCGCTTTTGCCGACGACCTAACTTTCATCACCAGAAGCCCCAAGCAGCTTTCCCTGCTATTACAGAAAGTGGAGCTTTTCTGCGACTGGTCAGGCTGTATAAAAGTGAAGCCCTCCAAATGTTTTTGCCTTGGACTCGCCCGCATGGGCACAAAATTTACATCCTATGACCCCAAATTGGTCTATAAGGGCTCTAATATCTCCCTTATAGACCCAAACAATCATTTCAAATTCCTCGGCAGAAAAATCACCCATCAGGGAAAAGACGTCTCGGGCGATCATGTTATAGAGCATTTCAAAAGTTGCCTGGCGAAAATAGATGCCTTGCTAATTTCTGGCCCTCGTAAGGCCTGGATCTATGACAATTATCTAACGTCACATTTGTCATGGCCCTTTCTTATTTACGATTTTACCAAAACCCAACTGTCCCGTCTAGATGCGCTGGTGACAGCTAGTTTAAAATCCTGGCTGTCCTTAGCCAAACCAGCTGACCCCTCGACTCTCTTCAGGTCCAAACAAAATTTTGGGCTAGCGCTTAAACTGCCCTCTCTGCTCTACGCCAACTCCAGAATAACCAAAAATTCGATTCTCTGCAATTCCAAAGATCCGGCAATATCGAAGCACGTAATAAGTGGCCGTAGTGATTCAAATGATCTACAAGCCCGCGTAGACTTCCACAAAAAGTTCCTTACTGGAATCAGCCAGAATGGCACTGGTCTGGGGTATGGCAGTACAACCACGAGCGACGTGGACTTGAAGAAGTCTCTTTTGCGGGGAGATTACGACAGCAAGAGTATGGCTCATGCTATTGGCCTTCAATGCCAGAATGATTGGACAACAATTGGGGACTTTTGCATTCCGCCTCCAATGCACTGGAAGGTAATGCTCTATGACTGGACGCCAGAGATGCTGAAATTTTATTTGAATGCCTTTCAGTATACACTTCCAGACCCCAGTAACCTCGCTCGTTGGAGCTTTGCCAAGGATAGTTCTTGTCCCCTCTGTAGCAATACCCCTTGCACAGCTAGACACATTCTAGCTGGCTGCAAGGTGGCCTTAGATCAAGGACGGTACACTTACCGCCATGACAAAGTTCTCGCTGTTATTCGCGAGGTAATTAGTCTCTCAGTGGCTCGTGCCAACAAGGGTTTGACAGTATCCTCCAAACCCCCAATACAGTTTGTGCGGGATGGCTCTAAAGGCAAAAAACATTTAACTACAAAACCTTTCTCAATAATCGAGAAAGCTACAGATTGGATCTGGAGGTTGATTCGGTCTCTAAGCAGTATAAATTCCCTGAAAGTCTCGGATGCACAGCCCTCCGTCCAGATATAACTCTTTACTCTCTATCTCGGAAGGTGGCTCTTATCGTAGAATTAACTGTTCCATGGGAATCAAATATCCCAAAAGACCACGAGTACAAATTAAATAAATACCATGATCTTGCAAATGCCGTAACCCGGAACGGCTTCACTGTTCACCTTCACGCGGTGGAAGTTGGCGCTCGTGGCCTGCCAGCTAAATCTCTATTTCACCTCTTTAAAGATCTTGGCCTTTCCAGAAAAATAATCAACTATTTCTTAGAAAAATTATCTAAAACTGCGATTTGCGCATCTCAAATTCTATGGCTTCGAAGGGGGAGTGAATGGGTGGCAAGGTGAACGCTCACATGTGGCAAGACAGCTGTCCTAAACCTACCACAGCCGGTTCGTAAGTCCGGAATCCACTGCTCACCCCCAGAAGTGTAAAAAAATAGTATTATGATGGGCCCGACTCCGGTCGGTGAATTCCATGGCAGCTCCGTTTGTATTTATTTATTATTTATTTATTTATTTATTATTATGCTGCCTTCGTGATGTTTTTTGTACCCAAGTATGTATATGATTTTATACTGATTTCTCCTGCTACCTTGACTCAACATGTCGTTTACAAAGAAGGTCTTTGATAAGAAGTCATTTACATGAATACTAGCAAAGTAGTTACCTTCTACACCTTCTTATGTATCGAATTGCTTCATTACTGACCACTGCTGCGCTAATCGTTTTCAGAAGACTCGTTTATATTAAAATATACTGGTTATCGTCACTTAAGGCTGTGTAAATATAGGTATATTCTCTGCTTTATCTAACATTACTTTATGCAATGCACAATACACCAGCAGAAAAAAGAATCAGTTGTGTCACCCCAATACTTTCATGGCAATAGCCAAGGTCTGATTTCATTTGAATTTCATAAATAAAATCAATGAGAGCCCTCTCTCGGCCGGCGGTCGAAAAATACGTCTTCACAATACTTTCCCTCCAGGTCGTTCGGTGGGCCGGGAAAATAATAATAAACTCAACCAAACTTCAACGACGCGGAGACAAGGTACAGCTTTTAAAACATAATTAACCGGTGCAGATCGTCGGCGATGTCGGACACTTCGGAGGCCCCCAGCCTGGCGAGCCACGTGCGGCGAGTGCGCGTGCCCTCGCAGGCCTCGGACGTGGACCAGTTCCTGGACGAGCTCTTCTCCCCGGTTCTGGACGCCAACATTGACGAGCTGTCGGACGCCCGCTCCCTGGCCGCCAGCATCAAAGGAGGGGCCGGCGCTCCTAGCACGCCTAACGACAAGAAGGATGCCTTTGGAATTTTCGTCGATACATTATATTCAGGTGAGTTCTAACCGCTCGCAGGAAAAGGGAAAGGTCAACTTCTCAAAATCTTGAAATCGCTGCGATCGCAACCGGCGGGTTTAATAGTGATTTTTTGTTTCTAGGTTGCATAAATGAAGATGATTTAGCTCTGTTCCCGAATGCTAGTCAATTAGAAAAGGCCATAAAAGGAGGGGGAACGAGGGAAGTGGAAGTCAAGGTGCAGCAACCGGCCGAAAAGCGCAACGGTAGCTCGGCCGATTCCGTCGACAACTACATAACCGAGCTCTTCGATCCGATCTTCCTAAACGACAGCCTCAAGAGACTCACCGATAAGGACGATCTAGTCGGCGCTATAAAGGGTGAGTTTTTGCATTTCTCTTATTGAAGGTAAATTTGAACTTAGATAACTTTGGTTCGATATTTTCTTTTCAAAATCAGTTATTCATCAGTCTTTCTGCGGTTCGTTATCTATTGCTCGTACATTTTTTATGGAAAATTAAAAAAAAAACGTTTTTTTGGAATATGAGTTCTGATGTCGGTGTTATCCATTGTAGATTCTTGCAGTCTAGCATTTCAGTTTAATGTAAATATGTATTGTCAAGAAATGCAAACAGTGATGGAGAAGCTCATAGGTAAGTTGGTAATGGTAATGGTTGGCTAGATTGATTGACGACTACGCTTGCTCTAAATTGTATTTAGTCCAACATCCCAAAGTCTGAAGGTTATGTTTCAAACTTTTCTATCACTGTGAAAAAGGTCCAGGTTTACATGTTTTACAATATAGCTCGCAAAATGGAACTGCATGGTGATGTCAATCTGCTGCTACATGATGATGTCATGTGGGCTGGTGCGGGTGATGATATTACCAATTTTATTTAGAGAATAAGGCCTATTGCAGGTGTCCTAGGTTTTGTATATCATATTATCCACGGTTTTTACTTTTCTACATAATATTTTACTTCTCAATCCTGGGAGCTATTTATTTGTTTCTTTCTACTCTTTATTGTGACATTTCACAATGGGCGGGTGTATTTCATACGACAATCTCTTATAACCAACCCTACTATGAAGTGTTTATATGTATGTGTGCGTGTAGCATGTGTATAAGTGTGTGTCTTGTTATTGCATTTGATCGACAGAATTGAAATGCGATTCTGTTAATTTTATCCCAATAGAAAATGGTGACTCAGCCAGGAATCAAACCCAGAATCTTACCTATGCCACTGAACCATGCTTCGGTGGTGGCCCGGCCAACGAAATTTAAGGTGGGCACAAGTCCACCTGTGTTATCTACAGGTTTCCACAGAAAATATTTAAAAACCATACAATATCAGATAATTAAAATAAAATCAAGTATTTTTTTGAAACTCAAGATAACACTATACAGACAAATAGATGGACATTGAGAGTTGTTACCTACTACGGGCAAACGCCACCCTGGGAAGTTATAACGACTTTAGGCCATTCTCTCTACCATGACGTGAACGCAAAGATTTATTGACAAACACAGTCCACAGTCTAACTATGCCAACAGCTTTTAAGAGTCCAACGCGTGATACTGGGAAGTGAAACCAGCGGGCCGACCTCACTCCCTTACTATCAGATTTGAATGTATTTCTCCATCCTACAGTTTGGTAATAGACTCAAAGGCGATTGCACGGCCTCTACCTGATGTTAGCGGTAATTCAGTTTGAATTTATCTCAGACTGAGATCCTTTGCCCTTCAACATCACACGGAATCAGGTGGCCAATGGATCGTTTCTTAAGATAGATGACGTCAGGTTGATAACTACCACCGCTCCTTATGGAAGCGCGAGGGTAGTTACTGACCAGCAGCATCCGAGGTGTTCCCCCAGATTGAAACAGATTCCACCTGTCCAAGACACAGCCGTGACAGGGCTTACAGAGTTCTTTCCAGGTTAGTCCCTCTTCAAAGAGGCTCCCGGATGGAAGTTAAACTGTGAGTTGAGTCGACCCAAAGTAACGAGCAGGTATTTGGCCCAAGCTGCACGGAACCGTTAGCTGCCTAAGACAGACAGATGGACAGCAAGGTCTCACCCATGCTCAGATGAAAATTTTCTCGATTCCCAGGTGGCGGCACAGCCTCCCATCAGTCGAGCTCTGCTGGTCCGTCCAGTTTCAATCTGACACAGCAGACAGCCCTCTACAACATGCCAGACTACCGACACAACCATAACAACCTGCAAAGGGCTTTCCTTCAAAACGCCATGGCGCAGAATCTTCAGATACAGCAGCAGCTGTTGGCGCAGAATCAAGCACTGCAGAGTCTGCTATCGCAAGAGGTTTGTTATTTTTAGAATCCGGCCGCATGATTTCTACATTCATAAATAATGTACAAATCATGCGGCATTATTCTATCTAAAGCTATTTTAAAGATTGCGGCAGAGATGCCCAGGAAAATGTTCATGCAAGTGCCTTTAAATTGGACCATCATAAGCAGCAACCCAAAACCTTAGCATTTATTATTTTGACTTAAATATTCAATTAGAGAACCACATTAGCAAAATAATCAATTGAGACTTCTCTTGTATCAGGGCCTTCTAGTAGTTGAAGCATTATTGTCTCAATATTGGACTATGGCGACTGTGTTTAGGCATAGTTAAATATGCTGAATATTTACTGAAGTGGTCCAGAAAATACGAACCCGAAAATACAAACTAAAACCGATTTTCACCAGAAAATACAAACCCGAACCCGTTGAGTGTCTCAAGCTCTGGGATAAGGAGATAGAATACGCTACAGTAGTCAAATACCTTGGAGTCTATCTAGACCCAAAGCTCAATTGGAAGCACCACCTCGAGCGCAAGAGAACAACCTTCTATGCCTCGTTGTGGACAAGCAAAAGAGTCATGGGAAAAACCTGGGGGTTCAAACCCAGGGTCGCCTTATGGCTCTACAGGGCAGTACTGCTGCCTAGACTAACCTATGCTGCAATAGTCTGGTGGTCCAGGGTGAAAAAGCTTGAGACAGTAAAAATGCTTAAAAGCCTTCAAGGTAACTACCTGAGGGCTGCAACTGGCATCATGAAGACCACCCCAACAGCGGGATTAGAGGTGGCACTCTGCTGCCCGCCTCTGGACAAGCTCATCATCCACTCCGCCAGACTTACAGCATACAGACTGAAGTGTTTGGGCGAGTGGAAGCGTGGAGGGCACAATCATCCTGAGCTAAACCTCCTCCACAAAAGCCCATTCACTCTGACCCAGGATCGACTACGGAAAAAAATTTCGGTAGAGAAATCCTATAAAATCCTAATCCCCACCAGGGAAGAATGGAAAAATCCGCAGTGGCTTCAAAGCCACAACGCAGACGCCTGGTTCACCGACGGCTCAGGAACAAATGGACGTTTTGGGGCAGGCGTGTACGGACCCAAAACCAACCACAGAATCAGCATCCCCCTTGGACAATACGCTACGGTTTTCCAAGCCGAGGTACTTGCCATATTGGAATGCATAAAACTACAAAGTCGACTTGAGGTAAAAAACAGATAAATCCTCATCTGCTCGGACAGCAGAGCAGCACTGGACGCTCTGGCTAAAGCCACCACAGAATCTTCTGTGGTCTGGGACTGCATGCAGGAGCTCAACAAATTGGGAAAATCCAACAAAATCACCCTAATATGGATACCGGGTCACCAAGGCATACCCGGAAACGAAGAGGCCGACAGACTGGCAAAACTGGGCACACTGGATTGCCCAGTGGAGCCAGCTGTAGGGGTCCCCTTCGCTACAGGTAAGAAAATCATCAGGGACTGCTTGGAGCAGGAACATCGGGCTTCCTGGAAACAGAGTCAGGGATGTCGCCAGGCAAAAGCCATGATGGAGCAACCACTACAGAAGAAAACCAAGGCCCTACTTGACATGAGCAAGAAGAACCTTAGAACCACTATCGGTCTCCTCACCGGACACACGACCCTTAGAGCTCATCTATTCAACCTTGGCTTGACTGAGAGCAAGGATTGCCGAATATGTGGCGAGGAACCGGAAGACAGCATACACATTGTTGGCCGCTGTCCAGGGCTCGCCGCGAAAAGACACAGTTTACTGGGACGAGCCTTTCTCGAACCCAGCGATCTGCCCAACTTGAAGGTCAGTGACCTACTTGGTCTGGTAAGAAGTACCGGGCTACTAGCTGACAATTGACCTAACCACACAGTGGGTAGTTACAAAAGACCTTACAGATCTAGGTGACATCAAGGGCTGGAAACAAGCCCCCCACTCCATCTACTACTACTACTACTACTGAAGTGGTCCGCATGTAATAAAATTCGAGAATACTTAAAACATTTCCCAATATCGTTGATGAATAACATGAATAAAACTGCAGCGTTAATAAATAAACCAACGTATAATCCTAAAACTTACTCTCGTCGGTAATAATAGGGCGTAAATATACCAGCGTAAATAAAGCTTTTGAAATTCCAATTATTAAACAACATCTTAAATTCCAGGGTGAAGGGGAAACATCTTCGAGAGCGAGTCCTGCGAGGAAAAGCAGCTTCACGAAAAACAACATGGACTTCAAATCGAGGAAGATGTCTATTGAGGCCGCTCAGGATACACCTAGAAATATCTCTTCTGGAGTTCCACCACCACCGCCAATGCCACCACCTTTAGAGGTATGAACACACTTAGTTAATAATTATATTATTTTAACTCAAAGAGCAGCAGCAAGTTAACTCGCTTTGTACGACAGCATGTCCGTCGCAATAATGCAATGCCAGAAGGATTTGTAGGATTTCGGTCTAGATTTGCCAAAATGCTCTATGAAGTTGAGCTAATGGGCCCAGTGCGTCGGGCCTTATGACCCATGTGTTTAGGGTCGGCCCAATTCACTGGTCCAGCACCCATCCGGTAATCTCCTAGTAGAAGCACAAGCTCGGGTAGGACTCTGCGCCTGCGGGCCAGTTTTCCCTGGAAATCGTTCGTTGGGCGCTCCTGGACGGTTTGTGAACCGTGTGGCGTCAGCCAATCGATTGTCCACTCCGACTCATAATCGGGGGTGCCTGGAAACGGCTTTGTTTCCTATAGAGCAGGGGTGGTCGTTAACCTTATGACAGCCGCTCTTGAAATGACCAATCGGCAAAAGATGCTGTGGTCCGTGATAGATTAGGTAGATGCCGAATCACCGCTAACATAAGATAGAGGACTGCGCAAGCGACCTCAAACCTGTAACCAGTCAGGAAGGCCGGAGAAATCTGGCGACAACTGGTTGTCAGGAGCGAAATGGCACGCTGGGTGCTTTTCAGTGTCTCGTGTAATACATTGAATTCTGACGGGCCGTAACAGAGCTAGTGGATTGTGGATTATAGTGATAGGTGGATTGTTTCATCCCCAAGTCTTCTACGCTCACCTCACGGGAGGCAGAACGATCACTAAATTTAAAACTCCTTGTGGTGACGGGTTCGCTCGTTGTAGTCGGCAACTCCAAAATACAAAGTTGAGCAATCTAATACCATAAATAATCAATAGTATAGGCTTTAATGAAATCTGGCCTAAAAATGAGTAGTCCTCAAAACCCAAGTGTCACACCTCGTCGCATGGCATTCTTCTTGTAACAACCCACCTCAACCTATGATCTATGATTTGTTTCTGAGTTTTGAAAATGTTCAAATAAAGTAATTTTGTTAACACCGTATAAATGAATGTTGAGTTTTGTAGGTCAGCGACCCTTCTGAGGTTCGTCCCTTCTTAGATCCATACGGAAGAGCAAAGACGGTCAGAATCGGCAAGTGGCGGTGGCCACCGCCGCAAGGAACGGCGCAGGAAAACGGAGAAGACTTCATACAATTCAAATTGAGGCAAAACCAGAGGAAATCAACACCACAGTCCAGACCCAGCACCGGATCACCTCCGTTAATCAGTCCAGGTAAAATGACTTCTACTTTTACCTGCTAATAAAATATACATAAAAAACTATGTGCAGTTCTCTATCATGCTTATTTATCAGACGAGATGTTGTGATGTTGCCGTCGTGCAAACCCGCAGACTTCAAGAAAATGTGCTATCAGTTTTTTATTAAAATAACTCCTGAACGATAATACGTCTAGCGACCAAAATATTTATGGATAAAACCAGAGATAATAAAAGTCCTTACATTTTTAAAATAAACTTCGATTTCCCTACCTATCGCTTCCGTACCGAGTATCTTTTTGCTGCCTATAATAATATTGAGTATTCAATTTATTCATTCAGAATATACAATAAAAGCATGAATTATGAATTAAAGCTAAGTATCACATATTCGAATTCGTCAGTTGCTAGTAATATATTAATATGTAGATATAAAACTATTAAAGCATAAATATTAATTCGACAATAGCGTTGACTAAAGTCGGTTTTACACGGCAGCCAAATAAAATTAAAAAAAAAATACAGCTGAATCCATGTACATGAGTATACATATAAAATAGATAACTATTATAAGAATATTAATAGTCATCTTAGTCACTTTATACAAAAAATAATCACACAATAGGAAGTATCAAAACAAAATTGGAAAAAACAATGTGTGTATATGATCAGGTATGTTACATTATACATTGTAATCTACATAATAAATATTAAATTCATAATATTATTATTAAACAATAAGAACTAAAATGAGGTACCTGAAAGTTACATATTAACCCTTGGAGTAAATGGGTATTTTCATGGATGCATCTGCAGGATTTTCGGCGACATCGACGGCGCTCGACTTAAAGTACTATAACTACGAAACTACTACACCAATCATAAAAAGAACAACTGCACAATGATTGCATTGAAATTTCGAATATAGAATATTGAAATATCATTTTGTAAAACAATTAGATAATTATGAATAAATATGAGAACGTCAAAGAAGTGAAAAAAACGCGCGACCAGATTTGGTCGACTCGTACTCAACGGATAATTGTTTCGCGACCAGATTTGGTTGACTCATACTCAACGGGTTAATGTTTTTCCCATTTGAAAGAATTGGCGAGCTCAAAAATAATAGAGGTAACTCTCTTCTTGTAACATCGCTAAAGTAGCATTTAAATTACTATTATTATTTATTCTGGACAGGCAGCTTATAAACAATATTAACATTTTTTTAGGTACAAATTCAGTCTGTTTTTAAAATTGATTTACAGAGCTTGCACTAATAACTTCAAATGGTAGTTTATTCCACCACTACTCTATCCACAGAATATTCTTAAATGGATTGGATTGAAATTTTCAATGGTAGAGCTTTTTGCTGTGATCTCGAAGAGTTGTGTTGATGTTGAATTTGTAAATATTGTTCAGTCGAGGTACATAGTAAAAAAATCTGAGAATTTCGTATGTCTAAATCATGTTTAAAATCATGTCTAAATCTTCTTTGTTTGAGAGTAGTCAGTTTAAGTAATATTCATAATTCCTATTCTTCGGGTTCACTGGCATTTTGGTAGCTCTTCGTTGCACCTTTTCCAGGACATCTACATCTTTGTTAAAATAGGAGCTGCAGAACTGATAGCCGTACTCAAGAATAGGAGAAAGATGAAGAGAGGAATGAAAGATATTATTATTAAGAAAAATATTTTTAATACATGCAATTTTCCATATTTCCCTTTCTCTTCTGTTAGGTAATGTAGTTGTGAGTGGGTTGATTAGTTTAATTTTCTTTTCAGGCAACGAAAGTATGATGTCGGAACGAGAAGAATTTGAAATAGAATCAACGCAAGTGAGTCCTAAGAGGTTGTCCGTCAGCGGAACCACGAGCCAAACGGCCGGGGGGCGAAGGAGCTTCGATATCGCTCCCAGGAAGCCATCTCCTGGGAGTATCGGCAAATTGAAACTGAGCTCGGAGATGAGAATGCGGTGAGTCGTTTTGTATTTTAGTAATGATAAAAAAAAAGATGATCAGTGTCTTTCTGGTTCTTCTAAATAAATTTGTCGCTTCCCTATGTGGGGAATGTCGTCTACTTATGTCTGTCGGATCGTTTCATCGATTGGTCGGTTGTTATTTACAAATACAATAAAATATAAATGAAGTATTTCTGAGTCTACCTAACGGAGCGCTACCGGTAGCATAATTTATTTTTAGATTAACTCGCGTATAAAAGGTTGATAATATTAGCACGAGAAACATGACGGTAGGCGAAACGGCAAGAGGAAGAGCGCCAGTCCAAATTTAAAATATACGATGGGAAAGAATCGTTACTAGATATTTGTTTGAAATTTGTTGCATAGGGCGAGTTTGGATGTCCTCCTTTGGAAGCGTCGAATGATGAGTTTGATATTTTTTCAATTGCGGCCGAAACATTTATTCGTTCTCGTTTCCCGTCCGGGAAAGGAGCATAGAGCGGGCTCTAATCGGATGGGGCTTGCGTTTGGCAGGTTGGAGCGGGTGACGGCCAACCACTCGGTGCGCAGCGCCTCTTCGGAGACGGAGGCGCCCCGCAAGCTGGAGGACGCGCGGCGCATGATGCTAGAGAGGCAGCTGGCGGGGGGCGCCGGGGGGGGCGGGGGGCGCGCGCCCCCCCCGGTCGGCGCGCCGCCGCCCCCCCACGCGCCGCCCCCGCCGCCGCCGCCCCCCATGCCCCGGGGGGAGCCGCCCCCCGCGCCCCCGCAGCCACAAGACGCACCCAGGTTAGCAAAATACTTTACCCAATATTTTAAGAACTTTTAACAATAATACAAAAATAAAATAATTTACCGCAGCCTCAGAACCAAATTGTGGTGTACATATTACACGTTTCATATGCTTTAGCCACAGTTTTTGTATTGAATTAAAAAGAAAGTAAAATTTTTAGCACTAGCCGCAGGCTATAAAAAGCTTTAATTTTTACTCCTAATATATAGTACTGCATCACTGTTTTTTTTTATGTAAAGCATGTTCAATATTATTTACACTTTAATAATAATATTATGTAGAGCCTGACTCCAGTCAGTGGGCTCTATGGTAACTCCTTATATATTTATTCAATGTACGTGCAGATTCCTGCAAATGCGTCAAGACCGCGACACGTTTGGAGCGCATCACAACCGAGAGGGTCGGCATTCGCAGGACTTCCGAGAGAACTGGGACGTGGGCCGATACGGCTTAGAAGACTTCAGGCAGAGGGAGCGCGGAGAGTACCACCGATACACCGTCATGGACGATGAGGACAGGCGGGATTCTAGAGCGAGGTTGGTTCCAAACCGAATATTGGCTATCACAATTTCATTATCCGCCGCTCGATACAAGGATCTGGTAAATTTCTGATACCATTCCCATAGATTATGGAGACAAGATGTTCTTCATCTCGGACCTCTTCTGCCAGATATTTTGTCTTAAATTATTAGGTGCGTAATATCTTTCTAGATGATGCATGATTAGTGCGAAGTATTCAAGTTTACGGGTCTTTATTGTCTTCGATATTCTTGCTCGAACGCTTCATTCCTGACATCTTCATTCCTGACTATGACCACTCAGCTTATTCATAGTAACTTACGATAGGCCCACATTTCGAAAGTTCTATTTATCTTAAAGAACATTCAGAATTTTCAATACACATTTTTATCTCCTTGCTCTTATCCCAGTTGTCATTCAAGTTTCAGTCAAGGTAAATAATTTTAACAGCCTTTTCCAGTCGAATTCCGTAAGCTGTAAATATAGGTGTGTTTACGAGCACTTTACTGACTCATATAATATGTCTTGGATGAGGTAGGGTTTTGAAATCATTATCGTAGATTACGGAGACAAGATGTTCTTCTTCATTGTGGACCTCTTTTTCCAGTTATTTTGTATAGTCTTTTAAATTTTAGCTGAGGTAAAGAATGTTATCAGTCTTCTGCAGTCGAATTCTGTAAGCTGTAACTGTAGAAGTGTTTACGGCCATTATACCATCATGTATATCCACAGTATCCTCCAAACCCCCAATACAGTTTGTGCGGGTTGGCTCTAAATGCAAAAAACATCTCACTGCAAAACCTTTCTCAATAATCGAGAAAGCTTCAGATTGGATTATGGAGGTCGATTCGGTTTCATCATCATCATCATCATCATCATCATTTATTCATTCCATAAAAGCATTTCACAATACTGAGGAATATGTCAAATTTTACAATCATAATTTACTGGATGATAAAACCGCTTTGATTAATTAAAAGGAAAAAAAAAATAATTGTAATCAGAGGTGATTACTTAAAAATAGTCAAATTTACAAAATAATCAATAATCAAACAAATAATAATCAATACCATAAAAAAAAAAAAACTGAAACATGCGTAAATAAAAACAATGTCAATAAAATCTAAAACTTAGTTCGAAAGTATAGTCATAATATGGTTATTTATAATCAAGCAATTGTGGACGCAATATCATAAAAGTCGTCCAGTTTGTAAAGGGCATGTTTGACTAACTGATTTTTCAAACAGATTTTATATGCTGCCATCTCAAGTCTTTTCGTCGATGATGGCAAAGCATTGAACAATTTAAAACTAATATATAAAAATGTTTTTTGATATTTAGTCAAGCGTACTTTAGGCAATAACACGTTGTTTTTATGTCGCGTATTATGGCTATGCCGAGTGGAGTGAAGCTCGCAATTTAAAACATTCTCTTTGGCGTATAAAAGGCACTGATATATGTACATGGATGACATGGTAAGGATACCAGCTTTAATAAAAAAAGGGGCGCAATGTGTTTCTCTGCTTACACCAAAAATTGTCCTAACGGCTTGCTTTTGTAGCACAAAAACGCGATGGGTATCGGTTGCATTACCCCATAGTAGTATCGCATAAGACATCTTTGAATGGAAGCAGGAGTGATACACACTGATCGCTGCACGTTCGCCAGCCAGAAATTTCACCTTTCTTATAGCATAGACTGCCGATGACAAAGTTGCACACAAATTATTGATATGTTGATTCCAGTTTAAATTTTCATCTAAAGTGATCCCTAAGAATTTAGTATTTCTGACAATATTTATATTTTCTGATTCCATTTTAATCGTTATATTTTTGTCATTCTTTTTAGTAGTTGAAAATTTCATCGCTACCGTTTTTGATGGGTTTATGAAAAGTTGATTTTTTTCAAACCAAGTGTTAGCCACAAGAAGCTGCTCGTTTATCAGCTTTTCCAAGACCTGGGTGTTTTTATTTTCAAAAAAGAAGCTGGTGTCATCGGCGTATAGAAGCGTCTTTACTGGCGGCGTAATTGTCCTATCGATATCATTAATAAAAATAATAAATAGTAGTGGTCCAAGTATAGAGCCCTGAGGTACCCCGCGTGCAATTAATTTTGGCAATGACTTAGCATTGTTTATTTCCACAATTTGGTATCTCCTATTTAGATATGATGTGATCAGGCTATGAGCTCTACCGCGGATACCATACCTCTCTAGTTTATCTAGAAGAATCTGGTGATTCACACAGTCGAAGGCCTTCGATAGATCGCAAAAAACGGCTATGGGGTTTTGAGATGTGTCAAGTGATTCTAAAATTTGCTTTACTAACTCGCTAATTGCCATAGTGGTCGACTTATGCTTTCTGAAGCCGAATTGATTTCTTATAATAACATTAAAAGTATCTAAAAAAGTATTTATTCTATTAAATATAATTTTCTCAAAGACCTTTGAGAAACACGGCAACAAAGATATAGGACGAAAGTTTTGTTTCTAAGCAGTATAAATTCCCTGAAAGTCTCGGATGCACAGCCTTGCGTCCAGATATAACTCTTTACTTTCTATCTCGGAAGATGGTCCTTATCGTAGAATTAACTGTTCCATGGGAATCAAATATCCCAAAAGTCCACGAGTACAAATTAAATAAATACCATTATCTCGCAAATGCCGTCACCCGGAACGGCTTCACTGTTTACGCTCGTGGCCTGCCAGCTAAATCTTTGTGTCACCTTTTTTAAGATCTTGGGCTCTCCAGGAAAATAATCAACTCCTTTCTAAAAACAATATCTAAAACCGCGATTTCTGCATCTCAAATTCTATGGCTTCGAAGTGGGAGTGAATAGGTGGTAAGGTGAACACTCACATGTGGCAAGACAGCTGTCCTAAACCTACCACAGCCGGTCGTTAGTCCGGAATCCACCCTTCACCTCCCAGAAGTGTAATAATTATATATGATGGGCCCGATTTTTGGTCGGTGAATTCCATGGCATCTCCATTTGTATTTTATTTTATCTTCTGTGGTGTTCAGTTTTAAGTTATATTTATCACATACTGTTATAGCATTGTCAATGAGGAGCTGGAGTTCTTCCTCACTGCTGGCATTTAGTACAATATCATCTGCATACCTTATATTTTCGATGTTTATGCCAATTTAATGAAAAGGCTTCAGAAGTCATAAGGCTTCCAGCTCATAAGGTTTTTTTTTTTTCGGAAATCCTGTTTCATTTCTATATTCATCATTATTTATTACGAGGTATCTCTTTCGAGGTATCTCTTACGAGGTATCTCGATCGGTATCTCTTTATAAATTTGTTATTAATACACTTGTTTTTCTTATTTGTAGGTCGAACTCTTGGGATCGTGAAATTGTTTCTTCAAAACGTCTCGATAGTGAAGAGAATGAGCGAATGCTTAGACACCGCAGAATGTCTCCTCAGAAGTGGGACAAAGACTCCAATAGCGAAGTATTTGGAAAACATAGTGAGGTAAGGGGCATACTCCTTCTAGAAAATCTCTCTGTTACTAAAGTTTGACAGTCATCCGTATAATATTTGATAATTTGCTAAAACTAAGTTTGTTTGTTTGTTTTTTGTATCTGCACTTTATTGTGAAATGTTGTAATGGGCGGGTTTATTATCATACAATAATCTCTTACAACCAACCCTACTCTAAGTATACAAGTACGAGTAACTTGTGTGCAAGTGTGTCTCTTGTTATTGCATTCCATCGACAGAATTGAAAAGCAATTCTCAGCCAGGAATCGAACGTGAAACCTTACAATGTAGGATCAAGTAACTTAACAACTATGCCACCGGGCCGTGTCTTGTCAAGTCTGAATTTATTTAGGTCACACATACAGAGTTGTACAGATTTGTGGTACATATTAGCAAAAACAATCCAAAAACGACTTAAATAAAGGAAAGCAACCAGTCAGAAAGATCTGGGAGTGACCATGTCACACGATTTAAATGGAAACATAGTTAAAAGAGCAAACTCTGCCACATGCCTTTTTTGGAAAGCCTTTCAAAATATATCTCTAGCACTGACTGAGTATTTATATGTATATACTAAGACTCTATCAAATAAATATAGACTAAGACTAAGAATGAAGCTTTGTACAATCGGTATAATGTAATATTAATTTTATGTCCATTTATTCAGCAGGCCTACTCCAGCCGCGATGGCTCGGAGCGCTATGAAATGCAACTCGAAGAGTCCATCAGCCTAATGTCAGAAAATTACGAGCCGAGCGAAAGGAAATCCGTTTCGCCGTACAACCACGGCCATGACCACCACTCGAAATTCAACGCCATCAAAGAAACCTTCTCCGGTCACAAGTATCAGGAGAACGGCGAGCGCAAGAACTCGCGCGAAATGCTCATGGGTAAATCGTATGAACCGTACCGGAACGATTCAAAATACCACAGAGGAGAGAAGGATTTGGATCGGCCGACGTTCAAAACGCACATGGCGCAGAAAGAGCGCGATCGCAAGATCGAAGCGGAGAGGAAGCAGTCGGTGTCCACCTATGGGACTGACATGACGGATAGAAATGAAAGTAAGTTTTAATTGTTACATTGTTTTGTTGATGGAAATATAACATATAGCAGTCTTCACATTTGCTGCATGTTGATAATTCATAATTCATTTGATGAAACAGTACATACATATTAATTTTGGCTCTGGAGCAATACCCCTTACACTGCTAAAAATATTTTAGCTGGCATCAAGTCAGTGTTAGATCAAAACTGGCTATTCGCGAGGTAATTAGTCTCTCAGTGGCTAATGCCATCAAGAGTATGATAGTACCCTCCGAACCCCCAATACAGTTTGCGCAAGGTGGCTTTAAAGGCAAAAAATATTTTACTCCAAAATCCTTCTCAATAATTGAGAAGAATAATTCCTTCTGGATTCTGAAGTTTGATTCGGTCTCCAAACAGTATCATTCCTGAAAGTCTTCAACGCACAGCCCTCCATCCACATATAAGTCTTTACTTGCTGTCTTGGAAGATGGCCCGGCCCTTATCGTAGAATGAACAGTTCCATAAGAATGAAATATCCCCCAAGAACATAAGTACAAACTAAATAAATACTACGCAAATGCCGCCACCCAGAACGACTTCACTATTCACTATCTCATAGTTTATGGCTTTGAAGGTGGAGTGAATAGGTGATAAGATAGATGCTTATATGTGGCAAGACAGCTGTGCTAAACCTACCACAGCCGGTCGTTAGTACGGAGTCTATTTGCAACTTCGTATGGAACAAAGGCGGCGTGGCAGTGTGTAGGCTGGTAACAATCACCTTTATTGGCAACGGCAGATATAATTTCCCATGGAAAAATTTCTTTTATTTTCAGGAGATATCCCTACCCCAAACATCGTCATCCAACCGCCTTCTGGGAGCCATCTTACTTATAACCGTGTGCCATGGAGATTGTACGTCAAGAAAGAAGTTTTCACTCCGAATGAGAACTACAACGATCCAGCAATCCTTGATCTACTTTTCCACCAGGTAAGATGATTTCTTCCTAAGTGCTTCCTCGTGGTAAGGCGTTGGACTCTTACGAACTGTGGATTGTTTGTCTGCAAAGTCTTTACATTTACCCAATGGGGGACAGAATGGCCTGATGTCATTATAACTCCCTGGGGTGGCCGACGTATAGAGCGGGCATTAGAGACTGTTTTAGCCAATATGAAGGACACAGCATATTTAGCCTCACCATCCATGTTGTTGACCGTTCCAAAGTTTTTATCCAAGTTTGTGCTGAGATTTGCTTCGCTTTAATTTGTAAACAGTTTCATGTCATCCGCAAAGAAACCCACACTTGGTGTTACACCTGCTTTCGGATCTGCAATTATCAGTTGTACCTACATCATTAGGTGACCAAGGGGGTTTAACTGCCCTACCTATACGCACGTACGTGATACTTCCGCTGTATTATCACATAGAAAAATTTAAATATAAAAATTATATGTATACAAATTTATATAAGACCGCTGTATAAAACCGCTTATATAAACCGCTATATATTTGTTCTGGTAGGTCAATTTTAAACTGGTATTGTTATTAAAAAATCTAATGAAAAAAAGTTGGGGATTTACCTACTTTTTAAATAATAACCCAAAGGTTAAATTAATTAGTTAAAATTTAAGTTAATTAGTTAAGGTTAAATTAATTAGTAAATCATATTCTTTGAATAACCTGGAAACTCGTTCGACAACACGTTCGTTGAGTGCGATAAGTCTGCCATTTTGTAAAACCATCATTTTTGTTCAATAGTTATTATTATTATTATTTTGGAATCGATAAAGAAAATGTCGCATACGAGATGATATCATTCCCCATCACTTTTTATTTGATATTCGAATGCGGAATTTGAAAGCAATAGAGATATAGCAGGGTCGATAATTTTTGAAACCAAAAAAAATAATAGTAGGATGAAACCCGTTAAAAAAGGACGAGAATATAACAAAAATGAAAGGAAAAATAATTTACGAGCGATCTGAGGTCGGGAAGTGGTAGGGGGGGAGTTTTTAAGGGTAAAAAACGGTGTATCTCAATTTCTGGCAAAACTACAAGTCCTATGAAAAAAAATTAAATGACAAAGTTGTAGGTAATAAAGGGACCTACAACTTTCGTGATTACACTTTTTTCACATAACCTCAAAATTTATGTGAAAAATTCAAATAATCAAGTTTTTGGTTTTTTATTTTTATCTTATGCAAAAAAAAATTTTTTTTCACGAAATTTGGTGAAAACTTACCTTTTTATGTCCTAAAGACACTGTAATTTTTTTGATTTGAAATATTCATTTTTTCACCTTATTTTGACTTACTATCGAAAAAACACCCTAATTTTCAATCGAAAATTCTCGCGTCAAAATATCAGCTTTTTAAAAAAAGTCGAGGAGTTTTTTGTTCGTTGAAATCTCTTCTTTTTGATAATGTAAAAAAATATATACATTACTGTGGTAAATGTTCTCAGAAAATGCAAAGAAAAGAAAAAAACTCGAATTCGAATTTTTTTTTTAATCACTATGTACAATTTTGAGCTATTTAGTAAAATTGACTCGTCCTTTTTTGATGGGTTTCATCCTACTATTATTTTTTTACACTTTTTACCATTTTAAAAATTCTTGACCCTGGTCTAATATGGCATCATCTTGTTAAGGATTAGGCCCTATGGACCTAATCACATTAGTTTTAGATTGAATCGCGAGTGCCGCGCCCCGTGACCGTCGGCGGTCCACGGGCGCGGTCGGCGCAGCCGGTATTAAAACGCAGTGTGTGCTCCGTAAGAAGGTTTAATATGAACTGGATGAGCGAACCGTCTGTCCGCTCTGTTTGCGTGTACTTGCGCTGGCAACATTATCTGCCGTTGCAAATGGCAACATTTTCTGCCTTTGCGAATGGCAACATTATTTAGCGGGCCAGTCTCTGGGGTGTACAAACTGTTGTGGTGAAGACCCCACAATCTCATATAGGAAACTTCTTCTATCAGTACAAAAATCTCCCCCCAGGACTAATCTAATAATCACAACAAACTAGGCAAAGTCTAATATTGAAAATTGTCATTTGTTTGTAGATTGTTTCTGATGTAATAAAAGACTCGGACGGAGGCGCCGGTCATCCCACCGCCTCGGAACGGCGAGGAGCCGTAGAACTCCTCAGGGCCAGCGGAGTGCAGTTGCCTCCCAACCAGTCCGGAAACGCCACCAATCTGCTGACCGGGATGTCTCCTGCTGCTAAGCATCACGTCAAGCGGCAACTCGTCGAGATGGCCAGGTCTTGGAATAGCTATTTCACCAATGAGCCGGCCGCCGAGAATACCAGTCATCATGTGAGTTTAAATTAAAAGTAATATAAAACAACTACCCCAGTGGCAGTGGCGTGCATTGAGTTTCAAGTTTAGAATGGTGGGAGCATCCCTTAGCGCCACTGGTTTTTTTTTTTTTTAATATTTGATTTCTTAAATATCACTTTTACTGACTAAATATTTTTTTCTGAATTGGTGAAGATTTAATGTAATATAGAATTAATATCTAGTAATATCTACAGAATTAAATGTAACATAGATCATCTTGGAGAGGTATATACCTACCCTTGTTTTTGATTATTTTGTTTCTACGAATTGTTAAGCCGCCTTGAACTATTGCTAGCCAAAATGACTTATTTATTTAGTTCTTGCAAATTATTCAAAACAAAGCAATAAAAATACAATTGTATTTGCTTCTCATGAATTTTATTTTCATCAATCCTAATTATTTTTTTTCTAAAACTTGTATACTTTCGGCCAAATTTTGAATTCCCCTTTTGCTCTGTGAATTTAACAGCTTTGGCATTTTTTTTCCACATAATTACTATGACTATTCATGAAGCCTTTTTTTGCGAGTGTGGTTTTTTCTTCAATATTTTAAAATTATTATTATTATTATTATTATCTTATTATTTATTCTGGATAGACAGATTTTGATCAGATCTTGTAAAACTAGTCATAAACAATATTAACACGTTTTTAGGTACAAATCATGTTTTTAAATTGATTGACAGAGCTTGCACTAATGTTTTTTAAAGCATTATATTAAAATTTTGCACATTTGAGTTTCTTGTTGTGACCACAAAGATTTATGTTGATGTTGAATTTGTACATATTCTTTAGCCCACTGTACATCTTGATAACTTGTGAGAATTATATGTCTGAATCAGGTCTCCTCTTTGTCCTCTTTGTCCTCTTTTTACATTACATTACATTTTCGTCGTGTCCAATTGACGGCTAAAGACTGCTCTTGGACGTGTCAAAATAATTGGGTTAGGTAGTAAGTCTCGTTACTACTCTTTACTGAACATACATAGGTAGTCAAGAATTAACTACTAGATTGTCAAACTATAAATATAAATAATCAAAATAGAAGCCTACTATTTGAAGTAGTTAGTAATTCGAAAAGATACGTAGTAAAATTATTCATCGTAATATTCAAATTGTCATTAAAATGTTAAATAATCAAATTAAATCTACGTTATGCATTTTAAACTAAAACAAAATTTTGGGCTAGCGCTAAAACTGCCCTCTCTGCTCTACTCCAACTCCAGAATAACCAAAAATTCGATTCTGTGCAATTCCAAAGATCCGGCAATATCGAATCACGTAATATGTGGCCGTAGTAATCACACAAGCAAATGATCTAGAAGCCCGCATAGACTTCCACAAAAAGTTCCTTACTGGAATCAGCCAGAGTGGCACTGGTCTGGGGTCTGTTTCAGGGTCGGTCACACTCACGGGTCAACACCCATCCGATGGCCTCCACGCATGGGGTGCGAGCCTGGGTAGGACACTGGGTCAACCAGTCTCCCCTGGGAACAATCCTCTGGCGCTCCTGGACGGTCTGCGCACCGAGCGGCGCAAGCCAATCGATTGTGCTCTCCGACTAACAATCGGGGGAGTCTGGGAACTGTATTGTTTCCTATAGAGCGGGGGTAGTTGTCTACCTTACGGCGACTGCTCTTGAAATGACCATTGGCCATCCGATTCCGGTTCAGAGTCGGGCAAAGGACGCCTTGGTCCGCGACAGATTCGGTGCACTCCGTTTCACCGCTTCGTAAGGGAGAGGACCGCGCAAGCGACCTCGAACTCGGAACCAATCGAGAGACCGGAGAAATCTGGTCACAATTGGTAGTTAGGGCGCGAGTGCCGCCCGTCAGGTAACATACCTGGCTACTCGCGGTAAGGCGTTGGTCTCTAACGGGTTGTGGCGTAGCTAGACGTCGGATTTGTTATGTCCCAAGTCTTCTACGCTCACTGCACGGTCGATAGAACGAACAATCGTTAAAACGTCCTGCGGTGACGGGTTCGCCCGTTGTGCTTGACAACTCAATATGGTCTGGGGTATGGCAGTACAACCACGAGCGACGTGGACTTGAAGAAGTCTCTTTTGCGGGGAGATTACGACAGCAACAGTATGGCTCATGCTATTGGCCTTCAATGCCAGAATGATTGGACAACAATTGGGGACTTTTGCATTCCGCCTCCAATGCACTGGAAGGTAATGCTCTATGACTGGACGCCAGAGATGCTGAAATTTTATTTGAATGCCTTTCAGCATACACTTCCAGACCCCAGTAACCTCGCTCGTTGGAGCTTTGCCGAGGACAGTTCTTGTCCCCTCTGTAGCAATACCCCTTGCACAGCTAGACACATTCTAGCTGGCTGCAAGGTGGCCTTAGAGCAAGGACGGTACACTTACCACCAGGACAAAGTTCTCGCTGTTATTCGCGAGGTAATTAGTCTCTCAGTGGCTCGAGCCAACAAGGGTTTGACAGTATCCTCCAAACCCCCAATACAGTGCGGGATGGCTCTAAAGGCAAAAAACATTTAACTACAAAACCTTTCTCAATAATTGAGAAAGCTACAGATTGGATTCTGGAGGTTGATTCGGTCTCTAAGCAGTATAAATTCCCTGAAAGTCTCGGATGCACAGCCCTCCGTCCAGATATAACTCTTTACTCTCTATCTCGGAAGGTGGCCCTTATTGTAGAATTAACTGTTCCATGGGAATCAAATATCCCAAAAGACCACGAGTATAAATTAAATAAATACCATGATCTTGCAAATGCCGTAACCCGGAACGGCTTCACTGTTCACCTTCACGCGGTGGAAGCTGGCGCTCGTGGCCTGCCAGCTAAATCTCTATTTCACCTCTTTAAAGATCTTGGCCATTCCAGAAAAATAATCACCTCTTTCTTAAAATTATCTAAAACTGCGATTTGCGCATCTCAAATTCTATGGCTTCGAAGGGGGAGTGAATGGGTGGTAAGGTGAACGCTCACATGTGGCAAGACAGCTGTCCTAAACCTACCACAGCCGGTTCGTAAGTCCGGAATCCACTGCTCACCCCCCAGAAGTGTAAAAAATAGTATTATGATGGGCCCGACTCCGGTCGGTGAATTCCATGGCAGCTCTGTTTGTATTTATTATTTATATAATATATAAATATAAGACCATATAAAATAATCAGACAATAAGGCTCTACTTTTTAAGTAATTTAAATGGGCACAATATTTGAAAAATCATGGCCCTCAAATTCGGCCAGATTATAGAAAGGGTGGCCTATCAGCATCTCCTTGATGTTTTTTTTTAATTTTATGTGCTCCAGCTGTTTTGTTTGAAATTAGTCAGTCCAAGTAATTCCAAGCGATCTTTGTAACTCCTAGTTTTTTTTTTGTAAACAAAGTTTTAAGTCAAAATGGCAGAATTAGTCAAAATGTCGGAAATTGGGCTCCCTAAAATGTCCTCCTAATCTTATTCTTATTTTAATCATTACAAAACAATCTAGCTAGGACAAATTGTGAAGTAAAAACCTAAGAAATAATGTGATTTTGTAAAGTTATTTAACCCGTTGAGTATGATACGACCAAATCTGGTTGTGAAACAATTATCCGTTGAGTATGATACGACCAGATCTGGTCGCGCGTTTTTTTCACTTCTTTGACGTTCTCATATTTATTCATAATTATCTAATTGTTTTACAAAATGATATTTCAATATTCTATATTCGAAATTTCAATGCAATCATTGTGCAGTTGTTCTTTTTATGATTGGTGTAGTAGTTTCGTAGTTATAGTACTTTAAGTCGATGTCGCCGAAAATCCTGCAAAAGACACAGATGCATCCATGAAAATACCCATTTACTCCAAGGGTTAAATGTTATTTAATTATCCACAACAATAGAAGTCATCAGAGCTAATTCCAATGTTTTTAAAACATTTTTCATTATTTTATCCCTAGAATGGACACGCTAAAGTTGAGGAGGAAATTGAACCATGGCAAGGTCGAAGGCGGCGTTTGACGCATCAAAACGGAGAGAACATGACCCACGCTATCATCAGGCAGTTCACACAACAGGTAAGTGCTTATTAAATTTATTCATTATCATGATTATTCTGTGGTTTTCTATTATGTACATGGGATTAGCAGCTTTCATATTCGTGTATCAATAGCAAGTGAATATCTTATAATATTTTTTTAATGATGAGACATGCCACAAAAATGTTGGAGAAATAAAATTTTGGGCGGCACTGCAGGTGTACTGAAATACTCCAGTTAAAAATCGGAATTTCTGAGCTAAAATTGTTCTTTGTCTGGGTCAGCGTAGACCGTTGACGAACACTATTTCCAGTATGAAATCGGAGACTATCGCGGTTGTTTGACATTATAAATGAGATAAAAACGAATTTACCGTGTGAATTTTGTAGCACCCAACGTTTCGGCGATGTTGCAGCAGCCGTTGTCTAGGGTAGACTGATCTACCCTAGACAACAGCGGCTGCAACATGGTCGAGATATCGGGTGCTACAAAATTCATGTGGTAAATTCGTTTTTATCTTATTTATACCCTTTTGCAGTGTTTGGTGTAAGGCGGTTCAACCGGAGGCATCGCGGAGTAGGATAACTGTTGTTAACTGTTTGAAGGTTTATTACAGACTTGTGAGCGGGTGGGCGTGTCCAAGCCCTCTCACATTTACAGCTATGTTCGTTCGTAAAAGTGATGTGACAATTGTATCTGACTCCATATTATTTTGCACTAGTGAAAATACTGCATGTGGCAAATTTGATTTGCTTTCTGATAGGGTAAACGACTTATACCATGTGACGCATTCTCTACACATTTATTGATGAGAAAAAATTAACATTTGAGAGGGCCTGCAGATGTACTTGTACTCCACTAATCTGTCTATTTCAGCTATATTTCAATGTTATCGTTGTTATATTATGTTTTTTAAAACATATGGTTTTAGATGGTTTTTTATTTTACTTTCACTGAAATGATCTCGATTGACAAACAGGAGATACCTGAAAAATACTTCATTCGTTTTCAAAGTACCTTTCAATGGAATTAAAGATTTTTTGCATTCGCATGAACCAACTGTTCAAACAGTAACTCCAATCCTAATTTGGGTTGTTTAAATGACCATTTTCAAGGCTTCACATCTTCATCAGGGATATTTGATTCCCATGGAAGAGTTAATTCTACAATAATTCTACAATACCTTCCGAGATAGAGAGTAAAGAGTTATATCTGGACGGAGGGCTGTGCATCCAAGACTTTTAGGGAATTTATACTGCTTAGAGACCGAATCAACCTCCAGAATCAAATCTGAAGCTTTCTCGATTATTGAGAAAGGTTTAGTAGTGAAATGTTTCTTGCCTTTAGAGCCATCCCGCACAAACTGTATTGGGGGTTTGGAGGGTAATGTCAAAACCTTGTTGGCACGAGCCACTAAGAGGTTAATTACCTCGCGAACAACAGCAAGGACTTTGTCATGACGGTAAGTGTGCCTTCCTTTGATCTAAGGCCACCTTGCAGCCAGCTAGAATATGTCTTGCTGTGCAAGGGGTATTGCTACAAAGGGAACGAGAACTATTCTCGGCATATCTTCGACGAGCGAGCCCGGTATTATGATGGGCCCGGCCCAACCCCGGTCGATAAATTCCATGGCAGCTCCATTTGTATTTTATTAAAGGAAAAGTTAATACAGTTATGGCAACATTCCCTTATTTCAAGACAAACGAACCTGTCATTTTCTGTGATATTCTACGAGAACGAACAACTTTTGTAGGCTTAAGCTCTATTTTGAAGACTAAAACAGCTATAATGACTAATATGAGTATATCCACTATTCATCATCTTAGACTATGCTAAAAACAGGATTTAACATTTATCCATTGAAACATTGCTAAGTCTACTGGAACTAATTAAAATGAACAGCATTTCCCCGTTGTATCTGATGGGAAACTAGCTTTCTTGCGCTTAGCTCATCGTGCAGACTTACTCGAATCACAGTCTTTTCAAACCCCAAGCAATTCCGAATCTGCTCATATATTGTACATGCCTCTCCCTGTAATACCTGGCATGCAGCAGTGAAGTTTTCTTCTATTATAGCTATTTCTAGTTGACCGACGGTACAGTGCTAAGGGAGGCACATCGACGTCAGAATTATTAATACTTATACATATTGTTATTCAACTAGTTATTTACCATAACATTGGTTATATAGGGTACAATTCCATAGTACATTTTGGCAATTCTTTTGCTCCGGCGATATGCATGTGGCGCTGATAGCATTTTCCAGCGAAACTAATAGCAATTTAATTATTACATTAATTTATTAGTGTCATCTGGCATAATACGGAGATATTAGAATGCTATCTATTGGTATATTTGAACATTCAAGAACCTGATTGATATGTATTGGAGCCTGACATCTTTATGTAATTAATATTAAAATAATAAGATTTGTGATTTAAAACTTCGTTTGTTAATGTATTATTATTTTATTTTAAAATTGTGGATACCGTAACGGCATGTTTAGAACGGCATTTTTGGGTTACTGAACATAAGAAAAGATTAATCAATGTGTGCCATCTACACCTTGCGTTTCATACTGTGTGTGCCATCTACACCTTTTCTTTTTATGGTATTGATTATTATTTGTTTGATTATTGATTATTTTGTAAATTTGACTATTTTTAAGTAATCACCTGTGATTACAATTATTTTTTTCCTTTTAATTAATCAAAGCGGTTTTATCATCCAGTAAATTATGATTGTAAAATTTGACATGTTCCTCAGTATTGTGAAATGCTTTTATGGAATGAATAAATGATGATGATGATGATGATGATGATGATACAGTGTCGGATTATCCAATAGGCCGAGTAAGCACCGGCCTATGGGTCGCACGCCTTTTAGAGGCCCTGCGCCAAGGGATTATTACAATCATAATCTCTTAATTGTTGCTAATAGATAGTTAAAAAAACATTGAATTTAAATTCTAAGGATAAAACGTTTACTAAACTTTTTGATTCAACTAATAGTATAAATGCGATCGTATTTTGACATAAGCTTTGTCAGAAATATTTAACGGCTGACATTGCCGGTGCGAACGTGTTTTGTTTATATACACATCTATTCCACACTATGTCGTTGTCAAAATGTTTGACAACCCAAAGCGGGTCCTAAAGTGCAAAGGAGCCCCCAAGATTTTGACGGCCTAAGGGCCTCCACATGGGTTAATCCAGCTCTGGTTTTATAGTAAAAACTGCCAAAACGTAGTTTGGTATTGAGCAAACTAATAACCTATATAATTAATGGCCATAGTAAATAGAAACATGTTCAGTGAGATATAATTCCTGAGATAATTGTAAATTTTGGAACTGATCTTTTTTTGAGTCAGTTTTATGTTCTTGTCATTATTGCCTAACTAATACTGTAAATAACCTTAAAGCAATTAGAGACCTCTGTTCCAGCATGAATTTATTTTATTTATTTAGGAATTAATTACTATAAAACATTGATTTGCTTACAAAAATAACAGGAACCGATTGGCAAAACCTTTTGCTTATTTGATTCTGTCAACCAACTGGGACTAGCCCGTTCTAGGGTGGATAGGACTCACTTATAAGTTTTAGTAAAAAGCTAATAACACTAAAATGTGGTCTTCAAAACAAAAATAATAATAAAAAATATCAAAAGATAATATAATAAATAAAATGCAATTGCATTATATAATCGGCAACAAATATAATATAAAATTCGATTAAATAATATACATAAGGTTATAAGTGAGAAAAGAAAGAAACAATCATTAATGTTTAATATATTATGTTAAGTAATATAGAATTTAATATAAAAATACCTAGTCAAAATAAGTACAATTCATTGTCAAAATATAACAACAAAGTCAATTAATTTTTAGTAGTTAGTTCAATGTTAAAATATACTCGACATAGGTACATACTTAAAATTATGTTAATAATTTGTGCACCTAAGTTTTATTAAACTATAATTTCTAACATTTGATGTAGTCTGTCACGATAACCATTTCTTTATTTTATTTTTAATTCCCTAAATGTCAAATTCATTTTTATTTCCATATTGATCAGATTGTAAAATTTCGGCGTAATGAAAGAGTAACGTCTTTGTCCAAATGATGTTTTCATCCTGGGTATTATTAACCTATATTCTAATACTTGTCTCGTTGGTCTTTTTTCTGAATTATTCCTAAATTGTGGTATTAACTTCTTCTGAAGTATTAAGATCCTACAATTTTGTTTCCCGATTAGAGAAATTAAAAATGTGTTATTTCAGCAGTATTCAGCTTCTCGCGCTTGACAAATCGCTACAATCGCCTGCCTCCTAATTTGTAGTTCGTCAAGCCTGTCTAAACAAAAACAGCGTACAAAATTTAACAAACCACATCCTCTATTTACAAATTTACAGATTTGCAGGAAATGACCTGTTTCGCTTAAATTATCATATTGTTAGGAGCAGTCGTCGACGGTGTCATTCGCAGAAAAAATAATGGCACGAGGTGTACGAGACCTTGTGACAACATTTATCGCAAAAAATATCGATTTGTTTTGCTGCTCAATGTGTACAGATCAACACGACAATCAAATTGATGGTTCGATTACAATATTGACGCAACAGCGTATCGATTGATCCAGATTCAATGAAATGACAAACACTTATGTAATTTAAAGAAATTCTCAATTCCAGAATGACTGAATAGCAATTAGGGATTTTAGCATTCCTCCTCTAATGTACTGGAAGGTAATGTTGTATGACGACGCCAGAGAAGCTGAAGTTTTGTTTAAATGCTTTTCAGCATACACTTCCAGACCGCACTCATTGTAGCTATTCTAAAGATAGTTCATGTCCCTTTTGTAGCAATACCCCTTGCACAGCTAGACATATTCTAGCTGGCTGCAAGGCGGCCTTAGATCGAGGATGGTACACTTACCGCTATTGCAAAGTCCTTGCTGTTATTTGCAAGGTTATGCCTCGACAAACAAGATATTTCAGAGTCCCAGGTTCAGATTTGGCGTGGCATCCTAGATGCCTACCTTGACTCAATGCACGACATAATGCATACTCAATGCACGACACTGGTTCAACGTGTATTCCGCACAGGTGGATCAACTATCATTCTATTTGTCAACAAGTCAATGTTTTCGAACTAGTAAGGTCATCGACAGGGTCAACAATGATGTTTTCTTGTGCCAATTGGCTTACTTTGGGTTTTCTACAAAGCTCCTCTTGTTCTTCGCTGTCTATTTCAGAGATTGTCAGCACTATGTCCTGTACAATGAGTTCCATGACTACCGCAGAGAGGGGCAGGGGGGGAGGGTATCGAGGGGGTTCCATACCCCCTAAACTAAAGCGATAAAAGTGTTTACAGAATAAAAAGAACTTTCCAGAAAGCAAATGCCAAAATCTAACAACGATCTGTGAGATTGGTTGAAATGATATTCACGATGACATAATCACATTTAATTAATTTACAAATCTTATACTTTGAATTAAATACTGTCACACGTGTGGGACGTTGTAACGCCATGCAAAACTTCTTTTCTTAGCTATATCTCTAATTTTGGATTTTGCTCTAATAATGATTTTGTGTTGTCCACGAAAATATGGATTCAATAATGAGCAACCTATTTTATATAAGCTGCCCAAGATGCAAAACAGTTCTACAACAATTCTAATTTAAGATGCAAAACAGGATATACAACACTTTTTGAAGTGAATTGTGCGAAAAATCGATTGTTCGGTACTAAAATCGCCGGTGACAGTACAACCAATCACCAATGTCTGTCTATGATGGCGCTAGAATGAGAACGAGGAACTTGTTCAGCAGCCATGCAGCCATGTCATGGTGAAACTTAGAACAGGCTATCATAATTGAATGCGTATACAAAATTTCGTGTCTGTGCTGTTGATCGTTGAGGAGTACCCTCGTTAGAAACCAACCCTGGGTGCCGCTGTCCTTTATTGGTGAAACTTAGAACGGGCTGTCGTAATTGAATGCATATACAAAATTTCGTGTCTGTGATGTTGACCGTTGAGGAGTCCCCTTGTCGGGAGCCAACCCTGGGTGTAGAATCAGGTCATGCTTATCATAAAAACTGCATCGTCATCGGAACTGAACCAACATATAAATTTTCAACTTCATATGATAATACTTGAGGAGTTCTCTCAATTCCTTATGGATCCCATCATCAGAACAGGATTTTGATAAATATGGAACCAATCTGGAAGTATATCCTTTCAAATTAAAAAAGAATTTTCGAAATTGTTTCATAAATTACGGAGTTTTGAGGTAACAAACATTAAAAAAAATACAACCGAATTGATAACCTCCTCCTTTTTTTAAAGACAAACAAAACGGACGAATTGTTTTCTTTCGATTCTCTACGCAGCTGAACCCCGGCTCACAAATAAGACATTAAAGTTTATAGCGATACTTTTAAAGCTTTCGTGTAGTCTTGTTTTAATATTTGTTAATGTGTTGATTTGCATACCGAAATAAACAATTCGCCTGTTTTGCCTTGTTGAACAGCAGCAAATGTGTACATGTACAAAATATAACAAGCTCGACTGACAATCAACTATATCACTGGTTCTCAAATTTACTTCGCCCACCACTCAATTTGACAACAAAAAATCTAGAGCCTCCCAATTTTTTTTAACATACCATCTGTTATCGTTTTAAAAACAGCTATTGCAAATATTATTTTTAAACGTACACAAGGATATGGATATGATAGTTAGTATACGTACCTATATGGCCCATATCCTATTTCTGAGCACAAAGTAGAATGTCTCAATGAGAGCAATTAAAAGGCATACTTACCTTTGGGTTATTATTTTTTAAAAACAGGTAAAAAATGTAATGAGATTTCTTAATAATAATATTTGTTTACATTATACCAGAAGACTTTATTACATAATAGACCCATTTTTGACCCTTTTTGTATTTAGAATCGTAGGAACAAGTATCACATACGCCATGTGGGTATCGGGTATTATGTTTTGTTTTGTTTTTGTACTTGCACGTACGGGATAGGGTTTGTTGCGTTCGAGCGATAATATAGCGGACGTATCACGTACGTTCGTATAGGTAGGGCGGTTAAGCATATTTAGAAGTATTTTTATTACGTTTTAAAAAGCTTTGAATCTAAAATGTATATAATTTGAAGTGTATAATGTGCTAGATGGAGTTAGCAGTATTGATGAACGTCCTGTTACCCTTCGAGTAGCGGCATACTTTCATCGCAGACCGCGGCAATTTATTGGTATTTCTTGCAATATCGCCGCGCTCGACAAAAAGTACTATAACTATGGAACTACTATAGCAATCATAACATGAATAACTGTGCAATGATCGCATTGAAATTTTGTCAATAGAATATTGAAATCTCATTATGTAAAACAATTAAAATAATTATGAATAAATATGAGAAAGTCGAAAAAGTGAAAATAAACTTGGCATTTCTAACTTGTAATTGTCTTACGGAAAAATACGGAACCCTATTTAGAAATTGTAAATACTATCGTGATCTTTATTAGATTCTCTATCAAAGGTAATATTTCGTTTTGCTTATTTACATACAAAAATATTTTGATGATTTCTCGAAAAAAAAAATGTTGATGTTTGACAATGGAATTTACCAGAAATATCCGGGAAATGACGCGCGAAATTATTCTAGCAGCCGTCTATGTATCTATAGTAATAATAAGATTGGTATGGATTTTAGGATGCGTTCGAATTTATTTATTTATTTATTTATTTATTTATTTAAGAATTAATTACTATGAAACATTGATTAGCTTATAAAAATAACAGGAACCGAATGGCAAAACCTTAACCTTTTGCTTATTTGTTTCTGTCACCCAACTGGGACTAGCCCGTTCTAGGGTGGACAGGACTCCAATATTACAATCAAGTTTGCTTAATTGCTTGGTTGCTTACAAATATACAAGTTTTAGTAAAAATCTAATGACACTAAATTGCCCTAAAATGTGGTCTTCAGAATAAAATAAAAAAAAAAATAATAATAAAAAATTTATTAAAAGATAATATAATAAATAAAATGCAATTCCATTATTTAATCGACAATAAATATCATATAAAATTCGATTAAATAAAATAAATAAAGTTAACGGTAAAAAATATGCGAGAAAAGAAAGAAACAGTCATTAATATTTATTAATATAAAAATACCTAGTCTAAAAAGTGTACTTCATTGTCAAAGTCAAAGAATTTTTGGTAGTTAGTTTAATGTTAAAATATACTTAACATATATGTTTAAAAATATGTTAATAATTTGTGCACCTAAGTTTTATTATACTATTATTTCTAACATTTGATGTATGGTTAGTCTGTCATGATTCGATAACCATTTCTTTAATTTGTTT
This sequence comes from Micropterix aruncella, assembly GCA_944548615.1. Lineage (NCBI taxonomy): Eukaryota > Metazoa > Arthropoda > Insecta > Lepidoptera > Micropterigidae > Micropterix > Micropterix aruncella. The sequence continues at coordinate 1,640,528 of OX155964.1, forward strand.
TTGAATTCCCTAAATGTCAAATTCATTTTTATTTCCATATTGATCAGATTGTAAAATCTCGGCGCAATAAAAGAGTAATGTCTTTGTCCAAATGATGTTTTCCTTCTGGGTATTATTAAGCTATTTTCTAAAACTTGTCTCGTTAGTCGCCGGTTCTGAATTATTCCTAAATTTGAGTTACTGTCCAAAAATAGCCTTAAGAGGGAAGTTTTTAGAAAAAGTTGCCTACAGTCAAGAACTTTAGCTTCCTTATAAAGTTCATTAGTGGGATGGCGATATGGTCTACGTAGAATAATTTTTAATATAAATTTCTGCGCAACTTGCAATGGCTCTATCAGGGTTTTACCACATCCACCCCATCCAATTATGCCGTAAGTAATAAGCGATTCGAAAATAGTATTACTGCGCTCCGGGAGCAAGCCGCCAATATTGGTCGTTACGTAGTCAACGGTGTTCTGATGTGCAACCAAATTTGGTCGTTACGTAGCCGAAGGGTTTAACGACTTTGTTAATATTAGGCTAGAATGTAAATACTTAACAACAGCCGTAGGCCGCCGCAATCTGTAAGATGGCGCCCTTTAGTTAGTAACGTTGCGAAAGCACTGAATCCACATTCAGACGAATACAGCAATGCCATAATCAAGACTACAGTTGCACGATTGGCTTCGGTAGCCAAAATTGTTGGTAGTCATTCCTAAAATTAATGTTTAATTCTTCGTTTGTTGTCAGTTCTATAAGTTTTCTGACTGGTATGATCCTTCTATCTTGACATTTGAACAAGTAAATATATTAAAAAGAATAAAAAACACGACTGCAGTTACAGAAAGTGAACTATTGTATTTATAATTATTTCATTACGGTTTTTTATGATTTTTTTTGTGGTTTTTGTAATTATCCATATAGATAGATGTATATTTCCGGAATGTACTCAGTCAGACCTTTTATTTGACACTAAACACGACATATTTATGTTATTGTATTGACATTAGGATATTTAGACAACTACTTAGTTAATATTTGAACAGTTAAGGTACCTCTAACAATGGTCTAATCTAAGGTGGTTCTAACAATACCACACACTTCTAAATCAGTTCCAGCGTTTAGAAGTTATTGTGGAATAAAGAAACGAAAAATATACATAGATGAAACCTGAACACATTACACTCCTTTTTTGTTGGGAAATTGTGTGAAAATGAGCCAACAACCAGTCTGGTATGTCCATGTTTAAAATGACCTGGAATTGGTCCTAGAAATCACCGTGGAGATTCTCTAAGGTGTTGTCAGTAAACAAGCAAGTAGTTGTTGAAAAATCTGTTGATAAATTAGGGATGTTATTAAATTCACGTCTGCCGATATTTCTTTAACAATCTATAAGAATTTTCATCAAATCGCGGTACCAAAAAAACCGTAGAACTGGCGCATAACCAGGAAAATATAATTTTTCGCTATTTTTTAATCTGCTCTCGCCGTCCTATACCACCTTAACGCCCCTAATTTTCTCTGAACCTTCTACCACCCCCTGAAAGCCTCCAGCGCATATAAGCCGGCGCTATCGTCCACTTTGAGAAAGACTGAACCAGATGAAGAGTCCATATAGTGGCAAATAGAAAGATAACCATAGAGTGCCGGGCGTCCGCTTTCTATTACGCCTTTTCGCTATCTGGCAATTCTGGCGTTCCGCCGTATAGTCACTGTATGCCAATTAAATCTGTCTGCTCCATCCTACGTTTTGCTGTATGTTTTTTCATAAAGGTTTACGCATACTTGATCTTTTGTTACGTGGAGAGTGTTACACCGGCGAATTGTCATTTTTATTGATTTCGCGTACTTATAGGAGAGGAATGGAATAAAAGTAAACGGTCAGAGAACAGAGCATGGACACGTTTCTGCGAATGGCTGTCCGGGGGATGTATTTAGACTAGATAATGGCCTCGTAAAAAGGTGTTCGACGCTTACGGGCTCGTTGGCGTAGTCAGACTGTGGACTGATGTGTCCCTCAGTTAAGGGGCCCTTAGTTAAGGGGAGTTAAGGGACCCTTGCTGAGTTGGCCACGAAGACCTATTCTGTTCAGGGTTGGTCACACTCACGAGTCAACACCCATCCGGCGGCTTCCACGCATGAAGTGCGAGCCTGGGTAGGACTCTGGCCTTAGGGTTAGTTTCCCCTAGGAATGAATCTTCTGGCGCTCCTGGACGGTCTGCGCACCTTGCGACATAAGCCAATCGATTGCGCACTCTGACTAACAGTCGGGGGAGTCTGGAAGCAGTACTGTTTCCTATAGAGCGGGGTTGGTTGCAGACCTTACGGCGACTGCTCTTGAAACGACCATCGGCTACCCGATCCTGGGTGAACAGCCGGGCAAAGGATGCCGTGGTCCGCGATAGATTCTGTATACACCGTTTCACCGCTTCGTAAGGGAGAGGACAGCGCAAGCGACCTCGAACTCGTAACCAATCGAGAGACTGGAGTAATCTGGTCGCAATTGGAAATAAGGGCGTGAGTGTAAGCCCGCTGGGTAACACTCCTGGCTATCTCGCGGTTAAGGCGTTGGCCTCTTACGGGTTTATGGCGGAGCTTGACGGTGGACTGTTTTGTCCAAGTCTTCTGCGCTCACTCCAGGGAGATAGAACGACTAATCGTTAAAACTTCTTGAGGTGACGGGCTCGCCCGTTGTAGTTGACAACTCTAGTTGTCCCTCAGTCTCGGACTATGTTTTGGGAGCTAATGATCCCAGTGCAGTTAAGCCATTATGAACCATGTATTAGGGTCGCCCCAACTTACAGTTCAGCACCCATCCGTTCAACTTACAGTTCAGTGGAACTGAGCTACGTAGACTGACTAGGCAAACTAAGGACACTTGGTGGCAAGAAAAGAGCCAACACATGCAGTGGTTAGCCAATACTAACCAACTCGGCGACTTCTACTCAGAACTGCGGAAGCTGATTGGTAGTACCCAGCGATGTAGCGTTCCCCTTAAATCCTCTGATGGTTCACATCTGCTGAAAAGCAAGGAAGATGTGCTGAAAAGATGGGCGGATCACTTTAACACCTTGCTCAACGTGGATCGATCTGTGGACATGCAGCACATCGGCTTAATTCCTGTGCTGCCTAGTGCTGTTGAGCTAGACGACCCACTCTCTTTGAAAGAGGTAGTTACAGCCCTAAAAGAACAGAAGAATAAGAAGGCGACTGGCATTGACAACTTACCAGGAGAGCTACTGAAATATGGAGGCGATGAGCTGCACACGAAGCTATGGGCATTGTTCGGACGAATGTGGGTCGAAGAACGTGTACCAGCAGACTTTAAAGTCTCTCGCATCTGCTCGCTGTACAAGAACAAAGGCGACCGTTCTGACTGCAATTCGTACCGCGGAATATCACTTCTCTCTGCTCCTGGTAAAGTGTTCGCCCGAATACTTTTAAACCGACTGATGACCCTGTCGGAGAGGATTCTACCAGAAACCCAGTTCGGATTCCGTCCAGATCGAGGAACCTGTGAAGCTATCTTCTCCATTCGTCAAATACAGGAAAAAAGCAGAGAACAGGGTCAAAATCTGTATCTATGTTTTGTTGACCTAGAGAAGGCATTTGACAGCGTATCACGTGAAGCCCTGTGGAAGATTCTGGAAAAGGTTGGATGCACTGAGAAATTTGTCAGACTGATTCGACTTCTGCATGATGACATGGAATGCTGTGTGTCAGTCAACGGTGAACAAACAGGGTTCTTTCCTGTAAGCTGTGGCGTGAAACAAGGCTGCGTGCTTGCGCCTACCTTGTTTGCCTTATATTTCGCAGTTGTAGTCCGTGATGCTCTGCAACACATCTCAGAAGGTGTTAGAATTCGTTTTCGCACAGATGGCTCTCTTTTTAATCTGGCAAGACTTAAAGCCCACACAAAAGTATCATACGCCACGATAACGGATATAATGTATGCCGATGATCTATGCTTCGTAGCCGAAAGCCCAGATGGCCTGCAAAGGTTAATGACTAACCTCGACGTGTCATGTAAGAACTTTGGCCTAAAAATCAGTGTGAAGAAAACCGAAGTGATGGCCAACACACTTAATGAAGAACCTATATCTATTAAGCTCGGAGAGACTCCTCTGAAGCAAGTGGACAAATTCAAATACCTTGGAAGCACTATAACAGCAAAATGTGACCTTGACTCTGAATTGAACGGGAGGATAGGAGCTGCTTCTGCAGCTTTCGGTAAACTCCGTAGCAAAGTCTTCAGCTCACACGACATCAAGCTGGGAACAAAAGTGTCTGTCTACATGGCGATCGTCCTCCCAAACCTCCTCTACTCGTCAGAGACATGGTGCCCATACCGAAAGCACATTCGCGCACTTGACAAATTCCACCTTCGATGCCTACGCGACTTAATGAACATCAAGTGGTCGGACCGTGTGAGGAACACGGAAGTTCTTCGACGCGCTAAAGTCAGCGGAATAGAAGCATACATGATGCGACGACAGCTGAGATGGTGCGGACATGTCTCCCGTATGCCTGATGAGAGAGTGGCAAAGCGTATCTTTTACGCTGAACTAAAGAACGGCAAGCGGAAACAAGGCGGCCAGCTACTCAGATACAAGGATACTCAGAAGAGGCATATGAAAAGGTGCAACATTGAACCCTCTCAGTGGGAGAGTAAAGCGAAAGATCGCCCAGGATGGAGACTGCTAGTGCAGGGCAATATAGATGATTTTGAAAAGAAGAGGCTGCTCGACTTAGATGCCAAGCGCGACGAGCTAAAGGCCCGACCACCGGCGGCCATAAAGTATAATTACGTCGATGGTGTCTTGACTTGCGCCAAATGTGCACGCACATTCAAAGCCAAGATCGGCTACATCAGTCACCTGAGGGCTCACCAGCAAAACCCCCAACAATAAAAAAAAAAAAAAAAAAAAAAGAATCTAGAATGCAATCGCTATGGCCGAATACGGCTAGAAGATATATATACCCATCCGGTAGCCTCCACACAGAAGTGTGAGCCCGGGTAGGACTCTGTGCCTGCGGGTCAGTTCCCCTGAGAATCGTCCTTATAGTGCTCCTGGACTATTTGCCAATTGATTGTGCATTCCGATTGATAGCCGGGAGAATTTGGAAAAGACTTTGTTTCCAGGGGAGGTTGTTAACCTTATGGCAACCGCTCTTGAAACGATGAATCAGCTACCTGATACCAGGTGAAGAGCCGGGCAAAGGACCCTGTGGTCCGCGATAGATTCGGTAGACACCGAATCACCGCTACGTAAGGGAGATGACCGCGCAAGTGACCTCGAACCCGTAACCAGACAAGGAGCCCGAGAAATCTGTCCGAAACTGGAAGTAAGGGCGCGAGGTCGACCCGCCGGTTGCACACCCGGTGCACAGGCGGCAAGACGTTGGCTTCTTACGGGCGAGTGGCGTAACTATTCTTCCCTAAGTCTTCTACGCTCACCTTACGAGAGATAGAACGATCAAATATCGTTAAAACTCTCTGCGGTGACGGGTTCGCCCGTCGCAGTGGACACCTCTAAGTGTCCCTAAGTCTGTGTTCACTTCATCGGAGAAAGAATGATCTAATATCGTTATAACTTTCTGTAGTCGTTCTGTACAAAACTCTTAATGGTCGTTTGCCTCGTGATATGCTTGTCATTGTGTACCCTCCCCCCTCTCGAGGTCCTTCCGGTAGATCATTAGGGACGTTCATATATAAAGTTATACTTTATGTCTAATACTTCGGCTTTTTAGACTTTCATCAAAAGATTAAGGTGATTTTTAACAATACTCCCTCAGCCGATCTGATCGTATATCAGTAGTCGTTGTGCCAACGCGTAGTATACCGTAATCAGTAGATTATTGTCAAGTACGCCAAATGAGAAATGTTCATATACTTGCTCTCCTCTATCGTGTATTCTCCCAATCAACACCATCCTATCTCCACGTGCTTTTCGAACCACTAAGTTTTCACGGTCTCGTACTTCGGTTAGCCTCTGTCGTAATACTGATTTCTACTCCTACTCTTTCTGTGTCCATGGTGCAAGACTCCGAAACGATCTCGCCTTTTTTAGATTTATTCAAGACTCACTTCAAAAAGTAATACTTTTCTAAGAAGTAGCCAGTTCTTCCTTTCTCTCTTCGATTCCCCCCGACTTCCTCTCCTCTCCTTAGTTTTAAATATAGTAGTTTGTATTTTATGCAGGCAACTTATTATATGCAGACAAACTTCTGTTTATTTCCACAACACTCGCATGTACCACTTCATTGTGATTAGGTTAGTTGCAAGATATTGCTATGTGGTAATAAGCTCGCCTTTTTGTATTTTAATTTTTAAGCGCAAATGAAGTTTATTATTATTATTATTATAAGTAGGTTTATTAGTATTTTAAGGGCCTAGGCCTAGTTAGGCAGCGTTGATCTAAAGAAGGACTGGGCTGCGGTACTCTCTTATTTGCTACTATTTACAACGGAGCCTCTGATGGATGATAATGTAATGTACTGTAGTTTAAAAATGCGCATTTCTTTAAATAAATAAAACATATGTTTGATATGTTTTTGAATACGTACATTAGTTTCCTAGTAAGTTTTGTCGTATAATATCACGTATGATCACGTATATGTATCACGTATGATCACGATGCTTATATTTTTCCTAGTTATTATCTCGCATGGAAACGTATAGAGCATAACCAGTATTATTAATACAAAAACAATGTGCGTCCATCTTGATATTGTGAAGCAAAATAGCGTCAAATGTTCGACATTTAAGGCCTCGTCAAACAGAACGCGTACCTAACGCCGCATAAGCGTAACTAGCGTCGCGTTTTAACGTCGCGTACTTTGGATGTCACTCTGAAATCGACTAGATATTGACGCACACAGAGCGTACCGTAGATCGATAACAGTCTTTGGAAAGTTTCTTTGTTGTTGAGATGTCAAGTGATTCGAGTGATTCAGATGTGGAAGAATTATTACTTTTGTTCGCTTTATCACGATCGCAGATAAAAAGAGTATGGGTACACGACATTAATAAAAGGAGAAAAGAATTAGGAGAATATCACTGTTTGTGTCGGAAGCTTTCATCACATGAAGATCGTTTTTTTATATACTTTCGTATGTCGCAAGATTTATTCGAATTACATGAAATTCGTGAAAAATTTGTAACTTATTTTAATAATCGATAAACAGACTGATAAATTACTTACCAGTCATATTAATTTCTTTTCCAATGTCTTCCCAAAATTTTGATTTTAACGCCATGTTTTTATATGAATTCATTCGTATTATATAGGCAGGGGTGTCTCCGAACATATTCTATCAGTTTTTCAATCATAATGCTTGTATTTTCACGCGTACGTCGGACGCTTTCAATGAAATTTGTAAACAAATACAACGCCCTGCGTCAAAGCGTTCTAGCGCGACGTCAGAGCGCCGCATACTGCCAGCGCTTGCGCTCTGTTTGACAGTATAATACCGTCACAGTACAACACAATTCGGCGCTATAACGCGGCGTCAGGATTTACGCTTTAGCGCTCTGACGCGCGCTAAATACGCGTTCTGTTTGGCGAGGCATCTTCTCCTGCCTCGCGTGCACGAAAATAACGCCAATCATTAAACTGCTTCCAGCATGCTAAAAATAACCACGTTCACGCATTCATTATTCAGGTAATCATACGTTATTGGCACATGTCGTAATTCGGAAGTATGTATTTAATTTTGCGATGTTGGTCGATTCTTTGTCGCAATTTTTTTACTAACACTTCACTGTTTTGTGTTTAACGCTTATTTCATCGTAGTGTCATGTCGTCAATTAGTTTTGGTCATGCTGGAATAAAATGGCGGACAACGGCTAAAATAATTATCAATCAATCTCCCTAAATAATGGTGAATACTTCTCTCAGACCATTAGTATCTACAGCTAATGGTTCTTGTGTAGTTAGGCCACTAAGAACTTCTCGTTAACTTAACTCACTATTCAACCCCCATCCGGTAGCCTTCTCGAAGAGGGTCGAACCTGGAAAGGACTCTGTTTCCCCTGTTACGGCAGGTGGAACAGTTCCTCTGGGGGATGACCTTCGGGCGCTGATAGGCGGTATGCGCATCGTACGGCGTTAGATAATCGACTGTGCACTCCGGTGAAAAACTGGAGGGGTCTAGAAATGCTCTTCTACGTTTCCTATGTAGCGGGAGGTGGATGTTGACCTGATGTCGCCCACTCTTGAAACGACCCGTTGGCCATGCGATTTCGTGTGCATACGGGCGAAGCACGCGTCGGTCCGCTATAAATTCGAACTAAATTACCGCTAACATCAGGTAGAGGCCGCGCAAGAAACTTCGGACGTGTGACCAGACTGGAGGACGGAGAAATCGGGCCAAATCTGGTAGTGAGGTCGCGAGGTTGCCTGCTGTTTTCACTCCCAGTGCCACGCGGAGGACTGTCTTGTGGTTAGACGTTGGACTATCTTGTCCCTAAATCTGTGCATTCACTTCAGGGTGAAAGAATGTTTATACGTTATACCTTTCTAGGATGACGGGTTCGCCCGTAGTAGTTGACAACAGAGTATCTACATCTAGAGATCTGGGTATTTTGTTCGATTCATATCTGCGATTTGAGAACCATGTTGGCAAAAGAGTTGGTGTGATTGGCACGTAATAACCTCCTCACACCTGACTTCAATTATTGGCATGTTCTTTATACTGCCGTCTAAAGGACAGATATTTTGACATTTTATGAACAAAAATGTTCGTCACTTAAAAAAATATTTTTGCTGATGTATTATTTAGAGAAAAAGATATCAAGGTATCAAGTCTATCGATATTTCATGAATGTCTATCGAAAAAACGAATTTACCGCTTGAGCTTTGTAGCACTCGACGTTTCGGCGATATTGTAACCGCCTTTGTCTAGGGTAGACTGACAAGATGTCTACCCTGAGCAGCGGCGGTTGCAACATCACCGAAACGTTGGTTGCTACAAAGTTAACGCGGTATATTCGTTTTTATCTTATTTATAATGTTTTTCATTATTTCCCGTTTGCCGTTTTCAATATACCGACTATTTCGGTTAGCCCCACGTACCTTTTAAAAAAAATTAATATCCATTTTTTTAAATACAGCTTTGTATAAAATCTAGCAAAGCCTAAGGCTTACCTGCTGGAGATTATGATAGGGTGACTTTCAGTGCAACTTTAGTGGCCATTTTGACCATATTATAATATATCTGCTACATTAGTCAGGATTAGTCGGCACAGCAAGCCACCCCCCTTGATAATATTTACCTAAAAAGATGATCGTACTTAATGCTAATAAAATATAATATGAATCTTATTCGTATCATTTACACGTGTGTTTCACTTGCACTTTTATTTATTTTGTTTTTTTATTTTATATTTATTTCCTTAATTCAAGTTACAATTTACATAAAGAAAATCCTTATCCTAACACCTGGTATTTCCTGCCTACAAAGGTCATCTATATAAACCAAAAACAATATTGGTCCTAATGTACTCCCTTGAGGAACGCCGTAGTCAATATTCATCCGGTTACTTTTTGTGTCATTTAGTTTCACTCGTTGTGTTCGTTCTGTAATATAACTTCGGAACCAGTCCAATTCTATGTCTCGTATACCAATCTGTCGTAGTTTGTCTAATAGTTTTATGTGACTTGTTTTAAAACTAACTATTTTGAATTTTTTTTTTGTTTTTTTTGTACATTTTTTAAAAGTTTTTAAATTTAGAGGAATTTTGTTGAATATATGAGGGATTAGCCAATTCAATCTTCTTTTGCCATAAAGGTTGCGAAAAGGAGGGACGAGTAGCCTAACTATGTATCTAATCTAAAATAATATCATAAATCGTAGACACACGATTTTTAATCCAACTTTCATCTGAGATTGCATAATTTCGCCTATGCCTCGATGTTCGCTTTAAATATCTACTTAAGCGTTTCTCTCGATGGTACTCTTTTCTGCCTTATTACAGAATGAGATGAATTGAACACTTTATAACGGTTGTATTATGCAAGAAAACATTAAGTGGTCGTGAGCAGTAATGGCGGCAATTTGTCAGTCACATTGCGATGAAATTAAGAGTGCAAATTATACGGAAGAGCCAATGTTTCCACCGTGCATCGATTAAGAATCTTCAGAGAGACAAATTACTTTGTTGACCGTGCGACTCGAGCCGGTTCTTCGCCTTATACAATTTTTCCAACGAAGGTAGCGGTAGTGTGCAATTGAAGTTAAAACTGTATTACAGAACATACAGTATATTTATTGACATTTTGTGAAACTTTATGACTCGTATGACGCCATGACGTTCCTATGACGTTCATGGGTCGCAGACTATCTACTCCATGAACACCAAGACTTATCTGCGTGAGCATCATCTGAAACTTCAGCGTGAATCGGTCCATTCAAATCCCAAGAAACTTTTCGTCGGCAATAGAATGGTAAACGAATGGAATGCTCTCCCTAGTGAAGTGATCAACTAGGGTTGTTAACTACAACGGGCGAACCCGTCACATCAGGAAGTTTTAATGATAGTGATAGTGATCTCCCGTGAAGTGAGCGTAGATGACAGAGACAATACAAATATATACCTAGCTATGACAACATCCCCGACAGAGGCCAACGCCTTACGGCGAGGCACCGCGATAGGTAACCAGCGGGCAGCCTCGCCCCCTGTCTACCAGTTTAGGAAGGATATCTCCGTCTGGAATTAACCATCAGGATACCTCTAACCTACCGACTGGTTACGGGTCCGAAGTCGCTTGCGCGATCTCTGCCTGCCGTATATTCAGCGGTGATTTAGTTTGAATCTATAATGGCATCTTTTGAAAGGCTCTAAATTCAGGATCAGGTAGCCAAATGGTCATTTCAAGAGTGGTTGACGACAGTTGAACATCTTAGGAGACATCTACTTAGGAGACAGTATATATCCATAGCCCCCAGACTCCTTCAGCAATTAGTCAGAGTGCACAACCGATTGGCGTCGCCGAACGGTGCGCAAGCCGTCCAGTAGCGCCGGGAGGAAATCCCCGAAGGAAAACCGATCCACCAGCCGTGAGGCCTGAGACGCAAGAGTCTTACCCGGGGCATCCTTCCACACGAGGAGGCTACTGAATAGGATATAATAGTGAGTTGGACTGATCCGAGTACACAATGGATCTTGTGGTCTAAGCTGCACAGAACCGTTCTCTACCAGAGAAGTGACCAGTGCTAAAAGTGTAAGTAACTTTATAAACAAATTGGACTCATTCCACAACTAGAGTTGTCAACTACAACGGGCGAACCCGTCACCTCAGGAAGTTTTAACGATTAGTGGTTCTATCTCCCTGGAATGAGCGCAGAAGACTTGGACAGAACAGTCCACCGTCAAGCTCCGCCACAAACCCGTAAGAGGCCAACGCCTTAATCGCGAGATAGCCAGGAGTGTTACCCAGCGGGCTTACACTCACGCCCTTACTTCTAATTGCGACCAGATTACTCCAGTCTCTCGATTGGTTACGAGTTCGAGGTCGCTTGCGCGGTCCTCTCCCTTGCGAAGCGGTGAAACGGTGTATACCGAATCTATCGCGGACCACGGCATCCTTTGCCCGGCTGTCCACCCAGGATCGGGTAGCCGTGAGGTCCGCAACCACTCTCGCTCTATAGGAAACAGTACTGCTTCCAGACTCCCCCGACTGTTAGTCAGAGTTCGCAATCGACTGGCTTATGCCGCACGGTGCGCAGACCGTCCAGGAGCGCCAGAAGGTTGATTCCTAGGGGAAACTAACCCTAAGGTCAGAGTCCTACCCAGGCTCGCACTTCATGCGTGGAGGCCGTCGGATGGGTGTTGACCCGTGAGTGTGACTAACCCTGAACAGAATGGGTCTTCGTGGCCAACTCAACAAGGGCCCCTTAGCTCCTCATTCCACAAAAAACTGTCATGCAAGCACGCGCCTGTTAAATATATAGTAATAAATACTTTATAGAGTCTCTCCAAGAGTCCTTACAGACCGTTGTTCGTAGAATCAAGAATCATGACTCTATTTTTATCTTACATTTATCAAAATATTATGTACATGGGTCAGTTAATTCCCTTCGCTTGATTTTCTGTTATATTGTGCTGTTCGTAAACAATTCTTCAGATTCCAGCAATAGTCAACTAGCATTCTTGGGTTCCACTTTCCTTGGTAGCGTGTCTCCGTGGTAAATATTTCCTGTTGAAAGCGGTCACCACGTTCGTCACTCACAGCTCCAAGATTGGTTGGGGAAAATCCAGATGAAAATCCAAGAAGTAGCATATTAGAGCCAAGTGCTTTATAATTTTAAGAAGCTCAGTTATTTGTTGTTATCCGCCATAGGAAGTTTTAAAATATTTCCAAGCAGCAGCCTCACCGTCATTCAAACTGTCTTCAAATTCAATAACATTCATAAGTTTTTTTTATATCAGGCCCAAAAAAATATGCCTTTCTTAATTTTAAAGTCACTTAACTTAAGAAACTTGCTTTTTAGAAACTGAAGTCCGATTCATTGCTTTAACAAAGTTTTTGATTACACCTAGCTTAATGTGTAGTGTGGGAAGGAAAACTTTTTTAGGTTTTACTAGGGTTTGGCTCACAACGTTCTTCTCTTCTACTGTCAATATTTCTCTTTGACTACTTTATCTGAAGGTAGTGTTTATGTATAGTTCCTTCCAATGTACTTTCTAAATAAGTCCGAAGGTTAATAGCAAAAATAACTAAGGCCGATGGGGAATTTCTGACTTCATATTCAGAATCAGCGCTCAACAATACATAAAATTCAGCAAATATTAACCATGAAACAAAATCATTGTTGTCTAGTGTAATTTGGCTCTGAATTCAACGCGATCTCTGACTAGAGTCAATGGACAAAAACCCGATATTTCGCATTCTGGTCTCAATCACTAGAAAGAAGCAGTGGGTTTAAGCGGCTGATGCTACCACTGTAACAACTCTCCTGCTATATCCTAATACTATCGTTATTAGAAGAGAAGCGCACTATATTTTGATTGAAACACATTTATTTATTTATTTATTTATTTGTTACAACTTGGTAGAGAGTTAACAGTGAGATCGTACAGATATAATTTGTAGCTATTTATATAAGCTATAAGAAAATGAAAACAACCCATACGATCATTCTAGACGAATCCCCAACTAGACCGAACAGCCTGTATCTGGGCATACGAAATATATAGCCTTTGTTTTTGAGTAGTACTGACGTTTGAGTAGTACTGACTAATAGACATTGGCTTACTAATCAGATGAATGCCAGGTACAACATGAAATTATCCATGCTTGGGTCAGTTACTTCGCTAATTACTGTGTAATCTTTGATCTAATTACCTCAGCGAGCCACTCCTCTAATCAATTACTTTCCCCTTTCTCTCTAATCCTGAATTTCTTCGCAGTGAAAACTGACGAGTTTTTCTTTGTAAATTGTTAGTCTGTCGTTGTGGATCATTTGGTAACTGGGTTTAGAAGTGGGGTGATTCTGAATAACCGACTGTTGTGTTTGCCGTGTGGGCGAGCTTACGGCGCCTAGATGATAAGTGGATTATAATATTATATTCGATTAGAAAAAATGTTTGAATTTGGCATGAAATTTATATAGTAAATGCGAGAGCTTACACATAAATATCTTCTCCAAAAAGCAAATAGCGAAACCTATTGGCGATGTGCGGGATTGGTTAACAGTATTTAAAATGGCACAATCGCATTTAATAAAATTTAGAAAATAATTTATTTTGTACATTTCAAAATAAGGTTTAATCTCAAAGAACGAGTTACATAAATACTGTCGCCCGTAAGGGACTACGTAACGTCAAGCAAAAATTATTTACTTAGCTCCACTATTTCTAGCGATATTAAATCTAAAACTATCGTGTTTGTTTGACATTATAAATAGGATAAAACGAATTATCGCGTGTCGTTTTGTAGCACCCGTCGTTTCAGCGATGTTGTATTTCTAGCGATTTTGTGGTTCAATGGTATCTAATTTGACTCTTATCAGTATATGTCAAATATCCAATGTTTCTTCTGCATTAGATTTAGTAGATTTAATTGTAAATTCGCTTAAAAATATTCAATAAAGAGCAACATGTTTTATATAAAATGCCCAATATGCAACTAGAGTTGTCAACTGCAACGGACGAACCCGTCACCTCAGGAAGTTTTAACGAAATGTGTCGTTCTGTCTCCCGTAAGGTGGGCGCAGAAGGACAAAACAATCCACCGCCAAGCTCCGCCACTTGCTCGTCAGAGGCCAACGCCTTGCGGCGAGGCACCGGGAAAGGTACCCAGCGGGCAGGCTCGCCCCCTGACTACCAGTTTTGGCAGGATATCTCCGTCTGGAATTAACCTTCAGGATACCTCCGTCCTCGCGACTGGTTACGGGTCCGAAGTCGCTTACACCACCTCTACCTGTATTACAGCGGCAATCCAATTAGAATTGATTGCGGACCTGGGCGTTCTTTGTCCGTAGCGCCACACGGGATCGAGTGGCCCAAGGTCATTTCAAGAGTGGCATGACAACAGGTCAATATCCACCTTCGCTGCTTAGGAAACAGTGTATTTCCATAGTCTCCAAACCCCTTCAGCAATTAGTCACAATGCACAACCGATTGTCATCGCCGACCGGTGCGCAAACCGTCCAGTGGCGCCGGGATGCAATCCCGCCGGGAGAAACCGGTCCACCAGCTCTGAGTCCTGAGACACGGGAGTCTTGCCCGGGGTAGCCTTCCACTCTAGGAGGCTTCTGAATAGGAGCTGAATCGTGAGTTGAGCCGATCCGAGAACAAAATAGATCTTGTGGCCCAAGCTGCACGAAACCGTTCACCACCAAAATGCAGTACTTCGAGGTGTAAACGAAGACAGGGCACAGCGAAAACTAAGTGGTCGAGATCCCGAAACATTTTTAAATAACCACCATGGCGGTTATTTATAACAACATCTAATACTTTACTAAAAGGCTTCGCTCGAGGTTGCAAGATCAGAAAATTATGTTATTTTCTCTCTGCATGTTATTCACCATTAATTGTTGCAAACATGAAAGTAGTTGTCTTCCAAAAGACTTGATGTCATGCGAGCGGAAAACCTTAGATCTAAATTTGCCAAAAGCGGCTAAAGCAGTGTCAATCCTGCCATTAATATCAGCGGCAGGGTTACATTTTGATGTGATTGCGCTTCCCAATAAGTTTTCTACTGGCTTCAGGACATCTTGGCCAAGACATATTTGTAGACTCATCACTTGTGCCGATGGCCATCACTTAGGTTATTTTACACTAATCTTGATACCGACGTGATTCGTCGAGTCATAATTTTATTAAGTTACCCATAATAACATATTTTTTAATATACTGTTATATTGACTAATTTTAAGCAAGAAAAGGCCAGTCAATTTGTTCACGAAAAAGACCTGGAACTTGCGAAAGTTCTAGTTACTACCAGCAACTGACGAGGAGGGAAAGTATTGTGAATGCGCATTTTTTTGAGGTAAAGGCTGAAATATCCATGTTGAGCCACCCTGAGACGATTAAGACCATTTCCAGATGGCAGTCTGTCTATTTGTCTGTCTGTAAATGTGTATTCCTCTACGATAGCGCCGAAACAGCCAAAGGAGTTGAAAAGGTTGTGGTTAAAATTGGTCCACCGGAAAGCGCACTAGTTATATTTCAATTTCGAAATATTGGGCTTTTAAATACTTGAAATTTGGTACACAGTTGCCTTATTGGACCGAAATCGCATAGTGACATGTTGGTTCTAATATCTCATACACGGGTTACACTAATAATATTTCAAATCCGCCATACATTTTAATCAAATATAACACCATCTGTTGGCGCTTGGTCCAACCCATCGACAGTCCCTAAAACCATATTACAAAAATTGAACTACAGGGATCTTTTGCGAGGTCGACTGTATAAATTGGAATCGCCTGCCCGGGTACGCTGTTTTCGGGATCCAATACAGCTGCGAAACCAGTTTTGTTCGATACCTGTAATACCATATTTCCCAAGTTTCATTAGGAGCATTTCATGGGATACTGTGTCGGGGGCTTGCGCGGGGTCAGGAAGTACAGTAATACACTTTTTGATGGCGTCTACATACTTAGTGATATGCTCCGACATTTTTAGTACTGCATCTTCAAATTCAAATTCAAATTCTTTTTTTACAAAAAATCATAGTATTAGTTACAAATGAATTAAACCTAACCTAACTGGATCGCACGAGACGTCCGCACTAAGGTAGGCTCAGAATCATATAATTAAGTACGTACTGCCTAATGCTAAATAAAAAATTTCGTTGAAGAATGCCGTGAAAAATAAAATCAAGTAAAGTAAAATTTTAGTAAAAAATAAAATTTCAAATTATCTAAAAAGGTATGTGATAATAATAATAATAATATGTAATAATCATAAATAATAATAATCATAAATATATGGTAGGTTAATAATATTGTGTTAGGAATGTTAAGTTAGATAGGAATAAAGCAAATTAATTTTTCGGTTTCTTTCCTTCCCTGGGTGATCAACCAGTGGGTTAGTCTTTTTTTGTTTATATTTATTTTTATATTAATACCTTGAGTATAAATGCCGGGTATATCCTTTGTTTTATTGAACAACGACGGTGCCAAGTAAAGAAAATGTCTTTGTGCGTGTGAAAATATCTTGTGTTCCCATTTTTGGATCTGAAGCCGTATTGGTTTTCGGATGACATTCGATTGGTTTCTAGGTGATTACAGAGTTGTGTAATTACTATTTTTTCCAAAATTTTTGCTAAACCATTAGGTACTGATATGGGTCGATAATTTGAGGGATCAAACTTCGGTCCATATCTGTCACCTGATACTTGATAAGAAATATGTTTCGGTTGATTATGTTTAAAATAAATTGATAATATTATATTAATTAATTAAATTCACAATTTTATATGTGCATAGTAAGAAACCTTTTTAGGCTACTTAATTTATTGGTCAATTTAGTTATATATTAATCTATATATTTTACTTATCTATAAACTTAAATATTTTCATTTTCTTTATTTAATATTAGTTCTTTATTTATATACACATTTATATAATTATATTAACCTCAAAATTTATAAGAATGAATAAGCGATCGGAATGAATGAGAGAGAGAGAAAAAAAAAAGAAAGTGAAGTCACTATGATTAAAGTGAAGTCTTAAATACTATCACCCCAGAACAGATATACGATCTAGTGGGGTGATAAAATCCACACAAATGTAATCTTATCTGCTTAAATCAATTGTATTGTATTGAATAATTTTATAAAATAAAATAAAATAAATTGATTAGCTATGTATATATACTTACGTAATTTTAAGTAAGAGAGCAGTTATTTCATTTATGATGTTAACAAGCTCCGGTATTTTTGGGTAATGACAGCGTTCGTCCTTGAATCAGCCCAACCAGTTGATTTCACCTTATTTTACCGCACCGCAGCAACAGGTTCCTCTATCCCTGTGCAGTTAGAGATCACAATCACATTATAGCAAGCAACAATGTGTTGTGTATCGTTATAGTTGACGCACATCCGGTCCGCTCAGACGAACAATACTGCTCGCCTACCGGAACGGTACACTGCACGCTCTCGCAGGAAGTGGCTTTTTGTATTATTTCGTGAGTTTTGTGCGAGAGGGGAGATACGTCGCCCTTCATTCATTTACATGAAACGGAGGTCACCGGCGCAGGAAACCACCATCTGAGCAACGGAATTCTCGGGGAGCCAGCGGCTCGCGGCGGAGCCTCCCCATGGCAGGATCACATTGCGGACACTCGAGCGATCGCGTTATAGAATACCAGTAATTCAAACGCGTGCGTATAATCGCGTACACAAAGTCATATACGTGTGTGTCGATCACAAAGTCATATACGAAAGATTGTCGCTATGATGCGTCCCTAGATTCCCCACGCTCTATATTGCACTATTGTCTACCGCAGTGGTTCTTATACCTACAGTACCTACAGTACATTAATTTAATACTACAACTAGGGTTGTCAACTACAACGGGCGAACCCGTCACCTAAGGAAGTTTTAACGATTAGTCCATCTATCTCTTTGGAGTGAGGGCAGAAGACTTTGACAGAACAGTCCACCGTCAAACTCCGCCACAAACCCGTAAGAGGCCTACGCCTCGAGATATCCAGGAGTGTTACCCAGTGGGCTTACACTCACGCCCTTTCTTTCAATTGCGACCAGATTACTCCAGTCTCTCGATTGATTACGAGTTCGAGGTCGCTTGCGCGGTCCTCTCCCTTACGAAGCGGTGAAACAGTGTATCCGAATCTATCGCGCACCACGGCATTCTTTGCTCGGCTATTCACCCAGGATTGGGTAGCCGATGGTCGTTCCAAGAGCGGGGGTGGTTGCGGACGTAAGGTCCGCAACCACCCCCGCTCTATAGGAAACAGTACTGCTTCCAGACTCCCCCGACTGTTAGTCAGAGTGCGCAATCGATTTATTACCTGGACGATCTGCGCATCGTGCGCGCGCAGACCGTCCAGGAGCGCCAGAAGGTTGATTCCTAGGGGAACCTAACCCTAAGGCCAGAGTCCTACCCAGGCCCGCCATTCATGCGTGGAGGCCGTCGGATGGGTGTTGACCCGTGAGTGTGATCATCCCTGAACATAATGGGTCTTCGTGGCCAACTCAGCAAGGGCCCCTTAGCTCCCTTATTTAATACTACGGTAATAACTGAAGTCGTCTCCGTAATAAAAGAATATAATTAAATAATAACTTTCATTATGGGTTGCCTGCATTAATAATTGCGAACCAACGCAGCACGACAGCCGGCGCACGCGCAGGAGAAGCTGTGACGTCGTACGGTCGCTCTTGCCAGGACAAGGCGAATTTACGAACCCTTTGCCGGTAGTTAAAATAATAAAGTACAAATTTACAGGTTTTTAAAAAATACCTAATCTACTTTTCCGAGTTTTCTATTCATAGTTATAGAACACACAAAATATACGTTACACTTGATTGCTTACGGGCTATCCTACGAAAGCTATGTTAAATATTTTTAATTTGTATACAATCAAACAGGGCTGAAATATGAACTAAATAATCGATGTTGTGTAGTAGGTACCTAGGTTTTAATTTCAGTGAATTTTAAAATATTAAGTAGATGAAATTACAATTCGGCTATAGCCCCCTAAACCACTTCAACACCCCCCATTTTTTCTGGGCCCCTTACCGCCCCCTCTAGGCCACCAGCGCCCACAAGGGGGCGTTATCGCCCACTTTGAGAACCACTGGTCTACCAGCTAAAACATTGTAGCGCATGTTTCTCCTTTGGTAGCTTCTCAATCTTTTGGCCGCGAATGGTTTCGTCCAGCTTGGGCTATAAGATCCACCCTGTTCTCGGATCGACCGAACTCACGATTCAACTCCTATTCAACTCCTATTCAGATGCGTCCTCGTGTGGAAGGCCACCCGGGGTAAGACTATCGCATCTCAGGCCTCACGACTGGTGGATCGGTTTCCCCTGGTGGGATTGCCTTCCGGCGCTACTGTACGGTTTGCGCACCGTTCGGCGACGCCAGTCGGATGTGCACTCTGACTAATTGCTGAAGGAGTCTGGAGACTATGGAAATATACTGTCTTCTAAGCAGCGGGGTGGATGTTGACCTGCCGTCAAACACTCTTAAAATGACCATTAGGCTACCTGATCCTGAATTCAGAGCCTGGCAAAAGATATATTTGGTCCGCGATAGATTCAAACTGAATCACCGCTGAATTACAGCAGGTGAAGGCCGCGTAAGCGACTTCGGTCCCGTAACCAGTCGGGAGGAAGGAGGTATATTGAAGGAGATCTCTTACCTACGAGACGGAGATCTCTTACCAAAACTGGTAGCCAGGGGGCGAGGTAGCCCACTAGTGCCTCGCCGTAAGGTGTTGGACTCTGGCGGGTTTGTGTGTTTCCTGGACGGTAGGTTTGTGCCGTCCCAAAGTCATCTACGTTCGTCCTGAAAGAACGATCACATATCGGTATAACAGCCTATGGTGACGGGTTCGCCTGTTGTAGTCGACAACGCCCAACTAACAGCCGTGACAACTATCATGATAGTTATGTTTTTAACACGCTTTTATTAGGTCGACCTGTATGTAACTAACTATGTAATGGAATCTAAGGTAACTAATTTAACCATCTTCCAAGGATCGTAGCGTCATGAAAATTGGCATCTGTATGTAGTTCTGATGACAATACAATAATATAGTACTGTCGAACTGATCTGATGATGGAGTCGGAAGATATGAACTGGAACTTCACGATGGAACATCGTATCATAGCTGTGTTTGGACTTGTTAGGACTGTGTTTGGTCTTGGAATGAACTTTGACCACGATTAGGTTTCAAGGTCTGATGATGAAGCCGGAAGATAGGCACTGGCATACCATGATAGAATATCATATCATAGCCTTGTGTATGTGAATATCGTATCATAGCCCAAAAGCGTGTTTTTAGTGGTTTTTTAAAAACTAATAATTTATTAATAATTAAATTTTAAGCATTCAATTTTGTGAGGCATTCAAGTGTAGGAATGCCTATCTACTGGAGTAGTTGATTGTATCGTATTGTATTGTATGAGCCCCAGGCGGAAGATTTTTATGTTTTACACAATGAAACCTTTTTTATCTGAAACACTCATTTAATAAAACACTATGTTCTTGCCCATAACGCTTCATTTTTATTTTTCTTTGCGCTTCTCATGCATATTTAGTGGCTGATAACAATCAACCATAACAACCCGGTCAATAAAATATTAATATGCCTCGTTCAGCCCCGCGAGTGGTACACATCGGCATGTATGGTTACGTACCCGTAAACGTATTGCACTTTTCTACTTCGGAGGTAATAATTTTGAAGTATCGGTGTTGGTTTATTAGACGAAATATAAGCAGGTTATTTGTCATTAGGATTTTGGGACCTGTTCACACCTATCGCCAGTGGTCTCTACACCTGATATAGTTGCACTAAATCGTCTTGATCCGAATCGAATGATATTAAATATGTTCGTTTCAAAATAATGAAACACCAACACTAATAATGACATGTTCTTCTGCGTCAACCAATTTTTTTACTGCTAAATAAATTGAAAAATAGTGGCGAATGTCGATGGAGTATCATCAGCTATGTCATTTAACCCTTAGAAAGCTAGCCATGGGAATAAAACACACGACGGCATGTTTTAAACCCTTGAAAATTTCTTTGTAGGGGATGTTAGTGCACGCATTATAAGAGTGGCTTATTCAATGAAGTCGACTCTTTTCGCATATAATTACATAATTGCATAAATACGGAGATCGGCCGCCCGCGAGTTGTCGCAACGGAAAAACCACCGATAGGTGGTATTAGCATTCTAGCGGTTAATGGTTCCTGTGCAGTTGAGCTACTTAGAACCGATCGTTAATGGGTCGGCTCAACTCACGGCTCAGCCCCCATCCGGTAGACCCCTCCTAGAAGGTCGAACCTGGAAAGGACTCCTGTCACGTTTCTCTTGTCACGGCAGGCGGATGAGTTCCTCGGGGGATGTCTTTCAGGCGCTGCTGAGCGGGTTGCGCATCGTGCGGCGTCAGTCAAACGATTGTGCACTCCGGCGAATAAAGGGGGGGGGGGGGGTGTAAACGATTTTATACGTTTCCTAAGGGTGGCTGCTAATCTAATATCAGCTACTGTCGAAACGACCGGTTGTCTACCCGATCGCAAGTGGTAGACGGGCAAATACCCTACTAGTTTTCTACTAGGCATGGTGAGCTATAACTCCCTTAAGTTGCGTAGAGAAATTCTCGCCATGGCCTACGATTTCAAGCTGATCCGGGGAAGAGTTGATAATCCTAGCATGCTAGCGAAGGTTTGTCTCTTTGTTCCGGACAATTATAATCGTGCTCGCACTCATAATCTATTTGCGGAGCCGTCCTCGCGCACCTACCTAGGTCGATGGAGTCTGCTTACCCGTACTTTGCGCCACATAAATGCGCTATGTTCGATAGCGTCAGACTTTGATATTTTTACAGCGAGCCCGCATCTCTTCAAGGTGTGGGCATTGCACTACTTGTTTATGTCAGAATAAAATAAATTGTTTTCACCCTTTATGTACCGTAAGTTTGTAAGTTTATTATTATTATTATTAATAATGCCTGTATTTGTATTAATACTTATTTAAACATGTTGTGTATGTACTTGTAAGAATTCTATTATTTTTTATATGTATGTGTATATTGCATATCAACGGATTGGTAAGTTGATTTGCTAATGAAATAAATAAAAAAATAATAAGACGCCACTGTCCGCGATAAATTAGAACTGCATTGCCGCTAACACTAGGTAGAGGCCGCGCAAGCGACTTCGGACCCGTGACCAGACGGGAGGACGAAGAATTCCGGCCAATTCTAGTTGTGAAAGCGCGAGGCCACCCGCTGGGTGTACTTCCCAGTGCCACGCGGTAAGGCGTCGGACTCTCACGGGCAAGTTGGCATAGCTAGATGGTGGACTGTTTCGTCCCCAAGTCTCTTCGTTCATGTCTATATCTATGTTACTAACGTCGGTTATTTTTTGTTTTTCATTGACCTCCCTAAATCGAAATCTTGACTGCATCCGTTGGCAGCGTAGAAAATTATGGTAATTATAAGGAATATGTCCTCCCGTTGACAGGCTGGATGTCTCTCCGTTTTGAGAGTGTTGATTATGCGTAGAGAAAAAAGATTGAAAGCGTTTGCTAGGTACATCGAATGATTATTGATAATTATCATTCGATTCGATCGTTGTTATTGAGAATTATGGTAAATACAGTTGTTTTTTTACCACCATTTGCTTATTAAGTATTTTCAATAATGCCTTAGAACTGTATTCTCTGTCACGATATTATTTTTAATGTGACTTTCTTTGGCGTTTCTAATTAATAAAGAAATCAATAAAATGGGCTTCTAACTATCATTACAATCAAACAGAAATTGCGCAGATGTCGTATATTTCCATAAGTTATTCACAGGTTGCATCGTTTTTTTCTGATCTGCTTGGAATGGTATATTTTTGTGTACCATCGCGACACTCGCCAAACTGAATTAAATTATTTCACCTTCCGCAGTTTTACAAAACTTTTACATTTATAGTAAGTAAGGGTAAGTAAAATTGTGGTGGTTCTCAAATTTGAGGGAATTGAGGATATTGTGGTTCTTGCCCGTGCAGTGGGTGTCTAGTCGTTTATCACCTTTAGGCGTTCAGAATCAGCCAGGAAGGACGTCACGACATATTGCAGGGGGAGCAATGCCAATGAGCCGATAAAGCTTTTCGACAGCATCTTTTCTTACTTGTATCGTTGATCTGCTTGGCTATTCCTCTTCTCTAGTTTTCGTATTGTTTTTCTGTATTCAGGGGTCTAGAAACAAAAGTAGACAAGTCCTACGGATGTCATTTTACACAAACTGAAAAAAACACGTCACAAAATTGTTTTCATGCTATAGCCAAGAAAAAAACCATGAAATGAAAGAAAGGCATATTTTGATTTTTTTCAGAACATATTTAGCACGGTATTTTTTTAATAATAAGGGCTATTTTAATTAAATATGGTACTCTGTTTCCAAATGGCGGACATAACTAGATTCATTTGTAAAGCTAATAGGACATAACCAAGTTTGTTGCTAACATGAAGGACATGCACTAACCAGGGATGTATTTAGTAAAGTAATAACCAGGGAAATAATATTAATTATCTTTATTTATAAAAACACACTTTTAATCTTTAAATTAGTTTAGAAAATTTTAAACGAATAGCTGTTTTGACTCTTCTTGTGGTTCACACAATTCGGGTTCCAAATGAATGTTCTTCTTCTTGTGCGTTGGAGTCTTGATTTACTTTAATGATATTTTTATAAAAAGCTAATTGTGGGAGTAAAAGGGTTGCCATACAAATTTCAAAAATTTCCAAAATGTGACTTGTCTAGTTTTGTTTGTAGACCCCTGCATTTATTCTACTTCAATTTTGTCGATGTATTATGCCGATTCTTCGTATTCCACTTTCACTTAGTCAAAGTATCCCATGTCATGATTAAGGCACTTTTTCAATGCATGTTATATCGGTTTTCCTACTTTCATTTTTTCTGCTTAGTATCTCCATGCGGATATGCTGTGAAAGATATGACTGTAGTGCTTCATGCTGTAGGTTCTAATCATTTTGTTGTGATCTTGTGGTACATTTTCACGGTCGATGCGTAGCCCCGTATCTCGGATAATATGCGGACATCGGCATCGGATCGGTCGGACGTAGAGGACTGGCCGGTAGCTTCAGTTAGTTGTGTTCCATACTCACGCGAGGGCGGTCGCTGCCTCGATCGGTCGCGTTCGGTTCCATTAGCGACCGCATCGCTACGACTGGCTAATTATTATCGCCAACGGCGGATGAGTGCGTTTTGATTTTCTATGTCAAGTGCCATTTCTGACACGAGGATTTCATTGGCAGATTGGCAATTGCCAATGCCGGTGTTTGGGCGGATTTGTGTTTTTAATCTTTCTAAAATACGACTTTTGGCTTTGATTGAGGAGTGGGATATGTTCGTTTTATGATATCAGAATAACCGAGTGTTTTTTAAATTATTATTTTTATTATTATTTAATTTTACAGTAGATAGACTATTTGTAAAACCTATTTACACAAAACTAAATTACTAACATATTTATATTATTACATTTACAAACGTGCAGCATAATTGCTGATATGTCTGAATATAAAACTGACTACATTTACAATTTCTATTTAAGATGCCCGTCTAATCTATTTTTGAATATGTTTACACTACACGCTTCAACCACTTCAGCAGGTAAACTGTTCCACTGGTCCACAATCCGGTTGGTTAGGAAATGTTTCCTGGGATTCATGTAGAATCGTGTTTTTCCACCTTATAGTTTTGTCCTCGCAGATGATGCTTGTAGTTTCGCTTGAGGAAATTGTAGCATCCGTTGAGGATCTTATATGTCTCAATAAGGTCACCCCTGATCCTAAGATCCTTGGGTGTGGGCAGTTGCAATCTTGAAAAGTTTACGTTTGCATGAACAATTTATAAAAGAAATAACATGAGCACGTTAATAATAGGTAATTATAGGAAAAAATGGGATATATAAAGCATAAATGTAATATGAGTAATAGAATAATACCATTTAAGTATAATACAGTAGTATGTCAGTTAGTTAAATCTTAGGAAGCAGGAGGTATACAAACTTTTACACGTGGTATCAAAAACACGACAGATTGTAGTGAGAGGTCTATGCGAAACGATATTGATGTTGCAAGCGACAACATAATATGTGTCGCGTTTTTTATGCCACATGTAAAAGATTAGGAATATTTGATGATTCCATGAATTTAATTAAGAATTAGATCAAATCTAGTATATCTCTAACTTCTTAAGATTTATTTATCTGCCACTACTGTATTACATGACTATTATAGAATACCTTACCCTTATATTGTATTATATCATATTATGTAATATAAACATTAATATCAAAGTATTCATATTTCGTTTTTGCTCTATTTACCTCATTTTTGCCACTTGCATATTAATAACGTGCTCATATTATTTCTGTTATAAGATGTTCATACAAGCGTGGAATACTTTTCATCAACAACTTATAATAGAAATAGCTACTAGACAGCCCTGTCTAGTCGATTGTGTACAAGCTTATGGAGACAAGTTATATCGTTGATAATTCTGCGTGTTAAAGCTATGAGGTTGAAGTGCGAAAGCCACTCTGCGTAACCACTATTTCTGAGTCCACATTTGTTGGACATCATGCGAGTGAATTTCTTTAGAACTCGCTCAAATAATTATTTTTCTTTTTCAACTATTCTTCTTCTACTTCTGGTGTAATATCTAATACCGAACGTTCGTTATCACATATATATATTAGTAGCCGCTCGAAACAAGGATGTGATAGATTTCTGAAACCATTCCGTGGTTTATGGTGCCAAGATGTTCTTCTATGAATTGGACCTATTCTCCCGCCTAGCGGGACCTAACCGGACCGTGCAGCTTGGGCCTTATGTTTTAAGGTCGGCCCAACTCACGATTAAACTCCTATCTGGTAGCCTCCTTGAAGAGGGACTAACTTTGAGAGGCCTGTGTGAACTCGTGAAGTCCAGTCGTGGGCAGTTGGTAACTTAGGTTTGATCTGGGGAAAACATCTCGGGCGGTTCTGGGCGGCTCACGCCCTTTGAATTATTAAACGACAATCTCTTACAAACAACCATACTATGAATTGTTTAAATTAATGTGTGCATGTAACATGTGTGTGTGTGTGTCTTATTATTGCATTCGATCGACAGAACTGAAAAGGCAATTCCGTTAAATTTATCCCAACGGAAAAGGATGAGCCAGCCGGGTATCGAACGCGGAACCATACAATGTATGATAAGGCGACCTAGCCACTATGCCACCGGGCCCGGTCCGTGTTCATTTTCATTTCTGACTGCTAATCCAGCTTATATGTAGTACGCTTTGATCGACCACATTTCGAAGGTTTCAAGCTTTCTTAACAGCATCTCTGCAAGTGGATGCGAATCTATAGCATTCATGTTCGCACAAGCATCATCAGCCATGTCACTGGCTTTTATCGCGTCTATTGAGAAATTTCATAACAAAGAGTAGAAACAAACCAACAAGATGTCATAAAATTCACAACAACAACAAGATGTCATAAAGCACAATAAAGTTATTCTATTTTATAAAAGCGTTTGAGCAAGCACATAGAAATATCGAACACAATAAAGAACCTCAAACTCGATTACTTCATATGCATCTAATAACTCAATGCGAAATAGTTGGAGTCGGAAGAAGAAGTCCGGCCGAAGAAGAGTAGTAATCTAAGGGAATGCTTTTAGAACTTTAAGACATCATTGTAAAGTAAAGTAAAAGGTATTTATTTCCAATACAACCATACAATTGTGTAGGAATGACAGTAATTAATCTTAAACTAGTTACTCAATTTAGACAAGAGATGATATACAATATATAGTTTTAAACTTACCAATTTACAAAAACATAGACTATATGATAACAGTTTACAACAAAACAATTTACGGTAAATAATATGTATTAGATTAAATGGGTAGATACGATGCTATGTATTTTCAAAATATTTTAAGAAGTCGTTATGGGCATACATGTTGATTTTAAGCAGATAGACTCGGATGGATCTCTTGAAAATATCGATGTTTTTAATTGCTTTTAATCTTTCGGGCAATTTATTGAAAAGTTTGAGGCCTAAGTATCGACTAGTCGCCTGGAACTTGGCAGTACGTGCTACGAACGGTTGGAGATACAGGGTTTTATTCCTGGTGTCATGCCGATGTACTTCCTCGTGGGATATGGCCGAGCTCTTATTGCAATAGAATTCGCAAAGAGCTTCTTGAGCAAAAATCGCATATACGGTCAATATCCCTAGTTTTTGGAAGTGTTCACGACATGACTGCCGTGGACCAATACCTACTATCGCACGTATGGCTCTTTTCTGGAGAGTGAATACACTGTTGATGTGTGCTGCATTACCCCATAAAAGAATACCATAGCGCAGGTGTGACTCAACTAGCGCGTAATAGGCCGATATTACTTCAGTTCTCTCCAAACAATTTCTGATGCGTAATAGAGCATAGCAGGCTGACGAAAGTTTTGACTTAACATGCTCTATATGTAGATTGTTTCGAGCGGCGGCTAATATAGTTGTCATAGCCAATATTTTAGACACTTTCGGTAGCGAACATAGCGCCAGAAGAAGAAGAAATGGTATGGGAAGTACACTCGGGATCTCGTTCCGAGCAGAAGTCTGCAAGTGTACAATGTGTTTTGTTTTAAAGTTCTTAATATTTCTTCCTGTTCCTTACCTATGCAATCGCTGTTTTTTTTTCACACTGGCCACGTTGAACTTGGATAACTTGGGTTTGAGTTGAAATTTCAAATTCGAATAAATTTTAATTATAGGCCATGCTGTTCTTTTTTAAGAATCAGCTGTCTATTTGTCTTTCCGTCGTTTTTTCGTCGTCCTTTGTTTTGGCTCAAATATTTACGTTTGTGCAACCATGGTAATGTTGAAAATTTGCATTATTTTCAAATATAAGATCCTGTGCCGGTGTTTTCCATTACAGCTTCTTGCAGTCTAGATATACAGTTACCGTTGATGTGTACTGTTAAGAACTGCAAACAATGATGGACAAGCTCGTGATTAAATAACCGAGCCTGGTCAATCCCTTATCGCCACTGCTTCTGCATGACAACGTATAACCACAGATTTCTTTTCAAACAGTCGCAAAGTTGCAGGAGTTGCGGCTGGAGGCTCTTGGTCACCCGCCGTACTTGCCAGACCTTAATCTAATAGAGTATTTTTTTTTCAGAATTTAGATGACTTTTTGCAAAGGAAAACAATTAACTTTGAAGAGTCGGTGAAAAACGCCTTCAAAGCATTGATTAGTTTTTATGCATGAAAGTATTACAGCAGAGGATTTAAGCAACTCTCATTAAAATGACGAATCTGCATAGATAATTAATTAAATATATATTTTTCATACAAAATGTTTGGCCTTACATTTCCATTATAGAACAGCAACTTCATAGGTAAGGACCCAATATTATTGCGATCTTTTTGAATTCAGATTTTCTTCGTTTTTTTTAAAGTTTTAATATGGAGGCCATATTTCTTTTCTTTCCGCGTGCATAAGCGTGTCTAGAGTTTGGAAATGAGGTGGGCACACTATATATTAGGGGGTGAAAGGGGTGGGGGGCCTTCATAAGAGTCGTTGCTCGACATGTATCATGTATATTTGAAAACATATGCTCATAAAGTGCTGCTCGTTACACTCGTCGTCCACTGTATTCCTTGGTATTACTTTGGATAAAAAGCTACAATGGGGCCCACACATTAAGAAATTGGCCGACAGGCTAAGTTCTGCGGCATATGCTGTAAAAAAATCGTCTATTCATTTAACAGATATAGACACCGCGAGGCTGGTTTACTTCAGCTATTTTCACAGCTTGATGTCGTGTGGCATCTTTCTGTGGAGTCATGCTGCTGACGCTGATAAAATATTTATACTACGGAAACGAGCCATCCGCGCTATTTATAAATTAGGTGCTAGACAGTCGTTACGCGGAAAATTTAAAGAAATCAATATTTTGACACTTGCATCCCATTACATCTATGAAAACTTAATGTATGTGCATAAAAATAAAGAACTGTTTTTAAAAAACTCTGATAGGCATGGTGTCAATACTAGAAATAAAAATAAACTTGCTGACCATAAAAGTCGACTCTCCAAAACCACAAAATCATTCAAAGGGCAATGTATACGCTTCTACAGTAAAGTCCCAGAAAACATGCAAAATTTATCTGTCATACAATTTAGAAGAAACTGTACTCAAAGGGCTACTATAAAATAAATGATTGTCTAGACGACAAAGACCCTTGGAAATAAAATTGTTACCTCGATGATTTATATCACGTTATATGTCACAATAATTTGTTATAATGTCACAATAATTTAATTTTTATATCATTTATGTATGTTTGTTTGCATTATTGACGTCAAAAAGTTACGATTTCGTACTATTTTGAATAAAAAAACTTATGATTATGATTATTACAGGCATTCCGCATAACGCAAAACAATGAATTTGCTATAAGTTACGAGTTTAACCGCTGGAATACCAATATTACCGATCGGTGGTTTTCCTGTTGCGATAATTTGCAATTATATGCGGTTAAAGTGGCCTTCGTTGAATAAGCCACTGGTATACATTAGTATGCATGCACGAACACCCTTCACAAATAATTTTTCTAGGGCTGAAAACATGCCGTCGTGAGTTTTATTTCCGTGTCTGACTTTCCAAGGGTTGAAGAATGAGATGTTTTCTTTAGCTTGATTTAAGCCAATCCATATCCGGTCGGTCTCTTTTCTAATTTTCAAATGAGAGCTTACTTCACATTCACTTACATTTTTCATTCGCCGCCTTGCTTACCCTGTAAATGGTCTCTAGGGCACTCGTTGTTGATTCTAGGTTCACAATGTTATAAAGGCCACTAAGCTCGCTGTTTCTTGGCTGAACCTTCGGGCCAGGCCAGTCAAGAGGTGATCCACGAAAATAGCCTTTATTCCTAGTCTACATTGAAGACTATGTACTACTTGTAACCTAATCGTTATGATTCTAGTGCCTTGAAGCCAGAAGGTTATGGTCCAACCTTTTCTAGCACTGTAATGAGTTTAGTTTTCTATGCTTCCCGCCACTTTACAGCCTGCAAAGTGTAATTGCTGGTGGTGTCATCCTGCTGTAGTAAGTGGGCTGATGCGGGTGATAAAATCGACGGATTTTATCTTGTAAATAAGGTCACTTTCTACAGTAATTTGGCAGGATTTCTCAGTCCTCCCGTTTGGTCACAGATTCGAAGTCGCTTGCGCGGCCTGGCAGCGGTAATTAGACTCGAAATTATCGCTAGTTGTAGCGCCCTTTGCCTACCAATACAACACGGGATCGGCTGGCCAACGAATCGTTTCAAAGGTGGCTGGCACCAGGTCAACAACTACTCCCGCTGCTTAGGAAACCTACGTTACCAGACTTTTCCGGTTATTCGTCGGAGTGCACTCACGTTTGACTGACGCCGCATGATGCAGAAGCCGCGATGAGAGCTAAACCGTGAATCGGGCAGACCTTAAAAATACAAGCAGGCCATCAGGTATGCACGGTCTCATTAGGTCCCATTAGATAGATCCCCATGTAGTTTTTTCTACATGATGCTATATTCAGATAAGAAGCCCACTGTCAAGGTGGGCACGTGCCTATGTCCGCATGACGTTAGGCCGGTTAGCCTATCGCGATCTCATCCTCCTTTATTATGCTTAGCAAATCGTCTTTATTTTGCATTCATCTGTAATTAGCCTTTCCTTGAGGCTCCCCAGACTTCCTGCGCCGGCGGACTTCCTCGCCGAAGGTATCTTCCGCGAGCTGCGAATTTCACTCCAATTATTATGACCCGTCGAGCATTTCAGGTAGAATTATTTCGCGGACGCTTTCGCGGCTCGCTCTTTTTAATAACAATTACGATAATTTGCATAAATATTTCTTGACATGCACAAGCATCGCCCCATATCGTTTGGCGTATAATTAAAGACATTCTTAAATGTTGTTATTTTAAAAATATCACGTCGTCGTTTCCGGTGGTAATTGTTTATACCGCATTTTTAACGTGTGTAGTTGTGTATTCTGTTTCATTTTGGTACATTCTTTCCTGATTTATGCTATTAATTATTGTTATTCTTCTGCATTTCAAGAACATCGTTTTAATTCGTTTTGTGAAAAGTGTGATTTTCAATAAAACCATTATATTGACCTAGTAAGTCCCTAAATTACTTAAATTACTAATCAAAATTATAGTTCAATGTTATGGGTCTTATGAAGAGAGGTTTGAGGTGGACTCAGTTTCAACCCAGACTAATCGTTCATTGTTAAAATGATTAAAAAAGTAAGGCATTATCCCCGGCGTCTTTGCTCAAATATATACGCCTGGCATTTACCCAGCAATATTTGTATCACTTCTCATTCATTCATTAAACACTGTGTTAAATCATTTGAAATATAATACAAATTTAGATTGCGATAAACTCAATAAACTGAAGAACCGCTCGACATATTCTAATTTATTTTTTATTGTCGGTTAGGCAATCGTCTGAGGAATGTTAACAAGTAAAGAACATCAATATATGTAAAAGGGAGTCTGAGCAGCGACGAGTTACTTTCTCAAAATACTTCTTTATAATAACTTTTAAAATCATAACTATTTGTCATAGCAACCTATTTATCTTTACAGAAATGGTTCTTCTTGTTAGCTCAGACATCTTATGTAGATAGAATATGCCCTTTACAGTATGTAGTTACCGTCATTCGTTAAGGAGTTATTGGTGTTGAAATCTCGTGAAGCAATGCGCTAAAGCTTGTCGCCTAGTGTTGATTATAGTGGGCAGCTTGTTGATTATAAATTACTCATTCCATCACTTTGGAAAAGACCGAAGTATTGGTATATAATCTTTAGCAAATCAAATCAAATGTATTGTCTTCAAAACCTTGTTGTTTAGGCATTAGTACACAATACTTTGAATAGCCGCTTAAGATTAAAATAATTCTATGAATAGATACTAAAGAATCTTTCAGAGTCTAGCCATATAATTTATAATAATCGTATTAGAAACTTAAAACTACAAAGCAATTGTGTAATTATTTGTTATAACTAGTAAAAAAGGATTAAATAACACTTACTTGAGAACATTTTGACATTATAATTATTAATTGAGTTGTCACGAAATATAAAACTATATGCTCCTACACATACAAAATACAATGGATTATCGGAGAAAAAATAAAATAGTTGTAATAAAATAATAATCAATAAAATGGTAAAAATGACAAGCTAAATGAATAAAATCAGATTGGAAATTGAGAGTAACCTAATTAAAATTCGTTGATATCATACAATTCCCTCTCAATAAGGTAGATACTTAATTTGGATTTAAACTGAGGTAAAATTATGGGGCAGCGATATGAAGATTAGACGCTTTGGGGTCATGGCTGCTGTTTTGGGTCAGCTGGTTGCTTGCCTGGGCCCTACCTTAAATCCGGGCCTGGTCAAGATCGATACACTCTCTGAGATAAGCACAATTAGGGAGCCGTACATCGCACGCGTTTTTAATGTAAGTCATTAAATTATCCGGTGGTATGGCCATCATAACGAGCGGACTGCGGTCAATCCGATACAATGCCGGTGCGGCCCGAGAACGGTTATCTAATTTGTGCTGTTAATTACGCCTTTTTACATGGCAATATCCGAGGGAAAAAGTCTCTCGCTAAATATCAGTGAGCATTCGTGTCAGTGCAGCGCCGTACACTCAACCCGACGCTAGATTTCTCTGCCCGGAGAGAAAAGTAACCGCATCGTTTTGAGTCAAATTAACATTGTCAAAAGAGGTGTGTTCGTTCAAATCAGAATCGATAGACAGATAATCAGAATTACCTGTTTTATTTTATTCATTTATAGATTTCCATCGACAATAGAGATGCACAATGTTTGTTACAGCAAAGTTGCAAACATAACATGGCAGGTGCAGACGAAGTGTCGAAGTGTCTCACGACGAAGTGTCAAAGTGTATATATATATATTCAAAGTGTATATATGTCAAAGTGTATATATACTCGAACAATGTCGAAACCGGAAAGGACTCTGTTCCTCCCCTCCCCTGCCACGGTGATTCAGCTTCGCTGGGATATGTCCTTCGGGCGCTGGTGGGCGGTTTGCCCATCGTGCGACATCGGCCACTCGATTGTGCGGCGAATAACTGGAGGGATCTGGATACGATCTTATACGTTTCCTAAGCAGCGGGGATGGATGTTGACCCGATGTCAGTCACTCTTGAAGCGACTAGTTGGCCACCCCATCGCGAGTAGCATACTCGCAATTCGCGATAAATTCGAATTGAATTACCGCTAGCATCAATTAGACGCCGCGCAAGCGACTTCGGACCCGTAACCGGACGGGAGGACGGAGAGATTTGGCCAAATCTGGCGAGGCCGGCCCGCTGAGATTACTTCCCAGTGCCTCGTGGTAAGGCGTTCTTCTCTTACGGGCGAGTTGACGTAGTTAGACGGTGGCCTGTTTCGTCCCCAAGTCTACGTTCACTCCAGGTTGAAAGAGCGAAGAATTTCGATAGGGTAAAATTGGGATAGTTGCCCCAGGAGGATAGATGCTCCTAAATGAAAATTAAGAATTGCAAACAAAATAGTGTCGCAGCTAATACTTATAAGCAAAGTACAACCCCCTGCCCCTCTAGTGTTTGAGCGAAAACCGCGTATGTTGAATTTGTGTATAAATAAAGTTCGACGACGGCTCCTGGGGCAACTATCCCACTTTTACCCTATACCCTTCTGGGGTGGCATGGGCCCTTGCTGAGTTGGCTACGAAGACCCTTTCTGTTTAGGGTTGGTCACACTCACGGGTCAACACCTATCCGACGGCCTCCACGCATGAAGAGCGAGCCTGGGTAGGACTCTGGCCTTATGGTTAGTTTCCCCTGGGAATCAACCTTCTCTCCTGGACGGTCTGCGCACCGTGCGGCGTAAGCCAATCGACTGTGCACTCTGACTAACAACTTGCGGTGTCAACTACAACGGGCGAGCCCGTCACCACAGGACGTTTTAACGATTTTCTCGTTCTATCGCCCTGCAGTGAACGTAGAAGACTTTGGACAGAACAAATCCAATGTCCAGCTACGTCACAACCCGCAAGAAGCCAACGCCTTACCGCGAGATAG
The DNA here is from genome assembly GCA_944548615.1 of Micropterix aruncella. Classification (NCBI taxonomy): domain Eukaryota; kingdom Metazoa; phylum Arthropoda; class Insecta; order Lepidoptera; family Micropterigidae; genus Micropterix; species Micropterix aruncella. The sequence goes on from OX155964.1 coordinate 1,674,866, forward strand.
CCAGTGTTACCTGGCGGGCCGACCCTCGCGCCCTTGCTTCCAATTGTGACCAGTTTTCTCCGGTCTCTCGATTGGTTCCGAGTTCGAGGTCGCTTGCGCGGTCCTCTCCCTTACGAAGCGGTGAAACGGTGTGAACCGAATCTATCGCGGACCAAGGCGTCCTTTGCCCGACTCTGAACCGGGATCGGATGGCCAATGGTCATTTCAAGAGCAGTCGCCGTAAGGTAGACAACCACCCCCGCTCTATAGGAAACAATACAGTTCCCAGACTCCCCCGATTGTTAGTCGGAGAGCACAGTCGATTGGCTTGCGCCGCTCGGTGCGCAGACCGTCCAGGAGCGCCAGAGGTTTGATTCCCAGGGGAGACTGGTTGACCCAGTGTCCTACCCAGGCTCGCACCCCATGCGTGGAGGCCATCGGATGGGTGTTGACCCGTGAGTGTGACCGACCCTGAACACATGGGTCATCGTGGCCACCTCATCATGGGCCCATTAGCTCCCTCTGACTAACAGTCGGGGATGAACTCTGACTAACAGTACTGGAAGCAGTACTGTTTCCTATAGAGCGGGGGCGGTTGCGGACCTTACGGCGACTGCTCTTGAAATGACCATCGCCTACCCGATTCTGGGTGAACAGCCGGGTAAAGGACGCTGTGGTCCGCGATAGATTCGGTAAACACCGTTTCACCGCTTCGTAAGGGAGAGGACCGCGCAAGCGACCTCGAACTCGTAACCAATCGAGAGGCCGGAGTAATCTGGTCACAATTGGAAGTAAGGGCGTGAGTGTAGGCCCGCCAGGTAACATTCCTGGCTATCTCGCGGTTAAGGCGTTGGCCTCTTACGGGCTTGTGACGTAGCTAAATGGTGGACTGTTTTCGTCCCCAAGTCTTCTACGTTCACTCCAGGGAGATAGAACGACTAATCGTTAAAACTTCCTGAGGTGACGGGCTCGTCCGCTGTAGTCGACAACCCTAGTGGGGGTGGCAGGTTCGCCCGTCGAAGGTGACAACTCCACTGTCCTTCGTAGATTATCTGCTTTTATTAGACGACGGTTCATTGTAGCACCGTCTTAATATCTTCCTTTCCTACCCTAGACCGTTCTGACGAATGCGTGTCCGCCGACGCGTGTCGACCATCCCGTTGTGGTCGTTTATAATGGGTAAAAAAGTGTGCGGTGCGCGGTTTCCGATTATGAATGTAGCCACGAGATATTCATCCGCACCCATATTCTCTCGATCGCTCTACTTGTCCCGCTCTTCGCTGCTCAGCTCATTCGTACATATTTCATACACATTCATGGTTCGTTTGCAGTTTGCTTGCACCGACTCGAGACTCTTGTTTCTAATCTTCCTGTCTGACTCGTTGGATCGCTAATCGGGGCGACGACGACCCGGGCAGTGAACCACATAGATATATGTATATTTAGATAGTTTTTTTTTTGTTTAACTGTATGTTTGAAGTACAGATGCATTAGTACAAAATAGTTCAATACAATTTGCCCACAGAGCGTATAATTTCAAGAACATGCTTAAACACCAAAAAACATGCTTAAACACCACAAAACAGTCTCTGTGCTTATTTCTTATTATATATATTTTTTAACATGGTATAAAAACACATGGTTGATGTTTTTAACAAACCAGCTAATACACGAAAATGCACACAGAAATGAATAGCTGATTTTAAAATTAAAATTAATTTTAATTTGTAATTCTAAATCCAACCGACAGAAACTAAAGAAACTGGTAAGGTTCGAATAGTATGTTTATTTATATGTGATGTTAATGTAATTTTGTTAAATCTTTCTCGTTAGCTGTCCTTAAAGCATTCTCGTTAGTTATAGATGATTGGCATGTTAAACATCTTTGTGCTGATTCTCTCAATATAGGAACTATGTAGGTTCTATGGACACAATACGAGAGCTTTTGAGAGAAATTAATGTCGCCACAGTTGCTTCTCAATTCATTTCAACCAGTCAAAATAATCAATCAAATTTAATCGAAACTATATTAGGATTGTAATAAATAATCAAAGACATAAAAAAATAATCCAAGGTTAATATAAATAATATTTAAATAATCCATGAAATAATTAATGTCATATTAATTTTCTCGATTTGTCCTATCATAAAAAATCATATATCATAAAAAAAGGAACCTACATAAATAAAATAAACATTTTTAATAATGTGTAGCGAAAGCGTGATCATGTTAGATTTCCATTGTCGGTTAAAATTCACTTACACTATAATAACAATTATCTCTTAGCCAAGACCCACTTGATGTTTTTTTACATAAGTACAAAATTAATTTAACAATGAAATAACAATTTAAGGGTAACGAACTACGAAAGTTAGGTTGAATTAAGGAAAAATATAAATTATATAAAATATTAAGGAAATTCAGAATTAGAGTGTGTCCAAATTTGTAGTAGGTACAGACGACATATACGAGGGCTGACGTTATTGAATTCAGATTTTATTTATCGTGGTACGATGTTTAAATAGGTCCGTGCTTCGAAGATTTCTATTCGTGACATTAAAAAATATTTTCTCAATACAATACAAGGGGTACCTATCGAGTTTTTGATTTAAAATTTGTATAATAATACTAAATCTGCCACCTGACAGCATTTTACCAATTTTGCAAATACCCGGTGACTCCGTAACGTCCCTTGCGGGACCAACGGCCGAATCCCCCAATTTCCAGGTTATAATTTTTTATATGTCAAATTTCAATGCGATCATTTTACAGTATTTTTTTAATGATCCGTATAGTGGTTTACAAGTTATGGTCGTTTGTATCAAAGTCGTCGACTCGCGCCAATTTTACGCGCGAAAATGTCGCGCGCAAAAGTGATAGCTGAATTTTTGCTTCGCGAGAGGAGGGGTTAAAAGCAGTCAGTCTTTCCTCGTGGTCTGTTGGGTCATTCTTAACCCCTCAAATGAATGGCGATTAGCTCGGGTTGCCTACGGCAAAATGTATATAAATTTATATTTACATTTACATTTACATTTACATAGAGCGGGGTTTACTATAGAGCTATAGCATTACTATAGAGCGGATTACTATAAAGCGGCGCACATTTACATTTATATTTACATTTATATAAATTTATATACATTTTGTATACATTTTGCCAAGGCATCCCTTAAGGGACGCCTCACATTTGAGGGGTTAAGGCCGAATTTGAATGACAGCATTCGCAGAAATACAATGTCAGGACTCGTTTTTTTAAATTTTATTTTAGGGGATTGAGTTAATTGCAAACCCCAAAGGAAGAACAAATGATGAGAAAAAAAAACATTTAATATTTAAGAAACTATGTTTCTATCAAAAGGTAGGTTTAATAATTTATTGATATTTGGTATAAAAAGAATAACAATAACAAAATTTTGCCATCTGGAATTACTCGATGACAGATCAGAGTTTACAAAAGTTCAGAAGTATGTGGAGTATTCCGTTTATTTGCCAAACGCCCACTGTTTTTCAAATATATCACTGCGATAGAATCTTTACGCGAGGTCATATTTAAAAGCCATCAAATTTAAATTTTTTGATTCCTACTAAACCCCCACGATTCCTCATTCAAAGCCTCAATTCAACTAGAATCAGTGAGTGACATCTGACTTGTAATGGCATAAAGATGCCCGAGGACATGACGAACCGCGCGGTTCGCTCCTACGACGCGATCCAGACCCGCTTCGCGGCCGTGATGCGGGACAACTGGCTGCGTCTGCGCAGGATCGAGAGAGCGCCCTCCGCCGATAGCCTGGCCAACTCTTCGGACGACAGCGGAGCCCCCAGCGATTCCTCGGAGTCGGGGGCGGACTCCCGCCACACGAGGACCACAGACATCGCCTCCATCGGTGACGCCTCCAAGATAGAGCTCGACACCACCTACCTGGAGCAGTCGCACAAACAGTGCGACTTCAAGGACTGCACTTTCAAGAAGATATCAGACACAAAATCATGGATATCCAAGTGTAAACCGTCCGAAAGGAAGCACGTGACAAACGGAAAAGAATGCCTCATAAAGAGCGAAAAGAAAGAAGCTGAATTCATCAAACATGAAACGATAGACAAGATTACTATAAAAGAGAAAGAAATTCCAAAAACTAAAACCAAAGAAAACACTAATGGTCATGATCAGAAAGAAAGAGAAAATGAAAGGGAAAGAGAAAGGGAAGATAGAGCATCTTCAAGCCCTAACCAAAGAAAACAATCGAGTATCACATCTTCGGCTTCTAGTGGACATATGGAGACTATTATGGAAGAAAGCACCGAGCCGAAAGTATCAGTGAGAGAGATACTGGCACGATTCGAGCACATGACCGAGAAAACTGAGGTAATAATAACATTATTTTATCAACATTTTTTTTTGTTTAGTAGATACGATCATAGGGATTTTTCTCTTGTAGATACTGCATCCAATTGTAACAACGCTTCTTATTTTCTACAGACAGTTGTAGCATCTTTTCTGCAGACAGCTGTATCTAACTTTAGACATCTAACCTTTAGACTTCTCGTTAGATATGACCAAAATAGAAATAGAGCAGGTAATTCTATGCAGTGTATTTTCGTCGTTGACTTCTTGAGGGTCGTTACCTGCAGCTTTATCATCATGGTTTGTATCCAGGTCCATCTTTTTGATCTAATGTACTACCTACCATAAATTTTGTCTTTTATATTACATTGACCCCATGCTTCTTTTTAAACAGTTCGAACTACGGCTGATCGGTGCTGCATTAACTTTTGTATATCTTTACTTATTTTCTTACGATTGTTTTTACACTTTCTAACTCGAATATGATTGTCATTACCATTTGTGGTGTAGTTTTGACATTTTTCTACCGCGAACCTTAGAATTAGTTTTTGCGCTTTCTGGAGTGTTCCGATATATATTTTTTCATGGGGGCTTCAAATGTGTGCATTGACGTTCAACCTGAGCTATACTTACAGTGAATGGTCGCCGGATGTCACTGGCTTCTTCGAAAGGTTTTAAGTTACGGAGTACGGCCCGTATTCCGTTTCTCGCATGTGCCTAAATTGGGGTCTAAAAAGGCGCTAAAACGACGCTTAATTTTGAAGTGACCTTTTGGTATTCCCTTTCATGGGTCCTAACTCGCGCGTGCTTATATAGAGATCATCAGGTGCTTAAATTGACGTTAACCACCATCGAGACCTTTTTTGGTATTCCGTTTCTACAACTGTCATGGCGTATGAGTCTTGTCCGGGGTCTTATCTATGAACGGTTTAAAACCGATCAGTGTTCGTCTGGCAGCCGTGTAACTTGTTTTTGCTTGTGAATCCGAAGACTTTTCGCGTTGCAATTTTCAAAACTGTTTGCCCAACATTAGCTTTAAAATCGAAGAAGGGAAGATGAGCGCAGATTATCGTAAGTAATCGTTAATTGATATCTATATCTTGCCCTGAAAATCCTGTGTATTTTATTTTGTAGGTTATGATAAATCGCCCTGTATATTCTTGTTTAGGCACATTCTCTTTATTATTGTTTGCCATTTTATTTCAAAACAAACGAAAACGCGAATCGAGACACAAATACGAAACGGCGCGGCGGCGAGCGATCGGGCGACTGACCGGGCGGCAAACTGTCAAAATTAAGACCCCGCTTTAGAAAGGCCATAGACAAAACGGAAATTTTAAGATTTAAGACCGGTTCTTAATTTTGATGAAACAGAATACCAACAAAATAACGAAGGTGCTTAAGTTCTTAATTTTTAGCACCAGCTTAGTTTAAGCCAGCAAGAAACGGAATACGGGTCATTGTGTAGCAACCTGTAAGCTGAGCAGATCAGGTCTCCAACATACGGGCGAAATGTGAGGCGATGGTCGACATTCACGTCTAGGTTTTTTCTTTCTATGTCTTTCCGGCTATTGTTTATTTTATATGTGTAGGTACCCATGAACATGGATATAGTAATGCAACATTAAAAAATATATTTTACTTTTTTGTAAAGCCGCCTTCAGCCGCCAGCACTGTCGCGGTCGCTTTGTTATCATTGTAATTTTGTAGGTGCCTAATTTTTGACTATATCAAACTTTGCTTTCTTTGGTTGTGTAGGTAGTTACATCATATTAGAAATTCTATTTGTTAAATGATATTCAACGTTTATATTGTCAATATCGTATTAATACTTTGTTTAATCAATTTTCAATGCTAATGCGACGAATGCTAATGGGATTATGTATTATAGCTGCTTTTATTGTATACTGAATGTAATATTGATACTGATACTGACACTAGTTCTATTGCGATAGGTACATATATTATAAACCCTAATTCCTAAATCTGTTTTTTTTTCCTAAACTGACTTCATAGCTTTATCTACCTTTATTTTGTTAGAGAAATCTTTGTTTTTGAAGCGTTTCATATTTCCGAAAACAGGCTTGCTACATTATCATTATCTAAAACTCGACTTTAAACCTTGAGGCTTTTTCCTAATACTACCTCCACGCAACGTTTCATGCCTTTTTCTTCAATTAATGCGGTTTATTTTTTTAAACTCGGCAATTGATTACTTTCACCGCCGATGATTACCTTACTGATTAGAAAATTTCGTTAACCTCTCGTTTGTGTGCGGTGCGAGACCATGAGACGAAAATTGCCCACACAGACCGCCATAAATATGACAGCGCGCTCATTACAATATCTGGTGGATCCCACTGTCGCCGCAACTTTATCATATAATACAATATTTAAAATATGAAGTCATCAGCGTAAATTGATCGTATAATGTACTTTCTTGACGTGCAAGCGAAGTCCGTTCGATGGACCGTCGTAACTTATAACTGCCGCTTTAAAATTAATGTTATATATCGAGGAGATAGCCATGTGCTTGCGATTGAGAGCCAATATTATGTTTACTCGGATTATATGAAACCCTTACCTATATAAAGTAACCGTTTTTCATCTGATATAGAACTCGTAGACTTCAGTGATTGCTTTGAAGGCATTTATCAGAAGTGAGCATTTACTGTAGTCAGCAAAGGAGACAATTCAAGCACTATCGCCGAGAGGTAAATTCACACAAATCATTGACTTACATGACAAATAGAACAGGGCCAAATACATTGCCTTGAGGAGCACCAAAGCAGGTTTCCGCAATATCGATTTCTTTGCCGTCGATTACTAAAGCCTTAAAATAACTTACTATTTAATCGTTCGAGTATTCTTGTCTACCATATCCGATACGTTTTTTTAAGTACCGCATGTGAAACAGTATCAAATGCTTTAGACAGGTCGAGGAAAATTGACGTGGCGTTTTTCCTTAGATCAATAATTATCATTGCTATAGATTGAATAACGAAATCAATGGCTTTATTTGTCCCTTAACCGTGTTTAAAGCCGTAATGATAATCAGAGTAAAGTTTCTTGGAGTCAAAGTAATTAGAACCGTGATTTACCAAATTTTTCAATTATTTTTTAAAAGTCCCCGAGCAAGGAGATAGGGGAATAGTTGCTAATATCATCATTACTACCAGACTTATTGGTATAACTATGGCCCTTATAAGGCATTGAGGATAACTCCAGTTTTTAAACCTAAATTAATGATATGAATTATATTCTCTACAATCCAGTCCTCCGCATATTTCAGCAGATCACTAGGAATTTCGTCACAGCCGGGGGCATTTTTTTTAGGTTCCTAATCGTTCTACTAACCTCGTTTGTGTCAGTAGAGTTGAAGTTGAATAATGGCGTACTTTTTTGCTCTCTATTTATTGAGTCTGATAACGTATCCTCCGTACAATAAATATCCCGCAGTATATGCTTTGCCAATTTTTTCCTATAGTTGCAAATTACAGTTTTGTACAGTTTAATGTATCTTGGTGATACTGCTCTTGATCTTTAATGTATTTTGGGGATAATATTTCTGACTTCTTGTCCGATCCTATCCTTTCTTCTTTTTTTTTAAAACCATCCTTGATTTAAGACTTTTATTTCTGAATGCTGTGTCTTTTATTGTCCCATGTATAGTTCCTTGTCCCAATTTATGTCTCCAAAAGTGAACTATTGTATTTATAATCATTTTTAATACGATTTTTTAAATTAAATATTTGTGGGTTATGTATTTATCCATATAGATACATATATATTTTCGGAATGTATTCAATCAGACCTTTTATTTGTCAGTAAACACGATATATTTATGTTAATTTATTGACATTTGGAGGTTTGAACATTTAGACAACTATTTACTTGATGTTTGGACAGTTAAGGTGTCCTATGACATTCTGGATGACATAACGATTCTAACAATACCACATACTTCTTAATCGGTTCGAGCGTTTAGAAGTTATGGTCGAATAAACAAACGGAAAACATACATAGATTAACCATGAACATATTACACTCCTTTTTTGTTGGGCAGTCGTGTAAAAAGAAATAACATTGCTTTACATTAACGTTTGTTTTAATTTGGATTTCCAACTGAAACCGAAATTATCTAAGTTCAAAAGGATAAAAACCCGTAATATTAATTCCGTCACATTGTCGTCTCTTGCTGCGAAGTTGAAAGATCTAAATCCCGCATAATCCATAGATCACTAGCCGGAGGCTGCGATGATTTCACTCAACACCGTAATTTTGCGTTACCGTACGTGAACAGTTTTTTGTTGATAAAATTACCCATGAGAGATGAGAGACATGAGAGACACACTTTCGCGGATGAGAGACAATATACGGGATATTGTCTCTCATCCGCGAAAGTGGTGTCACTTTAATTTTGATACTTTTTACTTTCCCGGCCCACCAACTGACCAGGAGGGAAAGTATTATGAACGAGCAAAATTTTTTTTTGAGATGAAGACGAAAATATTCATTTTGAGCCCCCCTGAGAAGTTAAAGACTATTTCCATATTAAAGTGTGTCTGTGTGTCTGTCTGTCTGTCTCTGCCTAGGTGTGTGTTCCTCCACAATAGCGCCTAAACGTTTAATATTAATACGATTGAGCTGAAATTTGACATGAAGACGACATTAGTATGTCTGTTTGTTTCTGTATTCCTCCACGATAGCCCCCAAACGCTTAATCCGATTGAGCTAAAATGTATATGCAGGCATCAGCTAGTCATGGCGAAAGATGAAAAGATTGTGATTGAAATCGCCCCACAGGGGGGGGGGGGGGAGGGTCACACTAGCCATATATTATTTTCGAAATACTAGACTTAGACTTGAAAATAGGTACACAGATGACTTGTTGGGCCAAAATCACATTGTAAAATTTTGGCTGAAATATCTCATATACAAGCTGCACTAATAACAATTAAACTCCGCCATAAATTTTGATCTAATATTAACTCCTAGTCATCCGAGGCTAGCTCAGAAACGAACCGCGCTGCTTGCGTCGCAACAGGACCCAGCCGAGTTTGACCGAGTCCGCCGGTCGAGAGAGGGCGCTAATCGTTTATTTAGGAAATTAATATTTAGATGAAATCACTCCTTGGCTACTTGCCGGGAAAGTCTTAGGCTATCAAAACTGTTTTTTAAGCAATTGCATAGCTTTCATAGCGGGCCTAGGCCAGCGCGGCGACCGAATGAAGAAATTTCTTAACGAAAATTAATGATTTTAAACTGATAATTACGTCTAAACGAGTACTGCTTACGATTCGAAAAAAAAATATATGTTAAACAAGAACATTTTCCTAATATTCTTAGCTTTGAATATTTTAGATTTTGTTTATATTACATAGTGTAATTAATTTGTGAAATTAGGTCTAACCGAACACAAAAACGACTACTACGCAAATACTATCTGGCGTATTATTATAAAACCTGCACCATTTTAAAGATTATAATTTAATTATCTGTCTTTTTATCTACGATTTTTTCGAATACTACGTTTTTTTTGCTTTATCGAATAAAAAGTTCGTGCGCGGCGCTCTATCGGAAGACGCTTAAATTATTCCGAATCATTTGCTTTCGCAGCCGCAAATGATTCGGAATAATTTCAACGTTTTCCGATAGAGCGCAGTTATCTGATATCAGAAAAAATAAAATAAATAAATAATTACAATTGCATAAGTTGTTAAAAATACTATCCAATAGCTTTACCGCGGCAGTCCCCGAGTGCCACACGTATTTTTTTAAATATATTTAGTAGTTTAGGAGTGTATTAATTTAAAAAAAATGATGAGTGGGAAATAAAGAATTGGAAATTTGAACCTAAAAATCGCGATTTTTATAGTCGATAAAAATGAGTTAAATCAACGAGAAGAAAACAAAATCGAGTGGAAATAAATTACGCGATGTATGTTGCTTCATCGTGACGAAATTTGAAAAGTATATGATAACTTGCATGAACGACAAGTCTTTTTAGAGAATAATTTGTGTTAGTGTTTGGTATGAAAAGGTACTTGATATCCATTTTTCCAGTTAGGTAAACTGTTTCGCAATATATATTGCAAACTCTTCCTATTTATATAAATTTCTGCTCCTATTATCGAACCTTAGTAATAAATAAAGATGCTTCGAAAAGAGATCAACATTAAGGTGACATGGTACCTGGGAACGAGCATATCTGAAGAACTTTAGTTTTATGAGTTTTTTGAAAAATATAAGCAATAAATTAAAAATGTTTCCAAGCGAATCTCTTGATAAGGAACCAATTTACAATTTAGACTCAAAAAAGTGCTCATAGCTCTAAGCATTAGGGCTTTAAACTGATTTCGAAAACTTTCAGGCGCGATTACTCATACAATGTAAGTGGTGAGTGTGATTTATTTTAATTTCATTATATTGACTGGTTAATTCTCTAGCGTCGCGCTTAGCGACATGTTTTATTTAGGCCCTAAATTAATTACAAATAATTAAAACGTGAGAGCGCTCTGAGAGTTTCGCTAAATATACTTTACCATTAACACCCTTATACCCCCACTGCGCAAAGACGGTTATTCTGTGCTGTCGCTGTGATTGCGGCCGGTCGCCGGCGCGAGCGGACGTGAAAACTGCCTGACGTTTCGTCAACGATGGATTTTTATTGGTCACACACTACAAAATTGACTCCGCCTATTTCTCCGCGTATCCCCTATTTCGGATATTTTTCGAGGTCTCCCGTCGCCTTAAAACGGTTCTTTCGCATGACCGGTATCTTGGAAAGTGCTAACCATCGCGGTTAGCGCTCACGAACTGGCTCCCAGTTTGCATTATGGCAGTTTACACCACAGATCAAAGCCCTCCTAAGTTCCTCTAGTATTATTTTGCTACTGTATATTCGCACGCAATATCATAAATTGTCAGCGGCCGTCTACTCGTGACCGGTTCGTGCTTTATTTCATCGCGAATGATCGCCTGCGCTGGCTCTACGAGCTGTAAAGTAGAGAAATCAACGCGTCTGGATGCACTCTACCGGTTTACAGCTTCATAATTAACTCATTTGCAAATGCTTCGTAGGTCGATGAATGCAGTACAAACGCGTTGGGTGTTTATATCAAGTTGATATGATAACCAAACCCCAGACTGAAAGAAGAAACTACAATTATGCCGAAATTTCCAAGTTTGCCCTGTAACGCTCATGAAGGAGTGGTGGCATAGTGGTTAGGTCGCCTGATCTTACATTGGAAGGTTCCGTGTTCGATTCCCGGCTGGGTCACCATTTTCTGTTGTGATAAAATTAACGAAATTGCATTTTAACTCTGTCGATCGAATGCAATAACTAGTTACACACTTACAGACATGTTACACGCACACATGCATATAAACACTTCATCATAGGGTTAGCTGGAATAGATTGTCGTATGACAATAAACCCGTTCATCATGAAATGGTCAATGGGCAAAAATGTATGGGCGTTAGGCCCACCTCTTCAATAATAATAACTTATTTACCATTGGAAAGATCTATTTACCTACAATTTTTATGACTACTACTACTTACCTCAATTATGAGCCGTTTTGGAGTTTTGAAGTTTGAAATCTTTTTAAATATGACTAATTACACGAAAACCCAAGGCTACTGGCTATTATTAGACTAAGGCTAAGGCTAATTATTTATTTGAAATATATTATTTGCAGTGAAGATTCTTAAAATATAGTATATTATGATGTACGGTTAATGGGTACACCATGTTGGACAGCTGACCTTAGCATATTACATACGTCAGTAAACAGAGCGTCAACGAAATCATATGACACATACAGAGTTCAAGCAACATATCCCAGTATTTCCTCGCCATATACTGCTGACAAACTTGAGCATTCTTAGGAATAATAAATAATAATAATAATAATTAAACGCTTTATTTGCTTTAACAAAAAGGCGAGCTTATTGCTTAAAATCAATATCTTACAGATAACTTTATATCCAGGAATACATAGTTTGCACTCGTACTTTATTGTTTCGGGTATTCTGCGAGGGTTTTCGTTCAAACAGTTATTAGAAATACAATGCCTGATTGTGTTAGGCATTAGCCATATTTAATAGGATATAACTCAGAAACGGCTCATAATTGAGATCAGTCGTTCTAGTCATAAATTTTCTACATAAATAGATCTTTCATAAGTGGGTCCAAAAAGCCCATTCTCTTTTCTAAGTAGCATTCAACGTTATTAACGAGGGAACAATACATTATCATACCATACGGTACCCATACACATCTCAAACATCACACTAAATCCACAAAATGGTCGCTCACGCTTCACCGACCATTATTAACAACAGGAACAAGGAAGCACGTGGAAGCAGTCGAAGATCCGACTCGGTTCGCGTCGCCGAACGAAAGACACCGCTCGCGCAAAAAATGCGACACGCATCTTTTTACGAAACACGGACCGCTTACAAGTTTCACAAAGTATTTAGCAACTTACTCGGTTGATAGCTTTTCATCACGCACACGTCAAGTCGTATACATTTCGCATCATGTTCCGCACTTTTTTCCAACGCTCAAACAAACAATTGCTGTGTTATTTGGATCGCGTGACGCGACAATTTGACCTATTATCATTTTTAACATTTTTTAAACCTATCGACCGTGATGGTAAATCACACGCATGTTATCATTAAACAGGCCGCTAGACGAGGTTTGAAACCTTGCGATATTAACACAATGCTGATACTCCTTTACATATTTGAAGTTTGACGGCTTCTAGTTCGACTTACGAATAATCTCATTAGGAAAGATCACTTTGGCTTCACCAGTTCAGGACACCCATTTCGCGGAGCCGGTTACTAGATCCATTGATTATATAGGGTGATATATAGCTCAACGCCGTACTACGATTTGTCAGCTAGGATTTTACAGTCATAGTTCCAACAATGATTAATCTTTTCTTATGTTCAGTAGCCTAATAGATGACGCTTTAACGGTACGAATACGCCGTAACGGTATCCTATGTCAAAACAAAGTAATAATATAATAACATACGAGTTTTGAAATTAAAGCTCTTATTATTTTAATATTATTTACAAGAAATTTATTTTGGTATACAGTTTTCAGTGCGTAATAATTACGCGCACTAATGTTAAAATAGACTAATATATAGCATTTTAATCTCTTCGTATCACTTCTGTTATGTATTCAGCCTATATATCATTTAATAGATGGCATTAATAATTGAATGGTAATTGATTAAATTTTGTTTTTATACTCACGCAGTCCTTTATAAAAAACTATTAATTATCAATATTATACAGGGTTTTTAACTGGCATCCTTGAAATCGGTCAGCATCAGTCAAGCAATAAATTGATATTTTTTTGGAAAAAGACAATTTTTTTTGTAAATTTGAGTAACATAACTTGTGAGTAAGAGTTTGACAAGGGTTGAGCGTTTATTGCGGAATAAACAGTATTCGCGATATTTTACCCATCGCTAGATGGCGCAGCGTTTACTATTTTAAAATAAATGAAATAAAAATTTAAAAAATCAGCCATTTTCTCATGTAAAGTTGCTTATTTGCTCGTGTTGATTCAACCCACTCTAAGGATGCCGGTTAATTAAAGTTCACCCTGTAGATGTCCAAATAAATTGCTATTAGTTTCGCCGGACAATGCTATCAGCGCCACTGCATGACCCTAGCGCAGAAGCTTGCCAAAACGTACTATCGCGTAGGTCAATCTAGTAATCAATGCTTTCACGCACTCGCACACTCTTTGTGTGCCAATATCACCGCCCGCGCAGTTCGAAGTAATTTTAGTATCACTATAATGGATAGCGCTGTTTCCATAGAAGATTGATCGTTCCGCGGGTGATGTGATGACTCTCGTTAATGATAATGGTGCATTTATACTGCGTATGGGTACGGTGCGACTTATGCACCACACAAACGCGGTATGGTAATGGTAAATGCATCGCAGCGACCAGCAGGCGAGACGTTAATGTCGCATTGCTTCGTCACTTTCATGATGTCCGACCGTCAAGCTCTCTTGGCATAACGAGCGTGAGGTTACCTGGCGCACAAATTGTACGCAACAAAAGATTTAACTTATTTTATTTTATTTTATAGCAAACTTACAGATGGTTAATATATGATACTAGTATCTTAAAAACAAATTTAAACGAAACAAATTTACTATCCTATGAATAGTTTGCAATGCTTGCATTACACATTAACATAGAAATAACATGAACACGTTGATAGTAGAAAAAAATATAATAAAGCTAATAATAATATAAGGGTAAGAAAAGAAATAATTAAATAAGTTGTTAATTGGTTATTTGGATAGAGCAAAATAGAAGTATGCGTAATTGGATAATAATATTTATTATATATAATATGTTATAATACAATAGTATGTTATAATATAATATTCATATAATACAGTACATTAGGATGGCAGTTAGTGAAATCTTAAAAAGTAGGAGATAGGCTAGGTATGATCGAATCTTTTATTATATTTATGGAATCATAAAATACATCCAATCCTTGACACGATTTATCAAAAACGCGACAATATTCTATAGTGATAGAACTTATAATATTCTATAGTGATAGAAAAGGCACTTAGACACATTCCTCTGTTTTTTGCTATTTTGATAGCATTATGAGATCGAGTACATCGAGTGTTCTGTGTACTTTTTATTTATTTATTTATTTATTTATTTAATTTAACAATTCATTTACAAGTGCACAAGTATCACTAATAATCATATCAATAAAAAAATATATATAATTAAAATTAAAATTAAAATTAAACACGGCCGATATGAGCATTAGCATTTAAGTACTGCTGCTGCCCAACTAAGTGCCAGGACTTGTTCCAGGGCAGCTAGCTCTCTAGTTTTTATAGGTATCACATATATTCGGCAATGAAATAAAAAAAAAAAAAAATAAAAAGGAAAAGAAATATATATATTCCCATCACCATTACAAATTATAACTAATAATCACTAACTAATGATCACAATAGGAAATAAAACACAAAAATAAATAATCGTGTTAATAAAATAAAAATAAAATAAAATGTCAAATGATATCAAACAATAGTCACCAAAATTTATGAATAAGTAATAGTAATAAATAAAATAAAAAAAAGTCAAAGAAAACAATAATAATAATAAGAAATGTCAGGGATAATTGTCTCTTTGAGAGGGTGTTATTCACAACCGGCGAACCCCTGGGAGTTATAATGGCATCAGGTGATTCTGTCTCCCATGGAGTGAGAGTAAATACTTTTACGGACAAAAACAATCCAGTCCTTAAGAGTCAACCTCGCACCCTTACTACCAGATTTGTACCGATTTCTCCATCCTCCAGTCTGGTCACAAATTCGAAGTGCGCGGCCTCTACCTGCTATTTGCTGTAATTCAGTTCGAATTTATCGATAACCCCCCCCCCCCCCTTTGCAGTCACACTCAATGTTGTTTTTCTTGCAAAAGAGCGAAACATGTTTTAATCACATGAAAAAAAATATTGTTGATGAGACCGACAAGTCCGACACCGAGTAACGTCCGTAGTCGCGTTGAATACTGGTTCCAGTGAGATTGACGGGTGTTAATTACAACGGTCGAACCGGTCACCCCAGGGAGTTATAACGATATCTTGTCATTCTGTCTTCCATGCTTGTATATGAGATATTCCAACCAAAATTTCACAACGTGATTTCGGGCCAACAAGGCATTTGTATACCAAATGTCGATTTCCAATGTTTGGAGATTGATAGCGCGCTCCTGGTGGACCATTTTCAACCTCAATTCTTCCTATGACCAAATGATGCCTGCATGCGGCGATATCTTGGAGGAATACACACATATAGACTTTAACCTAACCTTAATCGTCTCAATCAGCTCAAAATGGATATTTTCGTATTAACCTCGATTTATTTTGCGCTCTCACAATAATCTCCCTCCTGGTGGGTTGGTGAGCCGGGGAAGTAAAAACAAAAAAATAAACTATTAAAAACATTTACGCTTAGTCATGCTCGTTTTTTTTTAAATCCGCTCCGTCTGACATTCTTTCTTCCTACACTTTGCAGCGAATTTTACGATGCTCTCGTGTAAATGCGGTTGGGTCCGTCGAGCGAAACCTTCCAAGTAACGATCTCGCATAGCCTGACAGACAGGCCAATCCATGCTACGGATAGTTATCAGGCCCGCTTAGATATTTATAGAACTAAAAGCCGGAATACCTGAAGCGAATACGGTATTCACCATTTAATTACCGACAGCAAGAAAAGTGATATAATTAGACTTAATTTAAACTAAAGATTTACACGGTAGCGGTGAAAGAGATTTGTTATTACCCGACTTTACGGATTAGATATTAGATATTCTCTATACCAGGACTTCCCAACCGGTGGGGCGTGACCCCCCCCCCCCCCCCCCGGGGGGGCGTAGAGAGATCTTAGGGGGGGCATGAAGTGTTCGGATGTTTTAATCTAATTACTTATCATTGTTTATTATTTAAAACACTTACACACAGATTTAGTCGCGCCACCTAGTTCCAATGGTCAATGTTCTGCAATTACCAGAAGATGTCCAAGAAGAATTTCTGGATATGAAGGCAGATTCGACAATGAAAGATGACTTTCACCTCTTGACTTCGGAGAAATTTTGGATAAAACGCTTTCTCCTTAATCCAAAAGTTGCCACTCTTGCCTTGCGAATACTTCTGCCATTTTCTTCGACTTACTTATGTGAAACCGGATTTTCAGCATTAGTGCGAATTAAGACTAAGCAGCGAAATCGTCTTGCAGACGATAATGATTTGATGATAGCTCTGTCAATAACAGAACCTGATATCGACCATCTGGTTCAAAAAAATGCAGGCGCAAACATCCCATTAATAAATAATAAATCGTGTGAAATAAATATCGTCAAAATAATTTGTGTTTTTTGTTGAAGCAATGAAGAGAAATATAGGGTGGCATGATTCTTTTTTTGATAATCCGGGGGGGGGGGGGGGCACCATGCAAAAAAGGTTGGGAAACCCTGCTCTATACAGATATTGTATGTAATTTGTACAACAACTTTCGTGCAAATTATTTTTTTTTACATGACACTCGAAATAACAGTAACCAAGCCCCACCAACAAGTGAATACTAGATTTGGACAGAGGCATTACGCGTTTCTGGCACCGCGTCTGAATGATTCTTTCTGCTCTTCCTTGGCATAATTGGATACTTTACTAGGGCAATTAATGTCGTACCGCATCTTGTCCGCATCTGCTTAAAAATGTATGCGATTTATTTTTACGTCATCCGCAAACAATAGGCAGTCTTAAAATTTTATATAAATCGGTTGGTCATAGACGAATAATAGAAAAAAATACCGGAAAAATTTGCGCCCTGGGGTACGCCTGGAATAACATTAACTATGGTAGATTCAGATGACCCAAAGTTGGACTATCTGTTGCCTATCCTTAAAATAACTAGCTCAAAACGAAACTGAAAAACCTAAACTAGAAACCTAATTTGTAAAATTTCTGGAGCAGCATGACGGTTCACCATATAGAACACCTTGGCTATGATCGCAGTCACAGACACTGTTACACATTATAAAGGTAATATGTATATTTAAAAACAGATACCCAATGAAAACCTTGACCACAGAAGCACAGGCAGCATTTCACTAGACTGGATCAGTCCATATATATAGATGCACTTCATTGTTATTATTATTATTTAAATTAGTAAAATAATATGAGAAAAGATTAACACCCACGCATGTATTCATGCATACACATGCATGTTTACGCACACACTCACACACATATGTATACATATTGTAATAATATAATTGTACATTAGGAAATATATTACGAAGGTAATATATTTCTTACGAAGGAACACTTTAAATAATAAGTTGGAGGAAATCATCCTATACTCTTTGGTATCCAATATCAAGGAACCACTGATGTCCAGGTAGTCTAACCTGTACAACGGCAGTTGCAACATCGCCAAAATATCGGGTGCTTCAAACTTCACACGGTAAATCCGTTTTATCTTGTTTATAATGACTTGTAATATCAAATATACTGACATAAATAAACTATTGTAGGTCATTATCCAGCATTTTTTTTATTATATCGCCTCATTAAAAGTGCCTCATTATCGCAGTCACTGCCTTAATAAAATTTCTAATAAGGTTTCTGAAATTATTTCCCGCGATGAAGCTCTTATTTGATAAGGCCCTCTATACTCCTCAGGCCAATTAACAAAATAAACCGAAAGTGTAACAGTAAAGCTTATAAAATCGCTCTAAATGTTGATCGTTTAATTTCGAGGTTAACGATTTCGTAACTCGATTTTGCGGCTGTAAATGTCGCATACGCAATATTTTTAAATGGCAGTAAGTTTGGGTGTAGATATATACCTAGAGTATCTGTAGGACCCGACGAGATCTATAGGTACTTGTTTGTTTGTTTGTTACTACTCTTTATTGTGAAATTTCACAATAGGCGGGTTTGTTGTCGTATGAAAATCTCTTACAACCAACCCTTTTTATGACGTGTTTAAATGCATGTGTGCGTGTAACATGTATGCCAGTGTGTGCCTTGTTATTGCATTCAATCGGCAAATTTGAAAATGCAATTCCGTTAATTTTATCCCAATGGAAAATGGTTATCCAGCCAGGAATCTAATTCGGGACCTTACAATGTAAGTTTAAGCGACCTAACCACCAGGCCGCGTACTCGGTATCTGTCTGAGAACGCTGTTATTCCCTAAACACAATATAGGTTCAGTAAATTCGACAACACTAAGCAACTCTATCGTTACTATGTAACCACATACAGTCGATGCGATTCTTTGACATAATTGTGATTCGATTCCCGCCTGGGTCGCCATTTTCTGTTTGGATACAATTTTCGGAATTACATATGAATTCTGTCGATCAAATGCAATAACAATACATACATACGCTTATAAACATCCCATATAATTCACAGTAGGGTTGGTCGTAAGACATTTCGGTAAGGTAATAAACCCGCTTATCCTGATATTACGCAATATTATCTCACATTTTTAGTACTTCTGGACTATAGTAAAGCTTTTGAATCGATCAATTTTTGCTTGCGCTTGCAAAAAATATCATTTAAAAATAATAATGTTTGTTTTGTAGTTAATAATTATAGAAATTACAGAAAAAATAAATGAAACAAAAATCATGCACCTTACCACTTGTTAATATAAATAGCCACATTATTATTATTAAAACACATTTTTTAAAACAAGCTTTTATTAAAATATTCTGTCCCGAGCCAACCCTGGGTGCAACAGCCATGTCATAGTGGAATATAGAACGGGCTATCATAATTAAATGCTATACATTGTTTGTGCTGTTGACCGTTAAGTAGTCCCCTCGTTGGAAGTCAACCCTGGGTGCAGCAGTCCTATCGTTAGCACGGGCTATCATAATTGGATGCGTATACAAAACGTCGTTTCACTTCTGTTGACCGTTGAGTAGTCCCCTCGTCGGGAGCCAACCGTGGGTGCAGCAGCCATGTCTTGGTGAAATTTAGAACGGGCTGTAGTAATTGATTGCGTATGAAAAAAATGTGTGTCTGTGCTATTGACCGTGGAAGAGTCTCCTATGGAAGCCGATTCTGGGTGTAGATTCAGGCCATGCTCACCACAAAAATGCATTGTCATCGGAACTGAACCAACATGTAAAATTTCAACTTTATAGGATAAGAGGAAGTGGTTCTAATTCAGCTTGCAAGATTTGTCCTAAACAAACTAACTGCTGCATGGTAAATAAAAGCTTGTAAAAAATAGGTTGGATGATCTCACTACAAACACTCCACATAAGAGATGAATCATCGGGCGAAAAACCCTAATAATAATAAGTCACATCATCGGTAAGATGAAAAATAGTAAACAAATAATACACAAATAAATACACTCCCTTGCAATATGATTAGACCTACCGGATATTTTAGTATTAAATTTACAGTTTTCAATATCAGTCATAAATTGCCGTCTTGCTTGAAGTTTCATCGCCAAAAGCAGTTTGAAATCGAGGAAGGCTCCGCTAAGCTGTCAAATTACACTTAAAATCTTAGAAAACTACACAGCGAAAAATTTCAGGATTTAAGTCCATCGTAATTCAGACACGCAATTTTTAAAATTAAACCATAGTGAAAAAAAAAGACAATTAGATGGAACAAACTATATTTTACAGTTCGTATATGTGAGCGGCCAGCTTCGGAAGCTGTCAGTGTGACCTATGTGGGCTTGCTTGCAGCAATGGTCAAACTTCATCACAAGGTGTAGCTGCCTGCCATGAGCAAATGTATGCCAAAGTTTTTGTATGAAAATATATATTTAATCCTTCGGCTACGTAACGACCAAATTTGGTTGCACATCAGAACACTGTTGACTACGTAACGACCAATATCGAAGGCTTGCTCCCGGAGCGCACACTAATTCGAACGCATCCTAAAACCCATACCAAATATCTCATTATTACCATAGATACATAGACGGCCGCTAGAATAACTTCGCGCGTCATTTCGCGGATATTTCTGGTAAAATTCCTTCGTCAAATATAATATTTTTTTTTTTCGAGAAATCAAAAATCTTATTGCTTTTTTAAGAACTAATATCTAAATATTTTTGTATGTAAATAAGCAAAACGAAATATTAAATTTGATAGAGTGTCTAATAATGATCACGATAGTATTTACAATTTTTATTATAGGGTTCCGTATTTTTCCGTAAGACAAGTACAAGTTAGAAATGCCGAGTTTTTTTCACTTTTTCGACTTTCTTATATTTATTCATAATTATCTAATTGTTTTCCAAAATGAGATTTCAATATTCTATATACGAAATTTCAATGCGATCATTGCGCAGTTATTCTTATTATGATTGTAATAGTAGTTCCATAGTTATAGTAGGTACTTTTTGTCGAACGCGGCGATATTGCAAGAAATTCCAATAAATTGCCGCGGTCTGCCATGAAATTTTGCCGCTACTCAAGCTGATATTGCAGCGCTGTCTAGTGGCGAGTTACAACAAAGTACATATAACAACATTATAATCCGTGATCCGAACCTATGCATACCATTTTTATGGTGATCGGTTGAACGGTATAGAAGTTCAATTGCTTCAGCGCCATCTAGTGGTGAGTTATAACAAAGTGGTAAGCGCGAAAATATTTTCAGTGTTCAATGGCGATCGGAACGGCATAGAAGTTGATACGGCATATTCGGGCTATAAAAGCGCGAAATATTAACCGGGCTAAAATACGTTCATATACCAGTATTTAATGTATGCTAGACAGCACCTCGCAGAAACAGCAATTAGTTCTACATTCCCTCGCATCGTACCCGCGGTAGCTCCCTTTTATGCGTACCCCGAATACGGCTGGCAAAAGTACAGAAAAGCTACTTGTATCAAAGCATAAAAAAAAAATTCCCTTCTATAATCTGGCCACCCTTTCTATAATCTGGCCGAATTCGAGGACCATGATTTTTCAAATATTGTGCCCATTTAAATTACTTAAAAAAGTAGAGCCTTATTGTCTGATTATTTTATATGGTCTTATAGACTTTTAGTTTAAAATGCATAACGTAGATTTAATTTGATTATTTAACATTTTACTGACAATTTGAATATCACGATGAATAATTTTACTACGTATCTTTTCGAATTACTAACTGCTTCAAATATTAGGCTTCTACTTTGATTATTTATATTTATAGTTTGACAATCTATTAGTTAATTCTTGACTACCTACGTATGTTCAGTAAAGAGTAGTAACGAGACTTACTACATAACCCAATTATTTTGACACGTCCAAGAGCGGTCTTTAGCCGTCAATTGGACACGACGAAAATGTAAATGTAAATACCTATGTATATCAATTTTCATTGAGATCGGTTCTACTGTATAGATTCATAGAAGTTGATGCGCTGCAGCGCCACTTAGCGGCAAGTTAGAACAAATCTTCTCCATGAAAAAATACATATATGTGCCAACTTTCATGGTGGTCGGTCAAACGGTATCGAAGCTATTAAGCTCGG
The DNA here is from genome assembly GCA_944548615.1 of Micropterix aruncella. Taxonomy (NCBI): domain Eukaryota; kingdom Metazoa; phylum Arthropoda; class Insecta; order Lepidoptera; family Micropterigidae; genus Micropterix; species Micropterix aruncella. Next base: position 1,697,284 of record OX155964.1, read on the forward strand.
ACAGATACACCAACATCCATTTTTATATAGATTAATCGAAATTTTGACCCCTGTTATATATAAGAGAGAATCGGTTAATGCATCTGCTGTAGAACTCAAAGCATTCAATGAATGCTTTAATGCTTTCACTGCTTCTTCGGAGTTGATTTTTCCCATGTGAAACTACATAAATCACGAAAAAACTGGAAATGATCTGGCTAGCGCGATGGGTTTTCAAGTTTACCGCTGCAACTTTGGGACTGTTTGATGTGGCCCGGTGGCATAGTGGTTAGGTCGCCTAATCTTACATTGTAAGGTTCCAGGTTCGAGTCCCGGCTGGGTCACCATTTTCGGTTGGGATAAAATGAACGGAATTGCATTTCAAAAATGTCAATCCAACTCAATAACAAGGCACACAGTTTCAAACAGGTTACACGCACATATGCATATAAAAACTTCATCGTATGATTGATTGTGAGAGATTGTCGCATGGTAATAAACCCGACCATTGTGAAATTTACAATAAAGAGTAGAAACAAACAAACAAACAAGTGTGTTGTCGGGCATTGTCTTGCAAAAACAGTGGCTATGAGCGATTGAACAGGCTCATTTGTCTAATCGCGAGCTTCACCATCATTGTTCGCAGTTTTTGACAGTACACATTTGCATTAACTATAGGGCCAGATGACTGAAATATATATTTTTTTATTTGGAGTTCCAACTCAAACCAAAGTTATCTACGTTCAAAGTGGCAGTGTGAAAGAAAAGGGTAACGGAAAGGACTGGATAAGTAAATATCGCGTAATAAAACTAAATATCGTCCATTAATTCTGTCATGTCGTTTGTCCAGACATGTTCTAGTATGTAAGCCGGCTAACGGCTGCGCTAGTGATATACTCGCTCTCACTATAAATAGATCGAAGAAACCGTTCGATTGCCTCAGATTCAATCTTCATTCATCTGTTAATCGCTACTCTCGCAATGTTGCCATAAATAATGCTAATGAATGACCTACGTCTCAGATAAGGGGATTGCTAATTATAATACATATATAATTTAGATTAGGATTTTGCTTAATCTAGGAATTTAACCTTTTGCGTAATTTTGCATGCATAAATACACATGTATAAATGATATTATTAAGGACATCGCAAAATAAATGTAAGAATTTAAATGTTATTTAATATGTTTCTATATGATTTCATTGTAAATGTGCGCCATTGCAAAAAGCACTATCGTTGAAGTATTTAGGCATAATTGTGGATAATCACCTCAAATAGGCTGACCACAAAGACTTAGTTTCCACCAGAGTCAGGCGTCTGGCTTTCTTGTTTAGATATATAAGGAGTATTTTAGACCCCAAGACATTAAAAACAACATACTATGCCTTGTGCCAAAGTATTCTAAGCTATGGAATCATTGGCTGGGGAGCCTGTGCAAAAGCTACTATTTACCCAGCAGAGGCACAGAAACTAATAATAAAAATCATCACGCGTAAGCCTTACAGGTACTCACCGGAAAATTGTCTGGGGAATATGAAGTATTGGATGTGAGACAGCTCTACTTAAAATTCTGTGTAAATTTTATTCAATTTAAATGCAACAGGACATTCTCACAACAAATGCATACAACACGGCGATCCGTTGCTAAAAACATAGATATTCCCCGAATGATGACCTCTTTTGGTCAAAGGCATTTTACTGTTTTGGGCCCCAGGGCATATAACCTATTAGAAGATGGAATTAAAACAATTCAGACTAAAGATTCCTTTAAGAAGCAGAACCATATGTGGCTAATAAATGAAGGCCGTGAAAAGAGCCACAAATTATTTGACTATCTAGTATGATTTTTATTTTTATTCTTATTTTATTTTATTTTTATTTCATTTTATTTTTATTTTACCGAGTAGGTATCTATCTATATATTTACTATTATTATGATTTCGATTTTTATTTATTTACTCGATAATTTTATGATTATAATTTCAAATACTTTTTGATGATATTTTAATTTATCTTTTTAACGTTTAATTTTTAGGTTTAGTTGTCAATTTTTTTATTTTTTTTGTGTGCACAGGTAAAATATTTCCTGGTACACCTGCCTTAGTACAGGCCTAGGCCTAGTTAGGTGGTGTTGCCGTAGTGACCAAGAAACTGCAGTGTGCTCTATTTTTCGCTACTGGTCCAAACCCATTTTTTTGTAATTCTGCAGCAAATTATATTTTGTGCTTTACCTTTAATAAATAAATAATAAATAAATAAATAAATCTTATGAGAATTATGCATAGAAATATTCATAAAAACGCCATATCAGTGATTCTTTTTTTAAAATAACAATCTAGTGTCAATTTATACGTCAATAGATTTTAAATCGTCTGGAAAACTTTCAAAAATCATTTATTTTCAGTAAATTAAGCAACAAAAAAAACAGAACTCCGAAAATATGTGTTATGCATGGTTAATATAAGTAGGTTATGCCATATTTTTGAAAAAGTAGCGAACTTCGATAGGTTTTTCTGATTTTGTTTAGATTGTTCTTCAACTCTTTGAATCTGCAGAGATTGACGAAAGATGTTTCATTTTGAATATCTATAACGGTTATCATGATCCTCACAAGATAAGCCATTTCGAGCATTTTTACTGAATGTTGTCCATGTATTTCTCGATACATCAAACATGTAGCGGTATAAATGTTTGTTTACTACCTAAAGCTATCATCCATATATAATTTATAACAGAATCACGAAAGTGCTTTTTGCCTGTTACTGGGCCTTAAGCAGAAGGCAAATCAAAGAAAAATGTTATCAATGCGGGATAGAGGAAGTGAATGTATTTATTTAATTAATTTAGTAAACACATTTACAAAACATTTTTATCGCTTTAATTTTAATATCCATTTACATATTTTTATTACATTTATTCATATTTTAAAAAATGAACTCGGTCGATATGAGCATTAGCATATCGTACTGCTGCCGCCCAACTAAGTGTTAGGACTTGTTCTGATGCATCGCGCCTTTGGTTTAAATGCAGGTATATTAGGCAAGTATTAGTTTTCTTCTTCAAGTTCTGTGTCCGATTTCAGCGATTTTGGACGTTGAAGACGTACCTGCGATTATCGTTACCCTGTCACATTTGGCAGTAATGTAAGAACGCTAATGGTTGAATATTTAAGCAATCTTCAACTTTTACTTAAATTAAATCTATACGCTGTAAGTTATTCACGAAAAAATAAATAAAATAAATAAATAAATTAAGATCCTAATACTTTCGTTATTTTAGTGTAAACCACAGGAATGCGCGCAATAAAATACAAAAGGATCAGTTTGTTGATTCAACATTGACTGTTTAGCAGTGCAATCTGTGCCATCGTCATTTCCATGCGAGTACAGTTTTAGACTCCTACACGTCTGGTTTAGATACTTATAAGATACAGAATAAGGGGATCAACATAATGTGAACAGAAAGTAATCATTTAGTGTTCATTTATCCGAGTATCTTAATAATATCAATTTCAATATCTTCGAGTAAAGATACATTTCAAGTTTGCCTTGATTGTACACACGAAAATATCTGTGAGAAAAACAGATAAACAACTGATTATCGAAGTTCGAACTCAGTAGCGGTTACCGACGTTCAAAGTGGCCAGCTAGTACCAATAATTCGCCCTAGGAGGCCATTAATAAAAAAAACGAATATTACACCCCAAGACTTTCCCGGTAAGCTGACTACCCCTCCCCCTCGGTTAAACCCCTCAACCCCCCCCCCCCCCCCGCAGCCCTTGCAACCATCCCTCCTCTCCACCTCGCCAACTACCACCCCCCCCCTCTCCCCAACTTCCCACACCCACCCGATAGTGTGTGTTAAGTGACTATGATAGCAAAAGTAGCATATTATAGTATTTTGTAGTATTTCCGTGTTATAAAAAAAAATAGTATTTTCTTAAATACAGCGGTATTTTTTTGCGTCGCTTGTATACTATAATATAATATTTCAACCGAAATCGTTCACAACGTGATTTCGGTCTAACAAGGCATCTATGTACCGAGTTTCAAGTTTCTAAATGCAATATTCCGAGATTGAAGTATAACTAGTGCGCCCCCTGGTAGACAGATTTTAACCACAATCTTTTCAATTCTGGCCATGACCAAATGATGCCTGCATGCCAAATTTCAGCTCAATCGGATGAAGCGTTTGGGCGCTATCGTGGAGGAATACACACATACATATATACTTCAGCCTGGAAATGGTCTTAATCGTCTCGGGGGGGGGGGGGGGGGTTTAAAATGTATATATCCGTCTTCATCTCGAAAGGAAATTGCACGTTCACAATACTTTCCCTCTGGCGTAGCCAATATCGTTGTTTTTTCGGTTTTATTGCATGTGCATTATTCCACTTATTGAGGTTGCCTTCACTATACTTGTTATTAATAAAATGACTAAAGTAGTATATTAGGGTCTAAAATACAGAATTTTGACGAATTTTGTTCAGCTCACATCCAGTAGCTTCCTCGAAGAGGGACTAACCCGGCAGGGCCGCTGTGAACTTCGCCAGCGGATGTAATCTACAGTCGTAGGCAGTTGGAATCGGAGGTTCCGATCCTGGGGAATACCTCGGGTGGAACTGGGCGATTCGCGTACCGTGCGGCGTTAGCCAATCGACTGTGCAATCTGGCGAATAACCGGGGGAGTCTGTAAACGTACATTTCATAAGCAGTGGGGGGATAGTTGCTGACCTGACGTCATCTATCATTGGAATCCGTTGGCCACTTGATCCCTTGTCCCCTAGACGGGCATAGTTCGACTTTGAATCACCGCTAAAGAGGCCTCGCAAGCGACCTCGAATCTGTGACCAGACTGAAGGACGGAGAAATCCGTCCAAATCTGGTAAGGCGCGAGGTTGGATGCTGGATGCACTTCACAATGTCTCGCGGTAAGACTTTGGACTCTTACAGGCTGCTAGCGTAGTTTGACTGTGGATCGTGTTGTCTACGTTCACTCCATGGGAGACAGAATTACACGATGTCGTTATAACTCCCTGGGGTGACAGGATTGCCCGCTGTAATTGACCAGTATTCAACGCGGCTACATACTCTTACTCTGTGTCGGACATATCGGTGTCGTCAAAAATATTGTTTTATATGTGATTAAAATATCTTTCGTTTTTTTGCATGAAAAACAACATTGAGTGTGCGGGAGAGGAGGGGCAGAGAAGGGGAGGGTAATTATAATACAGCAGATTTTAATGATGTTACAACTCCTAAATTATTAAAATTTATTTGATATCACAATCGACAAAAAATAACACGCAATTCAAGTATGTAAGCTCATTATTACAATTGACGGTCATGGGTGAATCGGCAAACACGCCTTAGACGCTATCAAAATCGCAAAATCATGTTTTATCATCATTAATCATCAACAACACAATGTAACCATATCTGAATAAGTTTTACGAAATGACACAGAGGCGTAAGGCAAAGAAAAGCAGTGATGATTTCGGTGGATGATTATGACTACATTCATCCAGCCCAAAATCGTGACAATGCTACATTATTAAAAGGTCATAAATATTTGGGTTTAATCATAGACAAGCACTTCTACTACATTAAGGTTCACGGGAATCGAGTAAGGTATTCCTAAAGTTGTTCTTCGATCTTGGAAACAATATGTCATACATATTTGATGAAATTCGCATGCATGGGGAAATTTTAAGGGGTAACAGCTCTTAAAAAACAACGAGCAAATAAAAAACTGAATTTTTGACTTCATTTGAATTTGAGTTTAGATGACGGTCAGGCTGGCCGCTGCTAGCTTTCTACCAACAGAGGACGAGCAAACCAAGGAATTTTTACCAGAGCTGCCATATGTATAACTTAAATCATATTTGGGCGATTATTGGCTCCAAATGGTTCCATGCAGCTTGGGTGGAGATGGCCTTCGTTGTGTTACCTTGGTCGTCCCAACTCACGGCTCAACTCCCATCTGCTAGCCTCCTCGAAGGGGAACTTTACCTGTCAGGTGAAGCTGTGAGCTCTGCCTGCGTCTGTAACCTACAGTCGGAGGCGGTTGGGATCAAAATTGCGGATTCGGGGGACATCTAGGACGAAACTTGGCGGTTTGCGTACCAGCCACGCTTACGCTATCCGGCGAATAACCGGGGGGGGGGGGGGTCTGGAAACGTATGTTTCTTAAAGAGTTCTGGAAACGTATGTTCTTTCTTTGGCTACCTTGATCGACAATAAATTCGAACTTGAATTACCGGTAACATCAGGTTGAGGTCGCGCAAGCGACCTCAAATCTGTGACCAGACTGGAGGATGGTGAAATCTGTCCAAATCTGGTAGTAAGAACGCGAGGACAGCCCGCTGGGTTGCACTTCCCAGTGCCTCGTGGTAAGGCTTTGGACTATTACGTTGGACTATTAGCGTAGTTTGACCGTGGGTTATGTTGTCCATCAAGGTTTTAGTTCACTCCATGGGAGACAGAATTGCACGATGTCGTTATAACTTCCCGAGGTGACGGGTTCGCCCTTAGTAATTGACAACCCTCAATGTGCGATTATTTTAGCAGTTGTAAGATGTATAATCGGAAGATCTACCAATAAGATCGTACATCGTACAAAATTAGTTACGTTCTATTTTGTTTCTTTAAAAAATCCTGAAATGTTTTGAAATATGTAGGCACCGACCACTTTTTAGACTGCTGTACGATTTCATGAACACATTCCTGGCCGCTTTCATGGACACATTCGTTGATGCATAAACGTCAAAGCGCCACCGTATTATATCAAAATATATGAAGGGTGCAGGAGTAAAAGTGGCTCATCGACATATTTGGCATTTTCAACGTAAAAATGACATTAGAAAGAAAATTTTTTGGCAATCGTTTGAAAAACTACAAAGATCGCGCTGATTGCTATACTATTAATAAAACACTATATTAGTTAAATAATTCCAGAAAATATTATAATATTTTTTCAAGAGCTAGTAGGGTTTTTTAATTTTCTACTTGCCTTTGGAAAAATATTTTAACCAAATATGGAATTAATTTATATGGTCAAACCATAAAAGATTTCATTAAGTACATATAACATCACTTTTTGATTTGTACCTAAATTTGAAATTTATTTTAAACTTGCTTAATGTCTATGGAGCCCCTTTTATTCCTGTTCCCTTCATATGTGTAAGATATGTATGATATTGTATGTAGAGTATATGTAAGATATTGATGGAAACTTTCCTGATTGTGTCTTCACTCAAGGTTATATCCGCGGCTGAGTAGCCAAGCAGGTAAGGCGTGGCCATCTTGGCTCTGTCCTCTCTGTGAGTATGACGTTGCTGCTGCGAGTATCACTACCGCTTCTGCAGAAAATGCGGCCTTTTTTTCAGCGGACCGGGAAAAGTGGTCTCGCTCGGGAACCGCTTTCACGACCACTGCCCGGCCTGACTAGTGTGATCTACGAGAGTACAGGATGGCATAGCAGAATCTTACATATTTAACCGATGATTAAGATTTCTTCGATCATACCCTGGGGCGTAGGTTAGAGAGGAAAAACTACTGGAGAAAATTTAAGCAGTCGCAAAGTGAAACGGAACATTCTAGACTAATTGTATTACACTTATATCTGTACGCTACATCTCGACTACGTCGAAAAAGCGTGTAGTCGATTTTTTGGCTAAACATAACATTCACCATTCATAACATTAACTAGACAATTCTACGCAATGATGTTTATAGGAATCAGGAAGTATATCAAACCAATCCTAAATCAGGTAATCAAGCCAGAAGAGAATGAAATATAGCAAATTACTGGGAAGAATCGGTTGTCACCCTATATTTTTTCTGGAAAACAGGCAATCCTCCCCCACGCTAACCCCCTAACCCCCCCCCCTCCCCCCGCCAATTTCCACCATCCGCCCGCCCCTCCTCCCTGATATTGATTGTATCGTGATTATGATTGCAAATAAATAAATACAAACGGAGCTGCCATGGAATTCACCGACCGGAGTCGGGCCCATCATAATACTATTTTTTACACTTCTGGGGGGTGAGCAGTGGATTCCGGACTTACGAACCGGCTGTGGTAGGTTTAGGACAGCTGTCTTGCCACATGTGAGCGTTCACCTTGCCACCCATTCACTCCCCCTTCGAAGCCATAGAATTTGAGATGCGCAAATCGCAGTTTTAGATAATTTTTCTAAGAAAGAGTTGATTATTTTTCTGGAAAGGCCAAGATCTTTAAAGAGGTGAAATAGAGATTTAGCTGGCAGGCCACGAGCGCCAACTTCCACCGCGTGAAGGTGAACAGTGAAGCCGTTCCGGGTTACGGCATTTGCAAGATCATGGTATTTATTTAATTTGTACTCGTGGTCTTTTGGGATATTTGATTCCCATGGAACAGTTAATTCTACAATAAGAGCCACCTTCCGAGATAGAGAGTAAAGAGTTATATCTGGACGGAGGGCTGTGCATCCGAGACTTTCAGGGAATTTATACTGCTTAGAGACCGAATCAACCTCCAGAATCCAATCTGTAGCTTTCTCGATTATTGAGAAAGGTTTTGTAGTTAAATGTTTTTTGCCTTTAGAGCCATCCCGCACAAACTGTATTGGGGGTTTGGAGGATACTGTCAAACCCTTGTTGGCACGAGCCACTGAGAGACTAATTACCTCGCGAATAACAGCGAGAACTTTGTCATGGCGGTAAGTGTACCGTCCTTGATCTAAGGCCACCTTGCAGCCAGCTAGAATGTGTCTAGCTGTGCAAGGGGTATTGCTACAGAGGGGACAAGAACTATCCTCGGCAAAGCTCCAACGAGCGAGGTTACTGGGGTCTGGAAGTGTATGCTGAAAGGCATTCAAATAAAATTTCTGCATCTCTGGCGTCCAGTCATAGAGCATTACCTTCCAGTGCATTGGAGGCGGAATGCAAAAGTCCCCAATTGTTGTCCAATCATTCTGGCATTGAAGGCCAATAGCATGAGCCATACTCTTGCTGTCGTAATCTCCCCGCAAAAGAGACTTCTTCAAGTCCACGTCGCTCGTGGTTGTACTGCCATACCCCAGACCAGTGCCATTCTGGCTGATTCCAGTAAGGAACTTTTTGTGGAAGTCTACGCGGGCTTGTAGATCATTTGAATCACTACGGCCACTTATTACGTGCTTCGATATTGCCGGATCTTTGGAATAGTATTTCCGTAGTATTAAAATATCTATATTATCCAATATGACATATAGCTTTTAAATTCGGCGGAATTATTTTGTCGCTTGTACATATAAGAGATATTCCAACCAAACCACATTTCACAATGTGGTTTCAGCCCAACGACGCATATGTGTACCGAGTTTCAAGTCTCTAAGTTCAATATTTCGAAATTGTACTTGAATTATGACTAGCTATGAATAATGGACCGATGTCCACCACAATCTTTAATTTTTGCCGTGATCAAATGGTGCCGGCATGCCAAATTTCAGCTCAATCGGCTGAAGCGTTTGAACGCTATCGTGGAGGAAGACACACACAGAGACACATACACAGAGACGCAGACAGACTTCAGTCTGAAAATGGTCCTTATAGTCGATGGGGGGGGGGGGGAGGGGGTTCAAAATGGATATTTCCGTCTTCATCTCAAAAGAACATTTTAGCGCGTTTACAATACTTTCCCTAGCCGTTGGTTGGCCGGGAAAGCAATTATCAAAAATAAAGCAATAAAAATAAAGGCTGTAATATAAGAAATGACAATAAAAAATGTGTACATTTAATTACTCGGTAAGGACGATGTTATTTTCAAAGTATTTTAAAATGTCGTTATACAAATAAAAGCAGTGAATAAAATCAGATTCATCGTTTTTGATTGCCTTTATAATTATTATTTTTAATAAAGGTAATATATGCAATTAAGGCAATTAAGTCGTGAAATGGTCGTGGAACGTTTTTGTGGAATGATCGGTTGGCGGTAACAGGTTATATTCCTGGTGTCATGCCGATATACTTCCTCGAAGGATATTGCCGAGCTCTTATTGCAATAAAATTTGCAAAAAGCTTCTTGCGCAAAAGTTGCATACACCGTCAATATCCCTCGTTTTCGAAAATGTTCACGACATGACTGCCTTGGACAAATACCCACTATCGCACTTATAGCTCTTTTCTGCAGAGTGATTACACTGTTGATGTGTGCTGCAGTACCCCATAGATGAATACCATAGCGTAGATGTTATTCAACCAGCTCGGCTGATATTACCGCAGGTCTTCATACAAGTCCTGATGCGTACGATGCGCCGAATAAACCCGTGCATAAGAGTCTGACGACAGTTTCGACATAACATGATTTATATGTAAATTCCAGAACTTTTCATCCAGGTGTAGTCCAAGGAATTTTCCTGATTTCGCAACTTCAACCGTGTAGTTAGTTTTTAGAGACGATTTCCTGCTGTTAAAATTTAAAATAACCGTTTTAGACCTATTTAGAGACATCTTGTTCGCATTGAACCACACATGAGATGTGTTGAAGTTCACCAAGAGATGTCTTGATATTAGCAGTGAGCTTATTAATGTTGTCAGCTTCAAATACGGTGCTAGTATCATCTACAAATTGGGTGATTTGACATTTAGATAAATTTATACTCAGGTCATTCATGTAAATGATAAAAAGCAATGGTCCAAGAATTGAGCCTTGTGTTCAATATTGGCGGTAAGTGTTTCGGAAGTTGCTACGGACTCAATTAGATCTCTGCTAATATTTTTTATTTCGAATTTCTGCATTCTGTTTGTAAATAAGTCTTAAATGGTTATTGAATAGGTTTAAGAATAAATAGGAATAGGTTATCGAGCAGTGGTCAAACTAACAGTGGTCGAACATATGACTTTACAAGCCATATGACTTTACAGGCCTTACAAGAATATTTACAAGCCAAATGTTCGACCACTGTTAGTTTCGCTATCATATTTGGAGTCCACACTTTAGAGAGAGAGTACAGAAGACATTTTACAAAGCTGCCGCGAATACCGAAGTATTAGCAAGCTTTAAAACACTAAAGCCGCACCAGCCGATTACATACGATCGCCGATCAAAAAGAAAAACTTCCATGGAAACTTGTATTTGAGAGACTTGATGTTATTTAAGTAGCATCAAGTCTTATCATATATTTGTATTGATCTATTATTTGTGATTTATTATTATTATATTTGCCGTAATAGGCTGATAAAATAATGTTCCCCTACCTATTTTAGTGGATCTTGTAAACAAGACATTGAGTTTGAGAATTGGAGGATCCTTGGTCTATCCTGTTTTTGCATTGTCTGTGATGATATCGGGCAACCCTTTTTAAGTATCGCTTCGAGTTTTTTTTTCTTGTAGTGTAGTTATCCTCTACTTTTTATTGTATTGTTTCTGCAAACTGATTTTATTATCTATCTATATAAAGCTCATAAGATACTTGAGAATATTTCTATAAAACACAATAAAGTTTTTTTTCGCCCACTCGCTGCTTTGCGAAGCACGTGTTTCGCGGCCGTTATAATGGCGCGTTTCATCATTGCGCATACGCATACAAGGTGTATAATTTTACGCCGACAAGATACATCGATAACGCATAACTACACCGGATTTTCTTTCACATGAATCTCATCATCACTTTCATGTTGAAGAATCCGATATCGATGCAATTACGAAATTATAATTTAAGCGAGGGGGCATGCTGTCGATGGTACCGGATGATATGCTCGTTCTTTGTAGTTTCGAAGAGCTCGTTCAAGTATGTTGTGTTGCGGAAGGTTCATATCTTTAAACAAGCGCTTCGAAACTACAAAGAGTATTTGATTGCTTTATCGATTACGGATGCCGTCGACATTAATTTCCTTGAAAAGTTCCCGCAGTGTCGCTCTGAACCTTGTACTATATCGTCGTATTAGCCCTTATAAATAATATAAAACCAAATTTACCGCGTGACTTTTATAGCACCCGAAGTTTTGCAACTGCCGTCATCCATGGTAGAATGAAGTTCTATCAATCGTCATCCGTTGTTCTGCGGGTAGGCGGCAAACAGCTGCTGTTACTGCGCAGATTATAACGTTGGTAGGGCGGCGAATTCAGCGCACGCGAATTTCGCCGTGCATACAACACTTACTGCGTTCGGAGATGGGCATAATATTCTAAGAAGAGGGTTCCACATAGTACAGAGTTTGAAACCGTCGTCTTTATTGAAGTTCGGCGTTCTTCTTATTTCAGTGGCTTCCCGGATCATGCGGAGAAAGTAAAATTGTTCTTTGGATAGCACAATGCGATTTTGAAACTGCACTCAGTGGTTAGTTCCGCTATCCAATATGTTTTTGCAGATCGCTGATTTTTCTCGCTGAACGTTTTCCACATCTATGTGATCTGACAGTCGAGTGGCTAATAGGCCGTTTCGTTTATCCAACGTAGGCTACACTACAGTTCCATTCGAATTTATACACACCCGGGGTTTGCAGTGGTATTACATCCTTTACAATCAGAATCAATATTTTTTTATGTCGGTTTGAAGATCGTTTTTGTACCGAATTTGTTTAGCATCTTAATTATTGTAAGAATGCTCGTGATCTGCTCGGTGTCTGAGTTTCGTCTGCATTGGATCGTGTACGTATCTCGTAATATTTTCCTAACTTTGCTGAAACGTCGGGTGCTATAAACTTCACGCGGTAAATTCGTTTTTGTCCTATTTTTAATGTCAGCCACCCGCGACAGTCTTCTTTTCCATTCGCCCTTTTTAGAGCACGAATATCCTTTCAGCATCAGCAGCTCTACCCCATAATGCTATGAAAGTAACTGAAGTAAATACTAGGTTCATTTCACAGAAGTACTACTTCGCATGATGAAATTATTATTACTATTTATTTATTTATTATTATTATTGTTATTTATTTGATTATTCGCTTATTACTAATCAACATTACAGTAAAACCAATACATTGAAAAGTAAATTTAATAAAGATACCACCGTAATTATACAAACAGAATGTCACTTATGTATTATAAGTGATCATATAAGAATAAATAATTAATAGCCTGTAATTTAAACGAATGAGGGTCGGCGGTAAAAATATCAAAATCTGGTGCCATCGAGTGAATTATCAAAGCACGCGGTAACAAGTTCCATTCCGTAAGGTTAGTGCGCGAGAATGGCTCCGCGAAAAGATAGTGCGATCGAGCACCAATATAATTATTGGGTACGAAAAGATCCACCTTGACTAGTAAACTTGGGTTATCAATTTTACCACGAATTAGATTAAAACATACGACTCGGTCAGCGTTTCTCTTCTGAGACAGAGAGAATTATAGCCATTTATGCCTGTGATATTACAGTAGGATACTACAATAGATAATATCCGTACTGCTTGAAGTAAAAAATCTCAAAAAACACTACTGTACCTTTGCCAGCATGAGGGTATAGGTATTTTCATGCGGATTCCAAATAGCTGCATTCGTTTCCGTGCAAATGAAATATGCCTGAAATATTCCATGAAATATGCCATAGCGAGGCTATTACTTTTTATGTTTTCATACCAGTGTTAGATACCATACTCAAGATATATTTCTCTCGTTGCCTACAGAGCCAGCAGCAAAGTCAGCATCAGCAGCAGCAGCAGGCGTCGCCGTCGCGCGCGCAGTCGCCGCCGCTCGCGTCGCACGCGGCCGACGCCGGCGCCGGCGCCGGCGCGGGCGGCGCGCCGCTGCGTCCGTCGCTGTCGTCGGCGCCGACGGCCGCGCCGCGCGACTCCCCCCACCAGCCGCGCCGGCACGTGGCCGACGGCCGACACCCGCTCCTCCAGTTTGCCCTGCATCACTTCAACCATACGCCGGAGTGAGTAGCGTGCACTTCTTTTATTACAAGCTTTATTTTAACTAGCAATGTTCGTATGTAAGTAAGTTGTCCGTTTCAAAATTTGCAAACCAATTTTCAACCACTTGCTGGTATCCGATTGAGCTGAAATTTGTCATACTTATGTTAGTTCGGTGATAGTACAATATACCGTCGAGCTGATTTGACGATAGAGCCGCGATATAGAGACTGGAACTCTCTGATGGAAATCGCTAAGATAGTCGAGTTTGGGCTCATTTGTTTTGTGGTCTTGAGTACTTTTCATTACTTTTGTTGTCATGAGTACTTTCAATTACACATGATGACGCGGGCCTGATGATAGAGCCGAGAGATTGCCACTGGAACTCCCCGATGGAAAGTAAAGCTTGTTTTAAAACAAAAACGTTTAATTTTATATCTTTTCTTAAAGCCCAGTGATATGCAAAAGGCACTTACCCGGAGGGTGTTATTAGTATTCTTACAAATGATGTTATTGCATAATTAGCCAAGACCAAAGGTATGATGTCAACCGGTGGTTGTCAACCGTGTCTTGGCGACGGCGCACTTTTAGTCGAGTCGAGTCACTTCGGCATACGGGCGGGTTTGAAGAGCGGGTAGATTTCCCTATTAGCGGACCGAACAATAAAAAAAAATACTACCTATTTTATATAGCAATATTGCACCAGATACTTTCTTATAATACCTAATCTATAATACCTTTTCATAAAATTATCTCCATTTGAAGGACATTAATAGATCATACTAAAATTATACCAAATTGTAACAAGGAACAACAAAGAACATACTTGTGTTTTACGTCGGGGCGCCAAAAAGGCCGGTCGACATTTTGCGGCGGTTGACAAATATGTGCGTAGCCGTTTCGGCCGGCTTCCAGATATATTAGGTATATAAGGATATAACATACATCACTAAGAAGATTAACTATTAGGTAACCAGAGAAAATTCATTATAAAAACGACATTGTTAGCATTTGCACAGTATACCCCAGTACTATGGTTTGTATGCAATTTGTATGCAAAATTGACCAAAAGGTACGGCGGCGTATTTGCACGCGAAGACTGGCTTCCGAAAGATTAATTGCCGAAGAATTTATCATGTATACCTTTATTTTATGACAAAATAAAATTATTGAAAGATTTCCAATCGTCCAAAACCATAAAATTCGTTTTGCCGGAAGCTAATTTACGGTACATTTTATTAGTAAACAAATGGTATCTATAACTTTAATATATTCCAAAAATATGAGAAAAGTATGAACATGAGACGTTATGAACAGCCTTACAGATACCGTTTTCGAGTTTACATCTCGCCTTGTGTAATGGAACATGGAAAGGTTGCCGTTAATATTTTACCTTTCCACAGAACTGCTTTATCGACAAAACCTTTCATTTCATCAGATGATGTCAGCATATTCTCATTTCGTTTCTACATACTTGCATTAAATTTATTATGATGCGCAAACAAATCCGTTGCGAAAGCCAACTTTGTGCATCAAGTTTCATTACTATGTCCACAAATGTAAAAGTTGCGTTTCCTTATTTGATAAAAAAATAACAAAAACCTGGTGGCACACCAGGATACTCGCGGCACACCATTGTGCCGCGATACACCGGTTGAAAATCACCGATTGTGAACAAACATTTATACAGCAATGTATTTGAAATAGTAATCAATTCATGGACGATACTCTATAAAAATGCTCAAAAAGGCCTTTTCTATGAGGTTCATAATAATCGCTTTAGAGCTATAAAATTAAAAATCTTTCGTTAATCTCAGAGTCAAAAAGTTAAAGAATACTTTAAACAAACGGAAACCCTTTCGAAATTTACGAGTTTTTTACTAAAATTCGGCATCAACTCCCATAGTAGCATAAGAGTTATTTTTTGCCCAATAATTTTGCTCAGTTATTCTGAACATTAACCGCTGGAAAGCCAGCCTTAGCGCGCAAAAAACTGCGCCGTAAATTTTTGGTCGATTTTGTAAATAAATACTGACGCGGGCGGCCGATCTCCGTATTTATGCAATTATGTAATTATATGCGAAAAAAGTCGCCTTCATTGAATAAGCCATCATTATATATTAATATACGTGTACTAACAACCCCTACAAAGAAATTTTTGAGGGTTGAAAACATGCCGTCGTGAGCTTCATTCCTACGGTTAGCTGTCTAATGGCAATTGTTTACTGTTTTACTGGCAACTGTAAAATTTCTGACATTCTGTTGTGGAAATGTATACTTCGTCCTATAAAAGAAGTTCCGAGTTTTTTTTCATCAGAACTCCGTAACTGAAACCTTTTTTCTACTTCTGGTTCTTATGTTATGGCGGTCACTCATCTCTAGATTATGAAACTTCATGAGATATTAGACCTTTATCTCAATATTCATCTAACATCTGTAGTTGAAATGTTTCTATTATACCTTTCAATTTGATTATGCCATGTGAGTGATTGATTATGCGGGTGTTAGGGTATTTAAGGTAATATAGCTTTACTTCGAAAAAAACTTATCAGAAAATCCTACCCTCACAAAAATCTTATCTTATAATGCAACCAGGTCTCCTGGGAGGCCATCAGCCATATCAGCCTCATACAAATATATGCCTATTATTTTTTTTCTTCTTACGACCAAAGCATGTAATACACATGCTCAGCCGACTCATTTTCTGCACCGCAAACCCTGCACTCGGAATCGTACGTTTCCTAAGCAGCGGGGGTAGTCGTCGACCTGACGTCATCTATCCTTGAAACGATCCGTTGGCGACCTGTTCCCGTGTGATATTGATGGGCAAAGGGCGCCTCAATCCGCGATTAATTTGAACTGAATTACCGCTAACGTCAGGTAGAGGCCGCGCAAGCGACCTCGAATCTGTGACCAGACTAGAGAATGGAGAAATCCGCCCTAATCTGATAGCGAGGGCGCGAGGTTGGCCCGCTGGATGCACCTACGGGCCGTTGGTGTAGCTTGGCTGTGAATTGTATTGTCCGAAAAGTCTTTACGTTCACTCCATGCGAGACAGAATAGCTCGATGTCGTTAAAACTCCCCGGGGTGGCGGGTTCGCTCGTAGTAATTGTCACCCCCTCGATGACTCCCCATTGCCTTTAAAGGCTCTCAAGTGGACCTGTATAAACACATTTGAATCGGCAAGTAAACGCAACAAAGTATCATCCAAAAAAATAAAAAAAACATCTCGTGAACATAAGCATTAGTTTTTTCCACGCCCTGAAAAGTTTGATTATCAGCGTGTACGAGGTCTCACATATAGAGCGATGATATGTAGCTAGCTATCTCTTTCACGCATTTCATTCCCTTAATCTAAATCTAAAGTGTATAAAATTTTTATAGTGTGTCGGTATCTCTTTTTCTCGTTGATAATGAGCGAGAATCGCCTGCGTTGTGTTGTGTGTGCACCTTTGCACAGCAAGCCATTTGTGTTTCGCATGCATCTTGACAAATTCCCGCTTGTAAATCAGACGGTTTCCCGTAAAGGGTAAACGCTTTTAGTCGACCGCGGATCGTAAAGTTAGTTTCTATTCTGAACACGCTCGTAAGTGTTGGCTTTGCGTGCGTGGTGATCGTCATTTTAAATATCGCGGTCCAGTAACACAGAATTTGAGTACATACAGTCAATTGTAGAGGTCGTAATTTTTCAAATAATCAGTGCACTTTAACCTTTCGGAAGTCAGCCATCGCGCACAAAATCGGCACCGAACATTTTTGGTCGTTTTTGTATATTGTCTCTCGTTACCTACCTAATCATTAATCGTGTTAGTCATGTATATTTTTTATTTTTTTTTATTTCAAACCAGTTGATAGGAGTTCCTACACTTGGTTATGTCAAAACTAATAAAAATAACAAGTATAATATTTAAATAAATACCTATTAAGGTATAAGATATGAACGTCGGTATTGCAAGGTATGAACGTTGAACATCCAAGCGCAGATTTTCTAGGTTATATATGTAGAGGAGACAACATTTTCCAATATTTTCAATCAAAATTCTTACATAATTTCGTAAAATTTTCATGTGGACAATAGTACTAAATAATCAAACAAATATTGGATAATTTCACAAATTATCATACGGGAAGATATTTTAAAGAAAAAAACACAAATACAAACAAATCAGTAATAATAATTATAGTCAATAGCCAATAGTTAGAAGAAGAAGAAAAACGCAATTTTAAAATAGTCAATAATAGAAAGAATAAGGAATAATAATAGTCAAGTAGGTCAATAGAGCTGCGAAAAATTGATATTGTCGAAATCCTCAATGCTATAAATGGGGTTTTTAGTCAAAATACCCTGTACCTTTTTCTTAAAGTGAACCTCCCCAAGGCCCCTGATGTGTAATGGAAGTTTGTTGTAGAATAAGTAAGATTGGCAGAGAAAGCTATTCCGAACCTTACTCAGTCCCACCTTAAAATGTCGCAAGTCCCCTTTATTTCGCGTATTATGCGAATGAATATTTGAGTTAGTTGAGGTAGTCTCGATATTTTTTCTCGTATACATGATGTTTTGGTATATATACGCGGCGTACAAAGTCATGATACCAGATTCGATGACGTACTGCTTGCAAGATGTTAGCGAAGATATTGAGAACAGATTTCTAATCGCTCGTTTTAACATCCTTATAACATTTGCCGCCATTCCCCAGAACATGTATTTATGTAATACATATGGAGGCTGGCCGAAATGGCTAAGCACCTGTTAACCACCGCAGCCCCCGATTGGCGTTTTTAGGTACACAGGATAGCGCTAAATAAAACTAAAAACATGTTTGTCTTTTGATTTGTGAAATTAACGGTAATTAGGACAATCATAATCGCTAAGTGTTCGCTCATTTTGAGTTCCTTCGTATCACCTGCGTGTATCAGGGTCAATTTATGTCTAGTGTACTTGGAAAATGAATTTGGAACTGGAAAATTTATTTTTAGTTTTTAAGAATTGAGGTTACCTGTTTATATTTACCATTTCTTTATACACGTAACATTCTTATAGTATTATATGTTTACCATTGTTTATTTTACTCGGATTTAGCGTTGTTTGAGTTTTTCAGAACTTTGTTGATAGTTAGGTCTTGGTTGGCAGATAAATGTATTAGGTTCAATACGATTTTAGGCCATTTTATTACAGCTTCGATTAGTTTCGTATATTTTTTTTTTGGCAAAGGATATTTTTTTGCCAAAAAAGAAACCATGTTTTTTTATGTTTTTTTAAAAATACTTTATTTATTTATTTTTTATACATTTAGCCACATTGTTATCAATGTTATAAGTAACTCGGGTAAATTGATGATCACGTAATGGCAGCAAATGCTTAGTACCCACCTAACTAGGAGTACTGTCCCGTATCTAGGCGGGTCGGAGTAAATAATTAAAATAAGCAATAATAATTATGTAACAATTAACCTAACTAACGTAAAGAAAACGTTTTAATTTTAGAATTATTAAATGTACTTAAGAGCGTGTTAGCATTTTTCATGCGTAAATCAAGAACTTGGTAGTTTTTGAAGTGATTTTGGTCATATAATTAATCGGTTTAGCTTCTTTTGACTTCAGTCATCGTAAACACCATATATATTTATTTTATCTCTATTGGATAATTATTATAAAATTGGATAATTGACTTAGTAAACAGTGGATTTCGAAAGCGCGATTTCTAGATGACGCGCAAAGACTCAATTTTGAAGTAATATTACACCAATTATTATTACTAGGTAAGAAGGTAGGAAATATTAATATGAAGGAACATATCGTGAAATTTAAAACGTATTAAGAAAAGTTCGACTTTAAAATCATAAACTTGTATTTTTATCACGTCTAAGAAAGTCAATAATCTAGAAATTGACTACAAGAAAATAAGTTATATCTCATAATCTAGAAGTCATTTGACAACATAAATAATTTTATACGTAAGAAGAATGATTGTACTATAAATGTGTAAAAAAGAAAAAATATCCGTCTTCATATTTTATTGTAATAATTTTTCAAAGTAAGTATAAAATCGTGTGCCTTGAACGGTCTAAAATCATTCTCGCTCTGGCGCTCGTCGACGCAGGGTCTATGTCGGTTGATCTCCCACCACCACGCAAGTGCCGCGCGTAATATTTACGTAAATTATAGTGCGACTAAATAATTGTGATCCCTAAGTATTTTGTATTTTATTTATGAATCTGAACGAGGCTATTCATTTACGCAATATTTTGATTTATAGTGGACTAAGCTTATAACAGCTGTACTTAACTTATATTTATTTTCTCTACAAACGTGTTTTGATTCTACTTACAGAACATGGGTAGAAATGAATAAAAATATTATTATGGATCAAAAAAATCTGTGATGTCACGAAAATGTAACATGATTAATAATTTGCAGAAGGCAAGAGAAGCTGCGTAATATCTATTTAATTTTAAACAGGGTGTCAATACATTTGTGTAAGTTATTGTTTTTGTACCAACATAATACTCGTAGTCATGTAAATGACAAATCTATTAGCGGTCACCCATCAACCGCAACAGTTTATTTTTACCCGACTACAACAAAGTCAAAAGGAGAGTTATTATTTTAGCAGGCTATGTAAGCATGTTTGTATGTATGTATGTATTTAAGTATGTATGTTCATCTGTTGCCTCATATCTTCAAAACTTCTAGTCGTATTTTGACAATCGAGGTATTGTGAGATTCGAGACAATAAATGATCTCAAACATTATCAATAATATGGACATGCCTTCGGGATCGGCATTTTTTTTTATTATCTTAGGTTATTGAAAGCCAAATTCTACGCGGAATATTAAGTAAAACTACGTAATAAGCCAAATAACTACTTAAAACCTAACGATAGTAGATTTTTAATGTAGACACCTAGTTAGTAAATTACCCTTCTTTATCATTATACTAATGTTCCCTGAATTACATTTTTTTAAAATGTGTGATTCGTTAATAATCTATGTATTGCAATTGTTTGTTTAAAGACCTGCATTAGCTAAACCAATTTCAATAGATCTTGTAATGTCTCAGAAGTTGGGGTTATCATTTTTACGTAACTATTTAGAGTAACTATTAATTAATGATTGTCAGTAAGTCAATAATTACTTAATTAGGGTACACAGAGAAATTACAAAATGGTCATTAGTGATGGTATAAAATGACCGTGATGTCCAAATCATTATTATTTATACCATCACTAACGACCATTTTGTAATTTCTCAGTGTACCCTAATTAAGTAATGATTGACTTACTGTCAATCATTAATTAATAGTTACTGTAAATAGTTACTTAAAAATAATAACCCCAACTTCTGAGACATTGTTAGGATTACAAGATTACAAGATATATTGAAATTGGTTTAGCTAATGCAAGTCTCTAAACAAACAATTGCAATACATAGATTATTAACGAATCACATAATAAAAAAAAATAAAAAAAATAGCGGCATATGTTAGACAAACTGCTACAAAAAAAAATAAGATTTACATAAGCATCGTGTTTGGTATCAAATAAAAGGTCTCAATGAGTATAATTCGAAAACATGTACCGTAAACCACGAAAATATGTTAGTAGTCGGGATTTAGGTCTTTAAACTTTTTACTTGTTTAGAATGCATTACTATTACTTACTTGTTGAAATATAAGAGGTAGGTACACCGCCATGAAATATTGGTATTTTTTTATTCTGCGGATTCCCTAATTTCCTTAATAATCGTCTTTTGTTTTTCGCTCAGATCAAAATTAATAGAATCTTTAATAAATACTAAAACCCCCAATGCACCCTCAACTGTATCTTCTGCCTCGCCTCTTAGAGATATATCGTAAGTTGAAAATTGTAGTTGTTTTTAATCTACTAAGTGAACTTTTTATTTTTTTTTATTTTCTTTAATTAGCGGAAGTTACAAGTCAAAAGATAAATAAAAAATAACTTTTACAGTAAGTCGAAGGAAACCGCACTTACGTTTATTTTGGATATTTTTTAGGTTTAAAATTCCTTAGTTGAAGAAGAAAATCCCATTAATAGAGAGAATTTTTCACTTTACGTCACGTGACGCCTTTATGTTAAAGCCCTTCCAGTTGAAAGTACCTATTGCAAGCGCCAACTATTAACGCGCGAGCTGTACAGCGTCTCCCTTTGTCTTACCGCGTTGGGTTGTTGTCGTAAAGATATGCAATTATGTAATATATCAAGAATTGCGACCGCTAATATAGTTCCTGTATAACCAAATAATAATAATATAACATCCTATTAGCGCTTTATTCTAATAAAAGACGAGCTTAAAGAAATAAAATCAATCGAAATCAATTGTTTTTATTCAGTGTAAATATATTGCGTACACATACTGAATGTCAAAACACATTAATAGTAGGTACTTACATTCCGTCTTATAATATTTTTTTCTGATGAATTCTAAGAATAACATTCGACTGAAAAGAACCGCCAAAGAAAACCAGCGACCACTTTTTTGGTGATATTATTGTGAAGATTAAATTTTAATTACTTCAATATAAATGCATATATTTTTTAATGTTTCAAATGTTTGTAAATATATGTAATGTTTCAGACATATAACATAATGACATTGCAATCATATATAAACATAGGTACTATTAGAACCTTACCTATGTAATCGCCATTTTCTCACACTGGCCATTTTGAAATTGAATGAAATCTTTGGTTAGATTTAGAATTACAAATCCAATTAAAGTTCAATTTTAAAATTGCTATTCATTTCTGTGTGCGTTTTCGTATATTATTATTATTATTATTATTATTATTTATTCCGTAGCCGGCGATTGGTGAGGGGGTCGCCCTCGCAGCCAATACGCTGCTGTCGGTGCCGCTGGATCTCGTACTCCATTCACCATTCGCTTCCATTCTTGACGATTTTTTGCCACGTCTCGAGCATCCCTAGCCGATAATCGTTGATTTTTAAGGTCGTCTTTGATGTTATTTAGCCAGGTTTTCTTCGTTGCCGATCGCTAATTTCTCCATTCTGTTGGACGGTCTCGCCAAAGAAGTTTACGTGGCAAGCGATTATCGTTCATTCGGCAAACATGGCCGAACCATCGTAGTCGACGTTTTTGTACTTCTTCTTCGATCGTTGTTACTAGATCGAAGTATTAGTGTTTTCGTGTAAGTATCGAGTTTTGTTAAAATCATTCATCCTGTATTTTTGACGATTTCTACAACTAACGCTCTGCAAGTTTTTCTTTAAAAAATTCTTCTCAAATAAAATATTAACCGCCCTACCCATACGAACGTACGTGATACATCCGCTATATTATCGCCCAAACGCAAGAAGCCGTATCCCTTATGTTCAGGAACAAAAAAAATATATACTCGAAACCCATAAAATATAGTGATACATCAAATTGTTCCTACGATTCTAAAGTAGGTACATCATCTCGTTTAGTATTTCGAGGACACAAAACAAAGATTTTTTACCTACTTTTTTAATAATAACTGAAAGCTAGGTCGGTTTAAAGATACGAAGCTAAAATTTACAAAAACGTAAGAAAAATGCTTATTTATACATCAATGTGACCTTTTCATTCGATTATCTTTAAAAGTATAACAAATGAAATATTTTTAGAGTAGGTATTACCTATATGTGACCTCTAGAGAAGTTTGTCAGCTTCCACCGTAACCAACTTTCACTTCTTAGCTACGACTTTTAAGTCCTTAGCGTAATCGGTAGAGGACCCCCCCCCCCCTCTCCTTGACCCATGGTAAGTGGGTGTCCTTCATTAAAAAAAGAACAAGGCTACACTGAGACCATGTCAGCCAATGTTTATGAAATTGGAAACTTGAACTTATAAATAGGTGTTCTGCCATTACGTAAAAAATGTTAGGGTATGTTTACAGTAGCACTAGTGTCTCATTCCTTTCGTAGTGACCTATCGTATTATTTTATTTTATTTATTTATTTTATTAATTTACAATAACTTCATATATTATGTCATATAAACACCATTTACATAATATGGTTGAGTTGGGAGAAATTGAGCACATCCTATGGTGAAAATGTTTATCCGCATTCCTAACTAGGTCAGAGACCCGTATCTAGGGATGCTGATTTTTGTTTAATTGTATCGACGAGCTGACTCTTTTGATATTATGAACTTAAGTTTCATTGCATAATACATAAGAATATATACATATATACATACGCATACATACACACATACATAAATATATATATATATATACATACCTACACATATATATACATAGCAAATAATACACGAGATTTGATATTAGCACCGGAAGAGTCGCACAGTGACTATACGCTACCTAGGAAGCGGAGGTTAAAGCAGGACGGCGTTCCTACGCAGGGTTAATGTGAGGTTAAACACTCGCGAGAACGAACGGGACACGGCCATTCGTCACCTCCTCTAACCAGACAGACAAACATAACAATTAAGTGCAAACAGTATGATAGTAAAATGTGCGCAATCGTGAAAATTTTGTGAAATGTGTGAATAAGTATAGAATTGCGTGAAGTTACCGATTTGTGGGAGGAAAGATCGATTATGAATGCGTGTCTACGACTGTGCGGGATGTTTCCAGCCGCTGTAAGTTATTATATGCATATAGAAATCAGTCTAGCAATTAATTGAATTTATTTAAATCATGTAAGACACATATTAAGCAATTTCGTCTTCGCAACGTCGCTAGGGCCGATTGAATGTACTCGTAATACGTGATAGTCAACCGATTTCCTCGGTGTATGGCATTAATTTCCTCGGCTTCACAATTAAAGGGTTGCGGGAAAACGATCAATGTATTTTTTTGTGAAAATGGGATACTAATGCCGTCTTGTAGCTACAAGACACTAATGCCGTCTTGTAGCTGAATTCGTTCCGCAACGAATCGAAGCATGAATCAATTTTGGAAAAAAAGCCCATAGTCTGCCCTTAAATAAAGGAAAAAGAAAACGTGTGACGGGATCAAGACTGATCAAGGTCCACGCGGTGACGCTGGACCTTGATCAGTCTTTCCTGTCAGGGGGCCTATTCTTGAAAAATTTAGCATGCTAAATTTGTCTATGGTCCATGTAAATCAAATGGACCATAGACAAATATGGCATGCTAAATTTTTCAAGAATTGCCCCCCAGGTCTTGACGTGGAGTATCTCGATGACCCTCCGGTTGACGCTGAGGAGAAGCAACTGTAATGGGAAATACTGATCAAGGCCAATGGCTTTTCACTGTTTAGTTTTTTTCGGATGTATAATAATTAAAGTAAAATATATATTTTGTTAAAAACTCATAATCTTTAAATTTTATTCTCCTTCTATTACAGTTTTCGGTATAGTTTGAGGTATAGTTCAGGTAAAATATGTTTTTTCTTAAGAAAAATATATTTACAGACCGAATACATTGTTTTCTCACTCAAACCCATTCTAAACTGTATTTTTAGAAGTAAAAATGGAATTACTATAATTTTCCAAAAGTAGATATTAATCATTATTCCCAGTGACCCTTCACATAGAAATCAATAGCTAATAATTAATTAGATTTATTCAAATCGTGAAGGATGCATATTATACAATTTCGTCTTCGAAACGTCGCAAGGGCCGATTTGAATGTAATGTATGACATATATAGAGTTGTCAACTACAACGGGCGAACCCGTAACCTCAGGAAGTTTTAACGATTAGTCGTTCTCTCTCCCGTGAAGTGAACGCGGAACAAACCACCGCTACGGACGGCGTGCCTCATGACAACTGGCGCAATGTCCTCCACTCCTGGAGCAGCTCTAGATGCACTGCTGAACTTACCGCCCCTACACATTCATTTGCAACAGGTGGCGAAAGCCAGCATGTACAGGCTATCTGCCCGAGAGAAGGTAAACTGGATCTCACAAGCACTAAGATCAGTTCTTGACTCAGTCAGTGAAAATCCAACCCTCAACATGGTATCAGACACCATGCTCCCACTCCTAAACTTTGGAAAACTTTTTACAGTGGAACTGCCGCCCAGAGACGACTGGCTAAAAAGCCAACTGCAATGGGAGGCCGGTAGCCTTAAATGGTATACTGATGGGTCCAAATCGGGACTTGACGTAGGCTGTGGTATATATGGAGAGCGACCAAACTTCAAAAGAAGTGTAAACTTGGGAAAATACGCCTCCATATTCCAAGCGGAGGTTTACGCCATTATTGAATGTGCGGATATCAACCTCCAAAAGGACTACGCCAACCACCGTATCTATATCCACTCGGATAGCAAAGCAGCTCTTATGGCACTAGCCTCGAATACCATTAATTCAAAGCTAGTGCAAAACTGCATATCACTACTGAATTCCCTGGGCGAAAAGAACAGGGTAATACTAAGATGGGTTCCCGGCCATGCAGGAATCGAGGGAAATGAAAAAGCCGACGAACTTGCTAGGACGGGAGCAAAGGGAACGTTATACGGCCCTGAACCCTGCTGTGGCGTACCAAAAAGCCTTGCAAACCTAATGCTCAAACAAATGTGTTTAGAACAATCCGTCAACCACTGGAACAACACGCCAGGGTTGAATCATTCCAAAGCGCTCATTAAGCCTTACGACCGTAAGACGGCCCGTGAGGCCCTATCGCTAAATAGGAACAATCTACGCATACTGGTAAGGGCGCTCACGGGGCATTGTGGCCTGAACAAACACATGTTCAACCTCAAGCTCAAAGACACAAAAATGTGCAGGTTCTGCCAAGGGGCAGAGGAAACTCCCCAGCACCTCATGTGCGAGTGTGGCCCGCTGATGCGTAAAAGATACAACCACCTGGGTGGTCACTACCTCCAACCTGAGGAGGTAAAACAATCTGGCGCCAAAAGCCTGCTGCGGTTCTTGAATGACACGGGGCTTAGCGCAGAACTATAGTAGGTGGCGAGCACAATAGATCAGCAATGGTCGCAGTGTTACAAGGCTCATAAAGACCTTAGAAAAGCCCCACTCAACAAATAAAAAAAAAAAAAAAACCACCGCTAAGCTCCGCCACATGCCCGTAAGAGGCCAACGCCTTAACCGAGAGATAACTAGGTGTGTTACCCAGCGGGCTTACACTCACGCCCTTACTTCCAATTGCGACCAGATTACACCGGTCTCTCGATTGGTTACGAGTTCGAGGTCGCTTGCGCGGTCCTCTTCCTTACGAAGCGGTGAAACGGTGTATACCGAATCTATCGCGGACCACGGCATCCTTTGCCCGGCTGTTCACCCAGGATAGGTTAGCCGATGGTCGTTTAAGAGCAGTCGCCGTAAGGTCAACAACTACCCCCGTACTGTTTCCAGACTCCCCCGATTGTTAGTCAGAACGCACAATCGATTGGCTTACGCCGCATGGTGCGCAAACCGTCCATGTGCGCCAGAAGGTTGACTCCTGGGGAAACTAGTCTTAAGGCCAGTCCTACCCGGGCTCGCACTTGATGCGTGGATGCCGCCAGATGGGTGTTGACCCGTGAGTGTCACCGGACGCGAACAAATGGGTCTTCGTGGCCAACTCAACAAGGGTCCATTAGCTCCCATGTAATACAAACAATTAAAATCAAAGCGTTCCACCAGAAGAGTTCAGACTTTGATGCTGCAGTACGCAACTTTTTACACAATCTGTTTTTGTTTCAGCTGAAATCAACTTTAGCTTGAAATAAAAAATAAAAAAAATTGACTTTCACGTTTCATGAAGTTTTTATATATTTTTTTATTTATAAAATAGGCCAGTTGGTAGAAATACCTACTCTTGGCGTATCCATATTGATTTTACATGATTATGTGGTCTTATTTGGTATAATTAATTTTTGTATAGATTGACTATTTTTAAAATTGTAAAAACAATTAATAATTAAATTTATAATAAAAATATAATATATACTAAGAATAATTTGAGCTGCTAAAAACCTAAAAAAGTAGATATTAATGAAAAATACAGTCAAATTACGTTATTAGAAAAATGGCGCAATAGAAATAGAATAACATCTACGACTGGTATTACATTATTAATAATATAACACGAATTTATGCGCGAAGTTTGTAGCACCCAACGTTTCGGCGATGTTGCAACCACCAATGTCCAGGGTTTCGTTTCATCTTATTTATTTTACGTTTCAGCTCAACAACAAACATTTTTGGTGTCTTGTTAATGATATATGAGCCCGAATGTATGTACATATATCTGCACGCTGCAAACCGCAGACAGCTGCAAGCGTTTCTCTTGCATTTTCCTTTCCGGCCCAAGGGAAAGTCTCGTAAACGCGGTAAAAAAAACGAGACGGAGACGGAAATATCTATTTTGACCCTCCCTGAGACGATTAGAACCATTTCCAGACTGAAGTCGGTCTGTGAGACTATGTGTATGTGTATTCCTCCACGATAGCGCCTAAACGATTCATCCGATTGAGCTGAAATTCGGCATGCAGTCATCAAAGATTGTAGTTGAAAACGGCTCAGCAGAGGGCACGCTAATCATACTTCAGTCTCGAAATATTGTAGTTAGAGATTTGAAATTCGGTACACAGATCATGCGTCGTAATGCCGAAACCATATTGTGAAATTTTGCTTGAAATATCTCATATACCTACAAGCAATTTTTTTTTCTTATATTGGATTTTCTTTGCTGGAAAATTTTCGAGCAGCTAGCTCTATTTGTTACCCATATTTGCCACTATTTAGCCGCGGCTGGGGTTCGTATATTCGCTTAGATGCCGACGGATGCTTTCGAAGATTTTTCACAGGATTTCCGCTAGGTGGCGATACTTTTTTTTTGTTTTTTTTTTGTTGGTATATTTCGGTTTTGATTTGAATAAAATTAAATGTTATGGTTATAAATTCCAATGTTGTTTACTAAGATAACGCATTTTCCAGCATTTTTATGACAGTTGCTGTTGCTTTTGTTGATTCTGGGAAGTCTTGCCGGGAAAGTCCAGGGGTGACAAAGGTTTTTTTCCCTTTTGACAATTATTTAAAGGAAGAGGGATATCGATCTACATACTCAATAGTCCCCGCTGCACTGGTAGTTAATGAACCTTTTCCTCCGCGGGCGTTGCTGTATAATTATCTATCTAATTGCGGCCACATTTCAATCGGCACACATTCCTTACTGCTCTAATGGACTTTCGATGCAATTGCTCAAATAAATGCTTGATTCTGCCGTGCAGAACGAACGGCGCTTCTCAAACACTTATGTCCATACGGTGCACTTGCCATTTCGCATGGCTACTGCGCGATATTAGTATCTACTAGATCCAGAAAACTTACGCTGTACTGAAAACTGATCTGTGAAGTCTGATATGTGATCACACGTCTTCAGGGATTTAAGCAAAGCGATTATACGCTTTTTGCGTCCTTTCAATCTTATCAAGCGACTCCTCAGAAATAATTGTTCCATTTAGCATTTAATACAAAGAGGGAGGAAGTTTTGCACTCGTTTAAAAGAACTGAGACTTGCAAAGACTTTACGTTTGACCTTTATTACTTGGGGATGCTAAAATATGTTTTATCAATGAGTGTGGCCAGGTTTTTTACAGTACTGCTGTAAGAAACAACGATGTTGTCAAAATTGATAGGAGGGAGTTTATTCTCTCCGGTAGAAAGAAAGTATTGTGAACGCGCTTTTTTTTTCGAGATGAATACGGATTTATACATTTTGACCCCTCCCGAGACGATTAAGACCATTTCCGAACTGAAATTTGTCTGAGTGTGTGTCTTTGCGCATGTTTGTGTGTTTGTGTCTATTCCTCGACGATAGGGTACACTTAATAAAGAGTATTATTTGCAAGTTTTGCGCAATTTAGTCGAGAAAAATCGTAGAAAAAGATCAGAAGTCATATGGATATTCCACCACGATAACGCTCCGGCACACACAGATCAACTAATTCGTCTGTTTTTGGCCATGAACAATATGAATTTCATGCCACATCCTCCATATTTCTCGATATGGCCCCTTGTGATTATTTTTTGTAACCTAAATTGAAAATGACGCTTCTAGAAAAACGTTTTGAGTCCATATAAGACATAAAAGCAAATTCAAATCAAATATCTGTCGACGGGCCTTGCTAGAGGCCCGTGACATCTTCCACTAGGCATTTTGCCTTTTCGTGGGGTTTCACGTGAGCCGGGCCCATTGGCCCGGCTTTCTGGAATGGCGTCACAGGGCTTTGTGCCTTGTGGCAAGACTCATTGTTATGTGCTTAGGCACCTTATCGGGAAGGATTGTGACGGGAGGTGGTAATGACATCTTTTGTGGCAAGGCTGCTGTGCTGCGATACCCGCGCTGGTGGTCCGTTAATCAAGCAGACTGCGCGGGTACGGCTTCCGGACATCTGGTGGCCTGGTGTGCAGAGGAGCGAGCTGGCGGATGTGCTCGTGAGGTGAGGTGTCGGCCCTGCGGTACATAGCGCGCGCGAGGCGCTTTACGTGTTCCTCCACGGACTCTGTTTCGCTAAAATCGCGTTCCAGAGTCGCATTTCGGACGTACCAAGGGGCTCCCGACACTTTTCTTAGCCCCACGTTCAGCACTCGCTGGATGTTACTCCGCTGAGATGCCGAGATGAGGTGGTACCAGGCCGGTGCCGCGTACGTGAGTTTCGTCCTCACGTACATCTTCAGCATCAGCAGCCGTGTCTTCGCCGGGATCGCGGCCGAACGGAGAACGGGCAGCAGCGCGTAGAAGGCGGATTTCGAAGCGGCAATTGTTGCTTTCGCATGGTGCGCAAAGTTAAGGCGACGGTCGATATGCACCCCGAGGTACTTGACCGTGTTCTTCCACGGTACCGGGGTGCCGCCGAGTTTCACCGGCTCCGGGTAAACTTTGAGTGAGCCGGTGATGATCGCTTCGGACTTAGCCGCGTTAACGACAATCCGCCATTTCCTTAGCCATTCTGGCATAAGGTCTAGTTGCTGCTGCAGTTTCTTGGCCGCGACCTTGATGTTAGTTGAAGTTGCCATATACATCGCGTCATCCGCGAAAAGCGCCAGCTCCGCGCCGGCGCTGAGCGGTATGTCATTTGTGTAGACACCGTATAGCGCCGGCGATAGGCAGCTTCCCTGCGGGACTCCCGCCGCGATGGGACGAATTGTGGACTGCTCGCCCTCCACCGCGACGAAGAACCCTCTTCCGGAGAGGAAGGAAGCCACCACGTTACGGAGCAGGCGCGGTGCCGTGGTCTGTGTCGCCAGCTTGTAGCGGAGGCCCTCGTGCCAGACTCGGTCGAACGCCTTTTCGACGTCCAGGAAGACGGCTGCCGTATGCTGGTGCTTATTGTAGGATTCCGTCAGGCGATGTACTACCCGCGTGAGTTGCAGGGTAGTCGAGTGGCCCGTACGGAATCCATACTGCTCGTTGCGCGGGCATAAAAGCACAATCGACACGGCAGCTGGAGGCCGTACCAAAAGGTTCGTTTGTTTTAACTCCTTATTTGTATTTCACAATGGGCGGGTTTATTATCATACGACAATCTCTTACAACCAACCCTGCTATAAAGTGTTCATATGTATGTGTGCGTGTAACGCGTGTGTACAAGTGTCTTGTTATTGCATTCAATCGACGGAATTGAAATACAATTCCGTTAATTTTATCCCAACGGAAAATGGCTTACGATTTAAGATGAGGCGACCTAACCACTATGCAATCTAAAGCGCCTTTCAGACATGTTTTGAAGGACATGTAGTCCAGGCCGAATTATTCGAAGGGGATCTACAATATGGACAAATAAACCACCACTTGAGAAAAAAATCTAATGGTCGTTACATTTTGATTATGACAACATTTCAGATAGAGATAGTATAATAAATAGGCAGAAAAGGAGAGGGGATAACGTTGGATGTCTCGAATTTCGCGTCGCACAGTTTGAGAAGTGGTGCGTCCGCTCCGCTGGATTTCTTCTCCGATATGATGAGCACGTGGAATTCGGCGTTGTCGCCCCGCGATCGCGCTCGCAGCAGCCAATTGTCTCTTGTCTCTTCTATCCATCCGAGCGCACACTTTTTCCTAGCGCTCGGACACGCGACGCCCGGTGGGCGCTCGTTTCAGTCAGTCGGACGCAGTGCCGCGCGCTTCGAACGACGCACGGCGCGCACTCCGCGAAAAACCGCTGAAAAACATTCCGAATCGATTAAACAATTCCTGAAAAAAAGTGTTACTGAAATCGCAAATCGAGTGAAAACTAGGCGTCGAATACGCAGTGGGCGCATCGGAAAAGCATCGTAACTCCGAAATATTTCTTTAAAGTGTTTTAAAAGTGCATTTCAACGAAGCATCTGTAAGGATTGGGTATATATAGTGGCAGACGTTTAGTTAGAACTTTCATATGTATATAGAAGTTCAATATTACGAAAGTAACATAATTATTTTTCATGCCTACATACCAGAAGGAAAAGTGGGCCAAATAAGGATTTTCAAACGAATGTTCATGTTCACAAAAAAAAAAATAATTCAAGCTTCAAATAGTTAATCCACTCTGAAAATTTGAGTCAACCATCAAAATAAAAAAAAAATAATAGTAGCAATTTTAATGAAAGTGGGATAACTATGTTTTTCTTACAATTCATATCTAATACGTGTCTTGGTTTATGTAATAATAATAATCATGAAAAATTAAAATAATAAAATCATTTGTTGATATGTATATTGTTACAAATTAGTATATTATTGTGAACGGCGTTTTCCATGATTGATTACTCAACGAGATCCTACAATCAGATTTGTTTTGTTAGTCACTCTCTCAGAAATTCCGAAAGCTAGGCAGATGTTAAATCGATTAATCGTTCAATCGATTGTGTACATTATCTTGGGGACAGAGGAGATATTTTGATTTTTCCAAAAAGATTAGGTATCTACAACAATCAAATAGGTAGAAATTACCGAATAATGATTATTACTATTACTATTATATATTATACTCCATTACTATTACTATCATTATTATTCTAATATATAATCATTAAGAATAATGATTTATATATTAGAATAATAATGATAGTAATAGTAATGGAGTAGAGTAATAATAATATTATTAACAGTAGAATTATAATAATAGCCTATAGTAGAATAATAGTTATAATCTAGAATAATAGCCTAGAAAAATAATTAACGATTTGGAATCATCTGTAAGGTTAATTATGTTTTGGGAAATAAATAAAATAAATAAATTACAATTAGAAAAAAAAAATACGTATTAGAAACATAACTACTTACTTAACTATATAGCAACATTTTATATGTCACATTATATTACAAAATAATGTGCCTCTTAATAACAAATAACTTTTATGTTTTCATTACTACTCTAAAATGTCGAGTAGTCATCCACTAGTATTGCAAATCATCCTCTATTATAATGCTGATAGACGTCTCATTTTGCGTTTTCGAGACATTTTATTTGAGATTACGATGTTAAACAACGCCCAAATTGAAATGTCAAATGAGACGTAATACAATCGATTAAACACGATTAAGATCGATTTTATAAAATCAGCACCTAGTGAAGGAATATTCAGAAGGCGTCTAAAAACGTTTCTCATTCAGAATACCTTCTATTAGTATCTATGATTTTTTAAATATTGCATTACATTATATTCGGACGTGTCACAATAGATTATAGCTTAGTAGTATACAAGCTACTGGCAGGTATTACAGACAAATTGAAAATCTTACCTATTTTAAAGACAAATAGAAAATCTAATTAGTTGAATATCATAATTGAATAAAATAATTTTTAATAATCTTGAATTGTCTTGAATCTTGAAAATATTTAAACAAATCAATAACTAAAATACTACGAAAATAGATTCAAACAATAGTATCTAATGTCTAAAAGAATTTAAAAAAAAACGATATAATCAGTAGGTAGCTACTGTTATAGATGCTGTCTTTCAATTACTGTTACTTTATATAATGTGCAAGCAATATAGTCAGATAATGAATACATGAATACTTATAAGAAACTATAAATTGAATAGGTTCAATATACATGGCCCTTGAATTCGGTCAGATCATAGAAAGAGTGGTCTATCAGCACCTGCCTAATGTTTTTTTTTTATTTTACGTCCTCGAGTTGTTTAATCTAAGGTTGTTTATCTAAGGATGCCTGTACTTAGCATATTTTGATGTTATTATTTAATAATAGACAAAATTTTTACAAAAAGAAAAACCGACTCCATTTTTTTTATAAGTGCAGCAACCATGTCATGGTGATACTTAGAAAACGGACTATCATAATTGAATGCGTATACAAAATTGTATGTATGTGCTGTTGACCGTTGAGGGGTTTCCTCGTTGGAAGCGAACGCTGGGTGCCGCAGTCCTTGGTGAAACTTAAAACGGGCTGTCGTAATTAAATATATATATACTAAATTTTGTATCTGTTTGGCCGTTGAGGAGTTCCCTCATCGGGAGCTAACCCTGGGTGCAGCAGCCATGTCATGATAAAACTTAGAACGGGCTATCATAATTGAATGAGTATACAAAATTTGGAGTAGACCGTTGAGTAGTTCTCTCTTCGAGAGCCAGCTCAGGGTGTAAAATCAGGTCATGATTACCATAAAAATAAATGAATTTTCATCGGAATTGAACCAACATGTAAATTTTTAATTTCATTGAGGAGTTCCCTGAATTCCTCATGGATCCCATCATCAGACCTGGATTTTGATAAAAATGGGACCAATCTGTAAGTATATTCTTTCGAATAAAAAAAGAATTTTCCAAATCGGTTCATAAATGGCAGAGTTCTGAGGTAACAAACTTTTAAAAAAAAGATACAACCGAATTGATAACCTCCTCCTTTTTTTGAAGTCGGTTAAAAATGTATACATTTTAAAATGTAACGTGTAGTCTCAATATGTAAAATAAACTAAGGAATATTGCAAAAAATATAAGTTATAATATTATTAAGTACAGAACATGAAAGAAATCCCTCAAAATCAATAGGTTTATGTATCTACAATGCCACGGCCTCACTACCTGATTTTCAGGAAGTCCCGTTTCGATAATAGTCACGTCAAAATCGTTCGCGTCGTTCACTTATAAGTGTAGCAGCTTTCTTACAAGCAGCAACAGGGTTCTTCTTCGTGTCGCCGAAAATCCTCTTCCAAATCACGGCGGTACGACATGTGAAACTTCCTTTGAAGCTAGTCCTTACATGGCGAGGGACTACAGCCAATTGTCAAAGAAACTTAAGATTTCTGTACCAAGAAAAAACAATTTAGGTCGAAAAAGTAGCTTTCCAAATTTTTTTTAATGTTTCAGTAGATTTATAATTAAGAAAACTTCGATCTGCGATTTCATAATCACTCTCATACGATCCACAGTGCTGCGTAAGTGTCTCGAGTGTTTCAATATTAACACTGAAGTCCAGTGTCAAGTGTCTGTGATATCGCGAGTGATGGGTTTTCGAAGGCTGCGCAAGCTGAGCTTCCGCTGCGGGGTCCGCGTGGCCTCCTACAACGTGTACTACGTCTCGAAACGAAGCGACACTACCAAACTGTTTAAGAACTACTACAAAGCCGACTGCCTATTCTGATTGCGAAACCGTGTGCCATTTGCGTGTAGTGTACGTAGTGTAGAGTGTAAATTGTAAGAGACTAGCATACATTCACTAGTATTGAATCTATGAAATAGTTTCCGAGTTGCGCGGTTTGATGCGGCGCCCGACGGCTGATCTACTAGCTGGAATCATGCACATGTAATATTTTTTTCTTTTGGCTATCTTTCTTGGTAATCCCGATGATGTTTGAGTTTTGGATTGGTTTATCTGTTGCCTGACACCGGCACTTATTTTTATTTATATATAAGTAATGCAAATATTAAAAATAAAAGTGAACAATTTCAGCGTAGGAATTATGCATAAAAATACTTACAAAATTGAATCAAAAGCAGAAAAAAGAATACATCGTATAGTCTAGTGGCAACGTCACCTAACTAGGCCGGGGCCTGTTCTAAGGTAAACATTTATTTTTGAATGTGCTTGCAAAAATACCGTGTTTATAAAAATGGCATATATTCCATGTATGCACAAAATAATAGAATTGCAAAACCATATTTAAAATGAATAAATACTTAAATTAAATAAAGTTAGAAGTGGAAAATTAAAATGTCAGCAAATAAATTCAAATCAGAAAAAATAACAAAACAATTTAAAATAGTAAAAATTAGAATAAGAGTTTAAACAAAATAGTTCTGCATTTTACTTATAACTAAGATAAAAATCGTGTTAAAACTAAAACAAATTATCTCTTAATCTACGTTAAAAAAAAAAAAAATAAATAAAATAATAATAACAATATAACATAATATAATATAAGATTCAAAATATTCAAATGTCCGGGTTAGATTATAATGTCCAATATTTTTAAAATTCCTTGTCTTCCCTCTTTTACAAGCCAGTTTCTAAGCAGCCTTTTAAAGTAGGTCTTATTTTGTGCTGATTTTATGTCGCCAGGAAGAGCATTGAAAAACCTTGGGGCAATGAATGTATAGGTGCGCTGACCAAAAGTAGTATACCTTCTGGGTACTATCATATTAATATCTTCGGAAAACCTCGTTGATAGGTATTTTGTGAAAAAATATTTATCTGATTGAACTTAATATATGATAGTGATGTTTTTAAATATAGTTGCCTAGTATCCAACACATTATGTATATTCATTGAAAAGATTTTCCGAAGGATAACGATACGGCTTTCGCATGTAATCTTTAAAATCGACTTTTGTGCAATATCTAAGGGGTAAAGAATGGTTTTAGAACAACCGCCCCATCCTATCATCCCGTAGCTCAATATACTATCACACAATGCATAATTGCACTTGGACCTCCATTTGGGGTCTTGGTACTTTGTACATACTTACAGGTCTTTAATTTAATTTAATTCGTATCTTTTATTCAGGAAAAAACAATGTACAGCAATAAGTTCCTAGCGGTTCCGTGCAGCTTGGGTCTGATGACATTTTTGTTACCTTGGTTAGCGGGGGTGGCTGTTGACCTACTGTCAGCCGCTCTTGAAATGACCCGATGGCCCCCCGATCACGAGTGAAGGGCGTGCAAAGGATGTCACGCCCCAAAAAAAACATATTTAATTACCGATTACATTAGGTAGAGGCCGCACAAGCGACTTCGCACCCGTAACCAGTCGGAAGGACGGAGAAATCCGGCCATAACTTGTAGTAAGGGCGCAAGGTCGGCCCTCTGCTGGGTGCACTTCCCAGTGTCTCACGGTAGGGCGTTGACTTCTTACGGGCATGATCGATTAGCTAGATGGTGGACTGTCTTCGTCTCTACGTTCTAGTATCTACGTTCATCCCAGGTTGAAAGAGAGATCAATATCCTTATACCTTCCTGGGGTGACGGGTTCGCCCGCTTATAGTTGACAACACTCCTCTGTACAATATAAGTAGGCAAATGAAGTGAATATACCATTCTCCGAAAAATATTTTAACCGGGAGTAGAACAAAAAGGGAGGAAGCAGGGAGAGAAATATATTTTACACACGACCCATACTGATATGACAGATAGGATGTCCTATACATACTGATAGGATATTAATAAATATATACATATACAAACTACGATACATAGAAATGATATTCGATTCGATGTTCATAAATATTCGTAGCGTAATATATAAAACAGACTTCACCCTCTTTGCCATCTGAGGTCGTTATAAAAACTTTATAAATGTGGGGTTGCGGTTGGAAAACGGTGCGTACCGCTAATACAAGAAGGAAGCCGGGAGATTCATTAAGACCTTGATCTTCGAAGACTTCAAAGACCTTCAAAGACTTTAAATACTTCATTACTTCAAATACTTTCAATATTTCAAATACTTAGACCTCAAATACTTCAAGACTTAAAAAGACTTCATATACTTCTGACCTTCAAAGACTTCATATTGATCTTCAATCTTGAAGATTTATAAAGACCTTGAGTCTTTCTTTATTGACTTGGGATAAGTGAAGCGCGTTTGAATAGGAAAATGCATACAAGCATGCCGACCATCGGCCGTACTACAAAGGGTGCAATAAATGTTTATTACACCAAAAACCTGACAAACCATTTAAGACGACAATTTTTATAACTTATTCTACTTATGATTATGCAACGGATACGCCCCTCTTCACTTCCCCTTTTCATTCACACTTGAAGAATAATACAAGTTTACGTCCAAATGAAACAAAGCACAAGCAAGACCCTTACATATTTGAATATTATTGACATCCGAAAGTAGCTTTCTTTTGCATTTTAAGAATGAGTGTTTTGCACAACGACCAACGTTACATATTATCGGTAATTATTTAATTGTAACACTAAAACTTGTACATAATTACATATAATTTAAAAATTAATAACTCGAAAAGGTTTTGTACTGCAGAATTGTTTTATAAGAAATTTCAGTACTGATCAAACAATTACCTAGCGATTACGATTACGATAATTACATACGGGATGCCACACATTTTATACATAATTTATATGCAAAATTAAAATAGTAAATATTTTGGAACTTCTGCAGTTTAGCTAACTCACATTTTTAAAAAAAACTAACAACTTACCGCTATATAGGTGTTTAAGAAACGTAAAAAAAAACTACTTTATCCTATTGCTATATAATATAGGTGTTCGACGCTTCTTTAAACGCCTATATCTCGCTTATTTATAGAGATAAAGCAACGATTTTTACAGATTCGAAGTCTGTGTGATGAATAAGTATACCTACTCGAATGTGGTATGGTGAGGTTAAAACATCTTCAATGTAAAAGAGTTTGCTAAACTGCATACATACGAAGATTTTTTATTTAGAAAAGATAGCATTTCCAACTGATTTACCATGTTAGTGAGTCATAGGCAACCTTTAGTAGTCTAGGGGTAAACCTAGCAACTTTACGCCGACCGCGGGTAGCATAGTAAACTGTAATGGCGCCTCTACACGTTGGCCAACGTTGGCCGTATCGCCTATGTCTTTCTCGCTTTTTCCCATACATTTTCACAGCGGTGCCGACTCGCTTTGACCTTAGCATTATTGCTCAACATTGCCCAACGTGTGAAGCGGGCATAAGGATACCCCCTATGTCGGTAGTTATGGCGCCTAGGATTCCAAAACACCCCGAAATCTTGTAGTTATAGTCCTAAAAAAAGACATTTTCTAATGTCGTTTATGTATTGGCTCACTCTAACTAGTTAGTGCTACGTCGCACCGCGATTTTTCGCATGTTTCCGTGCCGTAACAAGGCGCGATCTTTGGCGTGTTTCGGTGCCATGTTGCGTCGCGACCTTCCATGTATTTCGACGTCGGGTCGAGACGCAATCTTCCGCGTGTTTCGGTGCTGCGTCACCTACACGATCTTGAGCGTATTTCAGTGCTGCATTGCATCGCGATCTTTCGCGTGTTTCGATGCTTTGTCGTATCGTTATCACACTGAATCGCGACGCGGTACCGAAATCGGTGTCGCGTCGCGATCTATAGCGTGTTTCGGTGCTGTGTCAGGACGCGATCTTTAGCGTGATTTGGTGTCGCGTTGATGCGCGATCTTTAGCGTGTTTCGGTGCTGCGTTGCGGCTCGATCGCAAGATTATTACGGGGCTACGTCGCTTGGCGATATTTGACGTATTTCGATTAATCATTTCATTGCTAGAAATTCAGAATTGCCGAAGTCACAAATTGTCAAATACAATAAGTAATTGGGTTGACCTTTTAGAAGTAACTGCGATTTTGAGTCATTCAGAATTTTTGCGCTGTTTATGCATAAAGAAATGGATGCAACATACATGGGCATTCGCTCCATATACGGATAATATCATAGATATGTATAATTTGGCGCCCTGTTATGCGTCCTGCCCTTCTCGACCTGCTCCGTTTGCGTCGCAAATCGAATCTAACCTACATACACCGATTATTCGCAAAACGTATTCGAATCGCTCTGGAGTCATCGGAAAATGTTTGGATTTTTGTACGTCCTCCGTGTCTACATACAAGGGTGACAACATCAATACGTACAAGCGTCGATTCCAGTGTACATTGTAACTATAGAGGCAAGAAATCGCACGACGGGACTAGTCAAGGCCGGCTGGGCGTTCTGTCGTCTTGCCAAATGTGGCGTCGCCAACGCGTTGTTTTATTTCCAACATCTTGCGTATTTGCAAGTATACTTGAAACTAAGCGAATGTGTAATAAATGCGTAGGTAAAATAGGTATAAATAAATTCGGTCAAGTGCTAATTTGACCGTGAGGGTTTTGTACATTCCGAAAGAGGTTCTCGGCGCATTCTCGCGCGCGATGCGTACGACTGTCGATGACGCGACGCGCGTCGGCACCCTCTGACGTCGTCCTCGCTTCGTCCGCAGACTGGAGCTGCTGAAGATGGACGGCGCGGGCGGCGGCGCGGCGGGCATGAGGGGCAAGGCCAAGCGCAACGAGTGGACGTGGAAGCAGCAGACGGACGTGGTGAAGTGGCAGGCGGCGGCGCTGCGCGCGCCGCTGCTGCGGCTGCCGGCGGCGCTGGCGCCGCTGGCGCTGCGCGCGTTCGACTGCGCGCGCGCCTACTGCGGCGACCACCGCGAGCCCGCGCTCACCGAGCTCAAGTGCGTCTACACCGTGCTCATGCACTGCCACGCGCACCCGCAGCTCAGGGACGAGGTGAGCCGCTAAAAACTCTTTACCTTTTACTATTTATCCATTATTTTAATGGTCTCGATGCGTTTTCCTCGTTCGCCTCTCTCCTACGGCTTTGGCAGATTTATCCTATTAATATTTTAAAGGTCTCGATGACATTTCGTTCGCTACTCTGCTTCGGCTTTGGCAGTTATCCTGTTTATATTTTAAAGGTCTCGATGAGATCTCCTCGTTCGCCGCTCTTCTCCGGCTTTGGCGGATGTATCCTGTCTCTATAGTAAAGGTCTCGATGAGATCTACTCGTTCGCCTCCATGCTCCAATTTTGGCAGCTGTATCCTAATAATATTTAAAAGATCTCGAAGAGATCTCCTCGTTCGCCTCTCTCCTACTGCTTTGGCAGATCTATCCTGATAGTTTTTTAAAGGTTTTAATGAGGTTTTCTCTTTCGCCTCTCTCCTCTAGCTTTGGCAGCTTTAACCTGATAGTATTTAAAAGTCTCAATGAGATCTCCTCGGCCTCTCTCCTCCGGGTTTGGCGGTTTTTTTCCTGTTATTATTTTAAAGGTCTCGATGAGGTCTCTTCGTTTTCCTTTCTCCTCCAGGTTTGGCATCTTTATCCTATTAGTATTTGAAAGGTCTCGTAGAGATCTCCTCGTTCGCCTCTCTCCTCCAGCTCGGCAGCTTGATACTGTTAGTATTTTAAAGGTCTCGATGATATATCCTCGTTCACTACTCTCCTCCAGCGTGGGCAGCGTAATACTGTTAGTATTTTAAAGATCTTGATGATATTTCCTCGTTCACCCCTCTCCTCCGCCTTTGGCAGCTTTATCCTGTTAGTATTTTAAAGGTCTCGAAGAGGTTCCCTCGTTCGCCTCTCTCCTCCTCCAGCTTAGCAGTTTTATACTGTTAGTATTTTAAAGGTCTCGATGAGATCTTCTCGTTTGTCACTCTCTTCCAGCTTTGGCAGCTTTATCCCGTTAGTATTATAAAGGTTGTGATGAGATCTCCACGTTTTCCTCTCTTCTCCAACTTTGGCATCTTTATCCTGTTAGTATTTTAAAGGTCTTGATGAGATCTCCTCGTTCGCCTCTTTTTGTACGAGGATGGAGAAATCCGTCCAAACCTGGTAGTAAGGGATTTAGTTCTGCTCACTGGGTTCTCTTCCCAGTGCCTGGCGGTATAGCATTGGACTCTTATTGGTTTGTCGGTGGAGTTAGACAGTGGACTGTCCTTTGTCCACTAAATTCTTTTACATCCACTCCATGTGAGATAGAGTTATCAAATGCTGTTAAAACTCACTAGCTTGACAGGTTCGCTTGTTGTGTTTGGTGCCTCCAGTTGTTCCAGTTTAAGCTGCATATGTTCGTTGAGAACTCCATCGAAAGCTCACTAAATTTCAAGTATACAATATCAAGTTGTTGGCGTTCGTCAACTTCTTTTGTCCACTTGTGGAGGCAGCTTAGCAGGTTGAAAACTATGGACCGTCCTAGGTTGAATCCATATTACTTTTCGCTAATTACTACATTGTCTACTAGACATTCCTTTAGTTCGCAGGACCATCCGCTCCATGTTTTACCAACGGGCAGCTATAATGTTCGCATCTGAGAGCTTAGTCTCATTTGAGAGTCTGGATCGGTCGACGATCATGTTAGCTGAGATGGCGTTAACTGAACCGATAATATTTCTCACAGGTTTATTGCCAACTGATGAAGCAGACGACGACCAACCGTTCACCAAACCCCGAGTCTGCGCAGAGGGCTTGGAGGCTCCTAAGCATCATGGCCGCTTACTTCGACTGCTCCGATACTCTTAGACCTTACCTCCGCGAATATCTTAATGGCGCAGCTGGTGAGTCTCTTTCTTATTTAAATACGAAAAAAACAAGGAATATTTCATGACGTCAACTTTAATTTTACAGGTGATAGAAGACGAGCTTGCGCTGGCTGCGCGGCAGTGTGCGCGTGGAACCTGCGAAGAACACAAAGATACGGCGGTAGGAAGAATGTTCCAGGAGTCGAAGAGCTTACTGCTGTATCGGCTGGCAGAAGTGCCAGAAGACAGGTAAATATTTATAAATAATTGTATTCGAGCAGGCCCGGTTCTGCAGCAGTTTTGATTTAGTACAAAGCAACAACGATGCCAACATAAAAAAACAAAGCCAATACTCGTTTCCATGTGGACTCATGACCTAGGTACAACATAATTTCATCGGTGGTTACATTTAATTTTTTTTTTTTTGAAAAAATAACTAATTTATCAAATATATTAAATATTCATTGCACATGATTGCAA
This sequence comes from Micropterix aruncella, assembly GCA_944548615.1. Taxonomy (NCBI): domain Eukaryota; kingdom Metazoa; phylum Arthropoda; class Insecta; order Lepidoptera; family Micropterigidae; genus Micropterix; species Micropterix aruncella. The sequence continues at coordinate 1,739,986 of OX155964.1, forward strand.
TGTTCGTTTGTAAGTTGTCCGTTTCAAAATTTGCAAACTATTTTCAACCAATTTCTGGTAACAGATTGAGCTTAAATTTGGCATACTTATGTAGGTTCGGTCACAATGCAATATTATGGTACCATGAAGCCGATTTGATGATGAAGGCGTGATGGAGGGACTGGAACTCCCCCGATGGCAAATGGTAGGACAGTGAAATTTGTGCTAGTATGTTTTATATTCATAAGTACTTTCCATTACACATGATGACGAGGGTCTGAAGATGGAGCCGAAGATTGCCGCTGGAACTCCCTGATGAAAAGTGCTAAGATAGTCGAGTTTGGGCTCGTTTGTTTTCTTGCCTTGAGTATTTTTCATTACAAATGATCACGAGGGTCTTAAGATGGAGTCGGAAGATTGTCACTGGAACTCCCTGATAAAAATTGCTAAGATAGTCGAGTTTGGGCTCGTTTATTATGTTGTCATGAGTACTTTCCATTACACATGATGACGAGGGTCTGAATTTAAGAGCCGGGAGATTGCCACTGGAACTCCCTGGTGAAAAGTAAAGCTTGTCTTTAAAAAATCTATTTTACATTAATTTATTAACCCCTCAAATGAATGGCGATTAGCTCGGGTTGCCTACGGCAAAATGTATATAAATTTATATTTTCATTTACATTTACATTTACATAGAGCGGGGTTTACTATAGAGCTATAGCATTACTATAGAGCGGATTACTATACATTTATATAGAGCGCACATTTACATTTATATTTATATTTATATAAATTTATATACATTTTGTATACATTTTGCCAAGGCATCCCTTAAGGGACGCCTCACATTTGAGGGGTTAAAATAAAACAAAGAAACTAAAAATAAATTAGTAACAAACAACGAACTCAAACAACTGAAGGGGCAGCATGTGTCCTATATGGATACTGTTTTGGAGCAGGGCACTACACCGCAATTGTAAACCAACACGACATTGCTTCAGTTGATTTTTCTCCCAATGCCTCGCTGCATAGGGAGTTACCCTATTGACTGGAGATTCCAACACTTCGACCAATTAGGTAGTTTTCCCTTGGTCACAAACACTACTTTACTCTATTTTATTCAAAATTATTGATATGTTTTTCATATCGAAGGAAGAAGAACAAACATAGTTTATTATCGTACCTTGAATGTTATTTAAAGGAGCTAGTTGTGTAATATTTATTTATTTATTTATTTCAAATATTCGGTTGTTTTACAGACAGATCCAATTTACCTTTGAATTTCGAATCTAGTATGTACAAGTCCATAATATCTGGCATAAGTTATGACAAAGACGCTAGTGCTGACGTTAAAAAATATATAAAAAATAAAAACTAAGTAAAACAAAGTACCTATTTATATTAAAGAATGAAATTGCTAGCGTTGCCCTTTTAGTTGCCAAAGGGCAAGTTGCCCTTTTAGTTACAAAATGTGTCCATTTCAGTAGGTTAAGAATTAATAAGGGCTATAGCCCTCCCAGGCACGTATCCAGACTTCAGTTTCAGGGGGTATTAGGGCACATTCATTAAAACAATGGGCTCGGCACCCACCAAACTTGAATTTGACCCTACAGTAAAATAAAAGACACCGGATTTCGGAGGTTAAGTTCCAACCAACCCCTTCCCCCCCCCCCCCCCCCATGGATACTTGCCTGACAAGGTACATAAGTCGCAGATTCTCCTGATTGTCATTTTATTCTCGACTTTAATTTTTACTCAAAAATTTATGAGAAGGGACGCGTCCCCTATATCCCCTACCCTCCTGGATATTTTCTTGAACCCTCCCCACTAGCCTACTTACAATAATATTTGTAAGGTGGTACGGTACATGAATCAATAGATGCAATCTTTTCGCTTTATAATTTATCGGTAAGTACAATTCAAACTTACACAGTCCACTGCTAACCCCCCAGAAGTGTAAAAAATAGTATTATGATGGGTCCGACTCTGGTCAGTGAATTCCATGGCAGCTCCGTTTGTATTTTATTTATCTTCGGTAAATCAATAGTTCCTTGAATTAATTTATATGCAAATATAATTCAGGAAATAAATAGACGCATTTCGAGAGCATTGTATTGTACTATTCCTAGAAAAAACTGAAGGGAAATAAATATGGATAAACATTGTATTTTCTGTAATTTAAAATATCTTAAACGTTTTCTTTGAATACGATAATCATTTGAATATATGCCAGCTAAATCCTTGTTTCACCTTTTTAAAGATCTTGGTCTCTCCAGGAAAATAATCAATTCCTTTCTAGAAAAATTATCTAAACCCGCGATTTTCGCATCTCAAATTCTATGGCTTCGAAGGGGGAGTGAATGGGTGGTAAGGTGAACGCTGCCATGTGGCAAGACAGCTGTCCTAAACCTACCACAGCCGGTCGTTAGTCCGGAATCCACCGTTCACCTCCCAGAAGTGTAATAATTATATATGATGGGCCCGATTTCGGTCGTTGAATTTCATGGCAGCTCGGTTTGTATTTTATTTACTACTGTAACATTGTAATTTCTATAATATTCCTGCATTTCAACATTAAAAATATGGACATATTTTTTTTATCTAATTTTTCTAGTTATGTCGTCTTCCTGGTGGAGCAGAGCGAGCAGTCCACGCGAGACAAGCGACTGTTGCGGCCGATGTGGTTGATGAACTGTGCGCTCTCCTCGGCGTACTCAATCCGGCGGAAAGGAGTGAATTCTCACTATATTGCATAGTCGCTGGTAAGTCCATTCATCATCATCGGTTAGCCTCCTTAGTTAGCCCCTCGTTTTTTTTATTTCTGGGAGCGGCGGTTGACGGTATTGCCGCCGCCTGATGGTGCTGGTAACTGTAAAGATGCATTGTCTGGTGTCCGGGCTGTGGAACAATTATGGTTGCTTCTAGAAAATTCTCCAACAAGTAGGAATAGACTAAAGATTTTTTTTTATTAATTACTAATCTCTGCTGCCACCAAAGAACACCCATCAAGGTTGGCCAAAATACTTTTGATGCAATGTAGATGCGGAGCGGAGTCAGGCAGGTGTTCTGTCAGCGAGAAGTATGGTTGTAATACTCTTTGCATCGGGATGAATCACGAGTGGACTGTTAAAGTTATGTTTAGACTCACCACTTTTCCTGCGTCTCCATCCCCTCGCGTTTCAGGTTCGGCTTCGGCAGTGAAGCTTCTTCGTGTTTCCGCTAGCTTGGCGACACCCTCACTAACACTGCTTCTGGGCAATTAAATTTACCTTTTATTCAGGATGGGAACGGTTAAATGAAAACCGGTCACTGGCCGCGCCCTCCAAACCCGACCAGTGACCAAACGTTTCAAATACTTTTTGCAACTAACTCCAAAATGGCGTTGTTCGCTTTTATTAAGCTGTCTCGCCAAAAGGAACAATCTCCACTCCTAGGTGTCATACGCCATTCGGTTACTGGTCATAAGAATCTCATCTCATAGGCCAGAAAGGTCCCCAAAATATGCCCCCTTTCATCCTGGTATGTCAATTACCTACCAGATGGCCATAGCCATATTCATTACTACATTTAATTATCTTCATACTTCATTACTATCAATGCAATTCGTTGATCTGGCGATTATTGGCTCTTCAATGTGTATAATAAAATAAATTTAATCACCAAATCACCCTAAATTACCTAATTAAATAATTTAATTTAATCACCATAATAACATATTTACCTTAATTAAATGCCTAAATGTTTACTAATTATCATCTTGGATCTGAGTGCTGTTTATGACATTTTATTCTATGTTAGTATTTGCATATTACTTAGTAATTAATGTTATTATATGATTACAATATTGTGCTTAAATTAATTAACTAAATAATACTACAGTGTCAAGTTGCTTGTACCCTCCAAACTGTTCGAGGATATTATCCTATATCTATAGTTAAAATTAGCAGATAATAAATTATTAGCTAATGAGGGTTGCGTCGCCTTTCTGGACCTTTTTTATCTTGAAGGCCAGGTCAAATTCCCCGAACTTTTACCCCCTTCTTCTAGTACTGCAATTACATAATGGCGTGCAATAAACTGTAAATGCCAACAGCATCAGTCTATTGTCTCCTCAACCTGGGGTGAGAGCTGCATTCCTTGAAAACATTTCTAATTCGCCCTTACAAAAGGCGACAGCTTCAGACTCTGCGACCATTATACTGAGAAATTGTGCTTTCTAAACCCTTTGTCAACCCTCAGTGGTCACCCTGCTAGATAACGGTATCTGAACGTGCGAATACTTTGCATAATATTACCTTTTCTGTTCAATCTTTACTCTGAGTCGATCTTTAAGGAAGCCTGAAGATGAGATTTCTACGGTGAGAAGTCTGCGACCTTCTAAGTCTTGTGACCCTTGTACTCAAGGTAGTACGCAATAAACAGCCGCGATATCTTTACTCGATTATGACGTGGTCCCGTAACCGGCATGTCCATTCAACACGGGCACGTGAACAACTTGCTATAATACCCAAGCACAAAACTACACATTTCCAGTGCAGCTTTTCCTATTATTCTGCGGTTACATGGAATTGGTTGGGAATGGCTTTGCGATCGAAACCAATTGCAGTATTTAAAGACCACTTTAAAAGTTTATTATTAAAGGAAGATATTTAGATGTCATAATTTGATTTTATTTTAAAATAATTATTTGTTAATTTGGTTATTACTATTGTCTTCGTTTATTTATAAATTTGTAACATGATTATTTGATTTTAAATATTTTGATTTTGATTATTTTGGTTTTTTATATGTAGATTTTTTTTTATTAGGTTATTTTCTTTCATATTATCATTTGATGTTAAATATTTTGATTTTGATTATTTCGATTTGTGTATTTATTTGATTATGATTATTAGGATTTTTTATTTTAAGATTTTTTTGATTTGGTTATTTTATTTTAAAATCATATATGTACGAATAATTAATAGGTGTATCCTGTTTACCAGGATAAGAGATATCCTGAGGATACCCCTAATTTACAGCGTTTGTAGCTTTATTTCATAGTCTGTCTATTTACAGTTTTAACTTTTAATCTGTGTGTTCTTGTTTTTTTTTTTTTTTTCAATTTCAAAGTGTTCACAATATTATTATGTAGAATGGAATCTGGATACTTACAAAAACACTGTTAATCTGTGAGAGAGACATTCGCCAGACTTACGGTGATCCTGTTTCATAAAACAAATATTCTCTTTTTGGGATATTTTTCATGATAAGAAAAGGAATGGTGCCTAATAAAGTTGTAATAGTCAATATGATAGCTAACGTTTGGTAGCCGACATGATACCGGTAAAAGATGAATTGGCCATTGTAAAGGATCCCTTTGATTTGGTTGGTTGATTTCGGAAGCAATTCCCGAATAAATCTGATTTGCAATCCAGATGTCGCCTGCTACTGGCGCCTGCTGACATTTTTAATTAAAATTATTTTCACAGGTGAAGCGTTAAGTATGCCACTGGCGAGCGATGAGTACATCTTAGATGTGACGACAGAGCTGCAGCGATCACAGCAACCGTTCTACCTCATTTTCTGTCGGTCGGTTTGGCACTTCCCGCTCAAAATCGATGCTCCACCGCTCTATACTGAGGTAAAGTGTCACTTAATATTTCATTAATTAATGGCTGAAAATCCATCTGCTAAAACAGTCAATATTTTCATCAACTTACGCTTCAGAAAGTAGATGAATGTGGACTAGATGTCTTTAAACGCAAAATATTCTGGTGCTTTGCAGGAGGATAGTGGGTGGAAAAGATGAACAAACGAAGAACTGTAAAACCTGTATAAAAGATTTGCATTTTGTAATATTCCTGAAAAACCGGAAGGCTCAGGTGTTTAGTGCACGTGGAAAGGATGTAAAATAGACAGCCGTTGAAACACAATCTTTGTGGAAAACCTAAAGAGCAGCAACCAAAACTGTGATGGCTTGATTCAGTGGCTAAAGACTGAAATCATTGATTATATAGTGTATAAGATTGCTCAAACTCATGCTACGAATTGGCAGCTAGGATTTTATTACGAACGCAACGTGGTTAATGGTACACATAGTTTTTATCCTTTTATTATTCGTCTCTTATGTTTAACATGGCGGTGCTCGCTATATGGCAGTATGGCGGCGCGCTATAGATGGCGCTCGAAACACAACTATACGGTATCTTATTTTGAAATAAAATAATAATATAATAACATTTTTTTTAATCATAGCTCTCACTATTTTAATATTATTGACATAAAGATGTACATCTTTAATTTGGTATACAGTTTTGGTTTTAATACGTGATAATTAAGCACTTAATAGTTCAGATAGACTAATAGATGGCATTCTATCTGTCCATATTATTTCTGGTGGGATGTAACCAGCCTATATATAAATGAGATAGATACCACTAATAATTCGGCGTTATTATTGTTATCATTTATTAAAGTATTGGGTTTTTGTAGTCAATCAGTCCTTTATAAAAAAAATCAATAATTATGACAACATGATATAAAAACCCATCAATGTTATCATATATGGCCAAATAAATTACTAATAGTTCGGCCGTCAGTAATGTAGTAATGCTATCAGCGCCACTTGCATATTGCTAACGCAGAAGGGTTGCCAAAACTTACTATGGAGTTGAGCAATCTAATACCGTATATAATCAATGCCTTAATGCACTTGCAGTGAAAAACTGGAAAACCGAAACCCAGGATAGGGTGGAATGCAAAAAGATTCTCTATAAAGCCAAATGATTATAATGAGTTGTAGCATTAATGATGGTTATGTTTTCTTTTATTGTAGGTCCTATTCAACCAAGTGGCGCCAGACTACTTGGAAGGTTTACTTTTGGAGCTGGGTTCGGGAGCCGTAATGAACGGCAATTCGGGTATGACAAACGGACACAGTCCCCAACGGAGGAGGCAACGAAGACATGGCTCTCTCTCAGACTGCAGTCAGAGATATTGCAATGGTGGCTGCGTTACTGCACAAAGCTGCCGATCTGGATCACCAGCCGCAAGCTAAAGAGGTACGTAATATTTTGCATTCAAGTATTAGGCAGTGTTAGGCAACTAGTGTTAGTGTTAGTGCAGTGTTAGGCAACTAGAGCAGTTGCTTGTAGTCTTTTAGTGATCGTTCACCGTAGCAAAACTGCTTGAGAAGAATACTTTAAGAATACTAGAAGAAGAATACTTAAGATAAGAATACTTAATTGTCAAAAATGGTTGCAATACAAATGGATGTTCAAGCAAATGTTTAAAAAATCGGCTGTCACCTCAACACTTTCCCCGCATATAGCCAAGGACTGTTTTATCTGAATATTTATTTCATAAATAAAATCTCTCAACCAGCGGATGAAACCATTCACAGTTTGTTTCTCGGCTAGCCTCGGGCTGTTTTACATTATTATTTGATTAAATTTATGGTGGAATTTTAACATTATTAGTGCAGCTTGTATACGAGATATATTCTAACCAAAATTTCACCCAAGATTTCAGCCCAACAAAACATTTGTGTACCAAATTTCAAGTCTCTAAGTCCAATATTTTTAAAGATGATATACGACTAGTGCCCCCCCCCCCCCCTTCCTGGTAGACCGATTTCAACCACATTTTTTAAAAATCTTGCCATGACAAAAATGATGACATCATTCCAAACTTCAGCTCAATGGGATGAAGCGTCTGGGCGCTATCATTAAATACATTCAGACAGACCGACAGACAGACAGTCAGACTTTAGTCTGGAAATGGTCTTAAATCATCTCAGAAGGACAATAGATATTTCCACCTTCACTTCGAAAAAAAAATGCACTTTCACAATACTTCCTTCCTGGTCGGTTGATGGGCCAGAAAAGTAAAATATTACTATCTTAAATATACTTCACTTGTCCACGCCCGTCCCATGATTCAATCACGTTTCCCTCCCTCTCCTTTATTTATAAAGGATTTTAGCGATAGGAAACGAGAGAACGGCCGTTAGTATGCATTATCGTGCGTGGGAGTATTTGTAAAGCCATATAAAACGATTATACCTTTTTATTTACACACTTAAAGCAATACAATTGCAAGTTTTCATAATAGGGCTGCAGATCGTTTATCTCGGAAGATCTGTTTATTAACCGTTTGGAAGCCAACAATATCGATAGGCATTTTGCGTCGTTCGACAGATCTGCGCTTAGACGTTTTGGCCGGCCCCCGTATATATTATATAAATATATAATATACAAGACTAACAAGTTTAATTACTAGGTAACGAGAGAGAAATTCATAAAAAACACATATTGTTAGTCCGATAAACCAATAGTAGTTAGATATTGTTATTACTTACAAAATCAACCAAAAAGTTGCAGCACAGTTTTTTGCGACCGGTAAAGTAACTGTTCATGTAATATTGGTTCATAATTGGGTATTTTTCTCTCAAAACTATAAT